>BSUD01000008.1:128468236-128483186 GCA_033239045.1 Fagopyrum esculentum | reverse complement strand
AAAAATAATCACTAAATTAACAAACATTACTTTTTTATGTTCTAAAAAAAATATTTAAACTATCTAATATATATAATTTATTTTGTTAAACTTTTAAAAAATACTCTATTGTTAAAATTATTATGATACATTAATTTTGTTTAAAATTTACGTAACCATTCAATAAAATTATTTTTTTAGATATAATCAATTTGTTTACATGTATTTTGACACAGGAGCTACAAGTTATTTTTAAAAACAAAATTATTTTAGATGTTTTTTATCACAACATACCATTTTTTTCCCTCATTTTATTGGATTTCATTTTTCTAATCAAACTGACGCTAATTCTTTATTATTATTTTTTACTTAAAAGCATTTACAAATAAAAATTTCACTTATTTCCCTTTTATTTAAAAAATATATCCTATTTGAAGGTGATAAAAAGTATGGTGGAAAAGAAAGCAAAGAACGTCAGATGTCATTTCGATTTGAAAATTTATGTTGTGGTTAGATGATGAAAAAACATTTAAAAATCGCCATACTTGCGGTTTACAACATAATTTCTCCTCCTTCTCTCGAGCGGGAGATTTCATTGGACTTGAAACTAAGCAGCATAAATAATGTTACTGCATATAATTTAATAAATTACTAGGTATACAAATTAGATATATAATCTCATGTCCAGAGAGGCTCCCACATGAATCCTAGGGTAGTGTCATCAATGAAGCAACTAGGGTTTCCGACTGCGACGGTGGTGGTTTCCGGCGAGGAGGGAGGCGGTGATTGGCCCATTTCAACGCAGATAAGAGCCAGTAGATAGGCTTGGTGGCACTGCATGTTGACTAGCTCAGCTTGAGTCTTGGCTAGTTGGGCTTGCAGCTCATTGACCTGCTTTTGAAGGTGACAGATGGCACCTGCACATCCGTAAACTGGGTCCCTTATCCTTGCATTTGCTTCATACACCATACTGCTCACTGCATCTGCTCTTTGACACTCTGGTAGCTCCTGTTACATGCATATATAAATATATATATTCAATTCAACCTCCAAATACTGTACAATTGTGGTTTGATTCATCATACCCACCGTTTCCAGAAGAAGAGGCAAAAAGAAAAAGTGAAACAGCAAAATCATTCTTAAATTAGGGCTAATTTTGCGACACTGCTAACAAATTGCTTAAATTAGGGTTCAGAGTAGTTACCTGGAGTAGTTTGATGATGTTACTAGAGCCGAAAACGCGATGAGCGACGGTGAATTTGAGTGGATCGGTGGGAGGGAAGTAAGGAGCCAATACGCAACTTTCAACACATCTCCGGCGGAGGATCTTGCAGGCGGCACAGGGGCTAACCACTGCTACCGGCGCCGGAGAGGTGGCATTGGTGGGGACGGCGGTTTCCATCGTAAAGGAGAGAAAATAACTTTGGAGGGAAGAAGGGCAAATTTGAGTTTTGAAGAAACTGGGAGAACCCAAGTTTATATATATAGGAGAACAGAGTGAGAGGCAGAGGGGATATTTAAAAAAGGAAAAACTTTTAATTATATCTTACTAATTGTTATGATGTAATGTAAATTTATATAAAAAATAATATTAAGTTCATTAGTGTCATTTCTATAATTAATTAGAGTTTATTTTTTTTGGTTGGGAATGCGGGTAGACCATAGTCTAACCCTTTTTATTGAGCAATGCAATCAAAAGCTAACATTTGACCAGCCTTTGGGTCGCTACTCCGCGGGCATCGTTAACCAACAAAGATCGTAAATAGATAGGTGGCTGTACAAGGATGAAAAGACCCATAGGATGATCATACGCAACCGAAGCTAACAGGTCGGCACAAGAGTTAGCTTCACGATAAACATGACGGATCCGGACGCTCCAGTTCCTACGCAGGGAGTCTTGGCATCTCTTAACCAGACTAAATAGAGGGTGAGCCGATGAAATTGGGTGGTCAATCAGTGAAGAGGCCGTGGATGAATCAGTTTCGACAATGACCTTGCGAAAACCGTAGTCCCAAGCGACGTAAAGTCCCGCCAGGATCCCCCACAACTCAGCTTTGGTCACTGAGCAAGGCCCGATGTTAAAGGTGAAACCCCCGATCCATCGACCGAGGGAATCGCGAAGAATACCACCTGCGGTTCCATTACCATCGGGCCGGACTGAACCGTCTGTGTTCAATTTGACCCACTCCGGAGAAGGGGCAATCCAACAGATATTGACAGGCAGGCGAAGAGAAGGCTGATGATTCTTATTGCTGTTCTGCCAAGCATAAGTGACGGATTTAGCATACTCGGCAATTTGGAGAACCATATGAGGAGGGTGGCTAGAGTTCTTGAAGATGGATTCATTGCGCCACTTCCAGCACCGCCACAGAGCGACAGCGAAGCATACATTCCACGGAAGGTTAACATCAATCAAGTCAGACTTGGATAGATTATCTAGAAGCCAGCGTGTAAAGTCCGAATTGAAGAAATCGGCAGCAAGGCTATCAGATAGAAGATTAGGCCAAATTCCTGAAATAACTGGGCAATCCCTGAACAAATGAAACAAATCTTCGGATCCGGTGGAGCAAAGCGGGCAATCGCTAACCAAGGCAAGATGACGACGCGCTCGTTCTTCATTGGTGAGGATCTTTCTGTGACCCACGAGCCAGAGGAAGGAACGAATCCTTTGGGGGACTTTGAGGGACCATATAACACGGAATAGATCGGACCTACGAGCAGAAGGGTCTCTGGTGGTGCATAGCGCGCGATAGGCAGTAGAGGTGCTGAATTTTCCGTCCGGCGAAAGTCTCCAAGAGATAGTATCCGGAACATTGACGAACTCGTCGAGAGAGATGGCAGCAATGTTGTTCATTGTAGAGTAGTTACAAAAAGGGGAGATTCTAGCCCAGTCCCACCCGAAACCAGCAATCCAGAAATCGGCGACTTTCGATCCAAAAGGGTTAACAGGCGGCTGAGAGGAGGAGGAGAGCAGTAGGTTACTTTTCCCACACCAACAATCCGTCCAAAAATTGGTGGAGCGTCCATTATAAACATTCCAACAAAGGCCCAAATAAAGAACTTCAGATTTGGCCCAAAGCATTCCTCTTATAATCACAGAACCTTGCTGAACAGAAACACAGTCTAAAAATTCACGGTGGCTCGTTAACTTATATTTCTCTGCCAAAAGAATAGCCCAAGGCTCCCCATCATTCTGTAAAAATCTCCACGTGAGCTTCCCCAACCCTACGGCGTTTGCATCGGCGGCGGATCGAATCCCTAATCCGCCAAGATCAGTTGGGCGACAGATATCCTTCCAAGAAATCAAGTGAAGATGTCTTTGATCGTCGGAATCGTTCCAAAGGAAGGAACGACACATTTTATCAAGTTCATTACAGATCGCAGCGGGTACTCTGATAACGCGCATGATATAGGATGGGATAGAGCTCAACACTGACTTGACGAGAGTTGCACGTCCCGCGAAGCTCAGAAATCTGCCTTTCCAGGAAGCCAACCTTCCCTTAGTCTTTTCAATTAAGAATTGAAAATCCGAGTTCCGCAAGCGTGAGTGAAGAATTGGAAACCCAAGATATTTACTGAAGCGCTCAACAATAGGAAACCCGAGAATTCTTTGAATAGTAGACCTTCCAACGTCTGCAACATTTGGAGAGACCATGATCTGGGATTTGGCATAGTTAACTTTGAGTCCGGAGGCAGTACAGAAATCTGTAAGGCAACTTGAAATAATATTGGCGTTTTCTTCCGTAGCCTCGGCAAATAAAACTATATCATCTGCAAAAAAAATATGAGAAATAGGAGGGCATCCGCGTTTGATTTTAACAGGACTCCAGTGATTCGAGTTTACAAGGTTTTGTATCGTATGACCAAGACGCTCCAGGCAAAGGACGAAAAGATAGGGAGAAATAGGATCTCCTTGTCGGACACCACGAGAGGGTGTGAAACTGTCCAATAATTCACCGTTCCAAAGAACCGACATGGACTGGGAGCGCAAACAAGATGAAATCCAACTTCTCCAACTTTCAGGGAGACCAATGTTGGTGCAGGTGTCCTCAACGAAATCCCACGATAATCTATCATAAGCCTTTTCCAAGTCAATTTTAATTGCCATCCACTTCTTCCCTGAACGTTTCTTAACAAGTGAATGTAACATTTCTTGTACTATTACCACATTATCTTCGATCATACGACCCGGAATAAAGCTGCTTTGATAAGGACTAACCAATTTAGGCATGATAGATTGGAGCCGCAATACCATAAGCTTTGTTATGATTTTATAACTCACGTTGCACAAGCCGATGGGTCGAAATTTGGACATGTGGTCGGGGTGGGGACATTTAGGGATCAGGGCGATGATTGTATCATTGGAGTGCGGGGGTAGTGAACATGATCTGAAGAATTCATGGACAAACTGCAAGACTTTTGGGCCGACCGTGTCCCAAGTTTTTTGGTAAAATATGGCACTGAAACCATCTCTTCCAGGGGACTTCAAAGGGGCCATGTTAAACAAGCACTTCTTAATGTCCAAATCAGTAAAAGGGCGACAAATATGAGAGATCTCATCCTGAGTCAGCGTTGGGAAATTGGCAAGATACTGACCATTAGACGGATTTGCAAGAGACGGCGCTGTAAATAACCCCTGGAAGTACATTTGAGCATTCGACTTAAGCTGAGAAGAGTCAGAGATCCACTGACCATTGTCATCCAGAATAGCCTCAACTCTATTACTTCTCCTTCGGATCAATGTACTGAGATGAAAGAAAGACGTATTTCGATCGCCGTCAAGAATGAATTTATCGCTCGATTTCTGTTTCCAAAGAATGTCTTCTTGTTCCAGAATAACTTCAAGTTCGGTTAAAGTTTTGGAATGGAGATTAAGCAACCCTGAAGAGAGATTAGTCTCAATAGCTGTTTGGATAGAAGAGAGACGTGAGAGTAGCGCGGACTTCTTCAGTTCGATGCGTCCGAAAACAAGATTATTCCATCTGCGGAGACGAGATTTGATGATCTCGAGAGACTTACAAAGATCATTTTCTCTGCAAGCATCCCAGCCGGCTTTCACAGTATCCTTAAAGGAGGGATGAAGAACCCAAGCAGCCTCAAACCGAAAGGGACGTTTAACTTGATTAATTTGGGAGGGTGGGTGAAACCTTAGGAGCAGTGGATTGTGGTCTGATGATAGTGCAGGAATGTGACGAACAGTAGCCTCGGGCCAAAGTAGACGAGCTGAGTCGTTCATTAAGCATCTATCAAGACGTTTAGAGATTCTTGACTCGGGGGAGTTTCCGCGGTTCCAAGTATACGATGGTCCACTAAAACCCATGTCAATCAAACGGGTATCATTGATCCATTCTTGGAAGATCAGTGAATCCGGAGAGAGAGATTTTGAGATTCCACCGATCTCGCTAAAGTTTAGGACGCAGTTAAAGTCGCCTCCCACGACAATAGGACCATCGCAATTTAAAATTGCCTCTAGGAGAGAACGCCAACCTTCAGCACGCCGTGCCGGCGTGGGCGGGTTGTAGACCGCGAAAAAATTAAGTGAATGATTGTCGATGGAGATAGAAGCTTGAATAAAATTTGGTTTCTTAAGAACCACAGAAGCCTGGCAACTAGCAGAGTTCCAAAGCATCCAGATACCGCCTTCGAAACCAACAGCCTCGACCCTAGTAGAATTCGAAAAGCGGGAACGCAGACAAACTTCCTCAGCAGTAGGCCCTGAGATCTTTGTTTCAAGTAGAAAGAGTAGTTCTATGCGATGACGGTTGATCATATAGCTTAGGGCTTTGCGGAACCGTCTATTACCCGCGCCCCGACAATTCCAAATTAGTGTATTCATTTGGAACCGTCCATGTTTACGTGGCCGGGTGTCTCTGTGATGTGGATCGGATGGACGGCATCACCCATATGAATGTCAGTATTAACTGAAGAAGTATTCCTGGAGTCGTCAGGAACACTGGAAGTATCAACCTCCATCTCCAATGCAGTTGTTTCATTCTGCGACGTATCCTTGGTTATGGCAAAAGATGCAGTTAAAGATGATGAAGAAGCTTTTGCGCGGTTGTCAGTGGAAGCCCTCATGACGACAGAAGGTTGTTCGGTTTCATGGTTTTTAGAAGGTATTGGGTTAGGGCCCAATTGTGGGATGGTGGGACCCGGATTACATTCTGGGCCAGTAGTCTTAGCCCGTTTGGGTTGCTTCTGATTGACAATAGGGTTTAAATGGGTAGCTGTTACCATTTTATTAATGGTAGGGGTAGCATTTTGTGGAGGGGTAGTAGTAACCGCTGCATTAAGTGGGGCAATGATGGGGGCAGTTAATGTGGTGGATTGAGTGTTAGGAAGGGTAACTGGAACGACGGGGGTTGGGCTGGTAGTGTCTGCGCCGGTGGCTAGGACCTGGAAGCTGTTGCCGGTGGAGTTCGGAGGCATTGGGTTATTCTTGACTGTTGAAGTACTAGGTTTCCGGCGAGGTTTCCTAATAACCGTCATCCAGGAACCGAGGTAGCCATTATTGGAACCGGACTGATCAGGGACGACAGTCTCGTTATTAGCCACCGAGCCATCATTGTTTGGAGTGACACTGTCATTGTCGGAGGTGCTGTTATTTGGAGGGTCGGTTTGAGGGATGGAGGTAGGACATCTCTCGACCCCGTGTCCGTATAGTCCGCAACGGTGGCAGATGGAGTTCAAACCTTCATATTCAACATGTACCCTGGAACCCCCGATGAGAATGGTCCCGATCAAAGGTTTATCCAATTCAATTTCGATACACACCCTTGCGAATTTGCCTCTGGTTGCGAATAATGTATTAAGATCAACTTTGAGAGGGGTTCCCAGAGCTGAGGCCAGCCCATATAGCACGCCTTCGTCATACAGTTGCATAGGGAGGTCGGATAGCCGAGCCCATGCAAAAATGGAACGCAGAACGTCGGTATAAGGATCAAACTGTGCAGTCCATGGGCGCACCGTAATGTAATGCCCGAAAATCTCCCAGGGCCCATCAGTGAGCGCCTTCAGGAAATCGGTCTCTTGTTCAAACCTCACCGCGTAGAAACCGTTCGGAAGGTCAAGAATAGTCATCGGAGCAGTGGGACGCCATAGCTGATAAAGGCGTCGTTCCAAAATTCTGAAAGC
The DNA here is from genome assembly GCA_033239045.1 of Fagopyrum esculentum. Lineage (NCBI taxonomy): Eukaryota > Viridiplantae > Streptophyta > Magnoliopsida > Caryophyllales > Polygonaceae > Fagopyrum > Fagopyrum esculentum. Next base: position 128,476,073 of record BSUD01000008.1, on the reverse strand, counting down.
CACGGACCTCCCCAGAACTTTGATGATGACCGCCTTCTTCCATTTCTCAGTAAGGGCACTGACCACATCGTCGTCAATATCAGCAATGGCAAGACCGCGCGTTCCGTCAGGGAAGGAGATACGCATTTTCCTTGACTCGATCAACGAGTCGCAGCTTAGAGGGGCGGCTGGAGCGGAAGAGATCCCCACCGCAGCAGCGTAAGATTTTTGATCCGGGGGTTTATCTGGTGGTATAGTGGGGTTGGGCGGTGCAATGGCGGGGGGGGCAGAGGTGGTTGAGATGGACATTGAGAGCGTTTTAGCGTGTATGTTGTAACGTATAATTAGAGTTTATTGTGCTATGATAAATACATAATTTCTTATGATATTTTTTGTAAATTGAGTTCATTGACTTTGAAGAATAAATTAAGTTTTAATAAAACAAAAAATAAATACACATTGAAAAATGATATATTAATAATAGTTTGTTCATATTAAATTTGAGCAAATCATATATTAAAGTAGGGCTAGGCATGGGACGGGACAGGACGGGATTGGGGTCGTCCCGCCTCCCATCCCACATATTATAAGCAGGAGGGACGGTATTTACAACTTTTTTTCTCCGTCTCGTGTGAGCCTTGTCCCACATGGGACGGGATGAGACGGGACAGGTTGGGCCCAAGAATTATGCACCGGTTATATTCAACATTTGTTCTTGTTTTCTCTCATGTTTAAAGACACAAATGATAAAAAAAAAAATCGATACTGAATTACCGATTCAAGAGGACTACATTAATGGGTACTACATTCAAAACGAATACAAGTTACACAAAGTGTGTCTTACCGATTCACATTCAAAAAATCTAGCACCACACTACACTAATGATAACATTTTTTTACATTCAATCCTAACAAATAAATTACAAAAGATAACATTTTTATAGCATTTTATTACTTTCATCATTCTTATTAATATAAAACTATAATTTATATATAGATTTGTCTATATAATATTTATAAAATTAAAAAAAATTATTTATATATACGCGGGATGAGATTAACTGGGATGGAACGTTTCCGTCTCACGTCCCATCCCGCAGGAACGGGATACATATTTTTTTTTCAAATCCGTTGAGATCGGGACGGAATTAACCGAAATTCATTTTCACCCCTCATTAAAGTAAGTTTTAATATGACAAAAGTTCATGTAGTTTTTGACATGAGAGTGAAAACGTCCAAAGCACAATGGTGTACAAGTTACTTCACATCCACTCCTAATAATTTATTGTAACAAAAAACAATGGACTGTTCTTTTTCCACCTTAAAATACCCATTTGACTAGTTAACCACCTCTACTTTTAAACAATTGATTAATTTAAGCGTAAGTTTGTTGTTGAATTTTTAAATATTCTTTATTTTTAATTTTTTCTGATACAAGGAAAAAATTTTGAATAAAAGTAGACAAACTACAATTTGTTGGTTTTTAAGTGTGAACAATATGATTTTCATTAAAATAACTATATACGGTCTTCGTTATGGAATATCGAAAAAATTTGCAATCTATCGGTACCAACCGTCGACGTTCATTTTTTGATGGATTTTGGTGGAGAAGACCACACAAATGGTGGAGGTAGAACCATACGTTTATTGATAATATAATGATTATATATATATAGGATTACAAGAGAATGAAAGAAAACTAATGAAGATTATCAGGATGAAATAAAATTCAAACTAACCAAATATATAAATATTAACTTATCTAAATAGAATATATAATATCCTTCAATACACCCCCGCAGTCAAACTGGATCAACGAGTACACTGGTTGAGGGGTGACTCCACCGGTAGATCGACGACATCAATAGATTGATATGATCACCAGTAAATCAATGGCAATGGTAGATTTAGACGCCGATAGGTTGACAGCGTGTCTTAAGGCCGGCTAGCCCAATCGGATGAACTATATATTATTGTTCATGCCCGCATTTAGTGTCGTAAGGTAGACAAACCCGATAAGTCAGGGTACTAGAGATCGAACCCGCTCTGATACCATGATAGATTTTGGTGGGGAAGACCACACAAATGGTGGACGTAGAACCACACGAATGGTGGGAATAGAACCACACATATATTGATGCAACAATGACCCTTTATATAGGGATTACAATAGAATAATAAATATTGCAATAATATAATCAAATATAAACTAGCCTAATATAACGGAATAATATCATTATTTATTTAATAGGAAGATATTGTGATATGTATCTTCCAATACGCCCCTGCAGTCAAAGTGTGGGTAGGCAAACAACGCTGAAGACTGGACCATTTCATTGACAATGAGCAAAGAGAACACTTCGATCAACAATGAGCATTGACACAAACACCACCTGTAAAATCGATATGACCACCAGTAGATCGGTGACAACATTAGATCGATTAGACCACTAGGAAATCGGTGATAAATGTAGATTTAGACGAGGTTGAGGTCCCGAATGGAAACCCGCTCTAATACCTTGATAGATTTTGGTGGGGAAGACCACACAAATGGTGGAGGTAGAACCGATCCTATATATATAGGATTACAAGAGAATGAAAGGAAACTAATGAAGATTATCAGGATCAAATCAAATTCAAACTAACCAATTACATAAATATTAACTTATCTAAATAGAATATATAATATCTTCAATAATTTTTCTAAAAATTATTTTAGAAAAAGGGCGGGTATAACTGTATATAACATATCCCTTTTTATTTATAAACTAGAATATTAAATTATCTAATTTGTAAATATATAAATGTAGGAGCATATTTTATTTTAACAAACTAAAAAATGACATTGTTTAAGCAAATTATTTTTTACAAGGTTGGTGACTGTTTAGGAGAAGCAATATTAAGAAGTTAATGTAAGTAATATTGCGAAAAAGTTATAAAGAAGCTTAAGTCCATGTTTGAACATAGATTAACGGCAAGAAGTGGGGCTTGTTGGTATACAGTGTTGGGCCTTTGGCAGATTAGTCATAGACCTAAAGCAAGAAATATAAATAGTCAAGATTGAATTGTTCTCCCTCGACTATAACAAGTTAGCTGATTCTTTGATCTCTTTATGAAGTTAGCTCATTCTTGATTACTTTGAAGAAGACTTAACTTGTGTCGGTGACTAAGAATTTTGAAATGTTTAGCAGTATATGCTTTCCTTTCTGTTTTTGATTTCCATCAAACACAACCTCCTCATACATACAGAATCACCTAATATTTAGTTATCCACCAATACGCAGGAATCATAACACAACCTTTTATATGATGATCATCTGTACCACAAATTCTTGCCTCTTTCTCCCTCTCTAGCCAAGTAAGTCATAAAAACTCTCTCAATTCTATATACTCATTAGTCTTGTGTAGATACGAAAATGGCATTAATATATATACCTTACGTGTGTTGTTGTTGTTGCAGAAGCCAACCATACGATGCATTCGCGATCCACTCTCATTGAGTATTTTCAAACGCTTCCTTATCAGGAATTGTTGGAGCCTATCAACAGTAAGATCGAATTCAATTTAATTGGCGAGAATCATCACATGAGGCATTACTTACCTCCTGACAAGGGACACAAGTGTGTCAACCTTTTGTATCCAGACCCAAAACATGTGAGATCCATACTCATTACAGTGAAGACCCCCTCTATGTTGTATCTTCGAGGTTGTGGTCAGTTGTGGTTTGGAGGTGATTTCCCTTTTGAAAACTTTAAAGCCTTATCTGTTCTTGAAATCTCAGGTATTGACAATCTAACCACTCTTCCTCATGAAATCTCTGAAATGATCCATCTTCAAACCCTCAACTTGTCTCATCTTCCTATCCAACACTTCCCTACAGATTATTTCTTTTCAAAACTTACAAAACTTCGTTCTCTTGTTCTTAAAGCTTGTCCCAATTTACCTTCTCTTCCAAAGATTTCTAATCTCACAGCACTTGAATCCCTCGATCTATCTCATCTTCTTATTGAAGCATTTCCGGATGGAGTTTTTTCCAACATGAAAAAACTGCATAAGCTTATTCTTAGAGGTTGCTCTAAACTACACACTCTTCCATCCATCCAACCCTTGGAAAGCCTCAAATTCCTTGATATTTCCTACACTATCTTGCATTGCACAACTGATCCACTACTAGCTCATACTCCCGACCTCACTCATGTATTTGGTAGATATGCAAAGGGGAGTGTATATGATTATCTGGTACATCAATTACATATTAAAGTTCTTGATCTCTCCGGAGCTCAGCATTTGGGAGGGACTTTTCAATTGAGAGATTTTACTTTCCTTGTAGCTCTTGATATTTCAAGAACCAGCATTGAATTCATAGATCTCCGGCCATCTAGATTCATTGATAGTAACCTTGAAATCTTGTTACTTAGGAATTGCAATAGCTTAGTACAGCTTTCTACAATGAAAAGGTTGCAATATCTTAGGGTGCTTAACTTGTCAGGATGCACAAGCCTTTGTGTTTTACCTGAAGATCTATGCAAGCTCGTAGATTTACAGGAGTTGGATCTCTCTAGGTGTTGTAGTTTGACAGGATTGAGGGAGGGTATTTTCGATAAAATGAATCAACTCGAGAAACTGGACCTCTCCAAAACTAATTTCAAACATCTGCCTTCATTTACCAAACTCATATCCCTTAGAACTCGTCTCATTCTTCCACGTGGCCTGGTAGTACAAGTTCAAGAATTATCCTCTAATATCACTAATCTGGTGATTGTAGAGGATGATGTTGCTTCTCCTGATCTTGGAAGTGAAGAAATAGCAGAAAATTGTGAAGGTAGTATTCTCAATGAGTTTCACCTGGTTTCCACTTTTACCAGCACAGATTCATCTTTCTACCGATTCAAGCATGAATTCACATGGTTGAAAAAGCGCATCTCAAATCTCCAGAGTAAAATTGAAGCCAATTTACGCGATACAAACAATGCTCCCAAGAGGTACTCTAGAACGACGCTTGCCGATTTAGAGTATATACTAGAAAACATCGACCTCCTTGAGAGCGTCGACCAAAAGGGAAATGCCAGGAAGCTTCTAGATCGTCTCATGGATGTTGTATATATGCGCAAAGATGATGACTCCGTTATGTTGAAGGATCTCCTTCGTTTGGTTGCCAAGTTGAAGCTCCTATTGCCTTGTCCTAAACAAGAAGATTTTTACTCGAAGAACGATAGGCAAGATTACGATGATGATTCTGTGCGTTACAGAGACTTACATTTTTCAAGACACCAACTTATGATTAACTCCTATAATTCCCTAACAAAAGCCCAAAGAAGTTGCTTGTTGTATTTTGCAATTTTCCCCATGAACTTATTCAGCTTAAAAGTCAAGGAAAGGACCTTGATCCATTTGTGGTACGGTGAGGGATTCATCGACGACTTCCTAGACGAGGAGAATGTTGCTCCTTCATCTGCAAACACTGTTGAGGAAATTGGACGACGTATTATGGTGATCCTAGAAGCGAGGGGATTCATCAAGCGATCAAATAGTTCAGGAACTTGCTTCATGAACTATACCGTTCAGAGTTTTCTAAGAGAAAAGGCAAACGAAGAGGGCTTCATTGATTTGGACGACCGGAAATTAAATCTCACCCCACAACTCACTAGTGGCTCCGAAAGGGCTTTTTTGTTGAATTCCCGACACAGCTCCCCGTCTTCTTGCAAGCTTTGGCTCAACTATGCCAATAGTTCTCAAAAGGTAGAATGCTTTAAAAAGATACGCACATTGTTCAACGTTAATGAGTGCATCATTGATCTCAGATCAAAATGGTTCTCCAAGATGAGGAATTTGTATGTACTTCATATTGGGACTTGGGAAACTGAAAAGAACAAGTATATCGAGATTGTTGATTTGAAGTTCTTGGAAGAGTTGAAGAACATGAAACAATTGAGGTTTTTGAGTTTTAAGGGAGTTGCAGGCATCCCAAAGCTTCCGGATTCTGTTTGTCACCTTGCTCATCTTAGAATGATGAATCTTAAAGAATGTAGTCAAATGGAGGAAATCCCTGATGACATTGGACTCCTCCAGAATCTCTCTCATTTAGATGTAGCAAATTGTCCCCTTCTCTCTATGTTGCCAAAAGGAATCAAGTTTCTCTCAAAACTTGAGGTACTCAAAGGGTTCTTGATTATTTACGATGCTGATGGCCAACAAAATAAACAAGCGTGTACCCTTGCGGACTTGGTGAATCTAGAGAAATTGAGAAAGTTAAACCTTGTTGTGAATCTAGCCAAATTCCCAAGCAGTAAAGATCTTCAAGTATTCAAGGGAATGAAAAATGTTCGCAACTTAAAGATTACATGGTTACGGAATGACTATGTTGACATAGATTCTGAAGATGCCGTCAGGCAAAAAACATCTAGGCACTCCATATGGCGGCGTCTGAAATGTTGGGAGAGACAAACATCCCAAAATGATGAGATGGAGGAAACAATAATGGAAAGCAACCGTGCTTTGGAAAATCTAGAGAAATTGGTGTTGTGTTGTTTTCCTTCAGAAACTGCACCGAAATGGCTACATCCAAGTGAACTGCACAACCTTGAGAAGCTTTACATCGTCGGAGGACATCTCAAAACGTTATTGCATGCGGATACCAATGCGAATACATCATGGAATGTCAAGTCTTTGCATTTGGACCATACCCTCAACTTGAGCATTATTTGGGAATCACTCATGCAAATATTCCCAAATATGATGTTCTTGAGAAAAATACCAAAAGACCATCTTTTAAGCTTTCCTGTTGATGATGATGGTCTATGGCCAGCTAAAAATTTCAAAGATGAATTGCATCTTCATCCGTTTGGTGCTGATCACGGTAAGATGAATAAGGACTCATACTATCTTTTGGAATTCATTTCAATTTGGTATCTTGTCGATTCTCTCAACTCAAATGCTTTTTTATTTGGTTATCTTTACCTACCATGATTTGTCATGAACCGTTACCTAATTTTCTCAAGTTTCATTATTTGAAGGATTTGATAGCCAAGGTGATGAAACAAATGATAGCTACCAGGAAAATAGCGATAATGATGTTGATGAATGTAAGATACTGAGATAACTTTTTAAGAAATACTTTGTAAAATCCCTACTAACAAATGTTTATACCCTTTTGTAGAAAGGATCTGATCGAGTGAATAACAATGGGCAGAAGTCATGACTAATCGTTCATAGACAAAAATCAAGGCAGAAGATCCTTCTCGCAAGCTGTCTGTTTAAATATTTCTACACAATCCTATCCTTGTTTCAATAGTCTTTGTAATCTTTACACTTGACTTGCATAGTTGCATGTACTACTATATGATTCCTATTGTCTACTTAGAACTTAAAATTTGTACACAGTTTAGTGTGAGGTGCCGGGTGAGGCTTCAAATATTTATGAAACTTGTAGAATCATCCTCTCTTGGGGTGATTGACAAACTCATTAAGGAACATGTATGTGCTTCATTTAGTGAGTTGGGACAAATAAAACAACAACGAGCATATTGAGGTCAAAACTTTACAAGAGCAATGCCATAATGAGTCTACAACATATGTTGTAGATCGTCACAAAGGTCATAACTTCCCACCACTCCAAGAACTCGAATCAAAATACATGAAATGTCAAGTCTTTGCGTATGTTCCATACCCTCAACATAGTTGATCTTAAGTAGGTATACTTGGATACATTATGGCATTGACTATTTCCCACTTCATTGATTGATTCATGCACTTGACTATACTTCTAAGCACCGATTTGGAAGGATTAGCCCTAGCCTAATCTCCTTTTATCGATTACAACTATTTTTTGCTTTAGACATTTGAATACTTTTACCCCCCC
>BSUD01000008.1:128454606-128468220 GCA_033239045.1 Fagopyrum esculentum | reverse complement strand
CCCCCCCCCCTAATTTTTTTATTGATCTTATGATCACACCTTGTCAGTTGTTCGGTATCATATCCTACTTTGCATGATTGCTAGAAAATGATACTCAAATCTCTATGGAGTTTAACCTTGGTGTTTTGATCATGTATGTAATTGACAATGGACGTGCACTTGCGGTTCCCTACGTGTCATCTATTTTAATATGCTCTCTTGGTAGGAGATGAAAGATGAATAGACAACCATATTTACGAGCTATGGAGGAGCAAGAAGCCGACATGGGAGGCTAATTGCTCAAGCACACAATTTTCGTTAGTTAATGGGATACTATCTTACGTACACAACTTCTTTGAGCATATTTGTTGGAGATAATAAGGTCCCACCACATCGAAAGATGGGGACACTCCGAGGCTAGTATATAAGCTCGGTGAGATACTTCTCCTATTGGCAATTGGTTTTAGGATAAAACCTCGTTGGGTTTATGTGTTGGGCTTGAACCTGATGCGCATGTGCGCTCATATGCACACGACCCCCGCTCTACCGGTCCGTCTGTATCGGACTTGCGGGGGCGTGTTGGAGATAATAAGGTCCCACCGGTCCGTCTCTATCGGACTTTGACAATATTTACCAAATATACTATATCTAGCCGGTAGATAAAGGAATGATTTTTTTAACCACTATTTTGATGGAACCTAATTTTGTTGCAATGAAGAATGAAACAAGTTTAACTTTGTCGCAACTATAATGGCGGGGTGAAAGATATTGATCTATACATGGTTGTACGGTGTTATAGACACGCTATTTATTTCACTTCATTCGTGTATAATCCATACGTTTATTAAGGCGCACACCGTTTGTTACAAATTCTCTTAGAACTCAAATGAAGTTGCAAGTTGACAACTTTTGCAAACTCTTCAAGTAGTTGTATTAAAGATTTTAGGGGAAATTGAACTAGCTCCTCAATACCTTGTGAACAACTCCACCAACACCTTCCAAACTCCAGAGGTCGACTCGCTGCTCCACCCTAACGGTAGATTTAAGCACACCGTCGAGTTTTTGCATCAAAGGATGTTCAATCGAAACACGAATCCCTCACCTCACGCCTAATTGAACACCAAACACTACTCAAGTGAACCTTCGCACTATAATCGACAAGAATTTAACAAAATTGTTGTCAAATCCCTAATTTTAAGTTTCGTCCATCAACAACTCTCTAAATTGTGAACAGATATCTCAAAGATATAAATTGTCATGAATAGTAACCAAAATCTAACAAATCGTGATGAACAATATCAAAACAAATCAGATGAAATGGAAAGTTAAATATTTTGATTTGTGTTTTTATGAGTTGCATACTCATTGCGTCTTGTTAAACGCATACAACTTTGGTTATATTTCCATACGCCATAAAAAACACATAAAGTTAAGCATGAATAATTAATATAATGGTGTGTATATAATTAACGGCTTTGTGAATAAACTTTATCGTACTAAATTTCAATGCCTTTTAAATTGATTTTTTTTCCCTTCAACATGTTAAACCAATAAAAATAATTTATCGAAATATCACTCCACAAAATTTATCTATAATGATAGCAAATTTGTGTTAGAGATTAACAAGAAACACCGATAAATTAATGTGCATTCCTATGTATATTAAACGTGCATGTTTGTTTAAAATACTTATAGAACAGGTAAGCCCAATCATCCTAAAATCGTTCGACAATAGAAAAAATAGCTCACCCAATCACTTTAATTGGGAGAACTTATTGTCTTCAATAACGTAGAGGCTTACCAAAACGAGCAAGGAAGAAGATTGCTACATGGTATCTTTCTTTGTTGATAACTTTGACGGATAAGAGTGCTAAATTGGTATCACTCTACTTGAAAAAAAATTGTGAGGGAAAACTTTATTTTCAACTTCTGTTGAGACACATGAAAAACTTTGATTTGCTGGTTATTATCTTTCCTGCAAACTCACCAGGAATCAACCACAAACATAGGAGCCGTCTCTAAGCTACAAACAGTTAAGAAAAATTACATAAATACATGATGAAATATCTGCATACAACAAAAACTATTCTATGTTGATACAGGGCCAGAAAAACTTAAGCTGGCTTATAGATCTGATGTATAAAACTACAAATCTCCCTCTTCTTTCTGGATATCAAAACTAACTCCATCATTTAGAAAAATCATGAGTTGGGACAACCCAGCATCTGTTCATTGGACTCGAGCCTGGAGCTGTGATTGAACGTCTCCTCGCTCTCCATCAAACGTCTACAGTCAAGAGATTCTTTCGTTTTGGCTAGAGCCGAGTCAGTAGATTCCGAGTGTTCCTGTTATACAAATACATTCACAAGCATCAACTCGACTGTAATAACAAATTTTAGTCATGCATTGGCATTACCTCAACTGATAAGGCATTGTATTGCTTCTCAAGCTCACGAAGTTGTAAATTCGTCATTCCGTACCACTCATCAATCCAGGAAAAACAATGGCGATGAGTTTCCAAGAAAAGTGCTCTTTCACCCTACATCATAGTGTAAACCATGTTCAACAGCTTCAGTTTTATCCATGGAAAATGTTCTCTAAGAAAATTCAAGAGAAGCTACATACTGCAATTAGACTTTGCTCGAATCGTTTACCAAAACCCCAGTATGGTGCATCCACTGTCACTAGTTTGTATGCAGTCATAACTGGATGACATTGATCCTTTACACAGAATAAACAAATCAATAACAGAAATTGTAATCTGGGTATGCCAAATTGAAAAGCTTACCCTCCATCCTTCCAACAGTGGACCGCGATCACTCCTAGATGATCTGAACTGGGTAAAGTCGACATCACAACATCCAACCAAGTAGCTCCAATAATCACTTAATGATGAAGCTATGTCAATGATTTCCACTTGTCTTGTTGCTAATTGTTCTTCACTTAGGCAATGAACCTGTCGAGTTTAAAAGATAATGCGAAACTTTAAACAACCACATAAGTTCTGATGAATGTTCATAACTATTTGCCAAGGAAACTGTCATACATTTTCTGATTGTCCATTATCAGCCACATGAACAGTTTCAATTGTAAGAAGCAACTTGTTGAAATAGGGGCACTGCACATACAAAAACTGATCAATATTGAGGGTTTTTTTTTCTTTTTTACAATGAAAGAAGATCAATCAGTTCTTTTCATAGTGAAATATAGGTTACCTTGATCACTACATACAGATTCCATGTTGTCACAGTAAAGGAACAAGTCAGTACAGCTTCAAAAACTAACAAATTATGACAAGTGGAAAAAAATGATCATAATAGTAATGAAGTAACCTGATTTGCATCTAGGGTATGCATTCCAAGCTTCTTCTTGCATTATAAGAGCATCAGCTGGAGCAAAACTAGTTACCCAAGATGGAACTTTACTGCAGCCAAGAACATGATAAACAGTCACAAAACCAGAATTATATATTAGTCTCCTTACGTGCAATGACATAATCTTACCTTTGGAAACGATACACTTTAGATGTATAATGACCCTTTCCTAATGTGTTATCTTCAAAAGAGCGGTTTTCTAAGACTTCAATGCCTTCTGTACTGGTTGCAGTCTCTTGTTGCATTTTCAGCACCATATACGTCTGAGCTACTTCATACTGCATAACTCAGAAAGAAGCAAGCAATTAATATCAATGGAATTGTAGAGAAAAATTTATGAAGATAAACTTATTTAGTAAGTATTTAAATACTTCACCTCTTGAAGCGACATAGGCATCACGATTCGACTGGAAACGAAATCAAATAGCAGAAGGTAAAGAGTTAAGGAAATTATACAATACGTTTCTTCTCACATTCATTCCATTATCATGAAAACTATGTGATTATAATCTCCAATTAATACCAAACAAACATCAATTAAGCATTCAAGAATATCCATAATTGGACACGAAGCAATTTCAGCAATTGAATATCAGCAATAGGTGGAAGGGGAAGAAAGGATACAATTCCTTTATCTGAACCATATCTTCGTATATGCAACAAACAGCCGAATCTGTAACCAGATAATACAAGCAAGTCGATTCGCAATAATACAAAGTCCTTATGCAATCAGGGAAGACATAGAGAGGGGGGAAACGACGACGTTTGGCCGGTGATTAGTCTGAGAGAGAAAAAATGCAAAGGCACTTAGGGTTCTTCAGCTTCTGATCACCGTTAAATAACTTCCAGTTGGGTATTCAAATGTTATAGAAGCATGAAGGGGGACAAAAGAACGAAGAAGAGAAAGACAAATTTGGTGGGTTCTCTCTCTATCTCGGGGAAGAAAAGGGTCTAAACGACGTCGTCTGGTGTGGAAGCCTGTCAATTGATGGGCTGCTGTTCGTTGCCAAAACTCGTCTTCAACCTACGCTCACCATTGATTTCTCTCTCGTCCAAGGAAAATTTTCAGCTCCGTACATTTGGAGAGAGATTCCCCAAAACGAGGAACCAATTGTTGAATTCCACAAATCAATGGTTTCCATTGTTGTTGCATATGAACAAAGTATTACGAGATAATGATGCTAAATATTCTCAGCAAACGAAATTTTGATACTTTTTTTTCTCTTTCCAAACAGAAAGCAACGCAGTCTAGCCAGCTAATCAACCTGTTCAGTATACATGGAAAATTAATTACACCAAACCTCTCACATTTTTAAGGAAAAAAAAAACCTTTGATTAACAAGTTCTTCAATTTCTTGAATACTAGAAAGATAAAACAGGAAGCAGACAAACAGAAGTTTGTGATAGCTCTTAGAAGTGTATTCTGCTGGGCTGAGCTTTGGTCATGCGAGCTTCTCCATAGGGCTCGTCGTTATCCATCCGTTTGTTGTTCCTTAGTGCGGCATACGCAACAACGTAGAAGATAACAAGAAGGATCAACACGACAATGTTGATGACTGAGACTTTTCTCCAGCTTTTCTTGAGGCTGGCTAGAACCCCGGCCTTGCATGAGTTGCAGGAATAGCAGAGAAATTGTTGATCATTGCTCCATAGACTGCAATCCATATTCGTCGTCGTAACTCCTGCTATCGGATCCCATACTGTCTCGTTTTGGTACGTGTAGCCGCACTCTGACGGAGGCTTGCAACATCCCGACTGGGAACACAACAAATATCAATCCAATATGAATAGGTCTCAAGTTTTACTCCCAATCAGCATGAATTAGTCTCTGGAGGGTAATATGGTCATTTACCAATCAAGTACTCCTTGGTTCTATCATCTCAAACCTACCAATTTTTACAATTCTACAAGGAAAAGAAAAAACAAACAAAAGCAAATACCCAACATCTTTATTATATCAACCTTATAGTCATGTTCATTCTCTTTTATCCACTAACAGTGATGGTACAAGATAGGGACCTTACAATGATGGTACAAGAGAGGTCAAAAAAAGCAGCAAACCTACTAATCGTCTTCATACAAGAGCACGACAAACAAATAAACATCAAATGACAAGAGCATGTCGTTTGGTATTCATATCTTAGATATCAGCTATTTGTATGGGTATCGCTCGTATCTATGAGTCATTTGGTATGGATAGTATATCGGTATGAATCATATCTAATATGAGTTATGCCCATATGTTCATTCTTCTCCGGGTCGAGCAGTATGACCATTGTCTGATACCGATACCCATAGGTTCGAGTCATAGGGCCTCAATGCTCACATGATGCACTTTATGGGAAAGTTGCTCATAAAATTGGTTAGAATGTCTACTTATGTTGATCCTTCTTTTTTCATGTTGGGATAAAAACTAGAAAACCACTATGAGAAGTAAAGAATAATCCAAAAATATTGCTTAAAATTTCATTTTTTGGGCCCTTGTGGGTCCTATGACCAAAGAGTGATGGTTTGGAGAAGACTTATGGTTCATGTAACCCTTGCATACCCAAAGGGTTCAGTAAATAATTCCATTTTAAAAAATATAAAAGAAAGTGAAACCATCTTATAAAAAGAAACACCACTTCACTATCACTTCTAAATCCTAACTAACACCAAACAAATTGTATAAAAAAATCCCTTAAAATAAACATTGTGTCAAAAAGCTGAATACCAACAAAGAAATGTCCAATAATACATGAATATACAAAGGAACCTTCTTGTCTTCTTGACTCTATGTTTGGTATAAGCTGCTTTCTTCATAGCATATACAGTTTTTAATTTATGTTTTGAATCTTGAAAACATGTTTAATTATATATTTTAGTTACTATGTCATACATTTTTTTATACAATTACATCATACACTAAAATATTCCACAAATGTAATCATGGTAAGTAAATGCCAAACTCTTTAAAAAAAATCTAACATAATTTTGCATTCTTCATTTTTGAGGGAGAGAATTGTAAAAGAAAAAGATTATTCTAGTAAAAGGCGATTTCAAAAGGGGATATTCACCACTAAAGACAATTCTCACATGGAACAATTACTATACCCAGGGATATACATATTATATTTTTGAGTAAATTTAAATTTCAAATTTCCATAACTATATAATAATTGAGCATCTCAATAATTTCAAATCCAAATTTAATCCGACCCATCACTGAAATAATTATAATAATAATGCTTTTTTCAAAAATAAATAAATTATTAAAAAGAAGTTTTGGGCACCTGAATGGGGGAGAGCTTCCGGTAGTAAAACATGTCGGCGGTTTCAGGAATTCCATTAACCCGGCGGCCAAGCTTAGCACAGACGCTGGAATCTCGAATACAGGCACTGATCTTGGCCCAATAGCTCGGATCCGCGACCCGATCCTTTAGCCAACCGGAGTAATCCTGGAGATAGTAGTCTTCATAGGCACGGTTATACATCGGACGGCCGGAGCCTTTGTCGGTGACTGCGTAAGCGAAGATGACGAAGCCGATTAGAGCGGCGAGGATGAAGAACATGGCCCACATGTAGATGTACATGAGGAAAGTGTTGCGATAGCAAGCTCCGGCGATTCCAGCAAGGGAAACGACAGCGATGGCAGCTCCGATGATGATAATCGGCCATTGGAGGAACCGGAGACAGTCGGTGGAGGTGGCTTGGCTTGCAAGCCAGATCCCACCGCCTAGGATCACGATTGAGAGGAGGAAAGTGAGGAAGTTGACTAAGCCGATTAGATGATTGCTTGTTCTCATCTTGTGTTAGATGAAGTTACTCTGTTCTATCTTTGAGCTGTGATTGTGTATATATGATTTTGGTGGGTTGTGTTTATGAAGTGGGGGTTTTCAAGTGAAAGGTGGTGGGATTCTGTAGGGGCGAGTACACGAGAGGAAGCTGGGGTCTTGAAGTGGATTGGCTGGTTGTTGTATAAAATGACTATCTTGACCTCCATTATTTGAATCTATTACAGCTTTTTTTTGTTTACTCTCGATTGGATTATCAACTACTAATACTAATATTTTGATATAACGGCTGACAGCGTAACTAAGTTGAAACTTGATATCAATATTCTTAGTTATGAAGTAGATGCTTTTTTTAATCAGGTATTTAGCTCCGAAAACGGAAACGGAATAGGATCGAATTTAGTTCGTATGTATATCTTTATTCATGAAATTTAATGAAATCATTTTTTAGGGTTTCATGCAAAATGCACCTGTCTCCCTATAGGTATCAAAATTAATCAAATTATACTTCAATTACTTCAAATTACAAGGAATAATTCCAAAAACTTTCATGAATAAGGGTATACGTATGGACTACATTTGTTGCCGTTCCGTTTCCGATTTCGGAGTTAAACCCAAACGGGCCCTAAAATTTATGTTGCAAGATACTTTGAGAAGACGGGGTTTCTTCGTCACTTATCTTCCTCTGTCCTCTTTTCCGATTCTAATTATTTCCCCTATTTCTTATTTTATTTATAAATTTTTATTATTGTTTTATTGATTAATTATGTTGTTCGTTTATTGATTTATAAAATGAGTGGTTTATTCTTCAATTTAAAAATTAATTTATTTGAGAATATGAGATGAAATAGTATATTATTTATTTTTTTCGTCGCGTCTCCTTTTTCATTATCGCTTTTTTATTTTTCTGTCCGTACATCATAGATTAAAAGCTATTTAAACGTGTTATATAGCCTATAGTTAATAGGAGATTCTCTCCATTGTGCGTGCATTAACACATAATCGATTATGTTGACTTAGTTTCGAATTTAAAAATTAGGGGTATCCATAATTCATGATTTCCTTACAGAATGGATCGTGTTAAGTACTCTAACAAATGTGTAAAAATGGTACGTCCGTTTAAAAATTATAGGTTATACGTATACGTTGGATACAATATTTTATCATGCCCAAAACTTACGTGAAATTTACATTTCAAAATAGTTTATTGACGTTAGTACATGTGTACGTGTTATGTATACAAATTTGAGCCACTTATTAAATTTGACTGATTGTTCATTTCTTTAGGTTAATGCATATCAAAAGAGCTATACACGTATACTTTCTTTTATATATTTGGGTCTACTAAATGTCGGATAAAGACATAAATTAACACGAATCATGGCTGTTGTTGAAAATAATTTATGATTTAAAATATTGAAGTCGATTAAGAATGAAAATCCTCATGTAGCCCGACACCTAACTTATGTAGATATTTCTGGTGAGGAAGATTTTTTTTTTACCAGATGATATATCATATATATTCATATGCATTTCACATGTGGTTGAAAATAAGTGATCATAGCAAATATAATACGTGTGTCAATATATTATGATACATGTCATGACGATGGTCGTAAGTGTTGTATGATTAATATATTTATATTATGTCGACATATAAATATATTAAACTACGTAAATATAAATTCAAATTGTAAAGAGTTATCAATTCATATTTATTTATTTTTATCTCAACTAGAAGGTATATATAACTAATTAGGTCATTGAAATATAAGTAAAGTATATAATTAAATTTGGATACATATTGCTAGAAGAGCGGAGAACAATAAGAGTAACTCACTAACCTTATATAAAAGATATTACACATATGGATGGATAGCGGGGTCATGCGTATATTCATGCACGGACGGAGTCAAGGGGACTAAAATTTAATTTTTTTTTTTTAAAGAGGGAATTCAAGTGGCATGGTGATATAGTCGTGTCAATAGGTACTCGAATCTACACGTTCAAGTACCAAATTTCACATAGACTATATATATAGGGTGCGGTTCTCATGAGAACGCCCCTAACGTGAAAATATTAGAACAATCGTATAGTGAGTATTAATATATATATATATATATATATATATATATATATATATATATATATATATATATATATATATATATATATATAAACAGGGCCATTGCCCCTCCAAATCCCCTAACTATGTCACTACATGCATGTACGGACTTTATATAATAGCCAAAAATATTTTATATTTTAAATGTAACAACTTATTATTTTCGGAAGTCGTATTCGCACGATTCAAGATTTCATTATTGCACCACGCATATGGATCCCGTAACCGTCACAATGTCATGGTTACGGTATCCGTAACCGTGACCAAAAGTTCACGGTTACGGGTTCCGGATCCGTGATAATTTTCTACATGAATTCTAACCCGAGAAAAAAAATCTGGCACCTTTACGGTTACGGAACCCGTAACCGTGATGTCACAAAAAAAAATATTATTATTATTTATTTTTATTTCTTTTACGGTTACGCAATGTGTGACCAACGGTCACACATTACGTATGAATGTTACGTTAATGAAATCTTGAACCATACAAATAACACCCTTCTTGTTTTTTAAGAAAATTGTGGATTAATGAGATATGTAGATGGAATAGTTTGATATTTGGATAAGGTTTAAATAGAAAAAAATGCAAAAAAGAAGTAAGGCGAATAAGAAGAAAGTGACGTAGTAGGTGATAGCGTGAAAAGGAAGGATAAGGCATAGGGGTTGTGTCACGGTGCATGTGCTTCCACATTGTCGCATTGCATTGCATTCTCTACGTCCACCGCCCAATTCACCATCTCGATCTATTCTACAAAAATCCAATCTACGCTAACTATATTTCCTGGCTCTACTACTCAAAGTCAATGTAAATGTTACTTCCTATTTTCTCAACCGGAAATTGCCAAAACGAATCTTAATTGCTAGTCAACCTTAACAAAATGTAGTTTTGTAAAAGTCGTCTAGAGTGGAATATGAACACGAACAAATATTCAACATGTATTTATAATGACTCATTCAATATTAATCACAAATGTTTTTAAGTATAAATCGAAAAGTCGACCCTTCATCAAGTGTCTGTAACTATTATGGCATGGTCATAGGTGTTCAACGGACCCTTTTCTTATTGTAAACTCGTTATAAACTTTGATCGACGATATAAAAACACAAATGTTTTTAAGTATGAATCGAAAAGTTAGACCCTTAGTCAAGTGTCCATATCTATTATGGCATGGTCATGTGGTGTTCAATGGACCCTTTTCTTATTGTAAACCCGTTATAAACTTTGATCGACAATGTAAAAACACTTCTATTTTAAGAGTTTCCAAATTACAAAAGATTTATATTATTTGAATATAAAGATAATATTTGTCCAACGTACCACATATATACCTAAGTGTGGATACTATTATATTGTTGGTTCCTAATGTTGCTTAAAAAATGAATGTAATTACCTTATTGGCATGACCGATAGACTCATTATTAGAATAATTTTGTTCCTGAAAAACTAGATGCTTCACTGTATTGTTGTTAGGCAAGCGAACCAATTAGGTCTAATCTTGTTTTTATATATTTTAGGATGTCATTTGCTCTTTTATTTTCATGACTAATGTTGCTTAACTCGATTGAAATTGACCTATCAAACATAACAATGATTTGCTTGCTAAGGGGACAATCAATAACCAGGTAGAACATGTTCTCATGTTGATGGTCGCATAATTCGCAGTGTATTGTTACAACAATTCTTCTTTCGTCTTATTCAACTTTGTTGAAATTCCGTTTTTGAGATTTTCTATAGAAAATTTTTTAATTTTATGTTAGGTATCGAGATTTCAAATCCAATCACAAGCATTTTCAAGGGAGATACTTTATCCTCAATAATGATCTATGATGTTGATTTACTTATGAACCATTCATTTTCGTTGCACCTTCAATATAATATATTAAAATGAATTTCATTTTTTGGAATTATTGTTTACTTTATTTTATGTGTTAATGTTGCTTAAATCTCGTCGTTATTTTTGTGAAATCTCATACTCTAGAATTGTTTATAAAATAATTAACTTTAATATTTGTGTCAATTTGATTTGTGTTTTGAACCATTTTAATAAGCGGCGAAGTTATAACCTAATAATCATGTCTGAAGTTGATGGTTTTATCATTTTCGACTTGCTAAATAATTTTTATTTTAAACTTAGATCTGAGTTTATAAGTTTGTTCATTTCCCAATAAGTTAATCATATATTTTGACAGTAGAGAATATTATGTTTATTCATGTATTATTCATTAACATTATGAACCCATATAGTCTAACATATGGCAAAGTTAATTGAAACTTCATTATTACCATTCTTGAAAATTTAGACTTCAATAACAAATTCATGAGATAAATTTTAGAATATATATTATCTGTTCTTGTAATCAACGGATCAACTGATTAAATTTTTTGCTGAAAAAGAATTGAGACAAGGAGATCCTGATATGTACACCCCACCTTATTATCGGAACGTATTCCTGAGAGATGGGGCAGATGGCAAGGGGGAGTTAAATGCATGGATAGACCGTAGCGATGTAGATTGTAGAGCATGGAACTGGGATGACACGACACTGTCAACTGTCAAAGACTAGAAAAAGGTACAGCCCAAGGCAACATAATAAAGGCGGTCGTCTACTGGTCGGTGCCAAAAATGTTACTTTCCTGCATCAACGCCTGCAAACCGACCATCTCTCTGACACGATAATTTGGGCCGAATTCTCAATAGGCCCAATTTCTAGGCCCGTGTTTATTATGGACCACTCTCTTGGACTCTACAAAAGCATATGCTTTGATTAGGTTATGTTTGGTAGGTTGAATTTACCAACACCAAAATCACGAGGATTTGTTAAAATAATGTCAAAGTGGATTACGGTATCCACATTGCACACCTTTTAATCAACAAGTTTGAACACATGTACATATATATGCAAAGCATGCCCAAACGGCATACCACGAAAATCCTTCAGGATTTTCTTTAACAAAAAAATACAATAAAAATATTAAACATATGAACTATATAGTTTCTTACACCAATAGTCCAATACGGAGTATATACACTATATAATGATCAATGTTGGAAATCATTGTGGAGAGATCTTCGCCTTTGAGCCACCGTGTAATCCTCTGACCACAATGACTTCGGTGGCTCCTCCTCTAAACGCTTTCTCAAACCTCAACGACTCTCGTTTAGTATTTTCTTGAAAAAGCGATTAAAACTATATGAATCAAGTCTGGTCGTTTCTAAACAAGACAAATTTGAGTATGACAATGTTATGCTTGTATAATATATTACTATACGTATATACCCGGGGATCTTCAAAGATGGCGTGCGAGGCCACTCTGAACACTAAGTAAGAGGAATATAAGGATCTTCGAAACGAGTATCATCAACTTCATGTTATCTTTCTTCTGGTACTCAAACGTACTCTCCACATACTTAAATTACATCAATAATTCAAGTTAATTAATCATCATTATTGTTTGGATTATGTGCTTAAACTGTCTTTTCCTATCGCATGTGTGAAAAAATCCTGAAAACAACGTAAAATATGAAGCTCTTGGTAGATTTTTGGCACGTTATCTTTTTGTTCTTTCTAAGCCGTAAGAATTGTAGACTCTAGTTGTTTATTTATATTATTAGGATTACGAGTTTGATTGAAAATTTAATCTTATTATAATAGGTGGAAGGTGAAGTTGAAGTTTAATGATAGTTGAAATTAAAAGTAGAATGTGTTATTTTATTTATTATTTTTTAAGTTGATGGGATATAATAGAGAAAAACACTTATTGTATATTTGTAAAATTATTGAAAAGGATTTACTTTTTATTCAATATTATTTTTAATAAAGTGATATTTGTAATATAATATTCAGTAAACTACCATAAATTTCTTAAACTCCGTAAATCGTAAAAATAAGTCATCCAAACGGATTATGTATATATATATATATATAGGTTTCCCTTCAGGTACGGCCCTTTTATTGCGGTATGGCCGTACGGCCGTACCGCAGGGCGACACGTGTCCCGAAAAAAAAAAAAAAAATTTTTTTTTTTTTTACGGAAACTAATGAAAATTTATTTGAACTACCATGTTATAATTTATGCACTATTATCCTATAAACTTTGAACTATTCCTATATAATCCATGAACTATTACTTTTTAATATAATCCATGAACTATTCTATTATAATTCATGAACTATCCCATAATAAGTTTTGAACTATTACTTTCACTCCTTTATAAATTTTTGCACTTTAAACTATTCTATTATAATTCATGAACTATCCCATAATAAGTTTTGAACTATTACTTTCACTCCTTTATAAATTTTGCACTATGAACTATTCTATTATAATTCATGAACTATCCTTTTAGAAGTTATGAACTAT
>BSUD01000008.1:128440465-128454300 GCA_033239045.1 Fagopyrum esculentum | reverse complement strand
TTTCGGGACACGTGTCGCCCTGCGGTACGGCCGCACGGCCGTACCGCAATAATGGGCCTTACTTGAATGATACCCTATATATATATATATATTACCATTCTCCAATTCAACAAGGGTAAGTAATTACTTTTACCATAAAAAACAAAGGTGAGTAATTTCTTCAAATTTCACTTTACTCTCTAATTAGTTTTATTTAATTGAGATAGAAAATCATCCATTAATTCATTTCTTATTCGATTAAATAGCCAAATTTAGCGCATAATCAATGGAAAGAGTCATACTGAATTCCCCATGAATATCGACAATCAATTTTGCAGGCTTTCTTCTAGACCACAAATTACGAGATTATAATCAAATCATCTTCGTATATATACTCCGATCTTAGCCAGAGATATAATCAACACCTCAAAAAATCAATACTCAATAAACTCACGTATTAAACAAATACTTTCCGGAAAAAAAAATGGCAAACAAATTTGTAATCTTGGCCTTGGTCTTCATGGCAATCGCCGCCTGCACCACCTCCGTCACTGCTCAAACTCCATCAGCAGCACCGGCTGGCGCTCCTGCAGCTGACGCAGGAGGTCCCGCCGCCCCAACCGGCGCTGCACCGTCTCCAGCAGGTAGTGTTCCAGCCGGTGCCCCCGCCACACCGGCGGTTTAGAGGTTTCCGTTGTCGCCTTGGACGTCACCGGAATCTTCTTTTTTGGTCGATCGGAAAAAATAAGAGTTTTATTTTATTCTGTTCCTATTTCTTGTGTTAATTTTTTTAAAAAGTTAAAATTTTCGTTGTAGAATAATATAGGACTTATGATGTAATGAGAAGAACAGGAGTAATTAAAAAAACTCCTAATTTTATGTTGTAAGTGAGTTAAACACTTTATAAAGCATATTCCGATGATATCTTGTTTCGGGTAATCCAAATTTTATGGTAATTTTTCGGATATTTGCGTACAGAAACTCGTACTAAAGCCAGATCAATTATTTGATGTAACTAAGATATAACTACAAAATAAACACTTTGGAATAACTATAAACGAAGCATACACTTAAAAACATGTTTGGTCACGAAGATTATATTATTTTTACCAATGATCATATTTCAGATTCAATTTTGTCCCTTTTCCTATATTTTTTTTAGACATTTATTTTCTTATTCTAAATCTATATATCTATATATATTAGACCCGGCTAGAGCTAATGCTTTCCGGACCAGGCCGGATCCGAATTAGGCTTCTTCCGATTTTTTTGTCTGAATGTCCGGGTTGGATATGGGCTTCATTGTTTTGCCCTATTAACAAAAGCTAAAGTACCACTTTCTTTTTTTGAAATGGGTAAATTAATATATTGAAAAGGAGGATTTATATGTAAGCAAAAGACACGAAGTAGAGGTTATCATAAAAAAAGACACGAACTAGCAACGATAAGATTCCTAACACTAACAACAAGGAACATTAAAGTACAAGTTCAACCGATGTTTGAAGCTTCTAATCCCGATTCAAATAAGAGCCTATGTAGAGGAGAGAATGGATAAGAGAAGAGATTTGTAGAGGAGAGCTTGAAGATGCAAGGAGCACTACAAAAAAAAATTCAATTAGCGACGGCTGTTTGCGACGGCAGAAAAGGCATCTGCCGTCGCCAATAATCAACGGCGACGGCTTGGCGACGGCAAAACCGGGCGTAGCCAGAACAGGCGACGCGAAAAATTTTTGCGACGACACATGGCCGTCGCTAATATTCGCGTCACCTCTTGGCGACAGATGTCATCCGTCGCCGTCCGGTGTGTAGCAAACTTCGAAATTTGGTGGGAAATTTTGTATCTTTGGCAACGGTAAGGAGCTGTCGCAAAATTTAAATTTGGTGGGAAATTTTGTTTTTTGGCGACGGCATCAGCCGTCGCATATTTTAAAAATGTGTTTAAAATATTAATTTTTAGCAATAGTAACCTGCCGTGACAAAGTAAATTTGGTGGGAAAACTCTACCACATCTTGTAAAACTATACCACAACCTATATTATCTGAAAACATCTAAATGACTGCATCAAATTGCAACAACAATTTTTATAAACCAAAAAAATGTATTTAACCTTCAAAACAATCAAAATAGCACGATTCGAAAGTGTAAATAAGTTCACAATATGAAAGTACAAAACCTAGATGTCCTACATCTTTAACAAAGTGGTAATGAGGTTCACAATCACACACTTTCACGATCTAAACATCTTCTACTTGGACAAATTCTTCATCAACTGCATCATTTTCGCTAATTGGTTCCTTTTCTAATGCTACATGATCTCCATCTCCAATAGACTCTTTTCGATGTGCACTAGTTGCAACCTATAAAATATGAAATAATAACAATAGTTTAGATGGAGAAAAATTACGGTAATGAAGTCTTATGCACATAGATGAGCATTTACTTATTAAACATTGAATTTTTACATAATTTAAAGTTCTAGATTACCAAAACTAACCTGTGTAAGTGAATGCGAGCTTCTTCTTTCATTGCCGTCCAATTGCATTAAAAGTTTCTTCAATTCTTCATACTTCATCTCAAAGTGCTTTGTCAATTTTGCTGTTACATCTTCAGTTGACTTTTCGAGTTACATCTTCAATGACTTCTACTCTTAACTCTTCCATCATCTTTTGCATTTGCTCCGGATTGCTCTTATATGTAGATGGATCTGATGGATACACCATAGAAGGAGGTGCACTAGAACCAAAGGCATCGTAATCACCTACATATATATATGCACATTGTAAACAAACAGATAAATAAGTATATGAGCTTGCAACAAACACATAGCTTATGAACTATACTTCACAACAATCCAAATTGATATACTTCAATATACACATAAGATCGAAAAGAGCAAATTTACCGAACATGTTTTTGTTGAATAAGGGAACATCTATATATATATATATATATGGTAAATTTAAGTACTTAATTTTAAGTACTTAATTTAATTACAAATGTGAAAACTATTTTGTAATGGTAACTTTAATATGATTTCTATAAGAATAGAGTCTATGTATACAAGTTAAAAAACATGCGCCTCAAACTTATACTCAAATATAATTAGTTAGAACAAATGAAAGAAATACCATAAAACTTTTTAATAAGAAGTATCATACTAAGAAGTATCAAGTATGTAGAGAAGTTGTCATAATGTTCAGACAAAAAAACGGTTTAAAAACTAGATTAGTAATCAAATACCACATTGGTATAATGAACAAATATAGAAATTTAGTGAAATATAATGAATATTATGAGATTCTTATGTACAAAATAAAAGTCTAACATTTAATATTGTTTTATAATTACAGGAATTGAAAAACTTAATCCAATTACAAAAACTTGAAACAACCATGGTTAATAGATGAAATCACAATTAACAACAGAATTGGTTGATATTGAATGTGTGAAGTACTGACACAATTAAGTAATTTGAAGTTATACAGAAACTGTATGTAAGTAATTGTAGAATAGAGTCCCACAGGCTGATATGCTCATTTGCTTAATGTATGTAACCAATTTGAAAATAGTTAATTATGGAGTTATAAAGAAACTATGGGTTTAATATATAATTTGAAGTATTTTAAGCTTCTATAGTTGAATTACACATCCAGAGTTGATGTCATTCTGTGTAGATGCATATGGAGAATTAAGTGAGGCATACAAGTGTTGAAACTGTAGGGTGGTGAAGCAGGAAAAATGTAGGTAAAGCCTAAT
The DNA here is from genome assembly GCA_033239045.1 of Fagopyrum esculentum. Classification (NCBI taxonomy): domain Eukaryota; kingdom Viridiplantae; phylum Streptophyta; class Magnoliopsida; order Caryophyllales; family Polygonaceae; genus Fagopyrum; species Fagopyrum esculentum. The sequence goes on along the minus strand of BSUD01000008.1, from coordinate 128,450,564 downwards.
CAATGAATTAAGGTACCTAATGAGAGTATAAGCAGTTGAGTGGTAGGAAGAGAAGTAGAGAGGCTATATATAGATAGGGCTCTCAACCTAATGAATGAATTAACAGTGACAAAATATAGATTAGGTAATGAGACAAATGAGAATCTTATGATTTATGATTTGTATTGAGAAAGAAATGTAATTGGTGTTTGAATTTATGATATAGACATGTAACCAACTGCATGTATCTAGAAAAGTAGAAATAAAAGAAAAAGAGTGGTCCCCTTTCCTTGGGGGTATTGTTTGATAGAGGACATTATCTAGGAATCAGAACGTTGAAAATTCGAGAGTGTTTGGGCAGAAGAAGAAGAAGCAGCAGCAGAGCCCCTCTCCCCATTTAGGGTAATAGAGCATCTCCCTTGTGGGTTTTGCTATGAAGCCTCTACGACCTTCCAATTCGGCGTATTGCAGCCTTGCAGGCGAGTGTGAGTGAGGACCACTCACCCTTATCCACCGCTATAAACTAATAACCCACAACAACTGCTCAATTCCCTGGTCGTCATGTCTTCCACCCACAACAACTGCTCAACTCCGGTGAGGGGGAAAAAGGGTCCCAAGAAACAGCCCAGGAGAGGTATGGGCGTCGCTCAGTTGGAGAGGATCCGGATCCATAACCTCCTTACGGACCCGGCCTCAACTCTCTCTTGCTGCCACCACAACCCTGCTCTTGACTGAGGTCACTTTTATTTCAATTACAAGGTCTCACTCTATCTAAGTTACCTTATTACCAACGAATTTACTTACATATATTTCTACTTTTATGCTGCAGAAGAAGAGGGTTGTCAATGAGGAGGGTTTTGTGGAAAACAAGTGCTTTCAGGTATATTGCACTAGCAGCTAGAGGTGGATCAAAAACTTACACAATGGACTTCAACTAACCGAACATAAAGTTTGAGCTAACTATAAACAAATTTCAAACTAACATTATAAAAGTTTAAAATGCATGATATTATTTTTTTAAAAAACAATATAAAATGTTTAAACCAATGAAACACTATATACAAACTAGTAGTATAAAAATTTTGTATAAAAATTTTGAGCTAATAAATATTATAATAAAAATATACAAATAAAATTTGTATTCCATAAACATTACTTTAAAATATTATAAAAAATATATGTGAATTGATAAAGTATGAATTAACATACAAAATCGTAGATGTTAGGACTGGTGTGAGAAACAATAAGTTATTAGCTTGTTTGAAAATGTAAGATATAATATAGACCAGTAGGATTTGGAACCACATGAAATGTATGAGAGTTTTGTAATTAGCCTCAAACAATATATTATTGAAACTAAACGAAGGATAACTTGTGTTCATCAGTATTTAAGTGGATTTGCAGTAAAGTGTGTTAACAAAGATAGATAACAAATTAAATGCAGCTTATCTTGTGTTGCCTAATATGAGGTATACGATTTGCAAAGTAAACTAATCATTGGACAAATCAAGAAGAATATAGTATCAGTAATAGTATGATGTATACAACTTGCTGTTGCCTAACATGTGCAGGGATGAGTGGAGTTTCTATAGGTTACACATAACCAGAGGGCAGCATCCATCCTGCTATACTCTCCAACCAACTGTCCATAACAATTCACAATATCAAACTCTCCAATACATTCATCATTCACATTGAGCATACTTTCTCTTTTAAGGACTAATTTAATCAACTCATGAATAATGTTAACCAGGAACATGATTGTAACAATGTGACGTTATCTGTAAATGCCAACTATGTTCTATATATGGTTCACTTCACAATTGCTGAACATGGATTAGCATAGACAAAAAATGCATAATATATGCAGTTGGATCATTATCTAGCAACAAGACTGGGAGCGTACCTGAGACTAAGAGAGAGACCAAAGATTGCTCGGAGACGGAGGTGTGTCTTGTTGCCAGTCTTCCTCGGCTACTCGAGACTGCGAGACTGCCATAGTCGAGCCTTATAATTAGAGAAATACAAAGGAATATAGGATGGTATTGTACTAGAGACTGCGAGAGAGGAGCATACCTGAGGCTGAGAGAGATCGTCTTCGTCGGCCGACCGCTGATCTCCCCTAGTCTTCGCCAAACAAGGAAAACCGCTGATCTCCCCAAAAAATTCGTCTTCGTCGCCGTCTCGCCGAAGTGCCGTTTGTTCCCAATTTACAAACTGCAAAACCTAATGTTGAGTATCGGGTGATGAGTTGAGGGTGAGTGGACTTTTTTAAAAAACTTTTATTAATATTATTATTATTATTATTATTATTATTATCATTATCATTATGATTTTTATTATTTTTATTATTATTATTATTGTCACTATTATTATTATTATTATAATTATTATTATTATTAATATGAAGGAAAACACGTTACACGCCGGTGAAAGGGAGCCGACTAACAAGTTGGGCTCCACAACCCTTTTGAAATTATTATTATTATAATTATTATCATCATTTTTATTATTATTATTATTAGTAGTAAATGAGCTTTTGCGAGCCGATCGTATTCGGCTCGGGCTCGTTACGAGCTCAATACCAGACTCGTATTCAGGTCGTTTTATAATATAAGCGAGCTAAAACGAGCTTTTGGCGAGCCGAGTCGAAAAGAACAAGATGGAAAAGTATGATGAAAAACAAGTAAAAAAGAGTTGTTAAAGAGAACATCAAATTAAAGGAGATTAAGTCGGACATCAAACTGGAATTCCCGAGAAGTGATTGTAGGCTTCTTCGTAACGATGACGGAGAATAAAAACAACACGGACGAGAGTAGAAGATGGTGACGAGTAGAGGGTAGTATCAATCAATTCCAACTATAATTCCATAATCAATACTTTGGGCGAGGGTTTTTGGAGAAGAGTAGAGGACGGTTTCAAGTGATTCCAACAATAATTCCGTAATCGATACTTAGGGCGAGGGTTTTTGGGGAAGAGTAAAGGACTAATCGACAAGGTGGACAGTTGAGGACGGTGTCAATCGATTATAACTGTAATTCCGTCCGTAATCAATACTTTTGGAGAGGGTTCTTGGAGACAAATAAGGAAGACAGTTCATCGTCTCTTTGATGAGATGATTTTTGTTAGGGTTTTTTAAAGGATTTTTAACAAGCTGCCATTATTAGGAAAAAATTGTAAAATTTTATTGATGGACGGTTTTTGGAGATAAAATTTTAAAATTTATAGAGAATTTTAATTATTTTGAAAGAAAAGAAAATTAATTATATTATTTTTTAACGTTTTTTACCCCAATATTTCATATGGCGTCAAATAATATGGTTGTTGGCGTCGGCAACATAACCGTCGTCAAAGGTACCTTTTATTAGCCACGGCAAAGATTAGCCGACGCCAATTACAAGACTATTAGCGACGGTCGTATACCGCCGACGCAAATAATTGGATTTTTTTGCCACGCTGATGTTGCCGTTGCTAAATAAAGATCAACGGCGACGGCAAACCCTTGCCGTCGCCAACCAGCGTGGCCAATTGAATTATTTTTTGTAGTGGAGAAGCTTCACGATTTAGAGGAGAAGGGATCTGTAGAGTAGAGTATGAAAAGATCGCGGAGGAGAGCCTGAAGTTGGAGGACTAGTCCCGATTCACGATTCAAAGGTAAGGCGAAGAGAGGAGATGCGACAACAGGCGAGGAGAGGAGATGAGAGGGCCGAGTAGAGGTGACTCAATCAGGTCCGAGGAGATGCGACTCAACGACGGCCAAATTCCAAACCAGATAGTGAGACGTTAAGGCCGAGGAGACGGTGAGGCCGATGACAAGTACCAAGAAGAGACGTTGAGGCCTGATTCTCGTTTTTTTTCTCGGACGACTTGAGTATAAAAAGGTGATAAAAAGTTTTGAAAAATAGAAAATAGAGGTTTTGATAAAGGATGTGAGGATGTTAAAATTGTTTGAAAACCATTTTGTTCACCATCCCATACTTTAGATCTTGTATTGTCCTCAATGTAAATAACATACAAAATAAAAGTGTAGAGAAAGTTTACAAAATGGTGTAGGGTTAAGGTCTTTTAGTTGGACATATTCTACTTAATTAGTATGGTGGGGGATCCTTAATAAGCCCCGTATCAAGTAGAGCTCGACTACATCTCGTTCATGCTCTTTTGAGTGCCTTGAAATTCCTTCTGAAGGTAGTGCCATAGATGAATGGTCCCCTCTAAAAGAGTTTGTCAAAGTCCAATACTGACGGACCGGTAGAGTGGGGGTCGTGCGCATACGAGCACACATGCGCATTAGGCCCAAGCCCAGCACATAAACCCGGTGAGGTTCCATCCTAAAACCAATTTGCAATATGAGGAGTAGCCCACCGACCTTATATACTAGGCTCGAAGTGTCCCCATCTTTTAATGTGGGACCTTATTATCTTCAACAGAGTCAATGGTATCGTCAATCAACTAAGTAAGTTTTTCCACCGGGTACCTTTGTACAGCAACAACAACAACAATGTAAGCCTCAATTTCCCTCATTTCTATGTTGAGAGGGCATGTATCCCCACTTGCATTTCAGCTCTGGTCTCTTTAGCCTTGGTGACTCGTGATTTCGTGATCGTATATATTGATAAGAGTCTCTCGTTTGCTCTATTTGTTACCCGGTTTGATCAAACCTATAAAATATCTCGTTCAATGAAGACATTCTCGTTTCCCAAGTGGTTGTCTCAACTTGAGTTTTGGTTAATTGTTGATACAATTGATTTAGGACTTTGCCTTCTTCAGTTAGTGGATGAAATCTTTATTCAAGCCTCGTTTGATGAGGCAGGTTAGGGGTGATGCTCATGTCTTGGTGCAGGAGGTTGAGTCATGTTTGTGTGGCAATTCTATCAAAGATAATGCCCACCGAGTAGTTATTATAGGAATCCAAAATTTGTATAAGACTTTGAACATAATCTTCCAAATAGTTAATTGTCATATCTTCTTGGGGAAGGCTTATAGACTCACCTAGCTTGAAATAGAGTAGAAGAAATGACTTCCTTGTGGTTAATTTGGTTCTAATCATAGCTACAATTTTTTTCCTATCAAATCAAAAGAAAAAAAAACACTTAAAGAGGAAGAGGAAGAAGAAAAGGGATTAAAACAAAATACATGTTTTAAAATTAAGAATTCAGAGCGAATCAAAGCATTCCCCGGAAACGGCGTCAATATGATGAGGTTTAAGTGTTAACCTCAAGTCTCTCAAATACTTACTAGACCCGCTATAATTTAAAGAGTCAGGACCGAACACGGAAATAACGATTTGTTTGCTTTGACGAACTAATTAAGAAACCAAAACCAATCAATAAAGTAAATAAACTACATATAGATGTAAATGATCATAGAAGAAAACTAGAAAGTGAAGGCATATTGAAGAAGTCAGACGGCAAAAAGGAGGTCACAGGATCAGAACTTCGTCAAACCACTAGAGATTAGTAAGGGAATAACTAGGGGGAATCGGGGCAAAACCCAAGACTTAGATAGGATAGGTAGTCCGATAGCCCTTTGGGGGAATTGCCCGATTGACTCATCAAACAGTTTATAAATAAGAATTGTAAGGGAGAAGAAAGGATTGAACTTTAGAACGTTTTGAAAATAGGTTTTAAGGGGAGAACAACAAGGCAACAAATAAAAATAGGGATAAAGCATTCTAAAACCCAAATTACACAATATGCATATAATAGATCTCAATTGACAATTCCACAATATCAAAAGTAATCTAGAGTTATGTAAAGACAACTTCATTCATTGTCACATATGGTTAGGTCATTGTTTGCGATGGATCGATGTTGTGACCATGATTGTCACGTTGTACCAAAGACGGTTGCCGATTCATCACATCGAACGGAGCATTGAGGTGTGAAGACTCCATGGTCACTTAAAGTCATGGTCACCCATTACGGAACGTATAATATAACTAATACTAGCATAACTCATAGAAATACAAGCAATATATAGGATCATTTCAATATCATAGATCAATTCAAATCGGATTCACTAGACCCTAGAACGGAGAGAGACTACTCACACATGCCTCATAATAAAAGGAAATGTCTAACCTAATGTATGAAAAACCTTCTTTATAGGATCCAAAAAAGCTCGGAAAACCCTAGATTTCCTCTTGATCCTATCTTATAGTAAGATAGGATCGAATCTACTCGACCTCATCTTATATTTAAGATAATATCAGACAAAAGACAAAATACTTATACAAGTAGATCATTCAAGACCGTCGTCCGACCTCCTAGGCCAGGAGTGTGGGTCTAGTCTATAATTCTCCATGACCTTCTTGCAATAGCTGGAGGTCATTTCAGGGTCCAATGTAGAAGTGATGAGGGGGTCGTCGTCCGACTTGGGCCCACTCGAGCACTTTTATACTTTATCCTGGTGTCATTCACTTCACTCTCGGACTTCAACCAATACCATATTGACATTGAACGCAAAGAAGCCCTTAGTGTGTGTCATGACATTCAACAATAAATGTATCATTTTTGATTCGTAAATGCATGCAATTACATTAACCAACTGGTAGATATCCGAAATAGAAAAATAAGAGGAAATATACTAAAAGGAAAGGTTTATTAAGCTCAAAGGGATAAAGAATGATATAGAATGATTATTCTAAACACACTAATTTAAGTGTTATCAACGACACAATTATGGATTGTCAATAATTATGGTCCTTTTATGGATGTAAAAATGACTATTGACTACACAAATATGGACTTATAAAATGACTATTGAGAACACAATTATGAATTATCAACAATTATTGATTATACAATTACGGACTATCAACCATTGTTGATAACACAATTACATATTTTCAACGATTTTTGACACCACAATAATGGATTGTCGAGGATTGTTGGCAGTACATGGCAATAACTTTTTTAAAAATAGATTCTCTATCACAAAGTTTTGATTTAAAAAAAATAAAAATATCTTTATTATTTGAATTAATGGGTCACAAAGCAAAAGATAAAATAATTTGGTGATAGATCCCAAATTACCGATTTGTTTTTGGGATTATTTGTACTAGTAATTTTTTTTACTAGGCGTACTAAATTATTATCAAATAAAACCATATTATTATTTATTTTTAATTTAAAAAATTAGATATGGTAGATGCCAACGTGAGTTAGAGTTCTAGATTTGATAGATTCCAAAATGAGTTAGATATTTTGTTTGAAAGACTAATGTCAAATATAAGAGAATATTGAGGAATCATACTTTTATTATTGGACTAAAAAGTTAAATTTAGAACAGAATCATTCAGAATTGTTACATTAATATTCCTTGAATATCTAACGTGAAAACCAAAAATTCCGACACTTTTATAGGCATTCTTTTTGTCCACAAATTTTAGAAACTAAATTCAAAATTTGTTTTGTATCCAGTGTTCTTCCCTTGTATATATACTCGAATCCTAGTTAGAGATACAATCAACATTTACAAATAACAATACTCAATAAAATCACATATCAACAAATTTGTTTAAACGTCAAAAATTTAAAACACTTCCAATAAAAAAATGGCAAGCAAGTTTGTAGCATTGGCCTTAGTTTTCATGGCAATCGCGGCGTGTGCCACCTCTATCAATGCACAAATTCCAGCAACAGCACCGGCCACCGCTCCTGCAGCTGACGCACTAGGCGCTGCTCCAACCACCACTGCACCGTCTCCGGCGGGTGCTGCTCCTGCGGGTGCTGCTCCGGCAGGTGCTGCTCCAGCCGATGCTGCCACGACAACGGCAGCAGCGCCATAAAAGATGATGAATATGCCTTTAAGTTGATTACAAAAATAATAATACGGAGTATTATCTTTTTTGTCCAGTTACTTTTATATTGATTTTTTGATTTTAGCATGTAGTTTCCAATCATTTTTATAAAATATATGGACCAATAAGCTTACATATATCTATCATTCAAATTTGAAATTTTGGGTTGTTTTGGTAAATCTATACCAGAAAATAACTTGTATGTGTATACTTATACAAGTTTAATGCATACATAAGCCCACTTGTTGCGGTTTATTTATTTAATTTGAACATAAAATAATTAGTACATAACTTTTTACCATATTTTTATAAATTTCTTTAGTGAAATTAATTTCATTTGAATAAATATTTGTTTAAAAAAATCATTTTATAACATTAATTTAACCTGACATGTAAATCTTGAATTAATCTCGGAGCAACACGTGGCGTAAATTACTTTAATTTACGTATTTATGATATATTAAAGTTAATACGTGACGTAATAAATAATTTTAACTGTTTCATGCATTTCACGCCATATGTTAGTTATGCTTCTTATATTATAGCTATTTAATTATCGTCACTAGTAATTATCAATATCATTCTTAATTTATATATATATATACTAAATAAATTTATCTATTTTTGACTCACCACAATATCCATCTTTAAGTTTGCGGCGATATTTATCTCAAACTCTATAATACTTTATAGATATCTTTTAAAGTATATGTTAGGAGGATGCGTTTTAATTCTAGACTAGGTCTATCGGAATGGGACAACGTGGAGCAAAAAATATTCTCCAAGTGAAAGCTGAAAGGTCTTCAAAAGACCGTAAGTTTAAGTCTCAACATCATTTAAATTGAGGGGATAACTCTATCCATATCTAATAATCAATCAAATTAGAAAACTTTGGTGAAAAGCGGATATGATTATTTATGACATTTTCATTTAAATGCAAGATGTACACCCTTAAGAATTCAACATGCTTTTAGAGAAATTTAGGTCGTTGTAGATAACTTATCTTGGGCGTGGCATAGATCAAGATGACGGAACCTCCCACGGAACGTAAAAGACGTCATCCGAAAGGATGATCTAGGACGGTCAAACTCTAGATGTTGACCCTCTTAGTTTCACTTACCTTTTTTTAAAAAAAATCAAACATGATAAAATCTTCGCAGCATGATTATGTCTCTCGGGCAAACCATCATTGTGCCTTACACTTTTTTTTGGTAGGATGGAGAGTCAATGATCTCCGACTGATCTAGACGTGTTTTTATTAAACGGACATTGTGCCTTACACTGCGAATGCATCCCACACGCTTCCTGTAAAATTTAAACTTTACTCCACCGGTCATAACTTTTTCTAATTGTAAAATTTAAACTTTACTCCCCGGTGATAATTCTTTCTAATTGTCAGAATAGTAGGTGTAGGTGTTTGATTCAAACGTTAAATTTGATAGTAGGTGTAGGTGTTTGATTCAAACGTTAAATTTGATTTTGGACTCACTATATATATGTGCCTACCGAGTTCAATGAAAATGCACGGTGCTCGTTAAGAATGCGCCACATATATCAGAACTCGTCAAAAGTCGAACGTTGGAGCCACTATATATGTGTGCTTGCCTACCGAGTTCAATGAAAATGCACCTCTGTGCTCATTGAGAATGCGTCACGTACAACATAACTCATCAAAATTCGAACGTTGAGCCATTGTTATAGTCTTAAGAAACACTCGCAAACTCGCAAGTCGCAACAACTATTATTAGTGTTAAGACACACTCGCAAGTGTAAGTGTAACCGGGAGCGGAATGTTCGCACGTGTAACTGTAACCGGGAGCGGAATGTTTGTAGCCCGGACCCCTAAAATAGGTTGGGTTTGATTGTTTCATAATAGTAAATATAATATCAAGATACTATGAAAAACATAAAATTAATATTTGCTTATTATTAGAACTCGGTGTCTTCATTACAAGCTTACAAGCATAATATAAAGCCATCCCCAAACTCGAAGAAGAAAACACATTATTACAATTTATATATTCCTTTTTTTTTTTTTTTTTTGAGAAACTGGGTAAGAAATTCGATCACCGTTAAATAACGATGAGCCGAGAGGCCGTACAACACGGCGGACGGATACAACCGTCAAGAGAGCAATACAAACCAAACAAAACAAGAACACGAGAGGGAAAAAAGACACTGGAGAACAATAACGGACCACGCACGGAGGTGAAGGGAGAACTCCACGAAGACAAAGCAGATGTAAAACAAGCCAAGCACTGCCGAAGAAGCACCGTTGGAGGCAGGTACAACAGGAATCGAACTCCTGGGGAGGTGAAA
>BSUD01000008.1:128350901-128440242 GCA_033239045.1 Fagopyrum esculentum | reverse complement strand
GCATCTGAGGGTAATTTAGTGGATATTTCAAGGTATTGATCTTTGAACACCAAACTGTTAAATGGGTTAGTGTCATCTGAGCTTGTGTTGAAGAGGGTTTGACCATTTGACTTCCTTTTGACAGCAAATGTAAATGGGTCTGAATTAAAGCTAAAAATAAGCTCATTTCCTGATAAGTCAGAAGTAGAAAGAGGGATACATTAAACCAGATCCGACAATACCCACCACAGGTTCACGCCACGAGTTAAGGAGCCACAATTTCGTTGCGAAAAGTCAGGATACTGTCCACATATGGACTCGAAGATGGTCGAAACCTCCGAACAACAGAGCATTCGGAACTTTAGGGTCATGGGTTTGGTTGGGTCACCAAGAAAGGGCCATGACCGGTGAAGAGAAGGTGGTCGACCTCAATGGTGGCGGAAGTCGAAGCCCTTAACCGGTGAAGGGGAGATGGTCGACCTCAGTGGTGGCGGAAGACGAAGCCCTTGACCGGTGAAGGGGAGTTGGTATTGATGGTGTTGAGAAGAAGCAATTGCTTCCATTTTGCTTTGTGGGCGGCTATAGGCTGTAGCCGAAGGATTTGGGGCAAGGTTTCTCCTCCTTGCAGTGGCGGTCGCCGTGGTGGTTAGGGTTTTTGTTTGGGGGTGGGAGGGATTTCTCCCTAGCGCGTTAAGGCGCGTTGATTTAGTGGGATATGGTTTTTAATACTACGGCTTTTTTGAGGATAGTGATCTTTAAATTTATATATTCCTTTATTGTGAACCAACACACACTTTCATATATAGCTACAACAACATAACATGCATTATAGCCTTAGCATTTCTTCTCCTCAATTTCAACCACCTTTCTCTCATTAGCCTTCACCTCTCGCTTTCCCACCACAACTCTAAGCACACCATCCTCCATAGAAGCCTTGACATCGTCGATTTTTGCGTTTTCCGGCAACACGAACCTTCTTACGAATCTCCCTCGACTCCGCTCCACGCGGTGCCATTTCTCGCCCTCCGCCTCCTTGTCGCCGCCACGGTCGCCACTTATTTGGAGGACTCTGTTCTGGTCAACCTCCACCTTGACCTCCTCTTTGGTCAAACCCGGGAGGTCAACGGTAAATATGTGGGCATCGGAGGTTTCCCTCCAGTCGACCGGAGCACTTAACACCGGGCAGGCTTGGGCTGCCCAATAGAATGGGTCCCAACTCTGTAGTGACATTTGTAAGATTTTTATTAATCTTATTATTATTAGTGGGCTTACATATTATAGTAACCAATTATATTATATGACTAAATATATTAACGGGCTAATAAAAGTGATTCAATCAAGTAAAGCCCGTAGACTTTAATTAAGCGGTATGGGCTTAATGGGTGGATACCAGACTTTGGCCCAATAGGCTTAATGGGATTCTATTAGGTCATTATATAAACGTTATTAGGTTATGGTTCCCAATACGTCAAATCAATCAGCCGTTTTCCATTCTCTACCCATCAGAGAGAAAACCTAAAGAAACCCTAAGGAGGTTTGACTGAGGAAGACCGTATACCTGCGGCGCTCATTCGGATCGTAGATTCCGCACTAAAGTTTTGATCCGATTGCTACGGGTTCGTCCGATTGCTACTATGGAACCAGGTATTTAAATTCTAGATTCCTTAATAACCCTAGCATGATATCGATTCTTGCGTTTATGGTTTAGGGAATATGTTTAATTATTCCAACAAGTGGTATCAGAGCGGTTAATCATGCTTGTTTATTAGGAATATTCGTTTTCGTCGATCGAATTGATATTCAGTTTTTTTTTTCGTCCAGTCCTTTTATATTCGGACCGTAGTTTTTGTATTCTGTTTTCGGGAATAGCACTCTACTGCGTTTTCTAAACGTCCAGTCTCCGATACATTGAATATATATATTATATAATTAATATATCTACTAGTACCCTGCAAATCTACTGTTTTGATTTTCAATTGAAAAGCTATTGCTTTTCGGCCTTTATACGGCAGTACAATTCGTTTTGTATAATATATATATTTTATATGTAAAAGGTTGACGATTGAAAAGAATGAGGAAAATCTGCAGGCTATAGCCTATGAACCTACAGCTTTGTTTGTTTTATTCGAACATGATGTATATTGTGGTTGTTCATATGAGCCTAAAATTTAGATTTTTTTTTTTTTTTTCTATATCTTATATCAATTAAAGATTATCGAGTGTAATATTTGTATTTTATTTACACGAGATATATTTAAGGATCTATATATTTTAAAGTTATTTTAAAATTAATTTGATTGAAACAATATGCTACTAAAGTAGTCTAAGTTGTGTAAATTATTTTAATTTGAAATTATAAGGGTTAGTGTATCGTTTGTTTATGCGGATATCAATCGACCCAAATGAAGATCAATATTTGGCCAAACATTAAATACACTAGTGATTATACTTGTTTATGCGAATATGTATCGGCCCAAAGGAAGATTAATATTTGGCCAAACAAAATCACAATAATATATTGATTAATCAATTGTGCTTTCATTAATTATGCGGATACTGATCGGCCTAAAGGAAGGTCAATGTTTGGCCAAATAATGAAAGCGCATGCGACAATGAATAGAGATAAATATAAAGGTTATCCATGTGAATGATAGTCGGTCCAAAGAAAGACTATTGCTTGACCGGATTTATTATCAATATTTGATTGTTGCATTGAGAGTACTATTTACAATTGATGTTTTGTGCAAACACTGAATATCAAGTTGTGTTGAGTATCTTGTTTTAAAATTAATTGATTAATTGTTTTATTTCTTTGCTTTTATGTTTAGTTTCAGCAACTACTACTAATGTTTCTGCTCAAGTCAGTTCCATTCCAATGCTCAATGGGACAAATTTTAAGGTCTGGAAGGAGAATGTGGAAATCGTTCTCGGATGTATGGATCTAGACCTTGCGCTAAGGACTGAACGACCCACTTTGGCTGAGGATAACTCCAATGAAGCGAAAGTAGAGAAGTGGGATCGCTCTAACCGCATGTGTCTTATGATCATGAAACGTTCCATTCCGGAAGCGTTTCGGGGCTCTATTTCTGAGAGCAAAGATGCTAAGGAATCCTTTGAGGCAATTCAGAAATATTTTGCCAAGAATGAGAAAGCAGAAACAAGCAACCATTTGGCTGCTCTGATTTCTATGAGGTACAAAGGAAAAGGAAACATAAGGGAGTACATTATGGAAATGTCAAATCTTGCGGGAAAACTAAAGGCACTAAAGTTAGAGATAAATGATGATTTACTCGTGCATTTAGTTCTCCTGTCTCTTCCCACACAATTCAGTCATTTTAAGGTGAGTTATAATACTCAGAAGGAGAAATGGACTCTTAATGAGCTCATTTCGCAATGTGTGCAAGAAGAGGACAGGATAAAAAGAGATAAGACAGAAAGTGCTCACTTTGCATCAAGCTCTCAAAACAAATCAAAGAAGAGGGCTAAGGATACTGCAGCTGGTACACATTTGCAGAAAAAGGCGAAGAAGCAAAGTGATGAACTCACTTGTTTTTTCTGCAAAAAGGAAGGACATATGAAGAAAACATGTTCTAAGTACGCTGCTTGGCGTGAAAAGAAGGGTAAAGTTCTCACTCTAGTTTGTTCTGAGGCTAATTTAGCTTCTGTACCTATTGACACGTGGTGGGTAGATTCTGGTGCTACTACTCACATTTGTGTGTCAATGCAGGGTTGCCTTTGGAGTCGACCACCAAGTGATGCTGAAAGATTCATCTATGTTGGTGATGGCAATAAAGTTCCTGTGGAAGCAATAGGGCATTTTAGATTAAATTTAAGTACTGGATGTTATTTGGATTTGAAGGATACTTTTGTTTCTCCGTTGTTTAAACGGAATTTAATTTCCACTTCCTGTTTGGACAAAGGTGGATACCTTTGTAGTTTTGGAAATGGAAAATTCAGTATTTCCTTAAATTCAAATCTTGTTGGTACCGGTATCTTAATTGATCGTCTTTATATGCTAGAAACGGTTGCTTCCCATAATGAAATCCTGCACACAGGTTCTAGAGGTACAAAGCGAAAATTGGATGAAGATTCTGGATTCTTATGGCATAAGCGCTTAGGCCACATCTCTAAACAGAGAATTCAAAGGCTTGTGTCAGAAGGAATTCTTGATTCCCTTGATTTAACAAACTTTCAAGTTTGTGTTGAGTGCGTCAAGGGAAAGTTAACAAACATAAGAAAGTTAGGTGCCAACAGAAGTACAGAAGTCTTAGAACTAATACATACGGATATTTGTGGTCCATTCCCTACAGCTGCGTGGAATGGTCAACAATACTTTATTACGTTCATAGATGACTACTCTAGATATGGATACCTTTACTTGATACGTGAGAAGTCACAATCTCTGGATGTTTTTAAGGCTTACAAAGCTGAAGTTGAACTTCAACTTGGTAAGAAGATTAAAGCCGTTAAATCTGACCGTGGTGGAGAATACTATGACAGATATGATGGATCAGGAGAACAACGTCCAGGACCCTTTGCAAACTTCCTAAAGGAGTGTGGAATTGTCCCTCAGTATACTATGCCGGGGAAACCCAGCATGAATGGTGTTGCTGAGAGGCGGAATAGAACACTATTGGATATGGTGAGAAGTATGATTAATCATTCTTCTTTACCTGAATCACTTTGGGGAGAAGCGCTAAAAACTGCAGTATATATCCTTAATAGAGTACCTAGCAAATCAGTAGCTAAAACCCCATATGAAATGTGGACTGGGAAAAAGCCCAGCATAAAGCACTTACACATTTGGGGATGTCCAACCGAAGCAAGGCCTTACAAGCCTAACGAAAGAAAGTTGGACTCTAAGACAACTAGCTGCTACTTTGTTGGATATGCTGAACGCTCTCGTGGGTTTAAATTTTATGATCCCGCTACCCGATCATTTTTTGAGTCGGGAAATGCCAGATTTCTTGAGGATGTAGAATTTGGAGGGGAAGGATTAAGGAACGTCACTCTTGACAAAGTTGTCCTTGAGGAAGAGGAATTTATCTCTCTTCCCAATATTGTTATTGAAAGTGATCAAGATACAACTCTTAACACTCTTCAAGAAACAACTCCGGTTTTAGACAACAATGAAGTTCCTTCCATAGAGCAAATTCAACCACCTCAAGAAGTGCCTTTAAGGAGATCCGGTAGAGAAAGAAGATATGCAATTCCGGATGACTACATTGTATATCTAGTAGAACAAGAAGATCCTGTGGGAGAGATACCAGATGATTACATCGCGTATCTTATGGAACAAGAAGATTCTGCAGGCATTGCAGAGGATGATCCAATCAATCTTCTTGAGGCCCTTCAAAGTTCTAGCTCTCAATACTGGATTAAAGCCATGCAAGAGGAGATGAAATCCATGAAGGACAATGACGTATGGGATCTTGTCGAGTTGCCAAAAGGTGCAAAACCCATTGGTTGTAAATGGATATTTAAAACCAAAAGGGATGCAAAAGGCAATATCGAAAGATATAAGGCTCGTCTAGTTGCAAAGGGATTCACTCAAAAGGAAGGTATTGACTTTAAAGAGACCTTTTCTCCGGTTTCATCTAAGGACTCTTTTAGGACAATAATGGCACTAGTAGCTCATTTTGATTTAGAGTTACATCAGATGGATGTGAAAACAGCGTTTCTCAATGGAAACATTGATGAAACCATTTATATGGTTCAACCAGAACATTTTGAATCCAAAAATTCAAAATCTATGGTTTGTAAATTAAAGAAATCCATCTATGGGCTTAAACAGGCATCAAGGCAATGGAATCATAAATTTCATCAAGTGATCACCTCCTTTGGATTTGAGGTGAATAAGGTTGAAGATTGTGTGTATCACAAATTCAGTGGGAGCAAATCTATCTTTCTGGTATTGTATGTTGATGACATACTATTGGCTTGTAACGATATAGGCTTATTGCACGAAACCAAGAAATTTCTCATTAGGAATTTTGAGATGAAAGATCTTGGGGACGCCTCTTTTGTCTTAGGAATTCAGATACTAAGAGATCGATCTCAAGGTATCCTCAGGTTATCACAAAAGGGCTATATCGAAAAGGTACTAAGCAGGTTTAACATGAAAGATTGCTCAGCTGGAGATACACCAATAGCTAAAGGAGACAAGTTTAGTCTCAAACAGTGCCCCAAAACAGATCTTGAAATAAAGGAGATGCAAAAGGTTCCCTATTCCTCAGTGGTAGGGAGTCTAATGTATGCTCAAGTTTGTACCCGTCCCGACATAGCATTTATTGTGGGACTTTTGGGCAGATACTTAAGTAATCCTGGATCGGATCATTGGAAAGCAGCAAAAAGGGTTCTCCGGTATTTGCAAAGAACGAAGAACTACATGTTGACTTACAAGAAATCAGACAGATTGGAGATCGTTGGATATTCTGATTCTGATTTTGCCGGTTGTATTGACAGTAGACGATCCACCTCAGGCTATGTCTTCATGTTGGCTGAAGGAGCTATATCTTGGAAAAGTGTCAAACAAACACTTGTAGCTACCTCCACTATGGCTGCAGAGTTCATGGCTTGCTTCGGAGCATCCATTCATGGGATATGGTTGCGTAATTTTGTCACAGGCCTACGTGTGGTTACTGGAATTGAAAGGCCATTGAAGTTATTTTGTGACAATAAGGCTGCAGTTTTGTTCTCCAATAACAACAGAAGCTCTGTAAAGGAGAAGCACATTGACATCAAGTTCTTGTCATTGAAGGAAAAAGTTCAAAGTGGGCAGATTTGTATAGAACACATAAGCACAAACTCCATGATTGCGGATCCGTTAACTAAGGGGTTGCCTCCTAAGGTTTTTCATGAGCACACTGTTCGTATGGGGCTTGACAGTTTTGTAATCCCTTGACTTAGTGGGAGTTTGATTAGATGTTCTATGTTTATAGTTTATGCATAATAAAGTTGCCGTCATTTACATTTTGAACTAAAGGTTGTTTTGGATTGATCTCCGAATAAAGAAGAACCAGTTGAAAATAGACATGTTTATGAGATCACATTTCATGTAATTTTCATGCCACTCATCCATACTTGATCTATGTCATCGAATATACTAATGTGGTGAACACGGAAGGTTTAGTCATGATGATGTGACGAAAGCCGCCGTGATCTCATATTAATATATGAGGTGGACCAGATTGATTAAAGGATAAGTCTACATAAAATTAGTCATTACGTGTACACATAAAGAATTTTGGATAATATAGTTGTTTATTTAATATGTAGCCCAAGTGGGAGATTGTAAGATTTTTATTAATCTTATTATTATTAGTGGGCTTACATATTATAGTAACCAATTATATTATATGACTAAATATATTAACGGGCTAATAAAAGTGATTCAATCAAGTAAAGCCCGTAGACTTTAATTAAGCGGTATGGGCTTAATGGGTGGATACCAGACTTTGGCCCAATAGGCTTAATGGGATTCTATTAGGTCATTATATAAACGTTATTAGGTTATGGTTCCCAATACGTCAAATCAATCAGCCGTTTTCCATTCTCTACCCATCAGAGAGAAAACCTAAAGAAAACCCTAAGGAGGTTTGACTGAGGAAGACCGTATACCTGCGGCGCTCATTCGGATCGTAGATTCCGCACTAAAGTTTTGATCCGATTGCTACGGGTTCGTCCGATTGCTACTATGGAACCAGGTATGTAAATTCTAGATTCCTTAATAACCCTAGCATGATATCGATTCTTGCGTTTATGGTTTAGGGAATATGTTTAATTATTCCAACAACATTTTGTCGAAGTTGTTCAGCAGGTTTGAGATCGACATTGTTTAGGGTGCTTAAGGTTAATGAGTTGATGGCATTTGGAAGACGAATGTCTATGTTTATATAGAGAAGTTTGTAGGTGTCTTGAAGTTTCTTGGGTGTTCTATGGTTAAATCATTAAATGGATAAAGTTGATATGAGCTGTCCAGAGACGTCTACAAATGTAGAGTCGAGGAGACGAGAAGGTTGAAGAAAAACAACTCTGGTTTGGGCCAGTAATTGGGCCGAAATTAGGTTCAGTAAAAGCCCATATAGAGTCCATCACTATGCTGGGCCCATTAAGCCCATCACTCCATTTCGTTCCTGGACCCACAGGCTTACATTGGACCCATTTGAACGACAAGACAAGATGGAATCGGGAGGCTCAAACTTGTAGTTCAAAATGTTGATGAACAATCAAGAACACAAGTAAAGAACTTGACCTCGATCCTCAGCTCTGATACCAATGATAGAAATGGGGTGATCTAGATCGAGGAGTAACAACTGCTTTTTCTTGAGCGTTTGAGTTGGATTAAACTTAGAACTTGAGCGGCGGAAGCTTGGATGCGGAAGCGTTCGGTTGTTCCTTCAAAAGGATCCTCGAGTATGATAGGCTTGGATCAAAGACTAGATCCAAGATAGAACTTTAAGAGGATTGAAGGAGAAGTGATGCCTAACCAAGTAAGAGGATTTTCCTTCACAATACTTAGTATTCAACTTAGACATGCTTTTACAAATGAGCCAAGTCATCCTTATATAGTGGATGGAGGCCATACAAAGAGTCCAAACATAAATGACGGTATTAAAAGCCAGAATTAAGTTCCGATAAATGAAAGGGCTAAAATATGAAAAGTCGGAATTTAATTCACGAAATTAAGTTCCAGAATTAATGTTCCAAATATGAAAAGACAATTATAAAATAGCCGAATATTAATAAACGTCTTCAAAATGGTGCGGGTCCTTCTAGCCGGAATGACATCGCCATCCGGGGGCGTATCAATGATGAAAATCATCTCCCAAAGATGAAGCGAGTAATGGACGAGCCAAGCACTATCAGAGTAGCACCGCCGGAGACATGTACAACAGTACTCGAACTTCTGGGGAAGTGAAAGACGAGATTTTGGGGAAGTGTTTCTCCTCAAGATGAAAATGTCGTGAAATAACACCACGACCGCGATCTAAACACATCTCTAAACATACACCAATATCAGTAGAACAACTTATAATCACGAACATGCAAAGTTTCACCTCAACGAAACCCTCAATCTTATTAAAAAGAAAATTCTCGCTCAAGCTAACTCAAAAAGGACCTAAATACTCGAGATGGCTCAAAAATTAAGCTCTTATAATTTTCTTTTGTTCACTAATAACGACCAAAACAACCAATACTCCTATTTCAGCTGATATTAGAGAGTTGAATTTGTTTTGCAGTTGGGCGGAAAATTAGGCTCTTATATTTTCTATCGACAGGGTGGCTAGCTCCCTCTTGTATTCATTATTTTTAAGTTTAGATCCGTATTATATGGCAAGATTCGATTTTTGCATATAATTACTTTCTTCGAGTCATGAGCCGATTTTGATGCTTCGGATGATCATTTTACAATCGTTGTTATTCAATTTTGAGACTTTTCGATGAAGGTCAAGATAGTTTTAGACCATCAAAGGATCACTAGTCTTTTCTAGATATTTTAATTTCGAGACATACATGAAATAAGCTTCAATATATCTGATCAACCACATAACTCTATACATAACAAAATTCAATAGAATAGAAGGCTAATTTGATTTGGGCTAATTAAGTAATTAGACTTTTTTTATTTTATTGTATACTAACTAGGCCTTTTCTAGTTTTCTATTTAGTAAATATACTCCATGATTTTTTTTACCACTTTCATTTAATGGTAAGGTAAAACTAATTAACCCTTCTATTATAAAAGAAATAATATTTGATGTTTGTTATGTAAATTTTTTATTTTAATTACTGAATTTGTTTTTTTATTTTTATTTATTTTATTTCCCTTTTTATTTTTTATTTTCATACCGGACATTTACGTACATACCGGACATTAATATACCGGACATTTACATACCGGAAGTTCATAACAAAATTTTTTATATCGGAAGTTCATACAGAAAGTTCATACCAGAAGTTCATACCGGAACTTCATAACGAAATTTTTCATACCGGAAGTTCATACCAAAAATTTTTATACCGGAAGTTCATACCGAAATTTCATACCGGAAGTTCATAACGAAAATTTTCATACCGGAAGTTCATACCGAAATTTTTTATACCGGAAGTTCATACCGAAAGTTCATACTAGAAGTTCATACCGAAAGTTCATACTAGAAGTTCATAACAAAGTTTTACATATCGGAAGTTCATACCAAAATTTTTTATACCGGAAGTTTATACGGAAAGTTCATACCGGAAGTTCATACCGTTCATACCGGAAGTTCATACCGAAATTTCATACCGGAAGTTCATACCGAAATTTCATACCGGAAGTTCATACCGGAATTTCATACCGAAATTTTTTATACCGGAAGTTCATACCGTTCATACCGGAAGTTCATACCGGATGCCAATGATGTTTACACTAGTGAATTTACAACCTTTGCTCGCTCAGGGTGATGCTGGCAGTTGTCTTGATCGTCTTTGGGCAAAGAAGAAGGTTATACCATTTTTAGAGACATTTTTGTTGCTTCATGATTGATACTTCAATGTTGCGTTTTTGCTCATACCATTTTTGTAACTTCCGGAATGTAATTCTCCGGTATGTAATTCTTAATTCTAAACTATGACATAAAATCAGTTTGTTTGATATAACTTGCGGTATGATAACTTTCGGTATGATAACTTCCGATATGATGACTCTCGGTATGATAACTTCTGGTATGATATGATAACTTCCGGTATGATATGATAACTTCCGGTATGTGAACTTCCGGTATGTGAAACTCCCGTATGTGAAACTCCGTTATGCATTCCAAAAAAAAATAAAATAAAGAAAATAAAAAAGACAAAAAAAAGAAAAAAAATTCCGGTATGATAACTTCCGATATGATATGATAACTTCCGGTATGATATGATAACGTCCGGTATGATATGATAACTTCCGGTATGATAACTTCCCGTATGTGAAATTCCGGTATGTGAAGCTCCGGTATGTGAAATTTCGGTATGTCAAATTCCGGTATGTGAAATTCCGGTATGTTAAATTTCGGTATGTGAAAATTTCTGCATGTGAAATTCCGGTATGTGAAATTCCAGTATTGAAAATTCCGGTATGTGAAAAATTCTTCATTCCAGAAATTAAAAAAAAATAAAGAAAATAAAAAGAGAAAAAAAGTTAATAGAACAAAATTAAAAAAAATTCAGCTTTAAAAAATTAAAACTTACACTTAAATAACAAATAACAAATATTTTTTTAAATAGAAGGGTTAATTAGTTTTACCTACCATTAAATGAAAGTGGTAAAAAAATATGGGGTATAGTTTCTTTAACAAAAACCAAAAAGAGCCTAGTAGGCCAAATTCTTTTATTTGATTTTAAGTTAATCCCAGTGACAAAACAACACTAAGGGGGTGTATTCAATCCAGACTTTTAAAGATTTTGACCGATTTTTAATAATCATAGAATTTCTTGATTTCGTGGGATATTTTAATTCTATATAGAGTCAATACCGATTCCGTGAAAATTATATGTGTTGGAGAAGACTTCTATAGACTTTAGGTAGTTATATAAGTAATAAAAAATCCTACAAAATCAATGAAATAATAGATTATGTTAAAATCAACAACCTTTTAAATACCATAGAAATTTTATGAAAAATTTAAAATCCTAATTGAATACCAAAAGATTTATATGGACTTTTAAAATCTATATTAAATACCCATAAACTTTTAAACTCCAAAAAATTCCTTAGAATCTTAATTGAATACACCCCTATCTTCTCGATTGAGATCTCATAGCACAATACTGTAAAGTATGGCATGGAAGAACATTAATCAAAGTTGGACCGAGAGCATACAAATTCGATTTTGCTAGATTAGCATATATGATGGTCGGGAGGGAAATATGAAATACTAAGCATCGCGCTAGACCCATTGATCATAAGTGTCGCAAGAGACAAAAACATTAACCCACACACCAAATCATAAAATAAGCACGTACAATCAGGATTCAGAGTGTGCCCGCTTTTTAATCATTTTTACTCTTGATAGGTGCTAGTCAAATGCGGAAGAAGAGACCAATAGACATCAAAGATCAAGAGAATAAGCCAAAAAGAAATCACCCTTCCGGCCTTCACCTCTATAGACCCCCGAGATTGCTATTCGTACCACCATGTTCATTCTAAATGTACCCAAATTACGTCTACCCTTCTCATAGGCGTAGTTTGGGTAGTCATCAGTTAAAAAAAAGAAGAGGAAAACAACTACGCCTACGAGAAGCGTAGGTGTAGGATCTTTCCGATTCAAAAAAGAGGAAGACTACGCTTACGCGTCTCACAGGCGTAGTTGCTTTCCGTACATGAAAAAGCAACTACGCCTGCGAGAAGCGTAGGCGTAGATCTTTAATGATTGTAATTTTGCGTAGCCGCATTCTTCGTATTCTTCCACTCTTCTCTCATTCGTTTTCCATCGCTGGCGAGCAATTCGATATTTTGCAACCACATCAACCAACAACAACCAGTTCAAGCTTTTGCAACCACCGGAAGATGGTCAGAACTAGAGGCAGAGATGGCGGGATTGTCCGGACCGGTAGCCGCTCCGGCAGCGGAGGAGGTGATTCTTCCGGTAGCGAGGCCGATGACGGCAAGCGACGAGCCGTTTCCGATTTGAACCCCGGACGAGGACGAGGAGGGGCTTAGGCGTTGTTCGGGGATGTCGCACATCCCGCATTGTTAGTGATGTACGTTTTTTATTTTTTTTTTATTTTGATCTAATTAGTAGATAATTAAATGTTAATTGAATAAATTATTTATCAATTAGTGAATTATTTGTTAATTAGATAACCAATTAGTGGTTAGTTAGCAAATTTGTAGACATTTAGTCGTTAATTGAAGAAATTAGTTGAAGAAATTAGTCGTTAATTAGTGAAAGACTAGACAATTAGTAAACAATTAGTCGAAAATTAATCATTAATCAATGAAATTAGTTAACAATTAGTCGTTTGTTAGATTAGTCGTTAATTAATGAAATTAGTTAACAAATAGTGAAGTATTAGGCAATAGTTAATGTAATTAGTCGTTAATTATGCAAATTAGTTAACAATTACTCGTTTGTTAGTCAATAATTAATGTATTTAGTCTTTAAGTAATGATATTAGTTAGCAATTAGTTTATCATTCAATAATTACTGTAATTAGTCGTTAATTATGCAAATTAGTTAACAATTAGTCATTATTATTCATAATAAATATAATTAGCCGTTAATTAATGAAATTAGTTAGGAATTAGTGAATTATTAGTCAATAATTAATATAATTAGTCGTTAATTAATAAAATTAGTTAAAAATTAGTCGTTTATTAGTCAATAATTAATATAATTAGTCGTTAAGTAATGAAATTAATTAACAATTAGTAGAGAAGAACGGGTACGTGAACTGTTTTGCACGGAGGATTGTGACATCATCCAACGTATTCATTCGGTAGACTCATCCATGCAGGATTCACTGACATGGTATTATGAAAAGAATGACATCTTTTTTGTTAAATCATGCTACCACATGCTTATGAATAAAAAGTTCATGGAGGAGGATGTAGGCTCTTCGTCGGTTGTAGTTGGTGCTGAGGAAAGACTTTGGAGAGCTGTGTGGCGTTTGGAGATTCCCCCGAGCATCAGGAATTTCATTTGGAGATGTGCTTCTAATGTTCTCCCTTGCAATTATAATCTGATGAAAAGAAAATGTCGATCCGAACCTCTGTGTTGGTTTTGTGGTAGTGTGGAGAGTACGGAGCATGTTTTGCTTTCTTGTGGTAAGGCAAAGGCTGTCTGGAAACTCTATCCGGTTATGAGACAGATGCATCGCCGAGACAGACCCTTCAAAGAGATGCTCTGGTATGTTGTGGAGACCATGATGACAACTGAGGTTGAGGAATGGCCAATCCTTCTCTACGGCATTTGGATTGCCCGCAATTCAGCTATTTTTAAAGGGGTGATTAAGGATGCTCAAATGGTGGTGGAAACCCAAATCCAATGGCTTTGTGACTTCCGGCGGCAACAACAAAATGATGGTAAAAATTCAAATGTGAGAACTGGAGAGATCACAAGATGGAAGAAGCCACCTGCTCGGTTTATTAAAATTAATTCAGATGCATCATGTTCGGAGTCCAGGTATGGAGTTGGTATTATCGCAAGAGATGATACCGGGGAAGTAGTTTTCGTAGGAGCAACGACGATTCAAGTAGGGTCATCCCCGGAAGTTTCGGAAGCAAAAGCGGTTATGTGGGCTATACAGCAAGCAGTGGAGCAAGAGATGTCACATGCTATGATTGAGTTGGATTGCCTAACAGTAATATCGCTCATAAAGTCTCGTACCATTCACCGAAATTCGCTAGGGATGTTGATTGCCAAGATTCTGAAGGTGGTGGAAGGGGTGACATTTATTAGTTAGTCGTTTACGAAGCAAACTGGAAATCAAGCTACTCACTATCTCGCCAATATCAAACCGGTGGAGCCGTTGTTTTCTAATTTTTCTGGTTGTTTTTCTGTTTCTTTTAATTCTATCTTGTATGATGACTTGGGTCCTGGAGTTTGAGCTTTAATGGCATTGCTTATCAAAAAAAATAAAAATATAATTAGTCGCTAATTAATGAAATTAGCTAATAACTAGTGATTTTTTGGTCAATAATTAATATAATTAGTCGTTAATTAATGAAATTAATTAATAATTAGTGGATTTTTAGTCAATAAATATTGCAATGAGTCGTTAATTAATGAAATTAGTTAAAAATTAGTAGATTATTAAGCTATAGATAATATAATTAGTCGTTAATTAATGAAAATAATTAATAATTAGTGGATTATTAAGCAATTGATAACAAGTAGTGGATTATTAGGCAATTAATGATATTAGTTAACAAGTAGTGGATTACTAGTCAATAATTAATGTATTTAGTCTTTAATTAATGATATTAGTTAACAATTAGTGAATTATTAATCAATAATTAATATAATTAGTCGTTAAGTAATGAAATTATTTAACAATTAGCCATTTATTAGTTAATAATTAATATAATTAGTCGTTAAGTAATGAAATTAGTTAACAATTAGTGAATTATTAGTCAATAGTTAATATAATCAGTCATTAATTAATGAAATTAGTTAATAATTAGTGGATTATTAGTCAATAATTAATATAATTAGTCGTTAAATAATGAAATTAATTAATAATTAGTGGATTATTAGTCAATAAATATTGTAAGTAGTCGTTAATTAATAAAATTAGTTAACAATTAGTGGATTATTAGGCAATAGATAATATAATTAGTCGTTAATTAATGATATTAGTTAATAATTAGTGGATTGTTAGGCAATAGATAATTTAATTAGTCGTTAATTAGTGATATTAGTTAACAAGTAGTGGATTATTAGGCAATTGATAATGTAATTAGTCGTTAATTATGCAAATTAGTTAACAAGTAGTGGATTATTAGGCAATTGATAATGTAATTAGTCGTTAATTATGCAAATTAGTTAACAAGTAGTGGATTATTAGTCAATAAATATTGTAATTAGACATTAATTATGCAAATTATATAGGTTGTCGGGCCTAGTTTTCAAGGATGGGCCGCTACGGTTTCTAACCGTAAGCGGCGGATGATAGAGATGAGACTAGTGGATCCCGATGACGTCCAGGAGGATCCTCAGGAGGAGGAGGAGAGATTGCAGGAGACCGATGCGCATGTAGAGGAGCAAATGGACATGCTATTCGGTTCCTCCGACGTTTTTGGCGGCCAGATCCTACCCGAGGCGGACGTGGACGCTTTTGTGATGGAGTTGCATCAGTCCATGGAGCGCCATTCCCCTGCCCCGCTCGTTCAGAGAGCTCTACTGCTGGTGTTAGGAGTGTTGGTCAGTTTGCACAGGAGGGTGGACCTCCACCTTCTCCACCACCACCTCCACCTCCACCTGTTGTTGCAGATGTCGACGATGAGTATCTTGGAGGTCTCGCTATACGGGACCTACTCATGAGCTACGAGCCCCACGTTGCTCGCGATATATGGGTCGGTGAGGTACGGATTTATATTTCAATTGATATTTTATTTTTTATTACATTCGATTGTGTTATTGACGTTTAAATGATATTTGCATTATAGGATAGAGTTGTCTTACGGGTCTATTGGCTAGGAGCCACTGTTTTCGGCTTGCGTACCCTTGCTCATTGATTTCCTGACTCGGAGTGGATGGAACTTGTTAGGGAGAGTGGACTGCACAACCTCCTGGAGATGCGGTGGGATGGGGTGGACCATGCGCTTGCATCTACCTTCGTGGAGCGGTGGTATCCAGAGACCTCAGGATTTTACTTCCCATGGGGCCAGATCTCGATCACCCTCCATTATGTACATCAACTGTTAGGACTTCGCATCGACGGGGGCGAGGTTATGGGTGTCCGAGATGATACACTTTTCACCTCCATGTTCGGATTCCCATCGATGGAGGTGAAGGCCGCCATGAAGGCGGGTGGATGGCCGACATCTGATCTCCTATCTACGCTCAGGACTATGGCAGAGTCCCCAGAGGCGAGACAGGAGGACATTGCCAGCGGATTCTTAGCTCTTCTTATTGGCTTCACCTTGTTCATTGACAAGTCCACGAACAGGGTGAAGTCTCATCTACTGAGCGTCTGCCGCGACTCCACCACGATGGCATCTCGTTCTTGGGGGACAACTACGTTAGCATATTTGTACCGACAGCTAGGCGAGTCCTCCAGGAGGGAGGTTCATACATTAGTTGGTTGTTCCCTTCTTTTGGAGGTATGCAATCAACTATGACTTATTTGTTTTCAATCTTATAGTATATGAACTAACATTAAATCATTATTGTGTTGTGCAATCATGGATTCACTATCATTTCCCCCACTTCAGACCTAGAGGTCATGCAGGCCCTCATAGACATAGAGATGCCCGACATGCACTGAGGTCGGAGAGGGAGACTACAGGGTAGTTTGAGAGATCGGCCTTCTTAGGATTTAGGGCACAACTATCCATGTGTAGGATGGAGGAGGTACTTTCAATTATCTAAAATAAATGATAATCAAGTACGTTTACTTGTGAATTGACTTTGTAAGTTTGTTTTAGGTGACGTGGATGTCGTGGGGTACTCTCGACGGCTTCCACACTAGACATATGTGCATATCGACCTATTTGGGGTGATTCGCTTCTGCTGGGTAGAGGAGCCATATCAGCCCCAGTTTCTGCTACGCTAGTTTCGGCGTGTTCAGATCGTCCCTCCGCAGCTTCATACAGTTTCTCCAGGATGGATCATCCGCCCCTTCGTGTTGAGGAGGCCGTCAAGGATAGGAAAGTATGAGCTGTTGTTTGCTCCTGAGGTGTGGCACCATTGGGCGACGCGAGACCAGCATCTATATGACATACACAGTGTTCTAGCGGTTCTCGACCCATGGTAGTTGGATGAGTACTTTCTAGATTGGTTCTTACCACGTACTCACCCATACTTGCAGCCACCTCCAGATTGTGCACCATCACCGCCTCCAGTTGTCCTTCTTGAGCGGGTACAGATACTAATCTTTGTTACTTTGAAGTTCAATATCTTTATGATTTAGTTGAGTAATTAATTTTTTTTTGTTCAACAACGCTTACAAATAGTTATAGGTATGACACGAGAGGTGGTGACTCGTGGTCCTCCGTTACCATTTGAGTTTGTTCACCGACTATTAGCTGTTCTAGTAGGAGACGATGCACGAGAGGCGCCACCTCCTGTTAGGGCATCTCAGCGGCAGGATTAGATTGCATCCTTGAGCATTTGTTACTTTTTATATATCAACATGTTTTATGCCTTGATATTGATCATTATGTTATTTATTATGTGTGATTTGTTTTTGAATCTTTTGATCTTAACGAAAATTGAAAATCACAATTCAAAACCACAAGTGAAACCACAATTGAAAATCACAATTCATAATCACAAGTGAAAACCACAATTCATTAACACAACTCAATAACACATTCAATACAACAATTCAAATCCACAAGTGAAACCACAATTGGAAATCACAATTCATAATCACAAGTGAAAACCACAATTCAATAACACAACTCAATAACACATTCAATACAACAATTCAAAACCACAAGTGAAACCACAATTGGAAATCACAATTCATAATCACAAGTGAAAACCACAATTCAATAACACAACTCAATAACACATTTAATACAACAATTCAAAACCACAAACCTTGTTACATGAAAAACAAATTGTTATAGTTTCAAACATGATAGACTTCAAACTAGAAATCCGCCTCTTCTTCTCTCTGAAGCAGTCTTCTGTATCTCGCTATTCTCCGGTCATATATATGGGTGAAACCATCAACTGAAGCATCGTGACCTCGCATTCAATCATGACATATCGGGGGCAATGGAGCGTTTTGATGCAACCAAACTTGTTTTCACAATTCAAGGGCAAGTTAATCAAACATCTTTTGCATTTTAAAATGTACTAATAAGTACGTTATAATTAAATGGACTTACCGGAATGTAGTGATAATCATTAAGTACGGCAATTGCTTGCACTTCTGTTGGAGGTTGTTGTTCTTCTTCTGAATCAGCAATCAAGGACAAGCAAGTGTATGAGTCCAACCTAGAGAAGACGACAAGGGATACTAGAAACAAAGTGGCGTATGTGAGAGCACAAGTAGGAACCTCCATCCAGAACTGTGATGCGCAAGGTGCGAGGTGATAGAAAAAGGGGCGATCTAGATCGAGGAGGAACTTCAACTACTTCTTCTTGATTGTTTGAGTTGGATCAAACTTAGACTTTGTGTGGCGGAAGCGTTTGGTTAATCCTTCAAAAGGATCCTCGAGATGAAGGCTTTGATCAAAGACTAGATCCAAGATAGAACTTTAAGAGGGTGGGAGAAGAAGGTGATGCCTAAACTAAGTAAGAGGGTTTTCCTTCTCAATACTTAGTTTTCAACTTAAACATGAAAAATAAGTGAGGCAGGATATCTCTTATATAGAGAGTCTTGCCTAACTATGGGCCAACGGACCAAACAAAAATACATGAAGAAAAGTCCAAAAGGGAAAACCTAAAAGGATAAGATCAAAACCTAAAAGGATAAGATCAAAAGGAAATATTCTTATACGGAATATCCCTTCATTACATAAAAAGGAAAACATGAAAATATAGTCCGAAAATAAGCTAGCTTCATGCCATGGAGTCGGAAAGACGAGACATGCCGCTAGAACCGGTAACCCATCCGGGGGCGTATCACGGGGTTAATGTAGTTTACGTTGTCAATCAATTCTTCGATCTAATCATCGCCATGTATTCCGTAGTATACATGCATGTGTCTACTCAACTCCCAAGCAAGCTCTCTTCGGACACGAATGTATTCGTATGGATGGTAACCCAATAACGCACCAAGTGACCGATATCTGCAATGTCCATCGTCCGGAACATCTATCACACGATCAACGTAAGATAACATAAAGGCTGGAATATTCTGATAACCCCAGTTGAATCCTCGGGCCACAAGTTCAGACGAATGAGTTGGAACACTCGTATGAGACTCCGGGATGGTACTAGCCTCGCCTGTGGTGTCAGCTCGTCCTCGACCACGTCCTCGGTTTCGTCCTCGAACTCTTCCTCTAGAACTTTGTGACGACTTCCTCATCTGTGACTCCTTATCAGCTCGAGCATGCTCAAATCCAGATGGCACTCGACGCTACTTGTTTCCCTTGTCAGAAGGATGTGAAATTCTCGGCTCCCGAGCAACTGACTCCGTCGGGTACAACACAATTGCCGCATAAGCCCCAAACTTGTCCACAATGTCTTGGCTCAACCTGCGCTCCCCGTACATGGTCATAAAAGATGCCAAAGTAATATCCCCCATCGATAGAGGAATACCCTCGGGTTCTTCCACTTCATCGGTGACTTCATGCCACACAACCTGCCTCCAGAAGGGATGTACTATAGTGAAAAACATAGGCCTGTTTTCCGGAGGGCCGCTGAAAACTCATGCATGCACGGGATCCCGTATGATTGCCTCCAATACAAGTCGTCACATGTAGCATCAAATGTCCCTTGGTGCGCCAATTTGCAATTATCAATCAAGTACTTCATGTAGTTGTTCGACACCTTTCGGATAAGAAATGTAAACATAGGGTCTTCTTGGATGCCAACGATAGTATGAGTACACGAATTTTTTATGCTACCCTGAATCTCATCAGTCTGATCTCCAATCATTTTATAATTGGCCTTGATGAGAGTATCAAATCCACAACGAGTAGACTTAAGAGTTCTCTTCAACACCGAATGAGCACCCTCAACCCTAAGATTAGAACATAATTTAAAATTATAAAATTAAACATTATTAGTAAACTTAACAATAAAAGCTATAATGCGTATTTGTCTAACCTTCATGTCGTCCTTGATCCGAGATGGAGATAGTGATCGGTCCAACAACGAACAATAGCTTCCTTGTATTTGTCCAACCATGTCTTCTCGAGGTATTCCATCAAATGATACTTGTCCATCCAACTATCCCTCATATGCAAGAGCCTCGCCTCATAAGCCGCAATAGTAGTCGAGTCAAACAACTCATGACAATCTCTCATGAATTTTGCTTGGATTGATGGCGAATGTGACTTCCACCAACTATTTGATTCGATGTTTCTGAACACGTGACACTCACACAAAATATGTTTGGCATCTGCGAAGACTCTCGGCATTGCTTTTATGAGACCTAATTCACGGTCCGTCACAATCACTTCCGGCTTCTTTCCATTGAATAACAAGGTAATGCGTTCCAAAGCCCACTCGTAATTACCCGTCGTCTCCCGTTTCATTAACACATATGCAACGGGGAAAGTTTGTTCAGTGCTAGTCAATCCCACGATCTCCAACAACGGCATGTCATATCTTCAAAATATAATGTATGAAATTTTGTAATTAAAAAGAGTTTAATAAACAAAATAAATGAATTACATAATAACTTGTTTATCTTGTATGTAGCATTCATGATGACGACGTATGAAAACATGGCAACCCAACGCTTCGACTCAGGATGGGCTAGGAATAAGTCACTCACTTCCTCTCCTCCTTCAATGGTTTTCATCCTAATATCCCACATATAATCCTTCTCTTCCAAGAATTTCAACGCTTCTTGAATTACCGTTCGATCTCCCATTGCTTTCAACCTAATTTTATTCCGAGCGTTTGAACCTTGCTTCCTAGAAGTGACCATCTTATCGGGATCTTCAAAATCACTCTTTAACAAACGAACAATTTCCCTCGGAGGCATTCCCGATTTGGTATAGATTTGGACTCGTTTCATTTGTGCCTTCGTCAACCGTCCAGCAAAAGCATGACCTACTAGTGGTGGGTCGCAAACATAAACCGCCGGTTTAGGTTTGGCCAAAGGCCAAACCTAAACCTAAACCTAAACCATGTGATAACAAACCGCCAAACCGCCGATTTGGCGGTTTGGCACACTATTTTTTATATATATATTTTTAAAAAAAAATTTAAAATGCTATGGATTTTTTGACTAAACCGTCGGTTAAACCGACGGTTTAGTCAAATAAAATAAAAAAAAAAAGGTTCAAGCCCTTTGGCCAAATCTAAACCTAAACCGTAAACCTCCGGTTTGACCAAACCGGCGGTTTATGCCGGTTCACAATCCGCCGGTTCGGCGATTTGGTTTATACCGGACCCAAGTCTATGACCTACCAACTTCTTCGGAAGAGGATGACCGTAAACCTCTGGTTTGACCAAACCGGCGAACCTAAACCGTCGGTTTGGTCAAACCGGCGGTTTACGCCGGTTCACATTCCGCCGGTTTGGCGATTTGGTTTATACCGGACCCAAGTCTATGACCTACCAACTTCTTCGGAAGAGGATGCTTATGAATTCCGTGAACATTCCTCACACTCCAAAAGACCCATCTGCTCCTCATCAACATATAAGCGAAAATTACAATCGGACTTCTTCTTTTTGCATAGTTTCCTCAAGCCCTTCGCCTCACTCTTGCGGACTCCGTGATACTCACACACAAATATCACCTTTCCAAAACGACGATCATCCGACTTGTAGGACTTTAGTTTGATGAGAACCATAATTCTACTTCCATCTCTCTCAAGAACCCACGCAACTAACGAGTCCATATCCGTTCATATCCGATGGTCCACGAACAAACTAGTATAGTCATAATCATCAGGAATATCGGCAGCCTACAATAACTATTCCAAAAATTTTATTCACTACGACTATATCATATGTTCTAACATTGTTCAAATTAATTAACGACTAATTATATTATAATTGTCTACTAATTCACTAATTAACGACTAATTTCTTCAATTAACGACTAATTGATACCTAATTAACGAGTAAATTCTTCATTTAACGACAAATAACATTAGTTATTGACTAATTGTCTACTAATTCATTAATTAACAACTAAAGCATATAACATAAAATTAACTAAAACATATAACACTAAACTACGTCAAAACAAACGAATTGAAAATATATACTAACCTCAACACCCGAATACGGATCGTAACTACTAAGCATCGCGGGATTGAACAAGCCCTCGTCACCCTCCACATCATCTTCACCACCACCGAGATCAACACCGTCATTCTCTTCTCCATCGCCGGAATGATATCTCGCTTTTCCATCGTCGAAATTCATCTTCATATGACTTTTTTTGCGAAACAACGTTAGACAATGAGGTTTTATGGATTGATTATGTACGAGTTCGATTGAATGCATAATATTTATACTAATGTTTGGGTTACATTACCATTTGATAACGGCTAGTTCTCAATACTACGCTTACGAGAAACGTAGTCGTAGTTTTCACAACGGCTACTTGGGACAACTACGACTACGCGTCTCGTAGGCGTAGTATGTTCTCTTTTATTTTTGCGAACGAATATGTGTTTCTACTACGGCTACGTGAAGCGTAGACGTGTATTGAGTACAAATAGCATGAATATGTGGGTACGAATAGCACGAACCACATACCCCTCCCAAAAGAATTTCTCCTTGAACTTATAGTTTATGGACTCTCTTCTCCACTTTTTCTTCGTTCATTTATGATCAGAAGGAGATTGAAGTTGGAGTCGACCTCCGGAAATTCCTAGTGATGTGTTTAGGAGCATTGAAAGAACTTGACTTTTTAAGAGTAGTACATTATGGGCATAACCGGATCAAGTGATGTCACCCAAGTCGGCACTTGAATAACTCAGGACCGACAAAGTTTCAATATGCCATTGTATTCGGTAGTTCTGTACGGTTCAATACTCTTGGGTAATTTCTTACACAAACCAACTATTTGTTCAATACACATAAGCCAACACTTACCTTATGTTCCTTTCAAAACTCCTAACATCTTTTAGGAGTCGATACTTAGTTGTTGGTCTAGTGATAAAATGACATTAGTCACATTAGTGTTGACCTAAAAATTCAAGTAAAGTTATATAGGGATGACTTTGAGGAACTCTTCTAATAAAACACAAATAATAATGAAAAAAAAAAAAACAATTTCAAATGAGTCCAAGGTAAGTCTGTGGGTCCAGGAACGAAATGGAGTGATGGGCTTAGTGGGCCCAAAATAGTAATGGACTCTATATGGGCTTTTACTGAACTTATTTCGGCCCAATTACTGGCCCAAACAAGAGTTGTTTCTTCTTCAACCTTCTCGTCTCCTCGACTCTACATTTGTAGACGCCTCTGGACAATTGATATCAACTTTATCCATTTAATGATTAAAACATAGAACACCCAAGAAACTTCAAGACACCTACAAACTTCTCTATATAAACATAGACACTCGTCTTCCAAATGCCATCAACTCATTAACCTTAAGCACCCTAAACAATGTCGATCTCAAACCTGCTGAACAACTTCGACAAAATGTCACTACAGAGTTGGGACCCATTCTATTGGGCAGCTCAAGCCTGCCCGGTGCTAAGTGCTCCGGTCGACTGGAGGGAAACCTCAAGTGCCCACATATTTACCGTTGACCTCCCGGGTTTGACCAAAGAGGAGGTCAAGGTGGAGGTTGACCAGAACAGAGTCCTCCAAATAAGTGGCGACCGTGGCGGCGACAAGGAGGCGGAGGGCGAGAAATGGCACCGCGTGGAGCGGAGTCAAGGGAGATTCGAGAGAAGATTCGTGTTGCCGGAAAACGCGAAAACCGACGATGTCAAGGCTTCTATGGAGGATGGTGTGCTTAGAGTTGTGGTGGGGAAGCGAGATGTGAAGGCTTATGAGAGAAAGGTGGTTGAAATTGAGGAGAAGAAATGCTAAGGCTATAATGCATGTTATGTTGTTGTAACTAGATACGAAAGTGTGTGTGTGTTGGTTCATAATAAAGGAATATAGAAATTGTAACAATGTGTTTTCTTCTTCGACTTTGGGGATGGCTTTATATTATATATGCTTGTAAGCTTGTAATCAAGACACCGAGTTCTAATAATAAGCAAATCTTAATTTCATGTTTCTCATAGTATCTTGATTGTACACTATTACGAAACAGTCAACCCGAACGTACTTCAGGGTCTAAGCTATAACCATTCCGCTCCTAGTTATATTTACACTTGCAATGTGTTTTAAGACTTATACCAATGGTTGCGAGTGTGTCTTAAGATTTATAATAGTGGCTTCAATGTTTGAATTTTGACGAGTTCTGACACACATGACGTAATCTCAATGAACACGAGGTGCATTTTTATTGAGCTCGGTAGGCACATGCGTCTAAAGCGAGCTCGGTAGGCACATATATAGTGCGTCTAAAATCGAATTCAACGTTTGAATCCAACAACCTTTAGACGAAATCGAATTCAACGTTTGAATCCAACAACCTTTAGACGAATTCAACGTTTGAATCCAACAACCAGAATTTAATTTGACAATTAGAAAGAATAATGATAAGTGGAGTAAAGTTTGAGACGAATTCAACGTTTGAATCCAACAACCAGAATTTAATTTGACAATTAGAAAGAATAATGATAAGTGGAGTAAAGTTTGAATTATTCACGAATCAATCCGTGGGACGCATTCACTGTGTAAGGCGCAATGATGGTTTGCCCGGAAGCATAATCATAATAAGCATAATTATAAGGCGCAATTAAAGGTTTGCCCGAGAAGCATAATCTGATAATCATACTGCGAAATTTCTTCAATTTGTTTTTTTTAATACAAATGTAAGTAAAACTAATATGGTAAACATATAAAGGTTTACCGTCCTATAGCATATTTTTAGGCGACTTCTTCTACATTCCGCGAAAGGTTCTGTCATCTTCATCTATGCCATACCCAAAATAAGTTATCTACAACGACGTTAATTTCCCTAAAAACCTGTAAATTTTTACTTGCGTACATCTTGCATTTAAAATAAAAATGTCATAAATAATCATGTTCGCTTCCCACAAAAGTTTTGAAATCTGATTGATTAAGTTGATAAGGATAGGCTATCCCCTTCAATTTAAATGATGTTGAGACTTAAAGTTACGGTATTTTGGAGAACTTATCTTAAAAGCAAAAGCTTTCGATTGGAGAATATTTTCTGCTCCACGTCGTCCAATTCCAATAGGCCTAGTCTAGAATTAAGATGCATCATCCCTTCATATACTTTAACAGATATGTACTCCATATAAAAAATCACATATCAGTGTTAGAGATAAATATCGTTTTAAAAATAAATAAATTTTATTTAGTGTATATATATATATTAAGAATACAAAGCCGCAAAGGCCAAACAACCAATGGGAGGAATATTGATAACTAATAGAGAGGATAATTAAATAGTTATAAAAAATAAGAAATTTGGCGAAGTGAAAATATTATGTGACGTGAAATGCATGAAAGGATGAAATGTGATAGTAAGAGTATTGACTTTAATATATTATAAATACAAACGTTAAAGTAATTTAGCCACGTGTTGCTCCGAGATTAATTCATGATTCACATGTCAATTTCAATTAATGTTATAAAAGGATTTTTTTAAAAAACTATTTATTTAAATAAAAGTAATTTAACTAAAGAAATTTACAAAAATATGGTAAAAAGTTATAATACTAATTATTTAATGGTCACATTAAAATAAATAAACAACACAAGGTGGGTTTATGTATGCATTAAACTTGTGTAAGTATACACACACAAAAGTTGTTTTCCGGTATAGATTTACCAAAACAACCCAAAATTCCAAATTTGAATGATAGATATATTTATGTAGCTTGTTGGTCTATATATTTTATAAAAATAATTGGAATCTACTTACTAAAATAAAAATAATCAATATAAAAGTAACTGAACAAAAATGCTAATACTCCGTTTTATTTTTTTCAATCAACTTAAAGGAATATTTTGGTGATGTTTGTGGCGGCAAACATCATCTTTATGGTGCCGCTGCCGTTGTGGTGGCAGCATCGGCTGGAGCAGCACCTGCTGGAGCAGCACCCGCCGGAGCAGCACCCGCTGGAGACGGTGCAGCTGTGGTTGGGGCAACGGAGCCTAATGCGTCAGCTGCAGGAGCGGTGGCTGGTGCTGTTGCTGGCATTTGTGCGTTGATGGAGGTTGCACAAGCCGCAATTGCCATGAAAACTAAGGTCAATGCTACAAACTTGCTTGCCATTTTTTATTGGAAGTGTTTTAGATTTTTAACGTTTAAACAAATCTGTTGATATGTGATTTTATTGAGTATTGTGATTTGTAAATGTTGATTGTATCTCTAGTTAGGATTCGAGTATATATATATGCAAAGGGAAGAACACTAGATACAAAACAAATTTTGAATTTAGTTTCTAAAATTTGTGGACAAAAAGAATGCCTATAAAAGTGTCGGAATCCTTGGTTTTCACGTTAGATATTCAAGGAATATCAGCGTAACAATTCTGAATGATTCTGTTCTAAATTTAACTTTTTAAATCCAATAATAAAAGTATGATTCCTTAATATTCTCTTAGGTTTGACGTTAGTCTATCAAATCAAATATCTAACTCATGTTGGAATCTATCAAATCTAGAACTCTAACTCACATTGGAATCTAACATATCTAATTTTTTAAATAAGAGAAAAGTAACATAATTTTATTTGATAATAATTTTGTATGCCTAATAAATAAAACAAATTACTAGTGCTAGTAATCCTAAGAACAATTCGGTAATTTGGGATCTATCACCAAACTTTTTTTTTATTTTTTTTCTTTGTGACCTCTATTCAAATAATAAAAATAATTTTATTTTTTAAAAAAGTCAAATTTTCATGGTAGAAAATAAAAATAAAAATTTTAGTTGTCATTTCATTGTAATGCCTACAATCATTGACAATCCATTATTGTTGTGTCAACAATTGTTGAGAATATGTAAGTGTGTTGTCAACAATTGCTAGTAGTCGGTACGTAATTGTGTTGTCAATAATTGTTGATAATTTATAATTGTGTTATCAATAGACAATATAACAATCCATGATTGTGGAGTCAATAGTCGTTTTTACATTCCATAATTGTGTTGTCAATAATCGTTGACAATCCATATTTGTGTTGTTGATAACACTCAAAATAGCGTGTTTTACCATAATTATTCTATCACATTCTCTATCCCTTTGATCTTAATAAACATATCCTTCTGGTCTATTGCTCTTATATTCCTATTTCGGAGATCTACCAGTTCATTCATGTAACTACATGCATTTACAAATCACAAATGATACATCTATTCCTGAATGTCACAGCACACAATAAGGCTTATATGCGGTCAATGAAGTCAATGTCAAGATGGATTGATTGAAGTTCGAGAGTGAAGTGAAGATCACCAAGAGAAAGTACAAGAGTGCTCGAGTGGGCCCAAGTCGGGCGACGACCCCCTCCTCACTTCTACATTGGACCCAAAATGACCGCCCGTTGTTGCAAGGAAGGTCTCGGAGAAATTCTAGACTAGACCACACTCTTGGCCTAGGGGGTTGGACGACGATCTTGCTCGATCTGCTTGTATAAGTATCTCGTCATTGGTCCGATCTTGTCTTAAATATAGATGAGATCAAATAGATTTGATCCTATCTTAAAAGATAGTATCAAGAGGTGATCTAGGGTTTCCTGACCCTTTTCGGATCCTATAAATAAGACTTTTCATCCATTAGGTTAGATATTTCTTTTTCAAGCATTTTACGAAGCTTTCAACAATACTTTGCAGAGCAGGTTGAACGACGGCCCTATAGGTCGGACAACAACTCCCCTTTTCAATCAATAGCATACTTTGTTTTGTTATTATGAGGTACTTGTGAGTAGTCCCTCTTCGTTCTAGGATCTGGTGAGCCCGACTTGTATTGATCAATGATATTGTAGCGATTCTATATATTGGTTGCATGTCTACGAGTTATGGTAGTATTAGTTATACTATATCTCCGCAAAGAGTGACCTTAACTTTAAGTGACAATGGATTCCTCACATCTCGATGCTCCGTTTGATGTGATGAATCGGCAACTATCTTGGGTACACCGTGACAATCACGATAACAAATGCAAATCACGATAACAAATGCAAATCTGCAAATCGATTTTTGTATAGAAAATTGTGTTATAAGATCCTTATGGTATACCCCTGAATGGATAAATCATATTTCCTTTTTTTTTATTATAAGGTCCTTAATATATATAAGTTGCATCAAAGGAGTTACTTAATCTATTCATTATACGAGTTGCTCCTAATCATGTGTATACTTTTTGTGTGTTGTGTTTTGATATATATTTGTGTATTATTATAAGGAGCTTATAAGTTTTTTGTATAGAAAATTTATTATAAGGCCTCTATTATATATAAATTGTTTGCATCAAAG
Source organism: Fagopyrum esculentum (assembly GCA_033239045.1). Taxonomy (NCBI): domain Eukaryota; kingdom Viridiplantae; phylum Streptophyta; class Magnoliopsida; order Caryophyllales; family Polygonaceae; genus Fagopyrum; species Fagopyrum esculentum. The sequence continues at coordinate 128,411,417 of BSUD01000008.1, read as the reverse complement.
TTATTCGTCAATATGTGATTGTACACCTAATGGCTAATTATACTTAATGGGAAGAAGTTAATTAGATTATTAAGTCCATATTTAGTGTAAAATACTATTTCAAAATAATTAGTAATTAGTATAACAAAATTTGTCTCAAAAAATTTATTTAGGTTATTACTTAGATTTGTTGCTTTTGTTTTTAAGTCCATATTGAGGCAATCTTTTGCAACCGCGTGCGACTACTCGGAACCGTGTTGACCTTCTCGCTCTTCTCCAGCACAACTGCTCATAACCGTCTCAATCCGCAACAACCAAACCTAGCCCAAATTCAAATCATTCGAGACCAAATTCACCCGCGACCATTGTTGTCGTCAGATCCGGTGGAACTTTCTTCACGCATCAAATCCGGTTAAACCAAACGTACTCACTAACGCCATTCTCGGAGAGCGGAACCTTCTTCACGCATCAGATCCGTTAGCGGAAGCTAGGGTTTCCATTACCGAATCCAACTAACGAGGAGATGAAGGCGACTACGAATTAGAGGCATCCTCAACGGAGACGTCGTCGTGCCACCGCCTGCCTAGGCACCTCCGATGCTCCCCCGTTGAAGCCACCCAAGATCTATTCGTCGTAATTGGATCTGTCAAGTGCGAAGACGTGAGGGATGGCGACCAGGAGGACAAAGAACCATTATTTGTTCATCGGGATTCTCTGTAAGAATATTTATCAGATATATATATATATATATATATATATATATATATATATTCTATGTGGCAAATGTGTACATGTTTAATATATAAAGTTAAGTCCAAAGTATAGTTTGTAGTTTTAATACAAAGTCGAAACCGTAATGGAACGGTATCGGTTAAAGACGTTAAAATTACGGGATTAATTATAATCCCGTATTAGGCTATGTAATGGAACGCAAAGTTTGATCGGAAATATTTGTTATCCGATTTTATAGTGGTTGTAAGGGCACATTTTTATTTTAATAAAAAATAAAATTAAAATTTTGTATACGAAGATTGTTGTGCACCATTTTCAATGAATGGTGAACAATTTTACGGTTAAATTCGTTTTTTCACGTTTTTACGGAAATAAAGTGATCAATATCCGGATGATTGTTTTTTTTGGAAAGGAATACACAATAATAATAATTTTTACTATGTATATATGTGATAGGATAGGGCAGGATGACATATAAAATATTTTAAAAAATGAATAATTTTTATCAAGAAATAATGATTGTAAATATCTTATAACATAACTATAAATATTTTATTTTAGTAAGATATAATATATTTTATGTGTGATGTGTTTACCAACAAATACGGGGTGTTACATTGTAATTAATGTTAATTTAAATAAATTAATTATGTTTAAAACTTTAATTTATGATATCATTTTGAACAGTGTAATCAGATTTAAATGATCAATATATAGAAATATTTATTTATTGTACATTTATCTCACTTAAAAAGTACCAAAATAGAGTGAGTGATACAACGACATGCGAGCCCAAGCCCAAAAAGGGTGGGATCATTGTTGATAACCCATCGCTTTGAGGCTTTCTTCGTGTTCACACACAACAGCGACAGGGAGAAGAGCGAGTGAGTGCGGGTTCATCGACTTTCCTATTGTACTCCACACAATCAATCTCTTTCCCCATCGCTTGGGGATCTCTAGGGTTTTTTCATATTTGTATACGAATGATTTAGGGATTTTCAGTGACTACTACAAACAGTATGGGAACGTGTGAAGATCGATGCCCTTCCATTGATCTGGTTAACGAGATCAACCTGGAAGTCGATTCCAAGGAAATAGCAACACATCACGGTGATCGAGTCTGTTCCTCTGAACAAGTTCTGATCCAGAAGCTCGAGGATTCTCACATTGATGAGAAAGGCGAAGAAGAAAAGGAGGATGCAAAACTAGAAGAAGAAGAAGGAGAAAGTGACGAGAATTTCGGGACTGATGAAGAAGTTGATGAAGAGAAGAGAGAGGATGGCGAGGTCCAGGAGATTGAGGGTATAAACCATCCTTATCCTCTGCGCTCTAACGCCGACAACTGCTCGTTTTACATGAAGACCGGGGCTTGTAAATTTGGTTTTAACTGCAGGTTCAATCATCCCGTCAACAGGGTCATTCAGGTGGGAAAATATGTTTTTATGTATATTTATCGAATTTTGGGGTTTGTATGGTTCTTCTTCTGGGTTTTGTTTCATTGTGATGGTGACGTAAATTAGGGTTTTTGTTTACAGGATGTTGATGTGGACAGCAAGGAGTATGATGCCATTGCCCAAGGGACTGATGATAACGGGAAGATTGAGTGCAAGGTTACTTTAATCGTTCATCATTCTCTTACTAATGAAATGAGTATTCATTTACACCCGACGGGATGTTTTTTGTGGATTCTTGTTCTATGTTGGCACATGATTTTCTTCGTGTGAGAGTTGTCTTTGTTATTTGCTTTTCAGGAATGCAGCTGAGAATAGCACGATTGTTTTAATGATTTATATTTCGTCATCTGTATTCCATGGGCAATGTTAAACAGAATTTAGTGACTGTTTTTTGGCTTTTGGATAAAGTTTACCTCTACATTTACACCTTATCATAAATCGATGTTTAGTTTTGGATTTGCTATTTTTAATAGCATGAAAGGAAAAGGTATATCACGCTGAGGAGATCATGTTAGTTTAGTGTTTCCCACTTTGTTTGGCATACGTGTTAGATGAAGTTCAAATATGTCATTTAACTCAGATTTCCCTTTATTAACGGAAACTTTATGATGCTTAGTGCTGAGGTGCTTAAGTTTAATTACACCGGAAGGGGTCTGTATCAACAAAAGACCCATTTGGGTGGCAAATTGAATGAAATTATGTAATAGAAACATAACTAGGTAAAGAGAGTAAGTAGTTATTGGCTGATATGAAAACAGAAGTAGAGAAAGATAGTGTGTAGCTGTCAGCAGATCCAAAATCACCTCGGAACATCACAGATGTCTTTGGATATAAGTATTTTGTGATTTCAAGAATCCTCTGCAATAGTCTTCCAGTCTGTTTGCTCGACTCTTGGTATAAACCTGGTCCATTTAGCTTTAGAATGGTTTGCTGACAAAAACATGTTGGTATTAATGCTCATAGTTGAGAATGCTGACAAAGCCAGCTGTGATGTTTTAGTTAAATAACTGTGAACTCTTGGTGCAAACCTTTTTCCTGCTTGTTTTAATCTTTCCCTTTTCAATCAAATACTGTCTTGATTGTCTTGTCACAACATTTCATGTTTTCTTTCTCATCTAATTCTGTTATTCCTTTTGCTTTGATAGAAGACATTTTTTGATTCCATGACATTTGTCATTTTGTAGCCAATCTAATTTAGTTTTTCAATCAACTGTTTTTAGTATTACTCAACTTCTGGAGGATGCAAGTATGGAGATGCTTGCAGATTTGTCCATTCTAACGATAAAACTGATAATGGACTAGTCGAGTTCAACTTTTTAGGTCTGCCAATACGCAAGGTAACATTTTCATCTTACCCAAGCATTCATTTGGAGAGTCTTTTTATCTATTTGGTACACAATGGCTGTCAGCGAACATAGCCAATGGATATTAGATGCCTTGGGCTTTCACCAATCTGTATTCTGTCCTTGTTTGACAACCCCAGGGAGAGAGGGAATGTCCATATTACATGCGGAATGGTTCCTGTGGCTATGGAGCCAACTGTAGGTTTCACCATCCTGATCCTACAACTGCCATGGAGGAGCCCAAGAGCCTTGTGCCTAATGGCGGATCTCTTCAAGGGAGCAAAACTTTTGCTGCAAGAAACATTACTGATTGTGCCCCTCCCATGTCTTCAATGCCCCGATCCATATCTAACTCCTCAAGCTCAGAGAATATGCCATCTTGCATGCCTTGGATGAATGCTATTCCTCAAGGGATGCCCCAAATTCCTGGGTATAACCAATATCAGGTATGTTCAAGCTTCTTGGAGGTTAGTCCTCACATTTTCATTAACTCTCCGATAGTTAAGTTCAATATACATTATTTCTGTGTTCTATTCTTGTGAAAATAATTTGGTAAATTAGATTTTCCTGGATATGTGACTAGTCAATGCCATAAATCGAAGATGTTTTTTGTAGTGTAGTTAGATATTGTTGAAGCTTGGGTATCCATGCTTGTTAGAATTAACTGTGTGGTACTTTTAGGATTACTTTTTGGGCCTTCCCGATAAAACATGTGGTGGTGGAATCGGGGAGCTTCTTTTAAGCTGGGAACTAAGTGGAAATTGCATGCTCTCTCCTAACTGGTGTTTTGATTAATTTTTATTTTGATTTTTTTTCCAGGTTCCAATCTCCTTGCCAGAAAAAACAATGAATTCTAGGCCAGGTTATTCTATGACCAGTCCGCTGAAGAAAGCAGATCCTTTTGGCTTTAACCAGCAAGCAATGCAGAACGAAGAATTTCCTGAACGACCAGGAGAACTCGATTGTGATTATTTCGTTAAAACTGGGACCTGCAAATTTCGTTCTGCTTGTAGATTTAATCATCCGAAAAGCCGAGCATTTCCTATGCCTAATGGTGCAATCCACAATCTTACGAAGGAAGCTAGTCATATGACATATTCTACACAAATGGTTCAGATGGAAGAACATCCTGAACGGCCAGGTGTACTTGAGTGTGCTTATTTTATGAGAACCGGGGAGTGCAAGTTTAAGTCTGCATGCAAATTTCACCATCCAAAAAGCCGTAACCCTAAGTCGTCAGCTGCCCCTTCATATGGTATGAACGGTCTTCCTTCAAGAGCGGTAAGTCTGAAATGTTCAGCAGAATATATTCTCAACCCAGTTCTTCGTTCGTTGTGGTACTGATACTACAATTAAGTTATTAGTTTTCCTTGTATTCTCTATTAGTTACCAGTGTGCTAAAACTTGCCGGAACTATGAGCAATTGGGTTTTTGCAAATATTTTCATGGAAGTGATTTTTCTTTGTGGGATTGATCAATCAGTTCCATGAAATTTATATTTGAAAAAGATTAAGATGGAATGATCATAACATGGTTTCAAACAGTTAATCTATATATATATATATATATATATATATATATATATATATATATATATATATATATATATATATATATATATATATATGATATATCCTTAAGTTCAATTTATGTTAAAATTTGGGATTTTGACTAAAGGTAATAATAAAAAATTTATGTTCCAGATGCCATTGGTAGAAGAGCCCAATTGTCATGTCAAACTTTTATTTTACAACATTCATGTCGAGCCCAGTTGTCATGCCCAGCCCCAAAATTTTTATGTGAAAATTTCTGAAGATTAAACTTTTTTTTAATTAGTAATAAAGCAACTTATGTTTTTTTTTGGGTCGTCCTTTGCTACTGCCTGAAGTGGATTAATCTTTAAGATAATAATAGGGTTGTCATATGTTTCCAGAGTTTCAACATGCCCTGTTGACTATTTAAGATAGCTGGTTGCTCTTTTTTCTCACTGAGCGGCTTAAACGCCGTTTGCTTTTTCTTCTGCATGCATGCATCTGTATGCTTGTAAAACAGGCAATGAGGTAACTTGTGATGATAGTTAATATGCTTTTTATTATGGTACACCACTTAACAATCTAATATGGTTCTTATAGGCTCTAATTATGCCACATGAAGCGAAGAAGCTTCCCGATTTATACCCAAGCTATCTAAGTCAAACGGAAAAGCCGTTGAAGCATCAGCTGCAGCAACCAACCAGGATCGAAGAGTTCCCTGATCGGCCTGGTCAACCTGATTGTGAGTATTTCATGAAAACTGGGGACTGCAAATACAAATTTGCATGCAAGTACCACCATCCCAAAAATTCCAGGAGCCAAGGGTCTGCAGCTTCTGAATGTGCTGCTCTCAATGAGAAGGGTCTTCCTCTCAGACCTGTAAGTCTTATCTTTGCAGCTGATGGATTAGACAACTTAGACTGTAGAAAGTTGTTTACAGTATTTGCACTTGTAGTTGAAAAATTAGCTGTACTATAAATTCAGTGGTAAATGAAAAAAATAAATGAATGATTAGTTGGAGTTAGAAAATAAATTAATATCTGTGTCATTACATTGTTGGTTAAAAAGTACGGGTAAATTATATTTTCTACAGCAAACCAAATTAGACTACTAAATTTATTAAAACTAGTTTATTTTGGTTTTACAAACACAATTACAAGTCAGAAACTCTTAACTAGTGAACAGCCTAATATTGTGCTCTTGATAATTTTGAACATGCACTGTCTATCATCAAGAGTATCCTGAATTTTGGCACTTACTGTGATAATTGTGTTAGCAGGGTGCTAAAACTTGCCGGAACTATGAACAATTGGGCATTTGCAAGTATGGACCTCGTTGCCTGTTTGATCATCCTTCAAGTTCTAACTCATTAGCTATCCCAGATTCTCCTGCTCCACATTCTCCCTCATACAACAACTCTGGAGCAGAAGAAGTTTGGGATGATGGTTGGGCAATTTGATTAGATGCAACTGGTAAATACTGGACAAGAAACAACAGAAGCTGTCCTGTCTGCATTGTTTCACAGGCTCAAGAAGAAACTTGCTAAAGGCAAACTTCTCGTTTTACTCAGGATGAACATCTTTTTGCATAATTACAGTTATAACTTATATACCTAAATATTTATCATGCTGAGAATCTTCTTTTTGTCGACAAAACGGCATATCAGCTAAATAGCCTGCTATATAAGCACTAGAGTTACATTTTACTCCTTAAACTATATATGCATTTTGCTTATACTCTGATCGACTTCAGGGCTCTGCTCCGAATATTAAGTTTTGCTATATTGGAAACTGTGTAGTGCAGATTCAACGTGTAGTGCAGTATACTGTTAAATCTGGTAATCTCACTTGTGATTCATACTCGTCACAAATTGAAGGTTGATCAGACCTACCATATGCTTTTTTGCCGTTCTGATGCTTTTAGAGGAGATATGGTCTTCTTATCTCTTGCCGCGTCGAAGATGTAGCTTGCAGGTTTATGGATGATGCTCAGACTCTTAATTAGGGCAACATCTTGGGTGATTTGTTCCTTTAAGTTTAGGTTGTAAAGGCTAGCAGAAGAAAAATAAGATAATTTAAGGAAATGTTTGGTATCCATATGTTGATATCACTATATAAGATATTGGTATCAAGATGAGTATGAGATTGATATTGATATCTTTTGGTAGGTTTTAGTATATGGAAGAATAAGTACAAATATATGGTTTAGTAAATCAAAAGAGGAGAAAATGTTTGTTAGGAGTATATCAAGACATCAATCTGATACTCATATACTTATATACCAAACACTATATATGAGTTATTTTATGTTGATACTTATATTTCATATCCCAATATGAATATCAAATAAGGGCTAATTTGTTTGCACCAAATGGATGGTTGTTATTGTGGATTTGTATTGGTTATGAGTGTTTGCACCAACTGATTATTATTGTGGATTTGTATTGGTTAGACAAAAGTCCTAAGCATATTTGGGAACACCAAAAGATATTGATATAATCTTAATGAAGATGTGGAATGCACGTAAGGTTTTGAGGAGCGACCCTAACCCGACAATACCATTTCCCATTGCAAATCTTAAGGTTTTGAGGAGCGACCCTAACCCGACAATACCATTTCCCATTGCAAATCTTATGTCTTAAATATAAGTTTCAGTCATTTTTGACAAGGTATCTCTAAACCGATGGATCTAGACCTTGTTTAGTAACAAACAATATTTTGCTCGACAAATTTATGATATAACTTGAATAATGATGCAAGTTTTGGACTTAACCAATAATTTTGCAAGGGTGTTCAAGATACACTGTAAATCGAAGAACTCATGAGAACTTTTGCGAGTCGAACCGAAAAGATAACATGGATAGTTTGGCCATTGCTCATATCCGGTCGCGGCTGAGCCACTCGAAAGTGTTAGTACATGCGTGTGTAGTACACGAGCAAGCCAATTGTCGTATATCCCATCATGCCATGTACTACACTAACTCGTTGATATGTCGTACCAATGCTGACAAAATTTCCACTGATAAAGTAGGAACCATAAACCCAGTGCCGCTCTCGATCGAGTTTTCTACAACATCCCATTTTTGGCTTCCTCTAGTTTACTACAATATGCTTTCTTCTCTTGCTGCACCCAACTCCCTATCCCTATTTTCCACTTATCCCCGTCCTTGTTTGAGCCAGCGGCAAAAACAGGCAAGGGTTATCCTCTCTATTTCTACAACAAATTTTTGCACGGCCTTTCGCAATTCTTCATCTGTAGCACCTCAATTTTGCTGTCGTTTTTCTATGTGTCATTAGTTCTGTTTTAGGTTCACCCAGGTTCTTGCCCTTGACTGAATTTGTTGTGACTTTCTTTTGCTGTAAATAATCCGAATTGGATTTTGGTTCAGATTGTGGACATGTGATTTGATTGGTTTTTGTTGGGAACTTGGATTATTTAGGGTTTGCAAAATGCTTGTATTTCCTTTTAATTGGATATAATCAAACTGCGTCTTACTTCCTGAATCCTGATTATCTGTGTCACACAGGGAATTTCATGGAAATCCGGTCGTTGTGTAGTTACTGCAAAATTTGACCTAAAGCCTCCACCTTTTCCATTGGTAAGAACCAACACTGAGTTCTCTGGTCAATACAATTCGAGCAAGTTGTATATAGTACAATTCGAGCAAGTGGAGAATTCTGTATCAATTACTTGAAGTTTATATGTTATTTGCTGAATCATAGGATGCCTTGGAGCCACATATGAGCAAGGAGACTTTCGAGTATCACTGGGGAAAGCATCATAGGGCTTATGTGGAGAACCTGAATAAGCAAATAGTTGGGACAGAGTTAGATGGAATGTCACTGGAAGATATAATACTGGCCACATATAACAAAGGCGATTTGCTTCCGCCGTTTAACAATGCTGCACAGGCATAATTTGATTCAATTCTATTTCACATCATACATTGTTGTTACTTAGTATTTTTTTTGACTTTTACTATCCTATTATAGGCATGGAACCATGAATTTTTCTGGGAGTCAATGAAACCCGGTGGTGGAGGGAAGCCATCCGGAGAACTTCTTAGACTAATTGAAAGGGATTTTGGTTCATTCGAAGCATTGATTCAAGAATTAAAGACTGCAGCTGCTACTCAGTTTGGTTCTGGTTGGGCTTGGCTTGTATGTGAGTAGTTTGACTTGCCTTCCATCCGAGATTCTATATTTGTTACTTTGTTCACAGTTGATAAACTATTATCCACATTCTAATCTAGACAAGGCGAATAGATTGAATGTGGAAAATGCAGTAAATCCTCGACCAACAGAGGAGGACAAAAAGCTAGTGGTGGTGAAAAGCCCCAATGCTGTCAACCCCCTTCTTTGGGATTACTCTGTGAGTAGCTCGCGTATTAGTGACCTTCATATAATGTCGTAAAACTTCCATTTGCTGATATGCCATTTCTGATGTTGCAGCCACTGTTAACAATTGATGTTTGGGAGGTATGGTTTCTGTTTCTTAGCTACTAAGGACCCGTTTGGTTCAAACTCCGGAAATGGAAATGGAATGGAACATATTAGTACCTTATTCATGGATTTTTTTGGAATCATTCCTTGTGGGCTCATGCAAAATGCATTTGCTTCACCTATTTTGTTTCCCTGTAGGTATCAAAAGTAATCAACTTATACTCCAATTAGTGCAAACTACACGGAATGATTCCAAAAAGTTTCATGAATAAGGATATACGTATGGTCTAGATTCGTTTCCTTTCTGTTTCCGGAGTTTAAACCAAACGGGCCCTAATTTTTTTGTAACGAATTCTGAAAGACCCGGATTCTTACACAATTTTCTGTTGTCTGAACAGCATGCTTATTACCTGGACTATCAGGTAACAAAGAACCATAATTATATGTACATATCATGTCAACATAGAGTTTAATTGATTAAACATGAACACCTATCATTGCAGAACCGACGGCCAGACTATGTATCGGTTTTTCTAGAGAAGCTGGTTTCATGGGACGCAGTGAGTGCTAGGCTCGAGAGGGCCAAGGCTGTTGTTGCAGAGAGGGAAAGAGAAGAAGAGATCAAGAGACAGCAAGAAGAAGAGAACGAGTGGACAAGCAGAGACGCCGTTGAGATGTATTTGGATGATGATGACGACGCAGACACTTCGGAAACCGAATGAAGTTTTTGCAAGATGATCAAAGTGTTTAAACAGTTAGTAGTGTAGTTTATCATAGGTTCTGATACAAATTGAGAGTATTGCAGTAAATCTTGATTACATGTTGAGCTGATCTTTGAGTTTTCTGTAAAATAAAGTTAGGCTGGGTTTGCAATATTAGTTTTTGGGAGTTGTTCTTTAGCAAAACAAAACGTCCCAAAATGGGTCGAATGAATGAATGATAAAGAATAAAGTAGGGGACAAAAATCTAAAGCAGATCTAAAAAACAATCCAAAAGAGTATGAAATTGAAGCGTATATGTAAGCTGAACATATATTTCTTCCAAAATTAAACTTGAGCTCGTATTAATATCTCATAAACAGAAAGAAAACATCGCTTTTGTCATCACAACTGTAATGAAAACTAGCAAAGACGCAAGAAGTTCGTGTTCAAATCAACTTTGTATATTATTTTGGTATGGTTTTGAGGCATGACACGATTCTTTCAAACTCATTCAGATGTTTAATTTACTATTATTGTCCAACAAATAACAATTTTCTTTTAAATTAAAAGTAAAGGAAAATATGGCTACAAATACAAATTATTGGACAAAATTAAAAAAAAAAATTTTTTGGGTATTTTGAAAAAAATTATTTTCCAAAACACAAGATGCAAATACATACTCCGGGCTGAATAATGAAAACTTTGAACATCTATGTAGATTTAAATTAATGTCAAAATATTACCAAATTTAGTACACAGAATCCCTGAAAATCCAAATCATACGTAATGTAGTTTATGTAAGCCGTATTCCTAGTACTATACGGTATTTTGTATGTGACCACATTATGGGTTTTGATACCTTGCAATCTTTTCCTATCTCTCAAACAGTCGAACCCCATTCATCCTTCACTCTTTTTCCTCTTTCCTGTGACCCACTTTCCCCAACCCATCATACCTAATGAGACTCCATAACAAATTGCATTAATATCAATCCTTTCCTTTATACTCTTTCCTCTACTATAAATCCGCCATTGATATCTCATGACCTTTTGAAGAAAAGCTTCCTTTCACTAATTACAGTTCAATTTCTAAAGAACATGGGCGATTGGAATTCCTCTCAACTCAAAGTCCTTTCTGAATCATTTGGCTGGATTGCCTTTGTAGCTTGGTCTATTAGCTTCTACCCTCAAGTTATCTTGAATTTCAGACGAAAAAGGTTTAATCTTTTTCAACTTACAGATTACAGGAATTTACAGTCTTTAATTTCAAGATTTGGTTATGAAAAATCTAACTTTTTTTTTGTCTACTTGCTATGTGAATTTGGCAGTGTTGTGGGACTCAATTTTGACTTCATAATACTGAACTTGACTAAACACTCTTCATACTTGATCTACAATGCCACCCTTTTCTTCAGCTCTACTGTTCAGAAACAGTATCGCCATAAGTACGGCTCCGATCAGGTAAAAAATTAAAGAGAAATCTCTCGCCCATATCTCTATATGAGTTTGATACCCATAATTTGATTTGAAATTTCAGATGATTCCAGTTGCTGCAAACGATGTAGCTTTCTCAATTCATGCAGTTCTTTTGACAGCTTTCACCCTCTTTCAAATCTTCATATATGAGGTAAGTATTTGACTGCAGAGAGAAAGAATTTGCCTTTTTTATGTTGCTGAAAAAACCCATATTGATTATGCAGAGAAAGAATCAGAAATTCTCCAAGGTTGCTCTTGGAATTGTTGCAGTTATATGGACATCAGCTGCAATCTGTTTATTTGTAGCCCTAAAAGGCCATTCTTGGCTGTGGCTGGTCACAGTTTTCAAGTAACTTTTCCTCATCACAGAAATATTCAATCAACTTATTTTTGTGCTTGGCAAAATTAACTTTGGCTAAATCTTTGACTTGTGTTTCAGCATCATTCAGGTTATCATGACAACAATCAAATACATTCCTCAGGTTAATTCATATAGCTATCTCATTCGCCTTTCCGAAAAAACCTGATCTCGGGACATTATAATTTATCATGCTTACTCTGATTCCAGGCAGTGATGAACTTTCAAAGGAAGAGCACAGATGGGTTTAGTATTGGCAACATTTTGCTGGATTTACTTGGAGGTTTGATGAATTACGCGCAAATGGCCGTGCTATCAATCGATCAACGTATGTTTTGACAAGTCTAGCTTTCTGCCTTTCTTTTACATACAGATAAGTATGATTTACATGTTAAATTCATTTTCTTGGAACAGGATCATGGGTTAATTTCTATGGAAACATAGGGAAGACATTGCTGTCACTGGTATGAAAATCATGCTAAGTTTTCTTGCTATGAATCCATTTGAGTAGTTTTCTGATACACAGAATTTTGCAGGTGTCAATCTTCTTTGACATTTTATTTATCATTCAACACTATGTGCTCTACCCTGCCAAGAAAGTGAAGCTCCCTTCTTAGTTTTAGATGAACTTGTTCAGAAAAAAAGGATGCAGAAGGTTATGGATTGAGGGCTGTTTGTAATGAACTCTCAATATGTCATGCAAATGTATATTTATTATTTTTTATAATTTTATTGCAGTTTATTGTATAAGAGGCAATGAATGTCACGTGTATGATGTATGTACACTATGATTGGCTGAATAAAATCAAATTTCTGCAAATTTACAAACTTAGCGGTTAGCTTTAGACTTTAAGTTACCAAACTTGACCGATCATTTACGCAGCATCGAAAATACAAAGAATGAAAGAAACATTGTTGGCCTTTACCTCCTGCGTTCTTATCCATAGACATCCTTCCAACGAAAATCAATATTAAATAGATTCCATCCCTATGTACGATCCCTGAATTTCGTCCCAGTTCATCATCAGCCTACAAAAAATTGTGTACACTGTGCAGTGATCTATGGAGTAGTAAATGTAATGAAGCGGAGATTAGAGCCGGTCTACGCTAATTTATGAGCCTGACACATGTGACATCTCTTGTGAGCCTAAGAATAGGATGTTAAAAACCCTAGTTGAAACAAAACCATGTCTTAAAGGTGAGCGTTTGAGATTTGACAATGGAGGAGAATATGATGTACGCGAATTTAAAATAAAGAGTTCTGTGATGATCGAAAGCATAGTTATGGTGGAAAAGAACCTTGAAAGGTACCTCATAATAACGAAGTAGTTATGAAGTGTGGACTTTAAGTATTATGTCTTGACCACAAGCTAACTACAATTTCTAATAAATTTGGGATTTCTGTTCTCTTGTCGGGATCTCTCTGTAACATGCAAGAACCATGAGGATGAAGTGTGGACTTCCAAAGATGTTATGGGCATATGTAATCAACAAAGTTGTAACCCCTGATTAACATAAAACCATTGACTCCTTGTAGAATGAATTTCTGGAAGCCTTTTGGTGTGGAAATAAGGTAAATTTGTCCTTTCTTCGGATATTTGGATGTTTGACATATTTTCATGTATTTGTTGGTGAGAGAAGTAAAGTGGATGTTAAATCTTCTTCTTTTTTTTTTATAAAAAAAGGTGGTTTGATGTATTAGACGACACGTCATCTAATGAACAAAAAGGTCAAAAAAGTCGGCAGAGGGATTAACCGTCATGAGAAAGTAGAAAATCCGAAAAAAAACAACAATAAAAAAATACACAAAAGTACAAAATGATGTCCTGAAAGCAAAGAGGTATTCAAGAGAAAGGAGAATGAGCCAAAGCGGAGACACGAAGTTCATCATCGAAGAAAGTGCACGGGTAGGAAGTATCGGAAACAATTGTGGACACCTTAGATTTAGACTTGAAAAAGAGCTAGGAAACGATCACAAATCCATGACCCACCTAGACGAGCACCCGAAACGCCACCAAAACAAGTTCCAAACTCAAAAGACTCCACAACAATACTCGAAAAAACCTTAAATGTACTAGTCTATGTCATTGTAAAGATGAGATATGTTGAAGAAAGATGTGTGTTTCGCAAAAATAAGGATTTGGACAATTGAATTATAAAAAAGAGCGAACATATCAATTAATTTTATTTTGTTCGTCTTCTTGTTTGCTTATTTAATAATTGTTAATGATGTCAAAATAATGTAGATATTAAATTGATTACAGTTTAGTGAGTAGACTTATAAAATCCGGAATCTGTATAGACGTTTTTTGGTCAAGTGAAATAACAAAGAAGTGCTACATCGAAGATTCCGATAAAAGAACAAAAATCCCAATTTATTAGAAATTGTAGTTGGCTTGTGGTCAAGACATAAGATACGAGAGATCTTGCATTGATTGTTGAGAAGCAAATAATTAAAGTTGAAGTATTCAAAAGACAAATAGTTCTAAGCTCAAATTATTTTGACACGTAACGGGTTTTCATATTTAGCTTTTTTGTTTATGTTGATGACATAGGCCAAAACAATAGAAATTTTGCTTTAATAGGCCAACAAAGGAGGAAAAAAGGGTTGGTATTCGAACGTAGAAGCCCGTGGTGGAGTTTACAAGAAGCCGGTGTTCAAAGGCCGTTATTGTTTGAGTTAGAAAGGATACTAAGAGCACAGTTCATTGTGGTTATAATTTATGAGTGAGTGGTAAGCCATTGAAGTTGCACTCATAAGAGAGTATTTTGCTCAACTTTGTACTTAGCACCATTGATGACAACCACCCCTTTCAGGGGTCTCTGGAGATCAACTTCTACACAGACCCTGGCATAGCGGGCCCTAGTAGCGAGGTTAGTATTCTTATCCACCCTAATTGGTCTCCCAATCCCAGAAGCAATGATGTTGAGCACTTTCTCATCATAAAGAGACAGGGGGAGGTCAGCAATGCGTATCCAAGTGCAGGTAGATTTGATGATGTCGGTGAACGGACTGAACTCCGGTTGCCAAGACTGCACCACTAAACAGTGCCCGAAAACGGACCATGGTCCTCCACAAAAGATCTTCATGTAATCATCTTCCCGTTCAAACTTCAGTAGGTAGTACCCGTTGGGAAGGTCGGTCACCGAAAGATTTCCCACCGGTCTGAGGATGGCACGCAAGCTCCTATCCATCATATGAAATGGGACGAAAGTACTGAGAACCTTAACCACCATCGAGCCCTCCCAAACAGCGTTAAGTTGATCCATAACTTCCTTCTCTATTGTTACATAAGGGATACCATTAGTCCATTGGGGAACTCAACTCTAATCTTTCCAGTCAGAAAATCATCACTGAGAGTAGAAACCTTCTCCTTAGCAACACCCTGAACGAGCGTCTGTTTCCAGTTCATCCCAGCATACATCTGAGTTTCCGGCGGCCGGCCGATCGGGCCTCCGATGGTATTGCCAAGGGGAGGGGAAGGCGGGTTTTTTTTTTCCATGAGAGCGTTTTTACAATACCTATAATGTGGAGCCTATGGTCACTTTGAACCTCAATGCCCTACTATGCCGGCACCCACTGAAAAACCACAGGAGAATGAAGGCGCCGAGGCCCGTTCTGAGGCGGCCACTGCTGTCGAAGATTGTGCCGGAGATGTAGGGCCTTGGATGGTGGTTCCTCGCAGGCGTAGACAGTCGAAGACGAAGGCCCCCTCGAAGAATCCCAAAAGTCCCGACACTGATCCCAAGAATACTGTAATGAATAACATTAAAAGCACTACGGCTCAAGGGGCTCAGGGGGGGCAAGGGGAGATTGAAAGCGACAGAAGGAATGAGAAAGTTGTTGTTCAGGGCCCACACGCCCACAAACAAAACCGCAACATTAATGAATCCAAAGTTTTTACATCAGGGAATGTTCCTGATAATCTCCAAGGAAATGGGGAAGCGTCCACGTCTCGAGTCCAGAAAGGACAAAAAGCAAGAAAGAAGTTCATTGTGAAAAAAAAAATTGATGGGCCGAAAAAACAAACTGGAGCAACAAGGGAGATCCCCCTTAATCCTGGGCCCATGAAAAGGCCTCGGCCTAATGGTTTAGCGATCGAGCCTTTGATGGCTAGTCTTGTCTCCTCTCTCAACAAGGCCCACCAGGGAATGCCCCCTTCTTCGAACAAGTCGGGTGATGCCTTGGGTGGGAGTAAACCTTCCCCCCTACAACCTGACACAGAGATAGGAACGTCGGTGATTTTGGTTAATGGAAATCCCGACTCTGATTAGGCTACCAACATGGAAGAAGTTTCTTCTGATTTGGACCCGAGCGAGCCGGAAGGTTCGATGGAAATCTCTGTGGTCGAAGAGACCCAATAATCGGATGGTCCCGCCTCTCTTCTCAACTAGTTTTCAATGATTGACATTTTTTGGAATTTCTTCGGAACCGTTAAGCCGGGCTTCCGAAGATCTATACGTTATTTGCTACGTAAACACAAACCGGATTTTCTAGCACTTTTTGAAACCCACTCCTCTGGCAGGGTTGCAGATGATATCTGTACCAAGATGGGGTTCGATCATTTCGACCGTGTTGAAGCTCAGGGTCAACGTGGTGGTATATGGCTTTTATGGAATGCGGCTCCTTGTCCTATTCGTGTTCTCCAAAAAGATAGACAATTCTTACATGCAATTGTCGGTAGTGGCTCGTCTTGTTTCCATCTCTTTGTTGTGTATATTTGCCCGGACCCCCAACGTCGGGATGGGATCTAGGAGAGACTTTCTATTATTATGCGCAACATCAGGGAGCCCATTGTCTTTGGAGGAGATATCAACGTGATTCTGAACTTACACGAGCGCCAAGGTGGGTCGAACAGATCGGGTCGTGAATCTGTTGAGTTCGGTAACTGGTTATCCCAACACCAACTGGTTGATTTGGGCTTTCAAGGCTCCCCCTTTACGTGGTATCGTGGTAAGCGCTTGGAGACTAGACTCTACAAGAGGCTTGATCATATTTGTGTTTCTCCTGAGGGAAGAGTGAGATGGCCTAATGCTAGCGTACACCACTTGCCCCGTCTTTCCTCTGATCACAACCCCCTCTTGCTCTCCCTTGATGGTATTTGGGTGGGAAGGCCGAATCGACGACCGTTCCGTTTCCAAGCGGCCTGGCTCAAGCATCCGGACTTTGCCCCGCTCATTGCCGCTAAATGGGATCGTCTTGTTGAGCTTCCTGTTGCCCTCAACAAGATGAAAGGGGTGTTAAGAAAATGGAATAAAGAATGTTTTGGGAGTATCCATGAACGCAAGCCGGAACTTATTAAAAGATTGGAAGACATCCATGCAGAACTGATTAGTGCCCCTTCGGATTCTCTCATTCAGGATGAAATTGCTGCTACTGTGGAGTTGGACTCGGTTCTTGAGCAGGAGGAGCTCCTCTGGTACTAGAAGTCCAGACAGAAGTGGATTACCTACGGGGATAGGAACACTAAATTCTTCCACTTATCTACTCTTATCCGGCGGCAGACTAATAGAATTGAGTCGCTGAAACTTGATAACAACGCTTGGTGTCTGGATCAACGTACGCTTGAGCGCCATGCTAACTGCTTCTTTAAGAGTCTTTATCGTCCGGACACGCTCGACCCTATTTCTAGGCTGCCCTCTGGTGGTTTTCCTAGCCTCACGCATGCCCAACTGACCGACTTGTCCCGTTTTGTTAATGAGGAATAGATTTATGGTGCTATCAAGGATATTGACTCCTTCAAGGCCCTAAGTATTGATGGTTTTCATGCAGGTTTCAACTAGAGATGTTGGGACTCGGTGGGGAAGTCTTTAGTGGACATGGTGTTCTCCTTTCTGCGTGATGGTTTCCTGCCACCTTCTGCTAATGAGACTCTGATTGTGTTGATTGCCAAAGTTTCGAAACCTGAATTTATTCAACAGTTTCGGCCCATCAGTCTGTGCAACGTTTTCTATAAAACCATCACTAAAGTCATGGTTAGTAGACTCAAACCGTTGATGAATTCGATTGTGAGTCCCATGCAGAGTAGCTTCATTCCGGGGCGCATCATCTCCGACAACATCGTCCTCGTACATGAAGTTGTGCATTCCTTTCAAAGGAAAAAAGGTAGAAAGGGTTGGATGATCTTGAAGTTGGATTTAGAGAAGGCTTATGACCGTCTCTGTTGGGAATTCATTGATGATACGCTTCGGGCCCTGGGATTGCCACCGCTTTAGACTGAACGGATCAGCCAGTGTGTTTCTATTGGCTCTATGAGACTTTTGTGGAACGGTGAAATGTCCTCCCCCTTTCCTATGACTCGTGGCATTAGACAGGGGGACCCTATCTCTCCTTACTTGTTTGTTCTTTGTTTGGAGAGATTGGGACACCTTATTGATAGTGCTGTTGTCGATGGTACTTGGAAACCCATTCGGATTTCTAGAGGTGGTCCGAAGATCTCGCATTTATTTTTTGCGGATGATATTCTTTTGTTTGCCGAAGCTTCGGTAAGTTAATTGAGAATTGTCAAGGACATTTTGGACCGGTTCTGTGGCGCCTCGGGCCAGAAAATCAGCCTCTCCAAATCGAAACTTTTTGTCTCGCATAATGTCCGTGGGGAACTGGAAACCTTACTTAGCAATGTTAGCGGAATTCCTTCTACCCGGCATCTGGGCTCTTACCTTGGGATTCCGATCTTCCATAATAGGATTTCAAGCTATACTTTCAACCCTCTTTTGGAGAAAGTCTCGTCTAAGCTGGCGGGTTGGAAGGCGCACACCTTGAATATTGCTGGTAGAGTTACTCTTACCAAGGTCGTTCTTTCCTCTATCCCGCTTTACACTATGCAATCGGTTTTACTACCCGCGGGGGTGTGCTCTAAGTTGGACAAAATCTGTCGCAACTTCATTTGGGGTAACAACTCCAGCCCCGGAAAATTCATTTGGTTAAATGGGACATTGTGTGCAAACCCAAAGATTTGGGTGGCCTGGGGGTTCGGCCTGCGAGGGATGCGAATAGGGCCATGCTTAATAAGATTGGATGGCGTCTTTTCTACAACATGGATCAGCTCTGGGCGATGGTGCTGACTAAGAAATACCGTCTTGACTCCGCCCCTTGGCCTCGTCAATTGACTGCGCGGCCGGGTTGTTCTACCATCTGGAGAGGTATTGTCGATACGTACAACAGTGTGATCTCCCCGAACCTCCCTTGGAATGTGGTTGATGGAACTCAGTGGGTTTCTGGACTGACTCTTGGCTGCTTGATGAGCCGCTTCTGTCGCACTCCCTCACCACGCTGGGTGAACTGGACCTGGAGCTTAGGGTCAAAGATCTTTGGTCTCCGGAGGCTGGGTGGAACTGGGATTATATCGGAAGTAGGGTTTCCAATTCTTGCCTCCTCCGGTTTGCTTCTTTAGCCATTAGCAATGAATGGGGTCGGAAGGATTGTATTAGATGGAAGAGGGGGAGATCGGGGCAGTTCTCCACCGCATCTGCTTTCGCGTTCATCCAGGATTCTCATAACAGCGATGGTGTCCGTTCGGGGATCTTCTAGAAAATTTGGAAAATTGATGTGCCGGAACGTATCCGCTTCTTGGACTGGAAGCTCGGTCAGGGCTGCGTTCTCACGAACGCGGAGCGTTTCCGACGTCACCTTGCTTCTGACCCTTTCTGCCTGTGCTGCCCTAATTCGCCTGAATCGATGCTCCATATTTTCAGGGACTGCAGCCATGCCTCGGTGGTTTGGAAAAGCCTTGTCCCCATCATGCACCAGGTTACTTTCTTTTCTTTGTGCTGAGATTGCTGGTTATTCGAGAATATCTCCCTTGGCCAAAATGCTTGGTCGAGTTTTGTGTGGAACGAGTTGTTTATGATTGCTATTTGGTGGATATGGAGATGGAGGAACAATCGGATCTTTCGTGACTCTCTGGAGGTCGCCGACAAGTATGGTTTCATCTTGTCTCGCTATCATGAAAACAGGCGGACTCTCTGGAGGTGAGCCTTCCGCGCATGACTCGTTTGTAACTTGTTTTCTCTTTTGCGCGTTTTTACTTGCGCTTAGGGCCATGCCCTTTTTCCCCACCAAAAAAAGAGAGTATTTTGCTCACTTATATTTGGTACCAAACGAATAACGAAGACTTTTAAAAAAGACGTTTAGATGTACGACCACCGCTAACTCAATTCAAGAAACAACCATATAAATCATAAAAGAAGGTTTGCCTTTTCACCAAAAAAAAATCAAAACAAGAGGAGAGGGGATAAAGAAACGTTGCTTGGCCAATGAACAACACAAAACTCGATAAACGGATCATATATATATGGTAGGCTTTGTGATTTCTCTATTATTGCTTTGGAAAAGAGAGTTTCTTCTGTTTTTTATTTGGAGAAGAGGGGTTTCTTCTTGTTGTTTGAATAGGAGAGAGAGTTCTACTCGGAGGTTTTTCATTAGTAAAACATGTTTTTTTTTAAAAACGGAAAGCGGTTAGAAGAGAACTCCTTTCTAGAGATAGTAAAAAAAAACATGTTGATTAACCAAAGAAGTTAGATTGGTGAAGACCGCCAGAACCGGGGTAAAACATAGGGTTTACGAAGGCCACACAAGCGGAGAAGGAGGTATGGGATGGAAAGGCGACGAAGAGGTCGAAACTACTGTTAACAATGGAGGTAGCAAACGAGAAAGAGAGGAATTAGAGCTAAATTGAAACTAGAATCGTTGTTTGATATTACGAGGCGATAACGGCGTAGCTTTGGTTTCTCGGAAAGAGATTCGCGTATTGTCGGAGATGAGCGGGATTGTTTGGTAAAGATCCGGGTTGTCAAAGAGATCCGAGATCAACAGATTGTATGTTTGAGGGGTGAACTCTTTCCATTGGATTGTGCTACAATAGAGAGGGTTTTGGTTTCTCATCCTTTGTGTTTATGGTTAAACTATCCACTATCCATTTAGTATTGAGGATGGTGGATGCAAAAAAACTTTGAGTTACAATAGTTAATTATAAAAACAACATTTATACATGGTGATTTAGATAAAGAGATCTACATGAGGTAATCGAAGGGATACTTGTTTGAGGGTAAGTTGTTAACAATGAGCTTGTGTGAAGATTGAAGAAGTAACAAGCTCCTAAATTGTGGACTAAGGAGTTCGATAGATTTATGCATGAAATTGAGTTCATGAGGAGTGAACCTGATCATTAATTGTTGCTACTTTAAGAAATTCGACAATTATTTATCATAGTGTTGTTATACGTTGATGACATGTTAAAAGCATGTTCTAGTTCTCGAAAAGTTAACAAGTTGAAAGAGTTGTTGTCCATGCAATTTCCCATATATGAAGGATCTTTGTGAGGCTAATGAAATTTTAAGTATAAGGATTGATCAAGATAGGAAGGCAAAAAAGGTGTTCTTTCGTAGGTTGAATACATCAAGAAGGTTTTGAAGAGGTTCAGTACACAATATGTCAATCCAACTAACGTCCCATTATGCAACTACTTGAAGTTGTCTAATAGGGATTCACCTAAAATTAAGAGAGAACACCCTCAACTGCAAAGAACTTTGTATGCTCTAACAATCAGTAGTTTGATGTACGCAATTATGTGTACAAGGCTTGACATTGCACATGTGGTGAGAGGTTGTTAGCTATTTCATGGGCAATATAAGAAAACAATAGTAGTAATCGATCAGTAAAATGGATCCTTAAATACTTGAAGAATACTATGGCTAGTAACCAAGCTTCCAGTGAAGCGAGGTTAGACGAAGAAGAGAACACTGGAGACAGATCTCAGGAGAAGCACTCCGCTCGAAACTGTCGTACTCTCTTTTCTCTCTTGTGAATCGCTTTCTCAGAACACTCTCGAAAACTCAAATGATGAGAAGTGTTAGCGGCGTTAGGGTTTGAGAGAGACAAAGAGCTTAGGGTTAAGTACCTGGGTACAAGAAGCAACCACTCGCCACACATTGTTTCATCACCAACGTTGCATTTCAAAGTAAACGATCACGTGAGGATCTCGTGTTGTTGGGTTGGAGTCTTAACATACCTCGATCAACTAGGCCCATCACTCTACATTCAACCACCAGCAAATAACCCAAGGACTCAACCCGCTTCTCTTCAAACCCGATCTAACATCTTCAACTACAAGACCGGAGTAAGGATAGACCGAACCGATTTTACATAAACAACGTAACAGTCGGGTTAGCAAATTATGTTGGTGTTGGTTTGGCATCAAGTAATCTTGACAAGAGAAAAAGTACAACCAGATATGTCTTCACATTGGGTGGTACCGCGATCTCTTGAGATTCTAAATTGCAAAAGGTGTGGTTGTATCTACGGCGGAAGTTGAGTATGTTGCAGTGATAGATGCTTGCACAGAGATGGTATGTTGTAGAATTTCTTGGGTGAGTTAGAAAATGAGCAAAAGGGACAAACTCTCGATCAAAGCTAGATCGACATTCACTTGGCTAATTAAGAATCCAACATTTCATTCAAGGACAAAGAACATATATAGAATTGAAGTATCATTCAAGGACAAAACATATACCAAAGTTTGGCTTCTTCGAATAACAAGTTAACAACCTATTGGTATGAATCAACTCCATAATTTTTGAAGGAATTGTGTCATTTAATCAAGGTGCAATTACTGATGATGAGATAAGACAATAATATAGGGATATATATAATCAAATGATATTAGGGATCATGGCGTTTTGTTAGAAGTTAACCATGATCGGTAAGTTTATATGATAAACGTATTGCTAATGTTATCGGTTTCTACGAGTAGAAGGATAAGTCAGTCTTCCCATTATTCTCTCAAAAGCTTCATCCTTTGTTTCAGCAATCGAAGTTAAGACGATATTTGTTCTTATTTCGGGTGGATCAACTAGATAAGTAACACTCTCCATATCTTGAAAGAGTTTTGAACACGCATAAAAAAAGTATTCATTTTCTCCCCTATCTAATATATTATACATGTGATCCTTATTTAAATGTTTAGGAAATTATTTCCTGAAATTCCGCTTTTACACGTATAAAATCTCAACAATTTTATTTTTATCATTGCTATGGTATACTTATCAAAGAGCTCTTGAACTTTGTCCTTGTATCTTCATCAGTGTTATGGCGGACTGACTTTCTCACGAGCTCTTCTACTCACAGTGGAAACTGAACAAAATTTATGCGAACATACTTGGCCTTCAACTTTAGACTTACAGTTACCAAACTTGACCGATCATTTATGCAGCATCGAAAATTCAAAGACATATTGTTGCCCTTCTCCACTGCCTTCTTATCCTCAAATATTCTTTCCAACGAAAATCAATATTAAAAGGATAAATATAATTAATAGATTCCTTCCCAATGTATGAACCCTGAATTTCGTCCCGGTTCATCATCAGGCTACAAAAATTTATGTGTAATATCCTGTGAAATTGCAGATAAAAGCCGCCCATCATAACTCAACACTTTTCGACCCCACATTATTGCCCATCTTGGAAAACCAACTCCCCAACATCTATTTCGGCTTAATTACATAAAAGCTCCTTTTAAATAGGTCACTTTTCATATGCACGATACCTAACATCACAAATTATATAAAACCGCAACAAATTTGTTTTATTAACACCGAGATTGCTATTCGTATCACATGAAACATGTTATTCATATTCTGACTACGCGTACGCAATGCGTAATCGTAGCAACAAGCTCCTTTTATTTAAAAATAAAGGAAAATGGTTACGACTACGCATGGCGGATGCGTAGTCATACTACGCGTACACCATACGTAGTCGTAGTACATATCTCTCTTTCAGTTTTCATTCTTACCAAATGTTGGAATTCTTCCCGTACTTTGCATACAGTGGTCAACTGCTCTTAACAATTCTAACATCATTATTTTTTTTCTATTTTATAAAAAAGTGAAAATTTAATCGTGTTTTAAAGTGTTTTTACAAGTATAGAAAGTGAAAACAGAAAGAAAACTATAGGTAGTTTTGCGTAATTTAAAGTTTTAGGGTGATTGTGAAAAAACAAAAGCTTTTGGGGTGATTTTGTGTAAATTAGCCTTCTATTTAAACATTAACGACCATCTACACTTCACCGCACTGAATCATTCCGCATTCTTCCTTCCTAACTTTCCCTTTCTTTTCGCTCTTTTGTTCCACCAATAGACGAAGAATATATTCCTCTGCCCTCAGAGGCTCCGGCGATCCAGGGAGAGGCCAATCCTTGCTTACTCTGTTCTGTTTCGATTGTGTTATTTGTTCAGAAACTTGAATTTGAGTGATTGGGATTTGATTTTGGAGGAAGAAATGGGGGCAACGTGGAATTCATTTCCACTTGAAATCACTTACGAAACTTTGGGGTGGATCGCTTTCTTCTCATGGTCTATCAGCTTCTACCCTCAAGTGTTTTTGAATTGCCGCCGTAAAAGGTCTGTAAAACTAATTCGATCTTTATAAAAGTTTTTATTCTTCGGGGTTTTTAGTTGAATTGAGGTTTCGTGTTTTTGATGGGGTTTTACTTGTGATTGCAGCGTGGTAGGTTTGAATTTCGATTTCGTGGTGATGAATTTGACGAAACACTCTTCCTATCTAATCTACAACGCCACTTTGTACTTTAGCTCTGCTGTTCAGCAACAGTATCGTGAGAAGTATGGTCTCAATGAGGTTTGCTTTCTTCATGCCTTGTTATGTTTCATTGTTGAATCTTGACATTATCTTTGTCTTAAGGGCGTTTGGTCACAAACTGGAACTGGATTGTTGAGGCCCATTATTCATGTTGACTTTGTTTTGTTCTTGCTTGATGATTTAGGATCCCATGAGTGTTAACCATGAAATTGTATGATTCAGCTTGATGCTTTTAGTAGCCTTCATGTCTTACAGTAGATTTGTTTTTATAGTAGTCTCTATGTCCTTGGCATGTAGATATATAAGAAATTACTCAGGGTTGTAGAATACACAAGGGAAAAACAATTTGACAAAGGAAAATAGTGCGGTAATTAACCCTCTAATCTTAGGCATTGCTATTTTTTCCACAATCTAGTAGTTACGAACTATATTGTTGTTTTATGGATGATTTTGAAGACCTATTAAGCTTCCATGATCCAACAAACCACAAAAGCATCATCAAGGTCTGATCATGGTAACTTGCATAATATCCCATGAATAATGCACCATAAGCTGAGGTTGAGCCTCGTAGTAGCCTCATGGTGTTGGGCCTATTCGAATAATGCCTCAAGCCTTGAATTTAGAAATAAAGTTACGAAAGATTTTTTTCTTCCCAAGCTAGTAACTACAGTGTTGTTTCATGGAAAATTTTGAGCACATATTATGCTTCAAGGATGAAACTGATGTTTCAGGAATACTGTATGCATTCCCCTAATTACATTTACTTGGTGATTTTGTAAGACCTGAAATTTTCAGTTTCAAACTGTTGCCGTTTGGTGTTTCTAGTTTAAAATTCCTTTTGTTTTTCCCTTTTAGACGAAGTTTTATTTTCTTTCCTAATTACTTTGTTTTTCATAAGCAGACTTTTTTATGATAATTGTATTGCAGATGATACCTGTGGCTGCTAATGATGTTGCCTTCTCTATTCATGCTGTGCTGCTGACAGCTTTTACCTTATTCCAGATTTGCATATATGAAGTAGGTTCCTTTCTCATGCCTAATTATCCAGCAAGTATAATCATTTTGTTTTTATATGTTCTTGATATTCATCTAAAGCTAAATGGATTTATTCTTCTATTTCCCAGCGTGGAGGTCAGAAGGTCTCAAAGATCACTATACTGATTGTCGCTGTTGTATGGTTAGCTGCTGGAATTTGTGTCTTTATTGCGGTTCCAACCCATTCATGGCTTTGGTTAATCTCTGTTTTCAAGTAAGACATCCTTCCAAGATTTTACTTTTACCAAGCAATTTCAAATGCTTGGCTCAAAATTCTAAATACATAAAGAAGGGTCTAAATCATACACTAGTAAGATACCACTTTGGAGTATCCCCTTCTAAAGTGGTGCAAGAAAATTGATAATGTGCGAGTTCTATTCAGAACTGGGTATGATGTATTGTGTGAGTTCTATTTAGAACAAGCTTTGCTTTGTAATTGGTGTTTGTGCATAGCTTCAAGTTAGATGCATCTGATCTTCCGGTTGTTTTGCAGTACAATTCAAGTGGTTATGACAGTTATCAAGTACATCCCTCAGGTAAGTTATAGTGATTTTTTGCTTTCTTACCGGTTTATATGGTTTAGCAAAGTATACTTATATGCTACTAGCCTACTGCATTGTTGGGTTTCTCTATTGGACAAGGAAGACGTTTTCTTGAAATCGCTTTGTTCTCATATTATGAGCAGAATCTGCAGTTTCATCAACTAGAAAAACTTTCACATTGAGTTATTAGTTTATCAGAGAAATTTATATTATGGAGTTGTATATCAGGCCTTGATGAACTTCTTTAGAAAGAGCACTGAAGGGTGGAGCATAGGGAACATTTTACTTGATTTTTCAGGAGGGGTAACAAACTATGGACAGATGGCAGTACAATCCATAGATCAAGGTGAACTATCTCCTTCACAAAATACAATAGAAAAGTTGCATTCGACATGTGTTGAGTTTTCATCTATGAATTTTGCAGACTCTTGGGTAAACTTCTATGGAAACACTGGAAAAACCCTACTATCTCTGGTACGAAATCCTGCTTTGAATTTATAATCAAAGAACTGAAATGAAACCGCAACTAGCTATCCTGTGATGTGTTACTGAAGAAGTTAGTATTGCATATATGTTTGCAGGTATCAATCTTCTTCGACATTCTCTTCATCTGTCAACACTATGTGTTGTATCCTAACAAGAAGCCTAAGGCTCTTCTCCCTTCCACGGCCGACGAGGCTTCTTCTGAGGAGCCATTGGTGAAGCAGTCTGATCAAGCAAAGCTGGAGCATGTGTAACAACACTAGGCTTAGGGCCGATAGCAATTGTTGGCTGTTATTCCATGTATGGAGAACTCAGACAGATTGATGTATATATTAGAAGTTATTTTGCTCAAATTTCCAAATTGTTGTACTCTTTCCACACTAGATGCAAATGGAATCCCTCAGAAATGTGTAAATATCATCACCTTATGTATTTTTAAGAACAATCTGTCTAGGGTATGATATCCTGGTCAGAACATGTTATTTATAACAAGGGCTTGTTTTATCTCTTCTCTCCTTTTTTTATAATATTAAATTGTCTTACCTTCTAGCGGTTGTCAAATATAAATCATCGTTGCAGATGAGAACTAGCTCAAAATAATAGAAATTTATTCTGAAATAAGGGACCGAATTTTCATCCGCTTATTAGCTCGGATAAAATTTGTAAACGTAGATCTCTTGGGAGAATTAGAAATAAGACTCTTCAAATAAAACTTTTATAGAAGATTATGGCGGAGTCAAATAATATTTGGGTTAAAGTCATTGAAGAGAAATATCCTAAAAGTTTTTACCTTTGGAATTGCAAATGTGGCCATAACACATCTTGACATGTAATTACAAGACATACTATATTGAGATTCAAATGACAAAGGTTGATTTCTACCGAGTTTGCTCTAGAGTTGATTCAAAAACGAAAAGTGAGAGTTACTCATGATAAAACTCGGATATGAGAACTGGACACTATGCCTATAAACTTCCTACGAAAAATTTCGCTTTACGGGATACAACAAAAGAAAATTTAGATAAACAAAAAGTCTTAGTCTTACTACATTGTGAATTTTGTAACCATCCAATCATGTTTTTTAAGAATGTCCTTTTACCCTCTATTATATCCATAATGATAAAATTACAACTCGATGGGAGAATTGTGATACAACAAACCAAAAAAGAATTGACATTATTAGAAGCTTAAAGAATTATTGTGAACTATCTTGCTTGTTCTATTGCTAGCAAGAAAAGGAAAATATGATATCGATTCTTTTTTGGAGGCAGAAACTTTTTCCCTTTGCGAGGGTCTTCAAAATGTCACGAGTCTTGAAATTTTGGACATCGAAGTTGAAGGTGATAATATGGTGCTCGTAAATTTGCTCAACCATTTGTGGAAGCCCCTTAGGAAGCGAATATACTCATCTCAGAAATCTCCTCGTTGCTATCTAGGTTTAGGCTAGCTAGTGTTAATCATATTTTTAGGGATATCAATATTGTTGCGGAAAGGTTGACGTTGCTTGGTCACTCCTTGGACTGGAGCATTGACATACTGCCACTTGATGTTGAAGATCTCATCCAAAAGAATACTTCGGGCTGTATCGGGTCAGACGGTCATCCATACATTTAAATTTCTTTACGTAATTTTAATTTTGTAAAAAAACCAAAAACCCAACAACAGTTGGGTAAAAGCATTTCGTCTCAACTCCAACGACTTAAATATAAAATAATTGACTTGATCAGCCACATAACCATGTACAATAGTAAGTTTTTACCCAACATTTATCAACACTTGAAAACTTTGAACAAACTTTGAAAACTTCGTATAAAGTTTTATTAAAAATAAATGAAGAATATTGAAATAAACTTTGTTGTCAAAATATATTTATTGTAATTAGTATACTCATTTAATTGTAAATCAAAATACTTTAAAAAAAATATGGATCATTATCCTATTGTCGAATGTCCCAATCAAAATGTTTAATGTTGGTTCAAATTTTTACTATTTAACTAAAAATTAATATATTGTAATGGTTAGAAACTCTTCGCGGGTGGACTAGAATGTAGGGCTTCACATATTCAGATCGGACCGAAAAATCGGATTGAATCGAAAATTATGGTCCAGTCCGGTCCTAAACCGTAATGTTCTGGTTCAGTCTAGTCCATACCATATTTTTACACTTTTAATATTTTTTTTTACTGGATGAGCATCCGGTCTGAATCGGACCGGATTTAATTCGTACAAAAAATATTTTAATTTTAAAAAAATAATAAAACGGTCCGGACTAGACCGGTCCGGTCCGATTCAAACCGTTTGGACAACCTTACTAGCATTTCTGGCTCTTCTCCTTTGAAAAACATATTTTATGGTCCGGACTAGACCGGTCCGTGAGTTTACGATCCGATCCGATTCAAACCGTTTGGACAACCTTACTAGCATTTCTGGCTCTTCCCTTTGAAAAACCTATTTTATTTTATTTTATTTATTTATTTTTTTTTTCAGTTTTTGTTTATTTATTGATCAAGCAAAAAGCAAGTGGACAAATAATTGACTTGCTCATCACGCACGTTTGACCAAACAAAATTCCTTGCGCCCCAATCCAACCCAACTTGTAACCCCACTTTCCTACTTATAAATTCATCATCTATCCTCCTCCATTCTCCAAGCTCGCAGCAATCCAAAACCAATCTCTAATTTTTATTATATATTTATTTATATATTTATTAAAAAAAAAACAAAAAAAACTTGAAGCTTGATTTGCTGAAAAGCCAAAGATGAAGAGAGAAGGTAGGCAGCATGGTATGGTGAAGACTCGTTGCAGGTTTACATCCACAAGTATCAGCTCAGATATCAGCGTCCCAAGGAATGCAAATCGTTCTCTGATCGGTGGACCACCCACTGCCGGAATATTCATCAGAGCGCCTTCAAAGCCCACCAACCAATCCAAGTTCACCGGAAAATGTCGCCGGCCTCGGTGCTCATGTTGCCATCTTCACCCTTCTTCTAAGTCGAAAGAGAAGACTAAGGGTGAATGTAAACTCAGATCTTCACATGCCGACTTGGGTTGTGGTGGGTTTTTTCTTAAGCTTGATGGATACTCTTCTTCGAATGTCTTGGATGAGCTCGATGATTATACTGATCTTGAAAACCATGGATGTGAAGAAGATGAAGAGTGAAGAAGAAATGGTTGAATTTTCAATATGATGATGAAACGAGTCAGCCAGTCATTAGAGCTTAATGAATACACACCTACCTGGCTTCGATTTCTTTCGTTAATCAATGGCTTGAATTATGTCTTTGTTTTTTGCTTCAATCGCCTTCAAAATATTTGACTTTGAAGGGATTTCTGTACTTTGTATTGTTCTTTCATTTGCTTATTCAGAAGTTGAAGAGCAAATGTCAATAAAAAAAGAATCAGCATACTTTTATTGCCTAAGACTATGATCTGCAATTCCTAGATTTCTGTAATGGCATATGTGTCATCATAATATAGTAAGGAGTTAAATACTAGTCGAGCATAACGTGAGATTATCTAGGAGCGAAGAGATAAGTGCTAGAAGGAGTTAAATATATAATAAGTGAAATGAGTGTAGGGGTACCAGGGCGGTCCATGAGATTTTTGTGTCCTAGGCGATATTATTATGCGTACACTAAGCTTACATTTAGTGATTTAAATAACGCAAAAATTTTTATTCAATAATGAAAATATTTTAGACTTTCAATACGGAAAATTTAGCTCTAAAATTTGTAAAAAAAAATTTTAAAAAAAAACTTCATAGCAATTTGACATGTGTGTGCCTAACCAAATTAATTTGTATCGATTGCAAGTCAGATTTTTTTCTTAATCACAATATAAGAGAATAGAGAATATAAAGGTCGTAAAGGTTGAGGGTGTATTTGTTATTGTTTTACAATTTGATATATATTAAAGAAATTTTTTAAGAAAATTTTCACTAAAATCTAAATATTACACTATTATTTTAGAAAAATATTTAAAAAATTATAAGAAAGAAGTCTATATAAGACATACATTTTTTTTATTTGAAACTAATACTAACTAAAAATATGTATTTATAATACAATTTTTTATTTTTAATATCTTGGTGCCCCACCAGTACTGGGGCCCTGAGTTGTGGCCCATAAGGCCCAGTACTGGGGCCGGCTCTGAGGGGTATAATACGAGTTGAGCATTGGTATGCTCGTTTATAAATGAGCTAAGTTCGAGCCGCGTCTAAAGTTTATATGAGTTTTACAATATGTTCATATTCGGCTTGTTTAGAATGTGATTGAGTTCGAGCCGAGCTTTTGACGAACCAATCTCAAGTCGAATCTGAGTAGCTCTAGATAAAATAATGTTCGATCATATAATGTTATTTTAGCCTAACGAGCCGAACCTAAATTTTATACAAGCTTTAAAATGTGTTCATATTCGGGTCGTTTAGAAAATGAACGAGTTTGAGCCGAGATTTTTAAAAGCTAAACCTGAGTAGATCGTCTCATATTACAACCTTAAACGAGTGTTTGGTAAATTGAAGATGATTTTTGTAAAATTACGGAGGGGAAAATTTGTTAAATACTTTCGGAGACTTGAAAAATTGGTTGTATATAGTTTTTGGGATTTTTATTAGGATATTATTATTATGTGATATTATAAAGATAATATCTAGATATATTAGGATAGATAAGAGTATAGATCATATGTGAACAAACTTATTGTGTAATCATGAGAACAGATTCGTAATTATTATTAGTTTTGTTATAAATGTGTCATATGGTTTAATGTATTATTCGTAGTTATTGTTGGTTGAGTGGATTATTCGTAATTATTATTGGTTGAATGAATTATTCTTAATTACTATTATTCGTAGTTATTATTAATTATGATATCTACTCTAAATCTCGACCCTTAATACTCACCATCCGACGGTCTAAGATTGTTCTCATGATTGCACGATAAGCCTGTTCTCATGGGAACCACACCCGGATAGATAATATACTATAAGATAAGATTTTATCATACATAATTTTATTATTTCATAGTATATGCTTTCATAATCGCTATAAATATAGCATAATAAAATTATTCCAATGTGTAGTTCTTCTCACCATTTGTATGGGTTCTCGAACCCTAAGTGACGTATAACCCTCATTCAAGTTGGGATTAACTAAGTTACTTCTACAACTATTCGATGGTTTTTTGTGATGATAGTATTAGTATATAAGTTGATTGTGGAAATTCTGCTTTGAATAGGTTGATTGTGAGGATTGACGACTTTTGTGCTTGATTGACCGTTTGTCGCTTCTTGCTAATTGCGTGCATTTGGGTAAGCTTACCGAGGCAAGTACTTGTGGACTTTTATATGAGCATGGTTAAGTTTACCGTCATTTATTTTGTTACATGTATGATTTGATGCTTTCAAAATGTTGATTTTGTTAATTATGAACCATGTAGTTGTGAGCCATGCATTCTTGGTATTTTAAAGAAATGAGTTTATTGTTGATTATGAAAGCTTTTGATATTGTCTTTGACTTGAATGACATTTTGATAATGTTGGTAGTGATATGTTTACCTTGCATTTGTGATATTTTATAAAGAACAATATTGTTGGTATTGAGTATTTGAGTGGTGACTTGGTTTTTGACCTAAACGGGCAAATTTGACAACATTGTTATGAAAGTGGCGGCTTGTGTTTTGACCTAAGTGGTAAACTTGCCAACATTGATGTGTTTTTGAGAATTTTTAAAAAATTTTGCTCATCGATTTAGGCGAGCCGTGTTTACTAGTGGTTCATGGTTTGTGTGGGTCGAGGTTGTGCCCGACCATTGTGGTTGGACGAGGATTCACCTAATCCATGATTTTCGTGTTCTTCCCATGGTTGGGGTTAGGAGGTACCTTCGTGTTCAATAAAGATTGAACATGTTTGAAAGTATTTATTTCGCTCTTGGTTTTGATACAATGTCTAAAATAAAGGATGCTTGAGCATGTTTTCATACTAGTGTTTTTGGAAGGATTCTTTCATGACGAATTTGAGAAAGGAAACAAGATTTACCTTGTTATCACATTGCGGTGACCCTTTGGTTACATCTACCTACTGGCTTGACATAATTATGTGCATATTTGAAGCATGTTGATTATTGTACTCTTTTGTGTATTCCTATAAAGTAATCTTATGATACTATATATGATTTTATATTTGTCTAGTTCATATACTAAATATTTTGTACCGGCTTAGTCTAGTGGAAGACTAACCCCACCATGGTGGGACTGACTATGTTTTCATACCAGGTCTAGGAGTAGTTCAGGAGCATGGAGGTCGAGAGACCTATATAGCTAGTAGGGTCTATGCTTTGGTTGAGCTTGGTGGTCTTTTGTTTTCCTATAGGACTTGTTCCTAACTTTTGTCTTATGTCTTTTGGGTTGGTGAACCTTTTTTCTAAACTTGTTGTTATGACCTCGAGTTTGACCCGGTTGTATGTTTTTGGAACCTTTATGTTTGATGTCATGGGATGATAGTTGGTTTTTCCACCTCTATCTTTGCAAGTTTGTGTGCCTTCGTTTTTTCCTTTAAAAGCTTGAAGGAATCCTTGTCCGGATTCTTGACGTTGTAACGCTATCCCATTTTGGGCGTTACAAGTTCTCTCAAGATCCAATTACGGTAAACATAACTACCATAAAAAACCATGCCCACGAGAGAGCAACCGGGTTTTTCTACATCTATGAATATATCAAACAACATTAGAAAGATAAAAATAATGTTATATTCAAGTCTGGTTTTACTACGATTGTAATCCCTAAAGTCCTACAGTCATACTTCTTAGAAGCTATCAAGTCTTCAGATTCAATTTCACACTACATAGGGACTTAGAACTGAGAATATTCATGTCCTTGGAATGCCAAGATCATTTTCTTTCAACTTTTTCTTTTCTTATTGAATTAGTGAACGTTGACATTTTTGGCTATGTGAGTGAGCCAAAATCAATAATACACGTCGGAGGTAAAATAACAACATATAAAAGGCATTCTATGTCCTTCTAGGTCTATAAATAGACCCTTGTGAGGCATTGTAAGGCATCAAAGCCATAAAGTCTAATATCGATA
This sequence comes from Fagopyrum esculentum, assembly GCA_033239045.1. NCBI lineage: Eukaryota > Viridiplantae > Streptophyta > Magnoliopsida > Caryophyllales > Polygonaceae > Fagopyrum > Fagopyrum esculentum. The sequence goes on along the minus strand of BSUD01000008.1, from coordinate 128,377,663 downwards.
AACATAAAAAAACCAAAAAAAAAAGAGAAATGATTTTGACCATAAAGAGACGTGGTTTCTCTTCTGTTCAAGATCAAAACATTTTGATGGATGATACAACAAAATATAGGCATTTCGCCAAGTACTAACTTGGAAAAGTACCTTGGCTGCCCGATAATCAATGGTAGAGTGAAGAAATCTGTCTTCAAAGATGTTATTGAGAATGCTAGGAAGCAACTTACTAAGTGGAAAGCTTCTTCCCTTTCTCAGGAAGGACGTGTAGTCCTCATTAAGGCCAATCTTAATGCTAAGCCTAACTATCTAATGCAAAGCTTCATGCTCCCATCTTCCATACATACAGAACTAGACCAAATTAGTAGGCAATTCTATTGGAATAAAGGCACAAATTATCATCCACTCATTAGCTGGGACAAGATCTGCAAGCCGAAGGAAAAAGGAGGAGCTGGAATTAGGAAAGCTGAGGATATGAATAAAGCTCTACAAATGAAACTATTATGGAAAATTATGGCAGAACCGGATAATATATGGGTCAAGGTTGTCGAGGAAAAATACTTAAAAGGAAACCGGCTTTGGAACTACAAAACTGGTAAAAATACGTCTTGGCAGTGGAAGAGACTAATGAACCTAAGGCAAGACTTTGACCAAGGAATTAGATGGAATGTTGGGGATGGGAAAACTATCAGAGTTTGGAAGGACCGATGGATTGACGACTGCCCCCTAGAACAATATGCAATCGACAAGGAGCTAATCTCCAATAATGACGAAACTGTTTGTTCCCTCATCAAAAACAAGAAATGGGACCAAGAGAAGCTAAAACTTCTAGAAAGCCAACTCACCACCCCCAACATGATCAATCGTATTAAAAACCACTCAATCCCGATTTGTGATATTCGGGATAGACTTTATTGGGCTCCGAGTGCAGATGGCTGGTTCCATACAAAAGATGCTCTCACTCTTCTTCATAAGAAAATCTGCTCCCCCCAAGTTAACAACCCATGGATCTAGAATATCGACATCATGCCAAAAATAAAAAAACTTCATTTGGAAACTGTCTATAAATGGACTCCCAACGAAAGAAAACCTGGAAAAACAAAAAGTATCAGTTCCAATGAGTTGTGTACTTTGTCAGCACCCTTTTGAGAGTGCCTGCCATATCTTTCTCAAATGTCCATTCACTTTGGACAACATTACCGACCTAAAAACTCGAGAATGCATTCAAAATTTGGACACGACAAATAAAGATCTAAGGGAGGCAATCTCCATTATCAAATCTAACCTTGGTGACTCAGCGATTATATCTCTGTTTGTCACCTGGTGGAATATTTGGTTTGTGAGAAATAAGAACATCTTTAACAACAGCAAAATAACAAATGTCTCACACATCGTTCAATCCCAGATTAGGGATTGGGAAAGTGAGAAGAAGAAGGAAAGTGTCACAAAAATAGTCAAAAATGGAAGAAAACAAAAAAATATTAAGTGGCTGCCCCCTAAATTTGGAACAATTAAACTTAACTTTGACGGCTCAAAAAGATCTAATGGTCAGAGCTCATTTGGATACATTCTAAGAGATCATAATGCCTCGGTAGTCGGCTTTGAGTTCGGTCAGTGTGGCCACATTTCTGTCCCCCAGTCCGAAGCCTACGCTTTGAAAATGGGCCTTATCAAAGCAAAACAACTGGGAATTAGAAACATTGAAATTGAAGGAGATAACCTCATGATTATCAACTCAGTCAAAACCATTTGGAAACCGCCATGGGAAATGGATATTTGTATTACAGACATTTATCTCCTAATCGCAGATTTTCATCAAGTCCAAATCAACCACATCTACAGAGAGATTAATGGTGCGACCGACAAGCTGGCTAACCTCGGTCATGACAATCCTGCTGCTGTCTCTTCTCGTCAGGGTATCTCTGCTAGGTGCCCATGTATTCCGGCATCCATTGATGCTATCATCCGCAAGGATGCCTTAGGCTGGTCAACCAATCGGTGTTGACTTGCCTAAACTACTTACCTTATTACTCAAAAAAAAAAAACATTTTGATGGATCTTTCTAACTACTTAATTGAAAGTTATGTTTTGAATAATTTATTTTCTTGATTACATTTTCTCCATCTTCATAAAAGAGATATTCGAGTGAGAGACTACGATCTGAGTTAAGAAACGAAACATATGTGTTGTGTTTGAGCGGTAGTCCTGGTTGAGGATTAGTCATCCCGAGAAAACCGGAAGCTACAATAACACCGAAGGTCTAACAATAAAAAATTATTCATAATATATTTAGTAAATTATCATATAAAGTCTATCAATTAAATTAAGTATGTTAAAATTTAAATAAAATTGTGCTAAAAACAAAAGTTGTCCGGTGTATGAAAATAACAGAGTAATTTATAAATGAGGTATATCGTTAAAATGATCAGTGAAAACTGAAAAGCTAAAAACATAGTAAGAAAGAATTATTAATTTTCTTGTTGACCACGCACGTTGACCAAACAAAATTCTTGCACCCCAAGCCAGTGCCATATAAATACATGATCAGCTATCTCCTCTATCCCCAACCTCTCCAGCAAAACAAAAAATCCACTTTAGGAAAAGGTTAAACAAACTTCGAAGTTGATAATTGTTGACAGCCAAAAGATGAGGAGAGAAGGTCGGCAACATGGTACGGTGAGAACCCATTGCAACCTCCCACTCACAACTCCGACGGCGGATGACCATCAGCCCAGAAAAGTTAACCCTGTAATCGGGGCTCCACCGACGGCCGGAATCTTTATCAGAGTCTCCTCCAAGCCCACCAATCACTCCAAGTTCACCGGAAAGTGTCGCCGGCCAGGGTGCTCCACCTGCCATCTCCATCCCTCTTCAAAGTCTAAGGAAAAGACTAAGGGCTCCTCAAAGCTCAAATCTTTGAGCTCTGAAATGGATTGTGGTAAAGCCTTGGATGAGCTTTATGATTATGCTAATATTGAAAACCATGGTGATGAGGAGGAGGTTGAACCTGATGAGAATGGTTGTGATCTTGATGAAAAACCCAGATTGTCAAACTGGTTAACTGGTCAACAAAACAGAATCAAGAATGAAATTGAAGATAATGATTTGGGATTCTATGATGTTGCATATGCTTTGGAGCCTTTGGATTGTGAAGAAGGGTGGTCCTTAGTTGGTGAAATATGATCAATGATTTCATTTGCTGTCTCTTTTATGCTATGTTTGTACCACTTGTGTTTCCCTTCATGAATTCTGACTTTGAAGGGGATTAATGAATAAATTGTATTACCAGGCAATTGTTCTTGTTTCATTGACTCATCCATTGATGAAAATTCAAATGTTTTTTTTATTATATGGAAATTTGCCTGTTTCCAAAAAAAAATTCCACTAAGAAATCTTCAAAATAGGAAGAAAAAGACAGCTTATTGAATAATCAAATGGACAACATAATTTGCACAACATTTATGAACTGCAATTCACATATTAAGTATATCCAGTAACTGCAAATAGCCCTTTACACTTAACCTAACCCTGAAATCAATACTGTTTCCTATATCTGTATGAACTGGCAAGTGTTTGGCTTCATTCTTGAATGCTGTAAAGTGATAACCTCCAACAAGGTAAGGAGGTTTACAATTCAAATTTTGCATTTTGCTTCTTCTTTCTCTCTCAGAGAGCTGCAGATTGTCTCATTAAGATAAGACTGACTTTGAACTGAGATTTTTAAAGCTTAAACAGTCAGCTTGGAAATAGTATGGACCTTGTTTAGGTCTCTTCCTCCCTTAATGAATTGGATTTGAGCTTGGATCCAATGCAAAAGTTTTGACATAATCTGTTTTTTGGCTTTTCCTGCAAATATGATGGTTTGATATGATATAAGGAGACCATGAGAGCTAAGGATGGTAAATTCTGCATAAAAAAAGAGCCAAGAAATACCTTATGAGTATCTAAAGGCCTTTTCTTGGATCCTTTGGAAGAATTGCCAATCTTTTTTATGACCGGTGACACCCATCTGCCGAGTTTCCTGTTAATCGATTTGTAAAGCGGTATCTTCTTCTTGTTTGGATCATCTATCCAATACTTGTTATTCATTTCCTTCACTGGATTAACTTCAGGTGTTCCAGCTTCAACAGATGGAATGTAGGAAGATAATGGCGGATTCCTTTTGATCAATGCCGGCGGTGGCACTGAGTCCTCCTGATTGACACTAGAACTCTTCTAAAAGCATTAAAAAAAAAAGAAGAAATCAAAATCCATGATCTTAAAACCGAAAACCAAAATACTATCCAATGTAAAACCTTGCACCTGTGAGCTGAACTCTTCTGTCTTCCCCAATCCACATAGTGTTTCTGTAACCGGGTTTTGTTTAAGATCTGAAGGCTGTTTAAGTTCTTCTTGATCCGATCCAACAGCCTTTATGCTGCTAAACTGAGCTTCACCATTTGTTTTATCCTCATTCTGATTAACTCCAATTTCTACATTCTCAACTTCCTTATCACTGTGATTATTTCTAATACTTATACCATCGAATTCCGGTTCAGTAGAATCTTCTTGGGTTGCATTTGTATGATCAGGCGAATCAGTAACAGACTTAAGAGTAGTCACCTTCTTGAAATGAGCTTCAAGAAAAGCTCTCTTCTGCTTAACAGATCCAGGCCTAGAGTACTTCTCTGCCTCTTCAACATATCGATTTCGGTTAAAAGTAGACCATTTCTCCCATGATAAAGACTCTGAAGTGAACCTCCCAAAGGACACTGATTCCCCCATTGCATAAATGGGGTTCTCCTGCAAACAGACACAAAGAAACCCTAAATTGGTGCTCAAATTGAGCTTTTAGGTTATAAAACCCTAACATGCAATACTCAAATCAAATCCATTGCATGCCAATTATGAACCCAGCAAATTTGTTCAATTGAACACATTTGGGAATCAGAACATACCTGTTTAGCTTCATTTGAGATGGAAGACGAAGAATAAGAGAAAGGATGAACTTCACAAATGGGTTCCTCCATGGAAACAAGAAAAGAAAAGCTTTCGCCTTTACTTTCAGTAGAAGTAGGGTTAAAATTGTTTCTCTAAATTATACTTCCCCCATGGACTCTTTCTGCCCGTCTTCCTTGCAATTTTAAATTCAAATTTCGAAATAAGTGGGGCTCAACAACAAGTTAAGTTGTTGAATCCAAGTGAAACTTTCCCTTATTTTCTGGGGCAAATACTCAGTCAATTCTAGATCAACAAACGCCAAATATGGCCCAAATGAAGTATAACAACGGTCATTAACAAAGGATTAGCTGGGAGATTACTGATTTTGTTTGAGATTTAGACTGTAATTTACTAATTTGAATGTATTACCGTTGTAATTGTGGTATTGGTAGTGTGGTTTGGTAGAAGGCTGGTATAAGTTTGTGTTGTCGTAGATTGAAGCAAAAGTGATAAAATGTATTATTGGAAACTGACCTTTCACCAATGATACCTTGTTGGGATAATCATGAGGCTCTTGCCCTTTCACATTTTCTTTTGCCTTTTCTGACATCAATGCTTTTCCAACATGAGAAATTTCATCTTTTTGGAAATTTGAGGAGAATTATCCGTTATATATCCATATTTACAAAACAATTTCACGATAAATTGGAGATTATAGCAAATCACACATTTAAACTCATCCAATATTGAATCACTAATCTATATACATATAGGGCTGTGTATACGGTCCGGTCCCCAGCCGGATCGGACCGGACCGGTGGACCGTAGATTGATCCTGAACCGTAGACCGGACCGGGATCCGTTCCAGACTAGCGGCTTTCGGGTTGGACCGGTTTGTACCTAAATTGTGCAATTTTAAATATTTCGGACCGGACCGGACCAATTTGTACCTATATTGTGCAATTTTGGTGAGGTTTTTCGGTCCAAAACCGGACCGGATGGACCGGACGGTACCGGATTGGATATTCGTAGTTTTCGGTTCAAAACCGGGTTACGGTTTATATACGGACCAAAACCCGAGTTTTCAAAAAAATATGGACCGTAGACCGGACCGTAAATTCCGTTTCGATCCGATTTTCTGGTCCGGTCCAATTTGCACAGCCCAATATACATATCATAAAACAAGATCGAATAAGCTAAAATTTAAAACAGTTAACTCTTAATAAAAATAATATATTTTTATTGATATATGAAACAATTACAATAAGAAAAAATAACTCAAAATAATATCAACTATCAACATTGAACCGAAAATAATACGAACTTTGAAAATTACTAGGAGCGATACAAACTATCCATGTATTTACCAATAATAATACGTCATACTTTTCCGGCAAAAACTCTAGCTCCGGTGATGACATGGCAGCCGGAATGTTACATGTCATCAAATAAATAGATTAAATGTGTGATGTGGATTTTATTTTTTTAAAAATTAATTTAATAATATTAAAAATATTTAAAAAAATTAAAAATTTAATATTTTTAAAATTTTAAATAATAATTTATTTTAAAAAAATTGTACAATTTTTTTTTTTTAAATATTTTTTGAATAAAGTCTGAACATTTTTTTAAACAAGTTTGTAAAAATATTTTTTAAAAAAAAAAATTTGTTAAAAAATAATTCGAAATTTTTTTAGGAAAAAAAAAAATTTACATAAAATTTGGGGAAAAAGTTCTATAGGGATTAGGTTACAAGAGTGAAAAAAAAATTTTAATTCGAATGTTTTTTTTTAGAAAAAAAATATTCTAAAAAATATTATATTTTTATATTTCTTGAAAAAATAAATATTATTACATTTTTTACAAATTTATTAAAAAAAAGTTTCAAACTTTATTTTTAAAAATTTTTTTTTTTAAAATAAATATTTGTACAATTTTTAAAAAAATATTATTATTTAAAATTTTAAAAATAATAATTTTTATTTTTTAATATTTTAAATATTATTAAATTGTTTTTTTTATAAATAAAATCCACGTCACACATTTAACCCATTCATTTGATGACATGTAACATTCCGGTTGCCACATCATCGTCGGAGTTAGGGTTTTTGCCGGAAAATATATGGCGTATTATTTTTGGTAAATACATTGATAGTTTGTATCGCTCCTAGTAATTTTCAAAGTTCGTATTATTTTTGGTTCAATGTCGATAGTTGGTATTATTTTGGGTTATTTTTCCTTACAATAATGGTGAAATACTGAAATGAATATATTAAAAAAGGATAATTAGAATATTACATATTAATTTTATAATATTGTATATAATTATAGGATAGAGATAAATGTCTAAATTATACTCTGAAAACCCTATTATAACAAATTTCTAAAACTTTATATAAAATTATCAGTTGTTGTGATTTAATTTTTGAAAATTGTTTTAATAAACTAAATATTGAAAAGTTATTCTCATAATTTGATACTTTATATAATTTTTTTTATATGGTTTATATGTTGTAATCTTAAAATAAATATTTAAAATAATTCTTACAATTTAAAATAAATTATAGAAACTAATCTCTCTCACACATATTTATTATTACAAGTCATTACTATAGGCATATATTTATCAAAATACAATGTTTTAAAAACATACACAACCGTGTGTCCAAGAATTTATTATATTATAATTAAAAAAATGTATCGAAACAATTATGGTAAGATTTTTTATTTGGAAAGAACATACTCCGATACAAGAAACAAAACATATAAAATAAGAAATCTTACAATAACTTTTATGGCACATCTCTAATTTTGTTTATTTTTTTCTTAATTATAAATCCACAAAGCATAAAATATCTACTATAGATGCTCTAACAAACCACCACGGCACCACTCATCAATTATCATCTTGCTAGGGGGTCATCTAACATGTTTCGGTAATCATGAATTCATGGTTATAAAGTGTGTAAGGTGTCCTTTTAATTTAAGTAAAATACTTTTAAGTTTTTTTTTGTTCTTGGATACGTTTAAGGAAAATTTTAGATCTAGATCGAGTTTGAACTTCAACTACACCGTTTGTTTTTGTGTGGATGGATCGAACGATAGAATATGGTTGGCAAGCTATGAGAAGGATGTGTAAGCGATTGGTTGGTCCGGTCAAAGGTTGATCGAGCAATCCGTGAGTGAAATAGATATGTAGATTCTTGACGAATCATCGAATGGGATGGATTGAATCTTCAATCAAGGAAGAACTTTGAGAGAGATGATGTGATGCCCAAAATTAAGGAGGGGAAATACCTTATCAAATAGACTTGATTTAATTTGAGCATGAGTTACAAGCTAAGGACAAACATCCTTTATGTAGAAGATGTGACCGGAACGAAAGGTCCAAAATAAAAGGTTTAAAAAGGGGTTCAATGAGAAAACTTAGAAGGAAATATTTCATAAAAATATCTATTATATTATTACATATGCAAAAGATGGAAAACAAAGGTCAATGTTGTCATAAATGGGCAAGTCTCATATCATGGCGGATTGAAGACAAGACATGCCGCTTGATAGATCGAGATAGGCGATGTTATGAGCAAGGAGGGATCCGGTAGATTGGGCGATGGTCTTGACACGTGATCGGGTGCGGTCCATCGGGGCGAACCTGCAAAGCCTCGTCTTCCTTCTCTTTAGTCATGGTAGCCAAGAGTGCATCAGGTTTGTTGTAATATTTAAAATTTAGTTGGTATATATATATATATATATATATATATATATATATATATATATATATATATATATATATATATATATATATATATACATTATATATCATATGAGAACAAACCTTATAGTTAGGGATGGAAATGGGTGCACAACCACCCGATCTAACCGGTCAACCGACCCGAATTCGTGAGTGAAAACCCGAAGAATTCCGGGTGGTGGGCGGTTGACGGGTGAAATTGTCGGGTGATGGGGTGGGTATGGGTGTAGGTACAACCACCCACCACCCGACCCATCCACCACCCGCCCCGCATCACCCGTATAAAGTATTTAAAAAAAATATAAATAAAAAACCCAAAATTCTACCCATATAATTTATTAAAAATACAAAAACATAAAAACTCCAAATTATCAAGAGATAAGAGTGTCATTAGCTAATCATGTGTTTGGATTTCCATGTGTTGGATTACTTTTTATAGTTTGATTATTGTTTTAGTTTCATACATCTTAGTTGTTACCATATGTTTGAATTACTGTTTTAGTTTGATAATTTCGGATTAAGGCAGCTTCTTTGCAAGATGTGTCATCAGTTAATTATGGGTGCCATTACATTTTGCAAAGCTTGTGCATATTGTCTCCCTATATGATACCGGTTCGAAAATTTTGAACTTTTTAGCCATGAGTTGGACTATTATGTTCAAGAAATTGTATTATCTGATAGTAAAGATTTTGACGTTCTTAAGTTTTGAAAAATTAATCTAAAGTGTCCAACTTTGTGTAAGATCACAAATGACATTTTGGCTTTTCATGTATCCATGGTGGCTTCTGAACGTGCTTTTAGTATGGGTGGTGAGTCCTCATCGTTCTAAGCTCCATGGTGATACCGTAAAGACGTTAATGTGCTTTCCAAGTTGGATCGGAACGACTATGCAGGTGACCATATTTATTTATAATATTTATCTTTTGTTATTTTTTTTACTTTTGATATCTATTATGATTTTTTCCCCCTAATTTAGGTTTTGCGCCCGATTCACAAATTGTTGATACTATTGGAGGATGTTGATGTGGAAGATTCTGCCATGAAATCTTATAACAGGGTATGTATAGTGTAGACGTTTTGCATTCAAAACTTAATTCCTTTTAAATTTGATGTTCTAATTATTGTTTTTTTTTAATCTTTGTATTATTTTAGATTGTTGAAGTGGATCGCTACATCGAGCTCTAAAGGAGTTTGATTGTAATATATGTTGATTTACGTTTGTTGTATGAAAAAACATTGCGTTTATTTGTATAGTTTTGTAGTAATTGGAATTCATTTTCTACGTTTGTTTGTAATGTTCGATAATGTTCCATAATTTAGTAGATTTATATTTGTGTTACTTTAAAATATAATTTTATTTTATACATGTAATTGTTTAAAACAGAAAGATATACTACACAATACACACCCGGTTATTTCACCCGAACCACCCGAACACCCGGTGGGTGATAGGTGTGTGGTTGACGGGAGAAGTGTTAAGCGAGTGGTGGGCGGGGTGGGTGAGAGTTTAAGTAAGGTGGGCGGTTGGTGGAAGTGGAACTTTCACCCATAAACCGACCCATTTTCATTCCTACTTATCGTGTAATCATGAGAACATGCCTTATTGTTTAATATATTATTCGTAGTTATTATTAGTTTTGTAACGAATGTGTCTTATCGTTTAATGTATTATTCGTAGTATAGCTACCCTAAATCTCGACCCTTAATACTCACCATTCGACGGTCTAAGATTGTTCTCACGATACACAACAAGGTTTGTTCTCATGGGAACCGCACCCTATATAATATATATATATATATATATATATATATATATATATATATATATATATATATATATATATATATATATATATATATATATATATATATATATATATATATAGACATATACATGGTAGGTATTTGATGTAAATTTGTTGGAGAGGGTTATGCGTGTTCCTATTACTACTGTGAAAAGCATCCTGATAGGTGATGAAATCACTATCATTTAGGTTAGTTTTTAGAGTCTTTTTATCACATTAGAGTTGTTTTATGCTACTAACTCCTTGGTCCAGAAGAAGAAGAAGACTAAAAGAAGCGACAAAAAGATGAAGAGTCAGACGTTTGAAGATCATTAAAGATCCACCCCTGCGGAATTGCTAGGCCGCCCCTGCGGCTACGAAGAAGATCAAGCGTTTTCGCCTAAATCGCCCCTGCGGCTCTGAAGGCCGCCCCTGCGGTTCAGCGACAAAGACTTTACTCCGGCTGTTTGCACCACCTTTATGGCATTAAAGGTGGTTGTTTTGGCCGGCCATTTACTCTCATTTAGTGTCAATTGTAGTATAAATAGACTCATGGCTGATTGCTAGAATCATCCATCATTTCCCCATTTTATCCTCTCTTTTCTCTTGCTTTCTTTGTGTAATGAGCTTCTAGATTCCTTGCTACATTGGGTTGTTTTGAAGCTGTATTGCTGCTTTGATTGTAAGTACCTTTTAATATAAGTTTATTCAGTTCATGTTTTGTATTCCTTGAGCTTTATTTGTCTAATTACATGTTTTCGTATCACTTAAGATTGATCACCTTAGTGTCTAAAATACATGTAAAGAACTAGGATTAATAGATTCCGGGTTCGGGTCTTTAATCTAGTAGAAACCTTTAGGTAAAAACTGATTGTAATTACTTAAAGGAAAAGGAGTACAAATATAAAGAAAAGTTTAATGGTTTTAATCTTCTCTTTATATCCCTTTGTCTTTGTTTAAAAGCTAACTTGTGATTTGTTCTTGTAAGTTTACGGAACACTAAACTGGTTAAGTTGTGTTGATGCCGGTTGGCTCAACATATACATATGATCAAGACGGGAACTTTACTTGAAAACTTATAAAAGGAACCAACCAAAGTAGTTTTGCATGTTAAGAATCAACCTAGTGTAGTCCATTCATCATTCATCTTATTCATCTTATTACTTGTTTTCTTGTGTTGTTTTGCATCACTTCAGTCCAACCCCCCCTACTTTGTTCTATAATCGATAATTGAATCTAATAAAAATATCACCAAACTCTCTTGGGTTAGACCCTTGCTTATTCACTATACTTGTTCTAGTGTTAAGTTGGGATTTATTTTGATAAGATAAAAACGACCTAAGGAAAAGTTCTTGTCACTTCCCTCGTAGTTGTCGTCTTAGCTTCTCTCAGGCGTTGTTGGGTGCTCTCTTGAAGGTCGTTGCTAAGCCCACGGTTGTAGTTGCTTGGGTTATGTTGTATTACTTACTCGGTGCACTTTGCAGGTGCTCATGCCGACAAAAGATCGAGAAGTAAAAGTCGATACAACATCATCGGATTTTGCAGGCCTTGTCTACTTGGGGAGAGGTTGAGGGTGTTTCGAGTCTTGTGCAGGCCTTGCTAGACACTTTGGAGCGTAGGCCTTTTGGGATGATTGAGGCTGGCTCGGTCGATAGGGATTGTTAAGAAAGAAACCCTAACATCAAGCAATGTCTCCGCAAGGTTTTAGATGAGCATTTTACGGCCGTTGTTAAGGTTTTATGTTCTTTCAGAGTTGCCCCTTATAGTGAGGAGACTTTGAAGGTGTTAGAGGCTAAACATCCTTATAAGTCTCCTCCTTCTAAGCCTTGCATTATCTTTCATGAACCACCCCTCGTTGTTGATATCAATTTGGTATTAAAATACATTAAGTCCTTTCCCAAAGGTATTTCCTGCGGTAGAGTTGGTTTGAGAGCGTAACACATTTTAGACGCTATGTGTAGTGAGGGTTCTTCAGTTGCCATTAGTCTTTTAAGAGCGATTACCTCAGTGGTTAATCTGTGGTTGGGAGGTAGGTGTCCGCAGAATTTGGATGAGTTTGTGGCTTCAGCTCCTCTTACGCCGTTGCTGAAGCCTGACAATGGGGTTCGACCCATTGTAGTGGGTACTATATGTAGACGGTTGATGTCCAAAGTTGCCATGAAGGGAGTGTGTAAGGATATGAGAGAATATTTGGGAGATATCCAGTTTGGAGTTGGTGTTTCAAGTGGTGTAGAGGCTATTTTGCATAGTGTTAATAGACTTTTGAGTGAACGTTATGTTGATGGTTCTTTGCCTATGTTGATAGTGGATTTTTTTCAATGCCTTTAACTTGGTCGATAAGACTATTTTGCTTAGGGATGTTAAAGAGAGATGTTTGTCTATCTCCTTATGGATTGATTTCTTGTATGATCAGGCCGCCCGGTTGTACGTTGGAGATAGACTTATCTGGTCGGTTACAGATGTGCAGCAAGGGGACCCCTTGGGGCCACTCCTCTTTTCTCTTGTCTTGCACCCTCTTCTACATAGGATCAAGGACAGTTGCAAGCCTCTTCTACATGCTTGATATCTTAATGATGGTCTAATTATTGGCCGGTCTAAGAAGGTGGCTAGAGCACTTGATATTATTCGAGAGTTTGGCCCGGGTTTAGGCCTCGAGTTGAATGTTCGTAAAACTAAGCTCTTTTAGCCTTCGTGTGATGGGTCGAAACTTAGAGATGAACTATTTTCACATGGTATTACAAGGCCGGCATTGGGTGTTAAGTTGTTAGGTGGGGCTGTGAGTAGAGATGATGGGTCTGTTAGAGAGCTTGTCATGAAGAGAGTTGTTAAGGTGATTGAGTTGATGCATCTTCTTCTTCCACATAAGGGACCCACAGAGTGAGCTTCTCCTACTCCGTTCTTGTATGGGTGTTGCTAAGATGTATTTTGGCTTGGGGACTTTTCATCTGGAGCACTAGAAGAGTTCAACAACTCATTTTGAAGTTGGGCTTCGTAGATCAGTTGAGAATATTGTGGTTTGTGAGTGACCTTTTTTGGAGATCTTTAGTGACGGCTTGCTTCTATGCCTATTCGAATTGGGGGGCTCGGATTATACTCTGTTATGGAGACGTTTTCTTTTGCTTTTGTTGCCTCTAGGGCCCAATCTCGGGTGTTTCAAGACCACATTTTGCGGGATAGTGGAGTTGTGGATATGACTCCGAGTTTTATGGAGCTTTGGGCAATCTTCAGGCTTCCATTCATGGCTTCGACCTTTCTGTTTTTACTGATAAGAACATCGTTCCCCCTAAAGCCCAACACACTTTGGCAAGTTCTCTTTTCGGTAAGACCGTGCAGGAGATAGAAGTTGCTTTTGATTTGACCCTTAGACAAAAAAGCGGTTTTCAAGTGTTTACAATCAGCGCATAATCAAGAATTCCTTCTTTGCCATACTCATTGATGGATTTGGGCAATGTATGTCTCTGAATGAGTATCGCTCGGTTTGTTAAGTATCGTCTTATGATCCCTCTATATTTGGTTGATGAGATTTGTCTTATGCCCAATTGTCGAAGAGTGTTGGATGTTTTTTGGGATCATGAAGTTCATTGTAAAGAGCTCACTGACTTCAAATATAAGCATGATCTGGTCAGTGATGTTTTGTGAGATGTGTTTAGGAGAGTTGGGGTCTTAGTTAAAAAGGAGGTGCATGTGTCCTTCTTGACTGACCCACGCGAGAGAAGGTCCACGTTGAGGCCTGCGGATGTCTTGGTGTTTGGATGGACGAGTAGACAATATGTTTGCGTTGATTTGAATGGGTTGTCCCACTAGTTTGTTCTGGTAGTGGGTTTTTTTTAATGAGTAAGACGGCGCTTAATGCGACTTCTATTAGGGGGCCAACTATGAACTTGTATTGAAAACCAACACGTTCGCGTTCGACATTTTTTGGTTTCCTTCTAGCTCAAAGTAAATTATATAATATTATATAATATTTCATCTCTATCTAACCAACTAATTTTATTTCGGAGCCTTTTATGATTTTTCTTCCATAAAAAAAAAATCATAGTAGATGAAAACGGGGAAGTAAAAATCGGCCAACGGAGACGGCGACCTAGAAAAGGCAAACGCTGCCGAAAATGGCTCGGCTCCGTCAGATTGAGATGGGGATTTGGATCCGCATCGCCCTGATTCTTTTCTGCATCTTCCTCAATCCTCTGCTCGCCCTGGTATTATCTTCTTATGCAATTTTGCAGATCAATTTATCTCTTTCTTAATTTAGTTTTAGTCTTTAAAATGGACGAATAGCCGCATGGTGTTTGCTGAAATGCCTGAAAGAAGGAATCTGGGGATTTTTTTTAATTGGATATCCTGGACTTTTAGCCTGCACATGAGTATGTGGTTCCGGTTTCCAAATCTTCTATCATAATTGGATGTTATGGATGAGTAATCGCGTAGCTGAACTTAGGAATTCAGCGTTTCGGCTGGTATTTATATGAAGACATTGAATTTGAGCTGAATTTGTGAGTGAAGTTTGGAGGTTGTTTATTTTCATCTGATAGAACTTTGGTTGTTACTGCAGTAATCAGATCATTCAGTTGAAACCTAGCTTGATTACATTATGAATGATAATAGGTTGCACTGGTGTCTCTACTCCTATATTCTTCAGTAAAATAGTATCAATGGAGTGTGTAGAGACAAAAAGGCTTATTCGTCATCACTTCATTTGCCATCTTAGGAAATTAAAGGGGTCGAGAATACTAACTTGGGGAGACACTTGTTGATTCACTGGATAACTAACACATTAAGCTAAATTGATGGAGTTTTTGCGGCTATTCAGGCTGAGAAAATTGTTTTGCCTGGATATATTTTTGGCTATTGGTTCATATTCAAATAGTTTCACTGATGTATGTCAGTTGCTAAACCAATTAGAAGTGATTTTTCTTAGCATTTCATTGTTTCAAATCATGTATATGTAATGATTTTTTGAAATCTATGAGAAAAGAATTATCCAATATGACATGATTGATTTCTTGTGTCATAGGGTGGCAATGAAGACACCTTTGCCAGGTAATACCGACCCTCTGTTGGACTTGCATACCACCTTTTCCAGATCTTGTAATTTCTATGTTTTGCAACATTCAGACTTGTTTTTATGAGAGGAAATGAAACAAATGGGCATTAAAATGAAATTTTGAGTTGAGCCTAAGCATATGTTGTCACTATAGTGAATGTGGGGTATATTTTTTAATTTTGATGCAGATCATCATATGGCTATGCTGAGTTAGACCATTAAAGGAATCAAGTGAACCAATCCTTGTCACGTGCAATTTATTCGTATTCCCTTAGTTTCTGAATTAATGAGTACAGTTTGTGCCTTTACCGCCGATTAATCAGTTCATATTAAAAGCAATAACGGCAACATAATGCTAATTGTTCACTTTGTTTTCAAAAAGGATTATTACTAAAGATTAATTAGTGCTTTCAGGACACTTGGGCAAAACTCGGTACATGTGCATGAAGTACATTGTTCTAGAGAAAGGAGCAGAGCAGCTTGGAAGATCATCGATGAGGTATATAAGCTACCATAGGAGTGCATGTTTGAGGTTTTGAAGTTTCAATATTTAAAGCTGTTCATTTTTATTTTTATTTTTGCAGTATTTGATGCCTTTTGTTGAAAAGGAAAAATATCAGATCTCAAAGGCATGTCGACTTCATCCTGCTAATGACATGTTTAGAGATCAAGAGCAACACAAGATTCATGTGGATATAAATGAATGGCAGTGTGGTTACTGCAAGAAAAGGTTCTATGCAGAGAAGTATCTTGATAACCATTATGTCAATAGACACTATAATTTGATCAATGTGGTGAGTCTCTTCAAACATGTTTTTCATCTCAATTTTTTCTTTCCATCGCGTTACATTATCTCCAACAATTATCCCGAGTGGTGAAACAAGGAATATAGAAGGATCTAATCTCACAAACCTAATGAATGGCATTTATAGCTTACGCTAAGAATGTCTATGTAGTAATTGAAGAATTATTTGTTAACAGAATGTGACGTGTTTTCTCTTCTTATTAGCATAACACGACATAATTTCACATTCTTCAGACTGATAGTAAGTGCCTAGCAGACCTATGCGGTGCATTGCATTGTGACCTTGTGATGGACATTCCACCTCCAAAGACCAAGTGTAACCCTTCCGCAGTTTTGAAAAATCGTCATTTGTGTGAGGTTATTTTCTAGATACTGTTTTCATTACTAAAAGCCCCACATGCTCATTGTCTCTTTTCCTTGACACAATGACCCTGTTGCAGAAACTTGCTAGCACTTGTTTTCCTGCTAGTTTAGGACCCTCGGCAAGTCGTCTTCATGGTGGGATTTTTCTTCCAAGCATTTTTTGTTCTGATTTAATTCTATGAAGTAGCAAAAGGGGGAGGTAATAGTATCATAATATTTTTCGGCTGTGATCATTGACAGAGTTCTTCTTACGACAATTTTGCGATGCACACACTTGCTCAGGTGGTCAAAAACCTTTCTCTAGAGGCGGAAAGGTAAAATGAAAACAAATCTCCATATTTCACTTAGAATTAAGATTGTTAATTATGATGTTGGGTTGCAAAACATTGCTTATCTATCTTGTGTACTTGTATGTTTGTTTCCAATGCAGAAACGAACAAACATTCTTTATATAATTGCTTCAGTTTTCACTCTGATGTTGCTGCCACTGATTTATGGTTTTATCTATTTGTACCAGAAGTAAGTTATGCTGCACCTTTCCTTCATATTTTCATTTTTGTCAAGTTTCAACTGTTCTCAACATTTTTGTGCCATCATATAGGGGTCTGAGGAGGGGCACACAAGATCTAAGACGTATTTCACAATCTGGAAGAAAGAAGAAGCCAAGTTAGCTTGTTTCAGCGTAATGTGCTCTTACAGCTTATCAAATCTTCCGCTCATCACTTGCAAAATTCTATCCTACCATATTAATTCTTGATGGAAGATAGTAGAGTTCTTTAAAGAGGGCATCATTATGGTTGATGCATTTTCTTGTCAATAACCATATGTACTTATATCAATAGATAATCTTACTTGAGCTTTCTTTAAGGTATCATAATACATTTGTGATACTAAATTAAAACCTCATGTAACAAAAAAGCAAGCAAATTGAACCAGTGCTTGACTATCTAATGAACACTAATGTCTATCTTTTTGCTTGTTGCTTTGGCCTTAGGGATGGTTATGTACAGCACTCCATCTTTAACCTCTGCCTTAATCTTCTCAAACTCAACATTTTCCGGCAACGCAATCCTGTTGCTGTACTTCCCATAGCTCGCCGCAGGCCATTCATCTTCGTCATCTGTGTGAGTGACATTCTCAGCTTGACCTCCTTCGCTCTTCTTAGGTACCTTCTCTGCTTTGAGAACCAGCATATTCTCTTCAACCCACACCTTCACGTCATTCCTAGTCATACCTGGCATGTCATATCTAATACTGTAGCTGGTCTCGCTTTCTTTGATTGCCCATGGTGTCCTTCCCCTTCTGTACCCATTACCTTCCGCAGTAGGAGCCGATACCCAATTGTTGGTACTATAAGCATATGGATCATCCATTAGCCTGTCCATTGTGTCCACCATTTGCCGTACTGTTCTTGCTGCTGGAAATCTGTCTAATAGTACTGCAGAAAGAGGACTCGGATCAGATTAGATAATAATAATAATAATAAGATAGTAAATATCCTTTAAAACTAAAATCTAGCTTACATACCTACGGCATTTTGGGGTTGGGCTGATCTTTTCTTTGGCTGAGAAGGCTGTGAACCAAGTCTTTGCAGGTGATCAAGGTTGTCTCTGCTGGCGGTTTCGCCTGCATTCCTACCGTTACCCACCATTGCAACGGCTATAACTTGTTTAGGCTTGGCTGGTGTTTTGACTGATATTGGTAGACTTGAACAATGCCCTCCGTTTCCCTTTGACGAGGAGAATGGAAGTGGAACATTGCAAATTCTCAAGCTTGAGATGGATGAACTCATTGTTTTTTGCAATTTATGAAATACCCACAAACCTTTTTTCTTGTTGTGCTTGTATGAAATTATCGATGATGCAGAGGACCCTTTTATTAGAGACCAACTGTGCAATTGGAAGTTTCTGGAACTAGACGAGGTTGCAAAAATTTAAACGGTCTGGGAATTTCTATATTGTTTGTATTTTGTACAGTTTCTACTTTCTAGAGCTCTCTACAAGCATCAGATAAAATATGTCATTTTCATGAAGAATATCCAGCTTCTAGAGCACTCCATAAGTAGAATGGGCAGTTCTTGGACTAGCTTGATGATTGGGCCGCCACACAACTTGGGCCTTTTGGCCCAATAGTGCAATAGAATGTAGAAAAAAAATGCATCAATCATCACGTACCTATTCATATCCGGGATGTGCCGACTTTTATAAAATATTAAGCCCGATTATTCAGATTTGAGACGAGCGAACACGGTTATCGGGTCTGAAATAGTTGTCATATCCGTCTGGCCGGACAGACCGGGTCTGCGGGTACCCGTTTTCCAATTTAAAAAAAAATATCTTTAGTTTAATTTTTTTAAAAAAAAATTACATTTAAGATAGTTTATGTAAAATATAATAAATTTATTATAAATATACTATCTTATATTTATACTTAATATTATAAATATACTATCTTATATTTATACTTATTATTTATGATAGATACAATATACATATATTACCCGGACCGTGGGCCAGACTTTTCGGTCCGATCGGGCCTAGATTGGTGTCCGAATCTGACCCGACGGGCTTGACGAGTCGGTTTTTCGACCCGGTCGGACATCTTTCTCTGTTTATACCCGCCCGTTTTCCGGGCTGGTTGGGTTAGACGTTCTGCCCGAATACGATTAGGTCTAACCATGGGAACATTGGTGGCCTTTTTGAGCATTGTCTTTTCTTCGCCTTAAACTCACCCAACGTCAAATACTTGTTGGTTTGTTGCAATTGCAATCTAATTGATTGCAAGTTTGATGAACATTGATGGCCTTTTTGAGCATTGTCTTATCTTCACCTTAACACTCACGCAACGTCAAATACTTGTTGGTTTGTTGCAATTGCAATCTAATTGATTGCAAGTTTGACACGAGGGTTCGAGGTGGTGTTTAGCGTTTTATGTCAAACAGTTGTGTTTCACTTGATAACGCTCTAGAGCCAATTTTAAGATCTCAGAAATATTACATAAATGTCACATTGGGAATCCTACTTCGTGGACTTCTTCCAAGAAAGCCCCTCATACTGTGGACCAAACCTAAAGCCAGTTTTAAGATCTAAGAAGCACATTTCATTCAAAATAGTATTCCGAACATTACTTTGACATAACCCGTATGTCAAATTTCAGAATACATGAGCTTGTTAGAAGTGACAAAGTACTCACACTGACAGAACTCTACTTCTCAGCAAAAAACCCTTCTAGTAAAAACTAAACGCGTAGAGCCAGATTTAAGGTCTATCTACTGCACATTAATGTCAATCCTTTTGCCCTTTGCCCTAATCTTGGGGAGGGATATATACAAGATTCCATCCTTCACTTCCGCCTTAACATTTTCAGCATTGACAATCTTTGGCAGCCCAATCCGATTTTCGTAACTCCCATAGCTAGCAACAGGCCAGTCACCTTCCTCAACGCCGTCTGCCTTATCTGCCTCTATAACCAGCACATTATCTTCCACAAACACCTTCACATCATTCCTGGTCAAACCCGGCATGTCAAACCTGATCTCATAGCTCGTCTCGATTTCTCTGATTGCCCAAGGCGCCCTTCCGGTTTTGTATCCATGAACAGCTTCACCGGTCCTTGATGACCAATCTCTAATACCATAAGCAGACGGATCCTTGTTTAGCTTCTCGGAAACTTCCATCATCTGATACACTGATGTTGCAGCTTGAAACTTATCCCATGTATCTCCTATTATATCGATGCTAGTTTTACAGGCAGCAGCAGGAGGAGGAGGAGCAAGTAGGGGTGTGGGTGAGCATTGCTCAAAAACCTCATTTTGATTCAACTTAGGAGGATTAGCTTTGCATCTTTCAATGTGGTTTTTCAACACACTAGTACCACTCCTTGGATCACAACCAACTTGTCTAGAACAGTATTTACAGATAGCCTTTTGAAGCCCTTCTACCATAACCTTGTCAAAATAAGCCCACCATGGAGATCGATTCCTCCTACCTGAACTCTTCTTCGCAGTGTCAACACATGCGAGAGTGTTGATAGCTCGTTTTGAGCTGCCATTGGCTACCGGAGTTGAAAATGGTGGCGCTGCAGAAGTGGCAGACGCCGCAGGTTGAGGCGTTTCAGGGGTTGTGTCCCACAATTCTTCCATCTATAATAAGATTTTAAACACAATCTCAGATCTAATTCAAAGTTTTATCTCAATGCAATTTCCATATTCATAACAACACAGTTCATAATTTCATACAAATGAGAATAGGTTTACAAAAAAGCAGTGACTAAAAACAACGACCAAGAGTAAGAGCGTCATGTACCTCTGCCATTGACGGAACCCGGTAAGAGACAACCCGCGATGATTTTGGTGGCGGCGATATGAATCCTCCGGCGAGAAATTTCTAGGGTTTCTCCGGTGATTTTCTTCGAAAATATCCTTCGAATCAAGAACAGAAAACTCCTCCCGGTGATTTTCTTCCAGTCGTCTGACAAATGGCTAGATGATTGCCGGAGGGATGGACGGCGCCAGATCCCAAGCAAGGGCGACGGTGAAACTATGTACGCAAGTGAAACTGTTGAAATGTCACCTTAACCACGACTCTAATGGCGTCCAATTGAGTAGGAAGATGTGTTGGGCTTATTTAGGCCCAATATCTCAATTGGGCCGAGAGGTGTATTTTCCCAGCCATAATCACACGTAGCGTTGGGTCCGGTTTAGGGCAATATAAGGTTATCTTTACATATTAGATTTAATCTTACCTGAAGATAAAATTTCCATACACGGCAGTTTTCCTATAATAAATTAAAAATAAATTCTAAATCTTCTTTTCCTTTCCAAATTTAATCATACTTATTCAAGGAAATATCTCAAATTCTATCAAAACACATGAGTAAAAGACTTAAAACAATTCATGCGACGAAGGATACCTGACCACTACTGTGCCAAAGGTGTGTTTGTACTTCATCCCTGCTACTTTGAATTTTGATCTGCAATATCCGTACCTTCACTTTAAAAGCAATTTTAGGCTCTTTGAATGAAACTATGGCAACAAGAAGAACCATCCAGAAAAAAAGATCAGTAAGTTTCAGGATAAAGAGAGCAAAGGTAATTCTTAAGAAGAGTATCAGGACCAAAAAGAATGTCAAGGTTAATAATAACGTGAAATTGATGGAAGAACCAAGTTTCAATTTGCTTGCGGCCGATGTGATCATGGAAGTCGTTTCTCGAGTTGCTTCTTCTTCTGTGACTGATTTCATGAGTTGTAAACTCAGGTAAAGTAGTAAGCTTTTTTGGTCTCTCGTTAGCTTTGGTTGATTTTGATAATAACATGTATAGAATTTCACGTTACTTGGTTGATTTTGACAAAACATCAGTTGCAAGGCTTTAAACCAAATCGGGAAGGAGAAGTGTGTGATCGAACACGTGGGTATCGAGGATTTCGATATTTGGCGTCTCGGTTTCAATCGTCTTTACTCGGATGATGCCCTTGCTTTCTTCAGACTATGTGCAGATTGTAACAATCCAGGAGCATTATTTCATCAAGGAATGGTAAATTCCCTCTATATATCATTTATTGTATGAATCATGTAAGTAAACAATGTTTGATTTACTTTAGTGTTTGTCTTACGATAACAGTACGAGTATTTTAGCGGCACCAACGTAGACAGAGGGGTAAAGAACTTGGAGAAAGCAGCAAAATTAGGACACACGACAGCGGCTTATGTGTTGGGTCTCATCCTGATATGTTGTGGTTCAGAGAACGAGCAACTCAAAGGTATACGTCTCGTCAATGAGGTCAAGGCTTGCACCGGAAAAAGGATCGTCGAGTGTCGTATTAGATTGACAAGTTTTATTAGAAAAGTATGGATGAAGAATAGCCTTGTCCGTCAATGCAAGTCTATTAGCTTTCCTAAGGAACCACAGAAGCATGATCAATGTCGACGATGCCCTTGGAGTGCAAATTCTTATTTATGTGAAGACGAAGACGATGCACTCTTTTGCGAGGCTTGTACATGTGAATTTGAATCCGAGTTCTTCTGTCAGTTGTTCTCTTAATCATATCTTGTTGACTTGTATATAGGACATAGTTACTCAATTACATAGCACATCGTTTTTACAAAGATACTGAAGGTGAAATCATACTCTCTATTCTGATAAATATTTCACATACTAACAGACATCATAGTAATGAATACAGGAGAACCAAAATGTATATGATTATTCCTACAACTCAATCACAACAGTAGAGTGAGCAATCATTTTCTCGATGGATCTCGGGTGAGTCCATGTTTCCTCAAAGTTCGGATGTAATCTCGCATGAGGGTGAACTTGTTGTTTCCTAGGTGATGAAGATAGTCCCAAGTGTATATCCCCGTTTTGTGCAAATCATCAAAAACCAGTCTGTACATAAATGGCAGATTCTAAGGTATACAACTATGGCAGCGTGACATATTAGATGTTTAATAGAGACAATACTAGAGAATGCGAATGTACCTTACCCCATAGTTGCCTATAGGTTCAGCTGACATAATTCCTACATGACTACGCCCGTATATCACCTGTATTAGCAATGTAAAGTGAGAGCATATTAGTGGTATCCAACCAAATACTGGAACAAACAAACAAATAATAAACACATGACACGATGCTAGACATGACGTTATTTCTTCATGCTTCTCATCTACTTATAGTATGGTAACGCAAGGACGATTTCAGGCAACGAGTAGATCTTTACTCGATGGGATGCAACATCGAAAGAACAAGAAAAGGCTATCTAAAGGATGACAATGCCATGAACTATTTAGCGTCAAACAATCAGACAACTAGTTTTACAAGTTTCTGGTTCTATCCACACATCCATCTCCTTGTCATAACAATTGAAAGTGTTGGAGGATGATTCCAGAAATTACATCAATAGAAAAAACAATTCAGGAATTATATGCAGTACGATGGAGATCAACAATCAATTTAACCAATGAAATTGCAGGACTTATGCACGGTATGTAAGTGATCAACAAAAGTTTTGTACCTAGCATGCTCCATCTTCAAGTTCAATTTATAGCTAACCTAAGAAATCTCTAGAAATATGAAAATTCATAATTGCAGAATGAGATTGAGATTGAGATAAGAACACTAAGTGTACATTAAGTGTTGATCTACCTTCTCACCGCCAATACTCCTAATCTTGCTGTCAGCAGCAGGACTATGCACTCTTAGATATTCTGCTGACAGATTAAAAGCACTACCATCTGCAAATTCAACTTCTACCTGAATAGAAGAGGTTCAAAGTTTCAATTTCATATACACTTTTTTACTCTGCTCTATGTATAAGATCAAAATTTTCCGGAAAAAAACAATTCCTTCAAAACAAGTTTAAGAAGGAATGTTTCCCCAATTCAACACTATAATTTGATCTTCTATCAACACAAACAATGGATAATAACTCAATGAATTCCCTATCATCGGATAAAATTCAATTCGATTAACATTACACTTAGGAATCGATCCCTCAAAAACAAGGTTTGACAATGTAGAAAATCACAGGAGGAAAAAGGGGGAAATAATAATAATGAGAAGCTCACAGACTTAGGTGGCCGGAGAGTGAATCTGGTAAGCTGCGGAGAATCCACTGCTGTATGCATCCTCCGAATCGCCGGTCTCATCGCCGACGACATTTTAATCGTTCTGCTTCGACCACCGCTGACACCCTAACTACGGGCAACGGCTTGTGAAGACGTCCTCAAATTGGGCTTTTGTGAATAGTTAGCCCATAAGACCAAATTAGGCTTCATTGGGCTCAATAAGCCCAACAATCAACATTGCTCGTAACTTCGTAAGTAAACACTGTAACTGACAATGTGAAGAACAATTTTGAAAAAAATGGAGAATGAAGTGCAAAAGTGTAGAACACTGTAGCAGTGTGTTTGGATAACACTGAAATCCCGGGAATTTAAATCAAATATGGGATTTCCAAAATTCTGTTGAACAATTACCTTGTTTGGATAGTGAATTCCGAATTTCTTGAAATTCCATGAAGAAAAATGAAGGGAATTTAAAAGGTCAGAATACTCAGTTAAAATTCCATGTACATAGGTGTCTTTTTAGGAATCCATCCTATTCTTACTAAATTCCTTCTTTTTAAGATTACCACAAAATATAATCCAAGGGATTTGTAAAATGATTCAAATTCCCCTCTTTAAAAATCCCATCATTTGAAAATTTCTATGTATTTTGCAAATTCTGCATCCAAACACACTGTAGAATGTAGAAGACTCAAGCCGTGAAGATTGAATAGGATTTAGAAGTGCAGATTTCGAAAGTAATACAACACACATTCAATTTAGATTCTTATAAGTGCAGAAGTAGTGAAGATTGAAGAACAGTCCTGAAAATCGAACCAAAGACCTAGGATCGAATCTAAGTGAAGAAAACTTAACATTGATCGAATCTGAGTGAAGAATGAAGATGTGGTATTGCCGGTTGCGCCAAAAAAAGAGAACCGGAGACGAGAATCTCAGAATGCCGTTGAATAGAACCTGAGACGTTGAAGAAGAGAACCGAAGAAGAGAAGCTCAGATGCCGGCCGTTGAAAAAAAAAGAGAAACGAGAATAGGGTTTCGTTTGATTCTCCACTTCAGCGGCTGCTTCAATCTTCAGATTTTTGTATGCCTAATTCCATTTTTACCCCTACTTTTTTTTTAAAGTAAAAAAATCTCACAACACATACGGTACCATCGGAGAATCGAACCTAAGACATCAAGGAATTGAACTTAAGAGCCTCAAGAGCAGAACCAGTCGTGCTAGGTGAACTTTGTTAACTTATGTTTAACATAAAATATAAAACTCAATATGTTCGGATATCCGACCCAAAAAAGCCATTCCATATCCGATCCGAATATCTGGGAAAATGGCCCGAATCGGATCGGATCGGATTCGGATAACAACTTGTCGGATATTTTCGGATCGAAATTTTTTTACGCCGGATCATCGGATTGGTCGGATCGGATTTTTTTGCTCACCCCTAATTTGAATACATCATCCATCGGCAAGTTATGAGTAATTTAGGGCCGTTTATTTGGGGTTTCATTTATAGCTATGCGATTAAATTTTGTGTTTTTACTTTGGTGATTGGTTTATTTGAGTTTAAAACCCACATAAAAATAGCTTGATTCATCAAGCTTTGTATAATTGTATGAGTTTAACTTTTTTAAAATAAGTTAATTGGTTTATTTGGGCCGTTTATTTGGGCTTTTGTGCAATAGTTGTATTTAGATTTCGCACGATGAGAATCATTAATCACTTTGAAAATCTCTTGTTTATTTTCTCTTTCATTTTTGCTGGAGGGGAAAGAAAAGTGTGTGCAATTTCACTATCCAAGCTATCAATGTCAACAAAATATATATTAATGAATTCTACGACATAATTAAACCCACGAAACCCACGATGGACACCTTGATAATTTATGCTCGTATTCTTTTTCGTTCTCCAAAATCTTAGAGTTAACTACGTAAATTAGAATTGTGTAAATTAGGGTTGGGCAAGTTAGATTCGGTTTATCGAATCGAACCGAATAGTTTCGGTCTATACTGAATCAAAAACCGACAATTTAGGTTAGGTATTAGGTCCGTATTTTTAAAAACTAGGTTTCAACACGGTTTCGGTTAATAACCAGAAAACCGACGAGTACACCAGAAAAAAAATTATTATTAAGAAACAAGGGTCGGTTCATGTATAATCGTATTAGCGATTATTTTTTAGGACCGTTTAGGTCTAAAATCTAAACCGCGAAACCGATTCTAATAGGTTCGGTTTTAGGTTCTAATATTTTATATTTTCGTTTTTAAGTTCAAACCGAAACCGAACATACCATTATAGGTTCGATTTTCGGCCCAAGGTTTCAAAATAAATCGTTTTAGGTTCGGTTCGGTTTATTGCGGTTCCGTTCGGTTTTGAACCTATACTCACCCCTAATGCAAACAGTCCAGACCAAACCGTAATCTTACGGTCCAACCCGGACCATTACACTCTTGTATGTAATCAGGGGCGGCCCCAAGGGGGGGCGGGGAGGGGCGGCCGCCCCCCCTCCGAGAAAAAAAAAAAAAAAAAAAAAAAAAAAATTT
>BSUD01000008.1:128310736-128349513 GCA_033239045.1 Fagopyrum esculentum | reverse complement strand
AAAAAAAAAAAAAAATTTTTTTTTTTTTTGTGAAAAAAATCGTTTTAAAATGGGTTGTGCTTCTCTCGTTTATAAAAAAAATTTCTACAATTTATTTTTTTTAAATATCACTATTCTTATGTTATATTTAAATGTTTTTTTTGGATCTTTCGTCGAAGTGAACGAAACTTCATAAGTATTTCCCGTTTTAGACTCTAGAGTGAAATAATTCACCAAAATGCACGAGATTTGTTGTTTGGATTAGAAGCGCGGTCTTAGACCACACTCTTATTTGTAAAAAGCGTTGTCGAGGACAACATTTTAATATCTGAAATAAAGATAACAAAAACACAAATAGAAGTGTGGTCCTAGACCGCGGCTATAGTGTAACGTTTTTGAAAAAAAAAACAAACTAAAGAGGCGCGGTTATATACCGCGCCTATAGGACAGTTTTTTTTTTAAAAATATATAGGCGCGGTCTATGACCGCGCCTTTTAAGTGTAATGTTTTTATAATTTTTTTTGTATTGTTGTTTATTGTAAGTAGATGACATATTGACTTTGTTTTTATCGCAATTTTATTTTCATAAATATTTTTATCGAAAATAAAATTTCGCCCCCCTTTTAAAATCCTGCAGTCGTCACTGGTCACAACATAAGAGAATGTGGCTGCAGCTCTCATCCTCTAGTTGATACCATCGAAAAATGGGATTCAGTTCAGAAAATACAATTTTTCTTTTTGTACAGAGTCAGTTTTTAACTAAACAGCTTCCATCTGATTAATTGAAGCTTAAAAAATACTGGATTTATGCCTACTAACAGCCAAGCCTGAGATACTTTGAAACACATTCAGACAATGCAGTAGAATTGAAACAGATCCAACATCACCTCTGCAAAACAATATTACATCATCTACATAAGCTAAGTGTGTGATTTTCAACTTTCCACATTTCTGATGATAATTAAAATCAGATTTTGTAGTAGCTTATTTGATTAATATGTAAAACGCGTTGTCTAGGACAAAGATAATAAAAACACAAATAGAGGTGCGGTCCTAGACCGCGGCTATAGTGTAACGTTTTTGAAAGAAAAAAAAAATAGTTGCCCTATAGGCGCGTCTATAACCGCGCATCTTTTTTTTTTCTTTCAAAAACGTTACACTATAGCCGCGGTCTAGGACCGCACCTCTATTTGTGTTTTTATTATCTTTGTCCTAGACAACGCCTATAAGGCAACTATTTTTTTCAAAAAAAAATTTTTAGGCGCGGTCGCGCCTTTAAGTGTAAACTACCCCAATACTTATCACAGTTTACCTTCGTCTAAATATCCATTAAACAACAATCCATATCATCACTGCTCAACCACTAATCCAACACATTGAAGACGTTACCAATGTAGAAGAAAGCATTGTTGACCGTCACATAAGATAACCCTGTTACATCTTTAGTGAACTCATAAAACTCTTCTAAAAACTTCACAAGAAGCTCAATCTTATTCCAATCATATGCAGTAATAGGCTATGATGCACGGATAGGGATACGGGAAACGGACACGGCGAAAAACGGGGAAGCGGCAATCCTCCAAAGTATAGGAAACGGGGACACGGCGAGTATAATAATTAATATATTATTTTAAAGATATTGAAATATAGAATTACTATATCATAATGAAATACATATATATGAAAACAAATCAATAATATATGAGTTGATAAAAATATTAACATGATGATAAAATAATCGAAACAAAAACTTAGAAACAAACATTTTCAGTCTTACAAAATATAGAAATAAACATATCTAGTTTTATAATCTGAAATAATCATACTTAGTATCAAAATTGAAGAATGAATCATTCATTTGCAAATCAACAATAACCGAACAATATGATCAACAAAGGAAAATAATAATAAATATTGTGAATTATAAAAAGTGGAAGAATTAGAATCATAGTCAATAATCAACAAATAAAACTTACAAAATAAATTAATAATCAAAGATTCAAAATTAATTTATAAAATCATAAGAAAAATGGAGAGAAGAGTCGGCCGGCGTAACAACATTTCAACATTAGAGCCGGAGAAGAAGATCGGTGTCCTACTTCCGACAACCACAATCTCGCATGTGGTCATGTGGAGCTAGGTTTAGTCGGAAAAAATGAGAAAGAAGAAAAATATTACGGTATATAAGTTTTTATTTCGTTGATCATGTCTTGACCGGACACAATCCGCGTCCTCACCGTGTCCTAGACATGTCCTACATTGGAAACGTGTCTTGACCGTGTCCGGTCATATTTGACCGTGTCCGAGCCGTGTCCGGTTGTGTCCCCGTTTCCGACACGGCAGGACACGGGACACGCCGCCTTGTAGAAGTTTCCGTGCATCATAGGTAATAGGCCCTAAGCAATCATCATCATACCTCTTGAAGTATCAATCCGATCAAAAATAAGTTTGTATTTCAAAGCAGCATCAAACATCTTATAAGTGGAGTTCCATTTAGTAGTTATATCAAGGACTATCTTCTTTTTGCTTTCATTTTTCAACCTTTTAACTTCTTCTTTAAATACACGTAGTCTATCAGGAGAGTATCTTACATACCGGACAATGACAACACCAAAGAAGGAAAATTGTACCTTCAGTTCTTGCAGATCGGTCGACTGTCAAAGGAGTCGGCTCAACCCTCAGGGAGCGACGAGGTAAGAGAGCAAGGAGGCTGCAGGTTGTCAAAGGACTAAAGAGGTTGCCGCTAAGGTTGGCACTACAACACTACGAGGTGGAGGCAGAGGTTGCGAGACTTGTCGAGGACGAGAAGGAGGATGAAGGAGGCTAAGAATCCGACAAAAAAACCTAAGTTACTTATTTGTAGAGTTTTTTTTATAACAAAAAACAGTGTTGTGGTGCGCTTCCTTTGTACAGCATTTTGCAGTTCAGTTGGGGATTAGACCACTTTTTTGCGGTTTTAGTTCGGTTTAGTGAACCAAACGAACTTCTCCTCAACCCTAGGATGAACACAAAAATGACGGATCAGGTGAGTCCTCACCCACCACAATGGTCGGGCACAACCTATTAATTTGAATTATATTTCAACTATTTAATTTGTAGGAAAAAAAAAAGATTTTTACAAAAGACTACTAAATTACGAATAATTGATAATGATACGGATATTTCGGCCAAGATGATGGTCATTACAAAGTGCTCGAAAACAATAAAACTGGTTCAATTAGACAAAATAAATTTTATTGAAAATATCATATACCTATTTAACCGGATTGTTAAATAAAAAATGTGGATTTAATAACGTGCACTGCGGCTGCGGGTTAGAGATTTACTCTAATGCGTAGTCGCAATGCGCATCAGAGTTGTATTTTCTTTGTTAAATTTTGGAATTTATTTCTTTTTTTTTCCTGACGCGTACTACGATTGCGCATCATCATCATTATTTAAAAAAAAAACTTGTTTGTTTGGCGCGTAATGAGACTGCACGGTCATATTGTGACACACAACTGCAATGCGTGTCAGTTATCCGCTTTGTAAATCCGACTTGGTGTATTTAACATGTTTCGGAAATTAAATAACATGTTTCGAAAATTCTTCATTCCAACACACTAAGTATAAGAAATGATTGTATACAATTCTTTATTCTATTTTGATTTGTGATTCTAATTCTTTGTTATTGTCATACCAAATAAATTCCTAAATGCTTGTGCGAGTAAATTTGAAAATTAAAAACAAAAAAAGAACTTCCTATGGAAATTTTCAAAAAAAAAACAGACAATCAACAAAAATAAAAACTGACGAAAGGAAAATTGCGCTCACTAGACATTGTGAAATTTGTAACCATCGTCTCGGGGACTTGTTTCACTTGTTACTTTACTGTCCGTTTACTTAGCAATTTGTTAGAAAAATTGATAGAAAGATCTCAAAGAAAATAAACAATATTATTCATCAGAATGAAAAAAAATTAAATGACATTCTTCACACAATTATATATAAAATTTGTCAAAGAGGGTTTACATGTCTTGCATCAATTCGGTGGAGTATTTGGTATAATATGAACCATTTTTTTCCTTCAATAATGTGTCTATCGGGTCTATTAATGATATAATTGTATTTAATAAGAATCGAAGAGATTTGTGAATCGAAAGCTTGTATATTTCATTGATCAAATAATGTTTATATAGACAAATATAAAGAGATAAAAAAATAAACTAACAAAAGATAAGATAAAAAGATAAACTAACAAATAAAGGATAAGTTCAACATATGATCCAGTATACTACGCCCAATATATTACGCACATCCTGTAAGACTCTCCATCAAGTTGGAGGTGTGATTCAACAACTCCAAGTTTGAACAGTAGAAACTTGAAGAAGAACGCCGATAGGTTGGGTCATAGGACGCAAGTTGATTAGCGTCCTAGGGTAAGTTATGGGCCCTAGGACGCGGGTTGATTAGCGTCTTAGGGTAAATTTTGGGCCCTAAGACGCAGGTTGATTAGCTAGCATCCTAGGTAAGTTTTAGGTCATAAGACGCCGGTTGATTAATGTCCCAAGGTAAGTTCTAGGTCTTAGAACGCAGGTTGATTTGCGTCCTAGGGTAAGTTTCGGGCCCTAATACGCAGGTTGATTAGCGTCCTAGGTAAGTTTCGGGCCCTATGACGCATAATGATTAACGTCCTAGGGTAAGTTTTGGGTCCTAGGACGACACAGGTTGATTAGCGTCCTAGGGTAAGTTTTGGGCTCTATGACGCAAGTATATTAGCGTCCTAGGTAGGTTTTGGATTCTAATACCGGCGGCAAAAGTCATCAAAGTCTTCTCTAATACCGAGGGTCCAAGTCTTCTTTGATACCGGCAACCAAAGTCTATTTTGATACCGCCACCGATACCATGAAGAGATTTGTGAATCGAAAGTTTGTCTATTTCATTGATCAAATAATGTTTATATAGACAAATATAAAGAGATCCAAAGATAAACTAACAAATAAGATGAGAATAACTATGATATTAAGTCACCCCCAAACAACCACAGCACTACCAAGCGAAAAACAACATAAAATAGGAAAAACCAAAGCTTGGACTTCACAAACTATACTTCGATGACTCTAGGCTTTACTTGAGGTAGACCTACATCGAATATGTGATATGAAATCAAATGAAGAGATTATTAGTCTCACTGCACAAAAAAGTAAGTTCATTTCGGTGATAAAAGCGAAAACACGTGCCCTTAAAGTTGGCTTGCATGAAGCTATTAAATTGCAAATCCAAAAGATTGAAATCGATGGTATTAATTTGCGAGTCATTAAGGCACTCTAAAGCCTTTGTACTTGTTTTTCGGACGTCAAAATGATCATATCCGACTTCAGGTTGAATCTTTGTCTTTTTAATGAAGTATAAATTAAGTATGTTTTGAGAAAACGTAATAGTATTGTTGACCAGTTAAACGATTTAGACATTTGACTTCCAACATTGATTTTTTTCACAATCTTGAACTCCCTATTTTCATTCGTAATGAAACTATTTTTAGAAAATGAGAAAACTGATTATACAAAACCCATCATTTAGGCTGACTAAACTTTAATACCTCATTGTTTAAACTATCAGAACGGTACCTCGTCTATTGAGTTCGATCAAAGATTGATATCTAAATTACTGTTCGCACGTTAAGTAAAAGAGTTAAGACAGTTGCAATGAGACCTTCAGCACATACTTATTCAACAAGAAACAGAAGGGAAAGTTTTAGGAGCAAGGTTGTTGGGTTAACTTAACATGTGACAATTACTCTAGATACTAACCTTTAGTCAGGTTCAATATTTGATGTACCGTTCTGATAGTTTAAACGATGGGGTACTAAAGTTTAGTCAGTGTAAAAAATGGGGTACTTTTTTAACAATTTTCTCTTTAGAAAATAGGTAAATCTAACCAATTTTTATTGTAATATTTTTTTTATAAATTGTATTCAATTTATGCGTTCTTTAAATTTAAAAATGATAGGGATAGTACATTACTACATTAAATCTTATATCCAGGAAGTACACCAAAAGGTTTTGCTTTTAGGCAGGGTAGCCCACACGCCACTACTTATGAAATTTAAAAATGGTCACATAAAAAGGAAATTTAAAAATATGATTTTTTTAATCTTCTTCTCATAATACACTTGCCGATCTACAGTTGATCTGATACACTAATGGACCATCAGATCGAAAGCTTTATATTTTATTAATCATCTCTCTACCCTTCCATTAGTCACTGACTCACTGTTACAGTGTTCAACTTACAATGTGCTCAGCTACCCACCTTACCAACACCATTATTCTCGCTATATCACTGAGAAAAAGAAACAAAAAAACTATTTGATTATATAGATAATGTTTGTTACTCTCATCATCGCATATGGGCATATGACAACATTATATTAAAATAGCTAAAATGATTACATGCCAACAAAGGTATTCTCATCATGTACATCGACTTAAATAAAATTGACACAAAATACTGAAAATCGGTTGTATGTAGTCCATGTGAATGTTACATGATCAAATAAAATTAAGAGAATTAGATGAAATGTACTCAATGATTTTGTTTAGTAAATAAAACAGTCCTATAAATTTTTAAGTGAATAGTCTTATTAAACAAATAATGACAAATTTACCCTTATTTGTTATAATAAATTTTATCTTAATTTAGACGTTTCTCTTATAACTTTATTGTAACTTATTCTTATAAATGAGAGAAATTTTCTTGTAAATTTATATTTATTCTTATAAATGATACTTATTTTCTTATAATTTATATTTCTTGAATTTTATTGTAATTTTATAATTTTTATAAGAATAAGTTACAATAAAGTTATAAGATAAACGTCTAAATTAGGATAAAAATTTATTATAATAAATAAGCGTAAATCTGCCATTGTTTAAATGTTTAATAAGGCTATTCACTTAAAAATTTATAGGACTAAGTTATTTACTAAACAAAATTGATCATTGAGGACATTTCATCCAATTCTCTCAATTTTATTTGATCATATAATATTCACATGGACTACATACAACCCATTTATTATTTGGTTCAAACCCAAACTCATTCATTTTAGAAAGAAATTGATAATACATGATTTACATGAAAAGTACAAGCATGTAACATGCTAGTTTTATCAATTCTTGTAAAATTTTCTTGTATAAGATTAATTACTAATTGATTACGCTGATCAAAATTGGTAACTCATTCGAAATTCACTCAATAAAATTACCATTTTAAAAACAATTTACAATAGTATAATTTGCCACCAACTTTATAAATAACTCGAGATTTTTGTAACCGTCCAACCAACTAGAAAGTAAGTACCGGATGTATGTACACTAAAGTTTATAAACTTATGATAATTGATAAGTACAAGATGCATGTGGACTAAAGTTTAAATGGGAAACATCTCGACAATCAGTTGGTGGGACCGTTGAGGAGTAGGTGAGGGTCCCGTTCAGCGACTTCAATTGCCCGTTGCTGTTGACGTGGACAGAGCAATACTTGGGATTTTAACACACCATCTTACATTAATGTATTATTTCACTCATAATGTATTGTCCCTCTTAATACATTGTGCGATTGTAGAAGAAAGCACGGAGCAGCTTAAAATCGTAAGATTCAGAGCTAGAGCAATTAGCTCCGTTATTGTCAGAGAAGGCGGCCTTGACAAGAAATATAATTAAAAAGAAACAAATATCAAAATCTCATAATACCATAGGAGTCAGGAGTGTGTATGCGTCGTGGAATGGAGGTGGTTGGTGAGCAAGAACCCAAGAATGGCCTATTCCTTGCCTGACGACGTGTAAATTCCGCTGTTTAAAATCACCTTTTCTCACTTAGGTCAAACTTCGCTACTCATTCTCATATATATTTTCCACAATTCACTGCTTCCTCTCTATTATTTCTCTTTTGCTTCTTCCTCCGATTTCTCTGGATTGGAGTTCTTGTAAGTTGAGGCTTTCATGCTGCTTTAATATTTGTTTATGCTTATTCTCGCCTTAATTTCACTTTCCTGTTGCTACGGGCGGAATTATCGATGATCTAGTAACCGAGACAAGATTCTCGGTGGTTGCGAATATAATCTTGTAGATCTGTTATTGTCAAACTGTTTTCCTTTGTCGTCGTCTTGTTACTCTTGCGAATTCTTTGGAGTACTGCCTAAATTTAGTTACTTATGGTTAGCAGTTGGTTGATCGTTTGAGAAGAGGAAGATGGGGACTGGAGAGTGGCACCTCGAGAAGCGAGCAACTATTAGAAATGATTCGATTTTAGATAGAGGTGACTCTGATTTATCCGAGTGTGGATCTCTCGCCATCACTGTTCTTGGTGCATCTGGTGATCTTGCTAAGAAGAAGACCTTCCCTGCTCTTTTCCATCTCTTCCGTCAGGTATATTACATAGCTTCTATTCTTCTTTCTTATTAGAGATCGAGGAAAGTAATTAGGAAATTTCATATAAATACTGCTACGATGTTCACATGCATGGAATCCATGGATTATCAGAGCTATCGTAGCACAGTTAACAGATGCTATTGATTTAGATTGCGGAATGAACAAATGGATGCTAACTTGGATCTTAATCATGTTGGAATTGATAGGGCTTTCTGCAGCCAGATGAAGTGCACATTTTTGGTTATGCCAGGTCTAAAATCACAGATATTGAGTTGAAAGATCGCATCCGAGGGTATGGTATCTCAAATTTATAATTTAAGAGTTTATTAGAGACATTTTTGACCATTCTATAGAGCTCAGTACTCTTTTTGCTTATGCATTCTCTACAGGTATCTTATGCAAGAGAAGAATGCTACATCAGACCATTCTCAGCACGTCGAAAAGTTCCTGCAGTTGGTTAGTGCCTACTGCTATGTTTACAAAAACTTATTGTTACGGTTTGAAATTTATTGGACTGTAATTTGTAGATTAAATATGTGAGTGGTGCTTACGATTCTGCGGAAGGATTTCAATTGTTAGACAAGGAGATCTCTAAACATGAGTGTGACAAAAACAGTCAGGAGGGATCATCTAGACGACTGTTTTATCTTGCTCTTCCTCCATCAGTTTATCCATCAGTCTGCAAAATGATCAGGCACAACTGCATGAATAAATGTATGTTTTTGCTTCCTAATTTGTTTTACGGCTTATTGCAAGTCTTATAATGTTTGATGAGGCTTAAGCTTGCATAAATGATACTAATGTTGTATCAAAATTAATTATTTTCATAAGCAGGGTTACTTGATATATTGTTCTTACTAGCTTACCTTTTTCATCATTCAAATTACTTTATGCAGCTGATAAGGGTGGTTGGACTAGAATTGTTGTTGAGAAGCCATTTGGAAAGGACTTGAACTCTTCAGAGGAGCTTAGCTCGCAAATTGGAGAGTTGTTTGAGGAACCCCAGATTTACCGTATTGATCACTATTTGGGAAAAGAATTAGTGCAGAACTTGGTAAATGCTTGGAACATGAAGCTGTCCATACATAGATAACTAAAATTTTCTCTGAAACATTTCTTTTCTCATTTCAGCTGGTGCTTCGCTTTGCTAATCGTTTTTTCCTACCCCTGTGGAACCGAGACAACATAGATAATGTGCAGGTAAAGTTAAAAAAAAATAAAGTTACGTTTGAAAGTTGGTTTTGTGATGAATAAGTCGATTCCTCGAGGTTTCTGGTTTTCATCTTTTAAAGCTTGGATATAAACTTGCGGGGTGATCACAATTATTGACATAGGCTGATAGCCGACATACTGGTTGCTATTTTATAAATGTGAATGCCCTGAGATTGAGAAGTTGGATATCTGTTCCAAGAAGTAATGAAAAACACTGTTGTATGCTGGAGATTTAATTGTACTTTTGATGTAGCAAGTCGCCCTATAGTTCGAATTTGCTGAATAGTTACTTCCTCTTACGAGTTCTTGCTTCATCTGTTGTGTTCGCAGATTGTCTTCAGGGAAGATTTTGGTACTGACGGTCGTGGTGGATACTTTGACGAATATGGGTATGATTTTTTTTGCATTACCACTTGTCATTACTACACACCCTACAATACCTGAAGAACCTCTATTTAGTTCGAAAGTAAAGGGCTTCCAGAAACTTTACATTGCTACTTTTTGTTTCAATGGATGACTATTTTCAACTAATAGTAGGTTTTACAATGCAGAATCATCCGCGATATCATCCAAAATCACCTGTTACAGGTAATTTCATCGTATAAGCTGTAAGACATTATGGCTGTGATATATTTCTGAAAAGTAGTTTTATTGCAGAAATTTGAATGGTTGGCATTGCAAATTATTCAGTTTAGTCATGATTTGTCCTTTCATTTTTCTTCCAATGGGTGTGCCTCAGCAATGATTTTATGTGTTAAAAGCGTTTGTATCCCGGGGTTGCAAGGGCAGGTTGTGAGAATCAATGTAGCTTCAGACTTTCTTCAGAGTTAATACCCAACTGCAGTTAATGCTAAAAACCTTATCATTTGGAAGAGTCACATACTCACAAACATATTTACTCGATCAGATTGCTTTTGCCATTGCATCTTGCAATACTTCATGTACAAGAGTTGCTTGCATTTTTAGAATTATAGAACCATTGTCCTGATGTGCAATTCATTCCTTTTTTTTTTTCCCTTTCTGTGTTTAATTTTACTTTGCAGGTTCTTTGTTTGGTTGCTATGGAGAAGCCTGTTTCCATGAAACCAGAGCATATTCGGGATGAAAAAGTCAAGGTGTTTGATTCTTTCCCTTCGACTGTCAATTCTTCTAAGTATTATATCACCGCCCCTGCTAAATATTACTTTGCAAGATTCATCAACCCTTCTACTGCCAAAATTTTCTAAGTATTATAATACTATAATTACCTTATATAGAGAGCCAGAAGTTCTTATAAAGTGCCTTGATCCACAATTCATTAACCCTTCACCGAGTCCCCCACAGTAAAAAGGGGCTCCAAGAAAAGAAAACAACTCCTCTTGTTAATTCCTTCTTACTAATATAGGACATTGGTTTGGATTTTACTTTCAGGTCCTCCAATCAGTAGAACCCATAAGAGACGAGGAGGTTGTACTCGGACAATATGAAGGCTATACAGCAGATCCAACTGTTCCCGACAATTCAAATACTCCAACCTTTGCAACTGCAATTCTGCGGATTCACAATGAAAGATGGGAAGGTGCAAGTTTTTACTTGAAACAACTTTCTTTTTGGTGAATAGTATTATTTAATTCGGAACTATTTTAAGGAGATGTCCTCTTTATGAGGCAGTATTCTCTAGCTTAATGTATTCATGGATTCACATACCATCTATCATGCATTCATGCTTTACCAGTGCCATTTACTAATCAGTAAAATCGATTTTGCAGGTGTTCCATTTATACTCAAAGCAGGAAAGGCACTAAATTCTAGAAAAGCCGAAATTCGTGTGCAGTTTAAGGAGGTTCCTGGGGACATTTTTAGATGTATGGTATCATTATTCTGCTGTTGTCTTTCTCAGTTGCCTCTTAAATACATGTAATTCTGTTGTAGTTAGTTCGTGATAATCATGTCCTTGTATCCCTTAATGTTGTGAACATTGTTTTGATTTTCCCAGGTAAAAAGCAGGGCCGTAATGAATTTGTGATACGACTACAGCCATCAGAAGCTATGTATATGAAGCTCACAGTATGTTGCTGGACCCTTACCTTCATTTGTGCCTTATTTGTTGTGTAGCGTCAGCTTTGCTTTTGTTTATCGACTAGGTTGCTTTGGGTGCAGCAGGGGATCATTTAATTCATTTGTTATTTTGCTTCTCACTCTTCTGGGAAGAATTTTGATGGGAGTTTAGGAGGATCTTACCTCATTAACTGTTTTTTTTCATCCCATACTTGTCTTGACTGCTGACATTTTCCGGTTATGCAGGTGAAGCAGCCTGGCTTGGAAATGTCAACTGTACAAAGTGAACTAGACTTGTCGTATGGGCAACGCTATCAAGGTGTTACAATTCCAGAGGCATATGAACGTCTCATTCTTGACACGTAAGAATCCTCATTTTCCAAAAATTTTGATGTTCTCCTAGCCTCAGTTACTAAGTGTCGAAATTTTGTTCTTCAGAATAAGGGGTGACCAACAGCACTTTGTTCGGAGAGATGAATTGAGGGTACGCATACAAACACTATATGTAAAACACACTCATATCCGGGTCTCAAATGAAGTTCCTAACTTGCAAATCTTTCTACTTGATCATTTGTGCAGGCTGCCTGGGAGATTGTGACACCTCTTCTGCACAAAATCGACGAAGGGAAGATAAAGCCCATCCCATACAAACCTGGAAGCCGAGGGCCAGAGGAAGCAGATGAGTTGCTCAAAAAGGCTGGTTATGTTCAAACTCATGGCTACATTTGGATTCCCCCTACTCTATAACCAAAGAACGAATCATCTACAACCATGAAATAAAGAATTTGAATACCAGACTTTGACAAAAATAAGATACTATGCATGGTTGCATTAGTGTATGCTTTGGAGGAGGATCATATCTTACATTGCCAGTAAAATGTTGCATCTATGATCCGAGAAGCATCAGTAATCTTCGGTGCAGTTTTGTTTGTTTCGGATTTGTGCTGTAGTTGCTTTTGTACTCTAAAGATGTACTCCATGAGATAAGAAACTTGTAAGGGGGTGCTAAGGATTGCAATGAAAGAACCATCGTTGAGTTTTCTGTTGAATTGCAATTGATGTTTTGTGACGGGCAGGAGTGAGATGGATGTAAAGTGCAACCCACCCACCTCAATTCTTCTGTGCCTTTTCTCCTTCTCTTTTCTCGTGATGATCGATGAAATCATCCTTTCCGCACATTCTTAATTTTGAGCGTGGGGCTCATCTAGCAAAGTCATTAGCCTTTTTAGTCTCTATATTACTTCCCTATTCTTTTACTATGTATAATCAAGTTCAGCCCATTCGATTCATAGATTTGTTAAAACTTTCTTATAGAATCGATTATTATCGTAAGAAATGTGTGGCCATCATTCACTTGACCCACCTAGCGGGATCTATTTCCATTCCTAGTTTAATGGCTTGATTTATGCTTAATTTGCTACAACCAAGTGTCCCACATTTTAGAAACCAGTTTGGCCACTTGTCCCATGAAAAGAAGAAAGACATAGGTTCGTGAATGGTTCCCAAATTTGCAGGGCTTGAAAATGATGCATGCTTTACTGTCACAGATTTACAGTAACACAGCCCTAAGTTGATTACAACATCACATGCATTATTATTATTGCATTCAGATTCGCTTTCTTTTCTTTCTATGCTCTAAAGTCACGATTTTATCCACAAAAGCTATATACTTTTCACATGCTCTTCTTTTTACGACCCACAAAGCTCTATCACTATTCAGTTGATCAAGTTTAAGTAGGCATTTGGACTTTGGAGTGAACACTTACCAGTAGTTGTGGAATAAAGAGTAACGTCGCACTATAATGGAGTTAGATGCATCAAAATAGAGTAAATCCGATAGGACCCCATAGCATTAAGTATGTGTACTATACATATCGAGTGGAACATTAATTATGATTGTGATTATGATTTGCTAAGCCACTTTGGTATAAATAAATGCCTGGAATTGCAGATTCGACAACCTGTACAGGCCCGCACTTATCCTTTCGTACATACGCATGGATCTTCTTTTTATTTTTTAACCTCCTATGTATGCATGACATCGAGTTACCGATCATCTTATACCAACAACTCTTAAATTATCGAAAACGTAATCTAGAATTTGTATTTTTAATCTAGACTCGTTTATAAATGAGTTGAAGGAAAGTCTAAAACTTGAAAGAGCTTTAAAAATACTTTGTATATGGCAAGACATGCTCTAACTCGACTCGTTTATAAGTGAGTCGGAGGCGAGTCTAAATTTTGAACGAATTTTAAAAGGTGTTCGTATTGACTCGTTTAGAAAGTGAACGAACTCAAACCTAGCTTTTTCGGATCCGAGTAGCTCGGCTAATATAAGACTTCTATTAGTGATATATTAGTCACAAGAGCCGAGGTGAGTCCGAGTAGTTCGGCTAATATAACACTCATATAACGCTATTTTAGCCAAAGTGAGCCAAGCATTGGCATGTTTCAAACTCGGATCGTTTAGAAAGGGAACAAGCTCGAGCGTAGATTGAGTAACTCATCTCCTTTACCATTAACAACCCTAATAGAATTTCAACAAAGTTATATTGAGGGCTTTTTAATGTCGTTATTTTTTCGAACTAAACTAGTCTAATACCGGCACCGTGTCTATAGTTATTTCTAAATTTTTACTATAGAAATAATTTAAATTTAAATTTTAATATATTATAAAAAAATATATACTTTAAAATTTAATGTGAAATAGATTTGTATGTAAAATAGATTTGTATCTTCAGTTAAAACAAAAAAACATGAAAAATATGTTTTTACCATAGTCAAAAAAAAGTATTGTTTTTCTTCCATAGGTCACTCTCTTCTTCTCTGACCTGTCCTCTATCGCGTGTAGTAGCTTTTACCCGCCCAAAATTTCTGCCATTATAAAACACCTTCAGCTGCCCACATTCTTCCATAACTAACTTTCCACGACCATCTCTCTTTCTATCTCTCTCAATATCGTTTCACTTGCAACCATTTCTCCATTCAATTCTCTTCCTATCTAACCCCCATTCAATCGAGGTATTCACAGAAACCTTTACGTTTCCATTGATCAAAATGTCTCCAACTGCAACGTACTTCCCCCTCCGGTGGGAAAGCACCGGCGACAAGTGGTGGTATGCTTCGCCGATCGACTGGGCAGCCGCCAATGGTCATTACGACGTTGTTCGTGAGCTTCTTCGTCTCGACGGCAACCATCTCATCTCCCTAACCTCCCTCCGCCGTCTCCGCCGCCTTGAATCCGTCTGGGACGATGCCGGAGACGCACATTTCTCTGGAGCCGCCAAGCACAGGTCATCCGTCGCACGTCGCCTCCTCCAAGACAGTGAGAATACTGATTCCGACAAAAGAAACCCTCTTATTGGTGCCGGATACGGCGGGTGGATGCTCTATACTGCCGCATCTGCCGGTGATCTAATGTTTGTGAAAGAGCTGCTGGAAAGAGAGCCTTTGCTTGTGTTTGGAGAAGGAGAGTATGGACTGACTGATATGATGTATGCGGCTGCGAGGAGTATGAGTGCTGAAGTTTTTTGGTGTTTGTATGATTTTGCTGTTTCGCCTAGGTTTCAGAGGAATGTAAGAAGAGATGGAGAGGTGCCTCATGGATTCAAGTGGGAGGTAGTGAATAGGGCAGTTCATGCGGCTGCTAGAGGTGGGAATTTGGGGGTTTTGGTGAAGCTTCTTGATGGTGGAGATGGGGCTTTGGGTTATAAAGATGCTTACGGTTCTACTGTTTTACATGCTGCTGCAGGAAGAGGGCAAATTGATGTGAGCTTTCTTATAAATTATTTTCCCTCGGAATTCCTTCATTTATATTAGTTATGATCATGTTTGCTAAATTTTATCTTAAAATTGAGATTTCTAGGTTGTCGAAGCACTAGGTGTTTGATCATGGAATTTCTTACAATTCCTACTGTTTCAAGTTTCTTTTGAGATATTTAGGCAGAATGATGAGATGAACTGGTTGCAGTAGAACGGAAAACTAGCTATTATTCAGAAAATTCTTGGTTTTGGATGTTGATGATAGTTTTAGTGTGTTGTAGAGTTTGAAGATTCAGATATCTGGGTGATTAGATGCGGGGTTATATTTCTGAAGTGCTTTTTGGTGTTCTGTTTTGAAGGATGATGATAGTTATAGTGTGTTGGACTGATTCAGATTCAAGGGTAACTTTGTTAATTTGAGTCATTCTTTTTCATATACACCTCAAGCTTTCTTATAAGAAAGGCATGGATTGTCGGGCTTAATAAGCTCGAATCTCCACTGTAGATGATCTTTTGTTGTTCAAGATTAATAGCTTTCGTGAGCATGAGTATATAACTTATAAGTTGCTACTGAATACCAAGATATTCTGCCTTTTTGATCTTTCAATGTATGAACAGGCAATATATATATTTACATGTGTCCATTAACATGCTGAGCGTATATACCTTCTTGTTCATTATATAGGTAATCAAGCACTTGATAGCATCCTACAGTGATATCATCTCCTCTGTTGACAACGAAGGCAGTACCGCTCTTCATGTAGCTGCGTACAAAGGCAATTTTTCAGTAGTTGAAGTGCTGCTTAATGCATCTCCTTCATCCATATCAGCAACCAACAAAGCTGGCAATACTCTCCTTCACATGACCGTGGCAGGTGCCCTTAGCCCGGGTTTCCGAAGAGTAGACCGACAAGTTGAGCTTATGAAACAACTGGTAAAAACTACAAACAGCAGCTGGACCATAGAACACATTATCAATGTCAAGAACAATGAGGGTAGGACTGCTCTTCACATGGCCATCATAGGAAGCGTCCATTCAAATCTAGTTGAACACCTAATGGCGTCACATTGTATCGATGTTAATATCAAAGATGAGCATGGGATGACCCCTCTTGATCACGTCAAGCATCAGCCGAAATCGGTATCATCAGAAATGCTGATTAGGCAGCTGATCTCAGCTGGCGGAATGTCGAATTGTCAAGACTACTCTGCAAGGAAAGCCATTGCTTCTCATCTGAGGATGCAAGGCAGCATGTGCACTAGTCCCGGAACTTGTTTTCGGGTTTTGGACTCTGAGATCTTCCGGCACTCGGGCTTTGAACACCGAGTGGTCAAAACCCGCCATCTTTCTTATCCGGGTGAGATAAGCCTGAGTAAGAAACAAGGAGGGACAGTACAGAATGCAGCTAAGAAGCTTAAGAATGTACTGCATTGGCCTAAGATGAAGAAGAAGAAGAAAGGAACAGATGATGAAAATAACGATACTGCCACTTATGCTGCATCACATAAGCGACACTCTAGCTTTGATGAAACGCATATCCCTCTACGCGAGAGATTTTCATGTTCAGTATCACTAGACAACAATAAGAGAACGCTTGCTGTGAGGAGTAACATTTCAAGCCCAGCTAACAAAAAGAAGTTTGCATCTGGGCCTTTGCAGGTTAGTATGGACAAACTGTCAAAGACATCGATCGCATTCGCATCACGCATGTCAATGGATAGAGATGACATGAATCCTGTTAAGGATGATGGTGAAGAAGTTCCACGCTTGTTCAACAAACGGTTAATGATGAACCAATACTCGTGTTTCGGTGGATCTAGCTTGTCGGTGAAGAACCCGGTTGGTTTGCACCAGAGGCATCCCAGCAATGTTAATAAGCAACACATTCAAACTGTGGCCTGCAACTAAAAGAGCTCACTGACTAGAAGGTGACTTCTTGCATTAGTACTCGTAATTGTTGAGCTGGTAAATGTTGTATTGTGTGTCTGTTTAACTATGTATCA
Source organism: Fagopyrum esculentum (assembly GCA_033239045.1). Taxonomy (NCBI): domain Eukaryota; kingdom Viridiplantae; phylum Streptophyta; class Magnoliopsida; order Caryophyllales; family Polygonaceae; genus Fagopyrum; species Fagopyrum esculentum. Next base: position 128,332,108 of record BSUD01000008.1, on the reverse strand, counting down.
TATGGTTTCTGAAATAACGTTGTAAGAACATGGGCTCTGAGTTTGGGCTTTACTCCGGTCCGCTTTGAGGCCCATTGGATACTTCAATCCAAAACTAACTAAGCCCGAGCCCGAGAATAACACGGTGACGACTAGATTTGATCATCTCCAGTAGCCCGTCCGGAAAAACAGGCTGATATGAACGTGGAGGAAGTCCGGTCGGGCCAAAATGTCGGATCCGTCAAGCTGGATTTGAACACCACTCTAGGCCGGTTAGTCTATCCGACAGGACATAGTCTAATATTCTTCATCAAATGTCTTAAAACCGACAAATGCAATATTTCAGATATCGAATTGCTTTGATACCATTTGGTCATTTACCCATATATTATCGATGGACGATGGGATAGTATTTCATACTCCACAATATAACACTAAAATTTGATATCAAATGTATATAAAAATAAATAAATAAGCAAAATACATAACATTTATACTCATCAATATTATACCTTAAGTTTTTAAGGTAATAAGTTTATGCATTGGAATAAACATAAATAAATATCTTAATATATTAATGAGTTTTAACTTATCTTCTACTAAAAACCAAAATATGTTTACGAAATCATTCATTTAATGTCAAAAAAAAAATAGCCATCTACCTAGTTTTGTTCTTTTCAAACGATGTGAACTTTTTTTGTACGATTCTTGAATAATTTTGTAGCCACGATTGATATTCGATGTAATCGAAGATTCTACACCCATAAAACTTTTATTTTTTTAAAAAATAAAATAAATGTGGATATATATAATTACGCACTTAAAAAATGTTTATTTAATTTGAACACATTTGTTGAACGTTTATATGAATTTCCTCATGGTAAATAGCAATTCTACGTCACTAGTGACATTCTCTAAACAAAAGGACAAGATTCACCGATATGAGTCAATCGCAATTTTGGCAACAAAACTATGACTTTAGGAAAAGGTGAGAAATTAAACGTGTTCTTTGTTGCTAATAATAGAAAGCAAAAATAGAATTTTATGTGGCAAACAAATTAAGAAAATAGGAAAGGCCAATTATTGGGTTTTGTAGACTTATCGGAGAAAACCTGTATTCGACACCAAAACTATGCAATTCGGGTGCGTATTTTTAATTTCACCTCAGGATTAAAACTACGCTTATGTCGTGCGTAATTAGAGCCGATATATAATGCCGATGCGCGCCATCGAATTACGCTGATGGAGTGCATACTTGTAATATATTTTTTTTTTAAATAAAAAATTAAACACTTCAACAACGTTAATGAAAAGGACACTTATATTGCTAAATTTTATTATTTTTTAAAATTTACTCAAACTACACACGTCAAAAACATAGTTAGAGTAATTAATTTTTTATTTTTTAAAAATTATATTACAACTACGCATGTTATTAGCATAATTTAACGGCTTCAATCGTACATTATAAGCGTAGTTTTAACCATAAGGTGAAAAACAAAACTACGCACACAAATTACGTATTTTTAGTGGTCACGAATAAAGACTTTCGTCGATAGGTCTAACAACCGCCCAATTAATCTATCTATATATACTACTAAAGCAGCACCCATTTTGTCCACGTGTCAACTCTAAGGCTGTCCACGTCAGCTTTTTTCTAATTTATTTACAGATTTGCCACGACGTATTTACAGATTTGCCATTAATTAATTTATAAGAAAAATTTTTATTAGAATTTGTAAACAGTCACCATGCCACGTCAATTTTATTAAAATAAATAATTAAAAAAATAAATCTACCTATCTACAATCAAAATTAACAAACTGATATATCGTAACTCGATTTGTTGAGAAAATCTAACGCAAATCTTCTAACAAGATTTGACACGTTTGTTTAATTTAAAACTAAATCAAATTTTGCTCCTCTATCTAAATCCAAGTAAAAGTGATAATATATTAAGGTATAAATATAATACTCGAATAATAATCTTTGTAATAGAATTTTAATTATGTTCTTTTATTTATTTTAAAAAAATTAATCCTCATATATTAATCATATTAATTAATAAAAATAATTTTTATTATAAATTGATATTGATGCATGAAAGTGAAAATATAACATTTATTTAGACAATCCCACACAATGTGCGGACACTAAACTAGTTGTTAGGATTTTGGTCTCATCTAAAGTCAATTGTTTTTTTTTCTTGGGTTTGAACGTGTGGACATAGATTTGATTTAATTTCATGTGTCAAGTCGGTACGAATCTGGTAACCGTAGAGCTCCCATAGTTTTAGTCCAATGGTCAACTACGAATTTTTGGACCACTTAGCTAAGCTACCTAACTACTATTAAATGTTATTTATTACAATTTATATATCACTTTTCTCATATTCACTATAGACATATACTTTGGGCTCCCCCACTCATAATCACGCGGGTCAAACTTAATACATAAGTTTAATGTAATTTTATTCTAAAATTATTTAACTATATGAAATAGTTATATTCTCACATCGATAATAGAAGTGATAATGGGTTTTGTATTTAAAATCAGTGGGCTACTTCTATGATGTGTTGGACTTAGACTCAACGCGCATATGCACTCGGACGTACGACGGACCCCAAATCTTATCCGATCCATAAAGAATGAAAACTATCTAGTTACGAACATAAAATATGATATTTTAGATTCTCGGACATAGCCCGTGTCTAATAACAAACAAAAAAAATGTATTCATCCAAAATTAAGTTATATTTTATCTATGTTATAAAACAATATTTATTGAATTACAAGGAATCAAAACATTCCATGTTCAATTTGAATTCATTCAAAATAAAGATAAAAATAGACATACAAAAAAGTTATATATGATTAATATAACGAGTAAGACACACGAGACATGTCCTACCAAACTCAAATTTGGTCATTTTTCCAATACAATTCAAGGTATCATAACTTTAATTTTATGGATAGGCACCACATATTATTAAAAAGATGACAATAGATTATAATATTTGTTAGCTATTTTTACAGTATTTTTAATCATTATATAAAAATTACGTCCTTAAGCAAATGTATATTTTTTAGTAATTAGTTCATAATGTAACTAAATAAATATAAAATAAATACTAGCATTGTATGATAATAATATATTTATGTCCCTTCCATTTACATTTCCCATCAACAAAAAAAAAGGTAGTGTGGAAACGATGTGTCAATTTGGATGTATACATCTTGATGAAAATAATTCATCAAAAATGATATGATGACATATTTGCTCTAAAGTAGCACAAATTCAAACACGCAAAGTTAAAGGAGATATCATATATGTATATCCAGAAAAGTAATTAATAATAAAAAATATATATTTGTTTACAGAAATTAGTCGATATATATAGTAAGGATAAGCTTTGACCTAATCGCCATATTTTCATGTTTGCAGCTTAAAATAGGTTGGAAACAGAAGAATATATGGCATTTAAACGTGATAAATGCATGCCAAACTATACATTAGAGGAACTAATTAAACGTAACAAAGTTAAACACTTATTATTGTGTTAAACATTACAAGTGAAATGGCATAAAAGAGCATTACGAAACATAATTATTTGGGTAGCATCATTGAACACCTATTCTTCTAGCTAGTATTTTTGAGAAGAAATTATTATTATTTCTCGTTAATAAAAAATATAATTATATATTTAAAATTATATAATATTTTATTTTAATTATTATATTTAATATTAATATATGTTAATATTGTAAAATATATAAATTATTAGAAAAAAAATCGTCATACAATGTATTTTGAATTTGTATTTATTGCATCAAGAGACTAAAAAAATAGAGAAAATTAGAAGAAGACGATTTACTAATTTAGTTTAGTTTTTTTTTTACTTTCCAATAGTTTTTTTTTGATACAAGGTAAAAGAAATCGATCGTCCTAAAGCATCCTTTCGGATGAGGTCTTGAACATCTTTTGGGATTGCATCCGCTTCCATCTCTTCATGGTATCCGTGTGACGCAATCTTGTCCGCGAACTTTCCAATAGTTTCGTTTCAAGAGACTGAAAAATAGAGAAAATTAAATAGTTTTTTTTTTTATTTTTTTTTTTCTGCATGTAAGGGAGAGAAATTAGAAAGTAGAGGTTATTTAAAAGGGGATAAAGTTAGTTATTTCAAGGGTCTAAGACGTAGAAGGTGAACCTACATATAAAATTTTAGGTTTATTCTAAAACTAATTGACAATGAAAAGAATAGCGTAGGAGTTATATGTTAGTACTTAAGTTCACGTAGTGTTATATTGTCAACCTGAAACAATTCCACGCATCTCAACATAACGATATAATCAGTTAGACACATTCACTAAAGATTATTGGGCCATTTAGGTAACTAGGCCTTTTTGAAAAACCATAGTAGTAAATTTTTAATGTTTCAATTAAGTAAATATACCTCAACATTTTGTATTTATTCTCAAACTGTACACACTCTTCTCTCAAAGGATACATTTACTAAACACAAAACTAGAAAAAGCCTAGTAAACCAAATTGTTTCAAAAAAAACTATTTATAAGACCTATATGCCTTATCAGAATAAAAAATTATAAAAATATATTCAACCTCTATCAAATAAGTTATGAAAATTATCGAAAAATTAGGAAACTTATATAATTTTCTCACTGTTTTCAAACTATTATATAGATCTAACAACTTATTTCCCATTGTTCTCCTCTTAATCACATGTAGAGAAGTTTAATAATAGAGGAGATAATTAGTTGCTCTTTTTGCACAATCAAACATTGAATGAGCCATCATCGGCCACTGTACAATGTGCATTGTGCAGTGCTCCCTATCGACTTGAACACTTGATAATTCTTTTCAATTGAGTGAACACTTTCTAAATTCTTTTCTAATATTTATGCTTCATTTTTCTTGGGGAGTAATAATGATATTTGCAGACAAAAGCATAGTATATAGATTATAGACAATGAAATCACTTGCCATACCTATCAAAACCAACTTGATTCATCTTCTATAAGTTATATTATGAGTGCAATTAAATGTAATTTTATAAAGTGTGCAGTTTATATGAATAATTATAAATATATGTTATATAGGGTTGAGTGGAAATGAAAAGGATTTTAAGGTTAAAAAGTAGGAAAAAATTTATAACTATTTGATCAAATAATAATTGCTTAATATAACATAAATTTGTTCAACTACATAAATGTAAATTTGTTTAAATACGTTAGTTGTTCAAATATATTTGAAATTGCTCAACTATAAGACTAGTTGTGTAAGTGTTAATTTATATGTTCAAATGTTCAAATATTATATGTATTTGTTCAACTAAAAATTATTCAAATATATTCGAAATTATTCAAATATGTCAATTGTCCAACTATATTTGAAATTGTTCAATTATATTCAACATTATTTAACTATCTGACCAATTTTTCAAGGGTTAATTTATATGTCCAATTATTTAATTAAAATTTTTATGAAAGAATTTAATCAAATTATACGCCTAAGAATTTTTAATTGAACAAATATTTATTATATTTAAATAATTTTACTTAATTGAATGTTTGTGGATCCTTCCCACTTAATCGATTAAACATAGTAATAACTAATGCACATCAAATACAACATTATGTATTTGGTAACTATGAGCTAAACACGACAATATGATTTTCTTACACGGCTTGAACTAGCCAGCAAAAATCATGTTTTCATTGAAGATGAAGTATGATCGTTTTTCTTAAATCGAATGTATTCGTGTAATTAGCATTTTCCACTTCACTTTCTTTAATCTTTTCTTATTCGTGGACTCACAAGTAACGACTCTTTGAACAAAATGATTAAGGGTTGTGATTTGTCCAAGTTAATTAACACATGTAATATATTTGAGAAAAAATTTAGTTGAACAATTGAACATATAAATTAACATTTAAATAATTAGTTATATAATTGAACAATTACAAATATATTAAATAATTTTGGCCAAATTCTTTCAATAATTTTTAATTAAACAAATACATAACATATTTAAATAATTATTATATACTTTAATAATTATTAATCCTTCCTACATTTAACCCTAAAACTCTTTCTTTTATATATACTATTGACTTTATTTACTCTCCGTTAAAAGATCACTAAGATGTCCTAAATATCTTATTATTAACGTCAACATTAGTGGCAGCAAATTAAAAAGATTGATCAATAGAATTTCACTTCCAGGCTATTTTCTAAAACTTAATACAGGGAAGAAAAATTAGAAAGGCATTTATTTTATATGTAAGAAAAAGGGATCGAGTTCATTCGTACATAGATCGTATGAGAACACCCCCTAACGTGAGAACATGAGAACAGATTCATAATTATTATTAATTTTGTTACGAATGTGTCATATCGATTAATGTATTATTCGTAGTTATTGTTGGTTGAGTGGATTATTCGTAGTTATTGTTGGATTCCTAATTATTATTATTCGTAGTTATTATTAACTATGATATCTACTCTAAATTTCAACCCTTAATACTCACCAACCAACGGTGTACGATTGTTCTCATGTTCTCACGTTAGGGGTGTTCTCATGGGAACCACATCCTCTCTCTATATATATATATATATATATATATATATATATATATATATATATATATAAAAAGCCTAAAAGAAAAAATAATGCACGATTTCAAAAGAAAAGTAATAATCATGAACTCAATAGATGCAGATTAATCAGTTTTGCCTTTCTCTTTTATTAAGAATTCAAAATTTATTAGTATTAATTTGTGACTAATAATAGAAACCCTAATTAGTCTAACGTTATATGTATGATGTATGAGTGTGAAATGTTTTAGTGCGCTGGATATCGGCATATAAAAGTCTACATATGCAATTATTATAAAATTTTAAAGAGATTTAAAAAAAGCACTTACTAAAAGCGATAAAAAAAAAAAAAGCTTAAAAGAGTACTCAAAAGGAATAATTAATCATACTTGACAATCAAAACCTAACCAAAGGAAATTAAAGCAAATAAATCATGGATTGTACAGCCAATTATAGCATTCACACTAGCTACTACGTACGTTGTCTTTTTAGTATTGAATTCGACTCGTTCGGTTCGATCGCTTATTTGATGTTCGAGTTGGATATTTCATATATGCCACGCTATCAGAAGAGGTCCTCCTCCCAATACCAATTTTCTCCGTCCATATTTTCACAAGAATTCGAATTTCAATCACAAAACCAATACTTACATAGTCTAATGTTATTTTATCACTGGACCAACTAATACAATAATACTACATACACTATATATTACACCCGCTAAATAACAAAGCGTTACATTCTTCTCAACTTCACACACATATATATATATACATGTGTTGGAGCTAGTAATTTCTCACCTCTAAAGTTAGAAGAATCCGATCTTAACTATATATATGATCGGTGTGTTACTCCTCATAGTGTCAATTAGTTTTATAATGAAACTTCACCTAGTTTACATATGTGTTGGGCTTGGCCCCAACTCGGATGTACGATGCACCCCAGATCATATATGATCCGTCGGAATTTAAGATGGTATCATAGTAATGGTGAATGTGTATCCTCCAAGTTATGTGTTGTGCTTGTACTTAAATTTGCCTATATGTGCGCTCAGTGTTCATATGCACACGACTCCCACTCTGACAAAATATATCCCACGTAAATAACAGAAGACGTTGTGATACTAACATATAAACTTATGATTTTAGGATTAAACCATGTATATCTGTGTGTGGCTCGGTAATGTGTACCTTCCACGTTATTTGATCTACGAGACGGTCATAGGAAGGAAAAAGAAAAAGTATTGTAATAAAAGTAGATGAACAAATGGTGTGTGGGAACTATTTGGATAGGGTCCAAATGAAAGAAATAGATTGTACGTGCGGGAAGGTATTATATAGACATGCATGCATTGCAATACTCAATAGTAGTTGGAAATGACTCCTCTTTCTCCAACTTTTTTGTGCTTTTTATTTGTACATGCAACATGCATTAATAAAGGAAAAGAGATTCAATATTTGAATTAGTAATCATGTACTTCTAGACTCATCCATCTATTATACACAAACAACATCATTTCTTCATACTTCATACCATATTCTCTTCACATGTCCATTCTCATCTCCCATACTTTTATGTTATTATATCAACATAACTATCATAATCTAATATGCTTTTTTAGACTAATAAAAATAACTAATACTTTATCCATTCACATTTTCATTAAAAACAATTATAATCTTATTTTTGTTTTTGTAAAACATATATCACTACATATTTAGGGTCCGTTTGGTTTTAACTCTGGAATCGGAAACGGAATGGAAACGAATCTAATCCATATGTATACTATTGTTCATGAAAGTTTTTGAAATCATTCCTTGTGATTTGAAGTAATTGGAGTTGAATTTGATTATTTTGATACCTATAGGGAAACAAAATGTGAGAGACAAGTGCATTTTGCATGAAACCACAAAGAATGATTCCATAAAATTTCATGAATAAGGATATACATATGGATTAAATTCTGTTTCCGTTTCTGGGGTTTGAACCAAACAGGCCCTAAATATAATTTTACCAATAAAGATTAAATCTTTAAAATATAAGAAAATAGATATGCATGCATACATTAATTGTGATATGGGTAAGATTTTAATTTTCTATTTTCTGATATGAATAAAAATGGGAATATTATTGTTATTATATCCAAGTCGACCAAAGGATAAATGGAGCTAGAATCATATATAGTATGTTTTAAATTTGCAAAATAAAAAAATAAAGCAGTTTCTCTTTTACTGTATCTTACACCGAAAGGTGCAATATAATTATCTCCACCGACTTAGCTAGGTTACGTGAGATGGGTACGTATCAAATAAGTGTAATGTTATAGGAGCTATATAGCAGCCTAGAGTCATACTATAAAGTATATACATTATCATATAACGTAACCTTTACAAATGTTACAAAATAATTGCTGTCACGAAAAGACAACACTTTGGAGGTGACCCTATTTCTCACATTATATTGGAGATATGTGTTGCTCGATTTATGGGCTTTAGTATATATGGACCACGTTTAATACCGTTACTTTTCTAAGTCTAGTTGGTAGTTAAAATTGTGAACTTATTCAAAGTTTTAACTCCGAAATCGGAAACGAATGAAAACGAATCTAGTCAATATGTATACCCTTATTCATTAAAATTTTTGAAATCATTTTTTGTGGTTTGTAGTAATTGGATGAGAGTTTGATTACTTTTGATACCTTATAGGATAACAAAATGTGAGGAAACAATTGCATTTTTCATTAAACCATGAGAATGATTCCATAAAATTTCATGAATTTGGATATACATATGGACTAAATTCGTTTCCATTCCGTTTCCGTTTCCAGAGTTGGAACCAAACGGGCCCTTAATATATCTGATTAAGATAAGGGTATGTGATTGAAATTCACTAGATAATCAATAATATAGAGAAAAATAAAAGGGACGTAAAATATAAGATATGTGTTGCCATTCATTTTCAGAGTATATCTAAAAAGGAGAAAAAAAATGTAATATGAGTATACCAGTATTTCAATTTGATATCCATATACCTATATAGAAACATTGGGTATGGATTTTTTATGTCGATATCGATATCTGCTATCTAGACATGAATATCAAACATGCCCTTAGTGATTTTGTGTAATTAGTTAACTTGTATCTAGGATCTTAGTTGTAAATAGCCTTTTAGGGTTTCTGGTATAATAGTAGTCTAGTATACAAGTTAGCCTTTGTGTCTCGTTTAACGTATCCAGAGTTGTTATACAAGCCATGAGGTCGGCTTGAGAAAAGTTTGATTGGAGCTCGTATACTTTTTAAAGAACCGAACAGAATACATTTTAAAATTTAGATTCGACTCGTTTATATATTAATATGCCTCGAGCATGCCAAAACTCGGATAGTATTACGCATTATCCTAGTTAGGAATATATTTTTCCTTTTATCTTATATTCGTTCTACTTTACTTGATTCTCTTAGATTAGATTTGGTTCTCATTTGAGTAATCCCCTTTTTCTTCAATAAACTCCTAATCATCTATCTAGCCAAATCTATCATAATATGACATATCGATCTACTAAAACGCTTACCTTCTCTACTATAATGAAACGACTCTGCCTCTATCTACCACAAGTCCATATTATTTGCATTCCGGACACTTCATATAAAGAATGATACATGGGACAAGCTTTTCGGGCTCGGCTTGTGTCCAGCTCGTCAAAAGCTCGACTCGGATTCGGCTCGTACGTCTAAAGTACCACTATATGCATTATTTTAGATGAGTTACTCGGGCTCGGTTTGGGCTCAGCTCGTTTATAAATGACCCGAACTTGAGCATATTAAGGCTCGGCTCGTTTGGCTCGTATAACACCTCTACTTCATATGTCCGGTTATTCTCAAAGTAACTATAATAAATGAGTTGTCAATATAAACGATCAGTCGAATTTAAACATGTCAAAATTTGATTGATTCGACTTGTATAATGACCCCGAATGCAACAAGGTCATGCAGTTCAAATCCTTAACTACTTATTTGTTTTCTTTATGTTTCTCTTTTAGAATTATAATATTAAGGTCTCATTTGTTTGTAATCTAAAAATAAAAAGAGAAAAATGAATTAAAAAAAATCATGGAAGAACTATTCTATAAATATAAAAAATTCCCCGACTATAAACATGGATAAATCATCTAATATAATTAAAAAGTTTGGACAAGATCTATTGAAAAAATAAAAGTTATCTCGTTAGAACTCATTATTTCAGCAAATTCTGAATAGTATACACATCAAATAAACTGTACATCAAATGTATGGGCTTACAAGTGAAGAAAACCTACATTCATTTATGGACTTGCGTTGAATTTGGTCAATTTGACTGACCAAGTTAAGGTGGCTAAACTACTTTAATTTATTCTCCATAAAAATAAAATAAATATATAAAAAATTGAGATTCCAAAATTGGAAATTCCAGAAGGTGCCTTCCTGGTAGCTTCCATTGATGAACACTTACTACTGTAAATTTAAAGATCAATATCAGATGTGATTTCAATTTTGAATCAATTGGAAGGTATCAAACCACTCTGTTTTTGGTCAAGAGTCAAACCCCACCAAAAGTGACCCTAGTGGGGCCCTTTCTTCCACCAATCACAACAGATTATACATTTCACAGGTGTCCCCCACATTACCCTCTTGCAAATTCTTTTTTAATTTTTTATTTTAATTATAATTTGGCTTCTTTGTGCTTCTCCCTCCCACAACATCACTCTCCCACCTCTATAAATACTCTACCAAACACTACAACTTCCTCCACACAATCTACTTAGCTCACAGAAAGATATCTAATCTGCAACACAATCAAACACAGAAAGAAGAAATGGAGTTCCCAGTGATCAACATGGAGAAGCTCAACGGAGAGGAGAGGAAATCCACCATGGATATGATCAACGATGCTTGCGAGAACTGGGGGTTCTTTGAGGTAATTAATGAACTAATTTGGATTTAATTTTGTTTTGGTAAACTCTAATTTTGAGATTTGTATGTTACAGCTGGTAAACCATGGAATTCCTGTAGAAGTGATGGACACTGTGGAGAAGCTGACGAAAGATCACTACAGGAAATGCATGGAACAGAGGTTCAAGGAGCATGTTGCTAGCAAAGGCCTTGTAAACGCTTCTGATGAAGTCAACGACGTTGACTGGGAAAGTACCTTTCATTTGAAGCATCTCCCTGAATCAAACAGTCATGAGATTCCTGATCTTGACGATGAATACAGGTAATTAAGTAATTAATCTTAATAAAAATGAATTCTTTTTAAATTTACTACTATGTTTGCAGGGAAGTTATGAAGGATTTCGCAGTGAGATTGGAGAAGCTAGCAGAGGAATTGCTAGACTTACTCTGTGAGAATCTTGGACTCGAGAAAGGTTACCTTAAGAAAGCTTTTTATGGAACTAGAGGACCCACTTTTGGAACCAAGGTGGCTAATTACCCACCTTGCCCTAAGCCTGACTTGATCAAAGGACTCCGAGCCCACACTGACGCAGGTGGCATCATCCTTCTCTTTCAAGACGATCGCGTTAGCGGCCTCCAGCTTCTCAAGGATGACAAATGGATCGACGTCCCTCCAATGCGTCATTCCATTGTTGTCAACCTCGGTGATCAACTCGAGGTATCCATATCTTGATATCAATGTATATATGTTATGAGTGTTTTATTTGTTATTTCTAACTTGAATGTTTTGTGTAGGTGATCACGAATGGGAAGTACAAGAGTGTGCTGCACAGAGTGATTGCGCAAACAGATGGAACAAGGATGTCGATTGCGTCGTTTTATAACCCCGGTAGCGACGCGGTTATCTACCCTGCACCGGAATTGGTGGAGAAGGAGGCAGAAGAGGAGAAGCAAGTGTATCCAAAGTTTGTGTTTGAAGACTATATGAACTTGTATGCTGGACTCAAGTTTCAGGCTAAGGAGCCGAGGTTTGAGGCAATGAAGACCATAAAAGCTTCTGTCAACGTTGGTCCTATTGCAACAGCTTAAAAGGAAAAGAAGCCACATTTTGAATTGGTAACATCAGGAATCAGAGTTGAAGTATATATTGGTAACAAGAAGGTTTAAATGGGTTCTTTGTTGCGTCATTTGGGTTATGTAATCGGGGTTTTTTTCTTCTAAGTACGCGTGTTATAATGCTATGTTTGCCTCATTTTCGAGGATGAGGAACCTTAATCTGTACTGTAGTGCTTTTAAGTGGTGTATTCCTATCTTCGGTGTTTTAACTACTTCTAGTAAAGATGATGCTACCAGCATCCAGTTATTTCGCTACCTTATTTATGTGTCTTTTTCTAATGTTTTTTTTCCTTCATCTATTTAAGGGAGATTTTAATCACATTATTTATTATTAGAAATTGGATAAAATGCGGTTTGAATCACATGATGATTCAACCAAGATTGGCTTACAAAAACAAGAAAACTTTCATCTATAATATATCTACAAAAATTGGCCGCACATTAATTTGTAAACAAACAACCGTTTTTTAGTAATTGTATGCGTAATTAAAAGCTAATGAGAGACGATTTTATCTTTTCAGCACTTTTTGTAGTGAATGGGCCTCTAGTCCAAGCCCAACCCAGAATGACTTTCAACCACTTAGCATACGTGGTTTCTTACTAAAACAGTTGAGGAATATCCAGCAACCATACTTGTATACAAATATTTCTTTTTAGTATTTGGTACAAGACACAAACAATATATGGCCAAAAGATGTCGTAGAATCCACATCAGTATCACTCACAATCTAAAACAAAATTTTCAATCGTGAGTCGTGACAAGTGGTGCCATAATTGCCACTAGTGAAAAACAATTATAAAAAGTAAACAATTCTCAATTTACAATCTAAAAAGATACAAGACAAGAGACAATGCAAAAAACAAAATGATCGATTGCTAAAAAGAAAAGAAACACAATTATTTTTTATTGTGATCAAATGAATGGATCCCCACTAGCTGTCTCTGAAGTTTTACACCTTTTAAAACAATAGGCAGTGCTTTTAATGGACAATGACTGATAGAAACATGAAGAAACGATGGCACTGCTCTCGTAGCTTACAATATTGTTTGTTAATTTGCACGGAAATGGATGAGAAACGAAAACGAAAAAGATACGGAAACAGTAAATATCATAATTATCATAGTTTTACATAAGAATTCGTGTTGTCCCTTCAGAGTTTCCATCCTACATGACTTTTACATGAGTGGGTTTACCTGGTAAGGTTCAATGTATTTAAGAAACTATAAGGGGACCAGGGGAGCCATGATTTAGGCTTGAATATAGCTTAGGATTTGACTATTACATTGCTACAAATATGGCTACAACATTTGTCAATCTGATCAAAGAAAGTATGCTCTTGGTTCGGAAGTGAATCAGGCAGCCAGATAGATAATGAAGGACATATATGAAACATAGCTAGGAAATGTAAAGGAAAATAGAAAGGCTATATCCTATGACATTGAATAGGGGCAAAATTTGGACATAGCACTTTGGGTATCTCAAAGTTCCGCCCGGTTTATTTTAGGCCATAGGTATAGCTTAATTAGATATCTTAGCTAGCAATGGTTGGTCATGCCTTACCTCTTTGTACAAGAGAAGGACAAAGGAAGATTTTTGAAGCTGGTTATGTCAAACAACTCTATGAACCTTTTATCTGAAACTCTGGCTTTGGCAGCTGCAAAGCGCAGGTACTCGTCATGAATGGATGACAAACACCAATTTTGCAACTTCCTTAAGCAGCCGACAAGACATCCAGTTCGGTGCTGAGCCATTGAAAGGGTAAAAAGAATTCAGGAGTTTGTATCTGAGGATACACATATCTGTTTAAAATAATACATGTGATATATGAAGCAGTTGTAATTTGCAGTTAATACCTTTCCCTTGTTGCAATGTATTAAGATTGGGTGGTTCTTCACATCTGCTCACACAAAGATACAGGTACAGATAAAATTAAACCAGCGAAATTATATCATCGGATAATAAAGCTTGAGATATTCGTATAAATACCAAGGACGACTTCTAGTGCTTCACGAATTGTGTCATCTTGGATGTTTACTAATGGCTCCTGCAAACATTTGCAATTTCAGTTCATTAGTTTCAGTAGTTCACGAGTGCCTAAATAAGAAATTGCTGTACAGCCTATATAGTTATCAATTTAGTGTTATGATGCATAACAGTACATAGTAGTTGAGTGTAGCAAAATTGTAGAACTTGATTTCCAGTCACGAAACATATTAACATGTGAAATAATAAGCTTAATAGAGCTAACCGTAAGAGCTGGAATGGTCATGGAACTTGAGGTTCCACTAAACTCGTTGGTTATACTCAAGACTATCAGCTGGATCAGCAAAGATGTTGTTTTGTTGGATTTGGCAAGAGAATCACCATCACTCTGCTTGAAATTAGTTTGCATCTGCATTTGGAATTTAAGATAAATCTAATAAATTACACCATTACTAGCCACAAAATCCACTAGGTATGGCCAAATAGTTCATATTGCCAACTTCTGAAAACCAGGGGGCTTAACAACTGAACGTATCTTACATAACAGCATAATCACACAAGTTTTTACATATATATTCATAGAACTTGATACATTATTGAGATGATGTATCATGCTCTATTGCTCTTCAAGATCCATTTAATATCATGAGCTCAGCCTCTAGGCACATACGATAGAAAAGGAGGTAGGCCAAAAAATAAAGTAATGAGGTCACATGGATGCACTTTTATTCCTTATAGAGCTAGAGGTATATAAAATTGAGGACCTAACTAATAGATTTTTTTTATTCCAATTATTAACTCAACATGTAAACACTACATGCTTAATGGATCATCGCCTCAAAGCACATTAAATAGTTAACTGCTATGAACACTAAGATGCACATCAAGATCTTACAAAAAAGGTGGAGGTAATAGATCACAATATAGCAAGCACAAAAGAGTTATGGTAAGAAAAGATCCTTACCGATCACGACTATATTTTTAACAAGTGCCCTTCCATGAAGCAAAAAAGTTCTCATACACTTTTGTGAGATAAATTTGAAAAGAAAACTGATAGCATTGTCAAACAAAACTGAGAGAATCATAGTCTTGGATATGTTAAATTTCACATGAGTACAAATTCTTAACTTATCAACTTGCAACAGAGCTTGTCGAAAGGGAGGTAAAGAAATCACATAAGCAACAGAGAATTGTTGAAACCATAAATTATATTAGCACAACTTCTAATGAACTTCAGTCCAATATAAGTACTTAAATACATAGTAATCTATTATAGCTGCTTTTTCACTAACTAGTTTCTTCAATCATATCATATTCTTTGTTCTTAAACCACAGCTAGTACAACATTATTCGGTAGAATATACTGTAATACAGTGGATAATTAACAGCTTAACATTCTTTTATCACTCTACTTTTGTGGAATATACAAAGTTATGTTGTAGCATAGATAAGTTACTAAAAGTGATGTCATAACGTAATTGTAAATGTGAGTGGCAGGCCAAGCCATTTAAACTTTAGAAACTCTAAAATTGTCCTCCATCACATGATCATGATCATCTACTGACTGATACAGGCTCGTGAGGTCATCTATTGACTGATACAGTTTCGTGAGAGGGAGAGATTGTAGAATAAAAAAGCTAAAATCGGCAACAGTGTTCGGGATCTAAAGAACCGTTACACAATCACATTCATTTCACATCTAATACTGTGGCACTGACAATAAAAGCTTTCAGCACGCAGAAATCAAAATCGGAAAAAACAATCTGAATATAAGAATTACTTGATTTACCTTGTCGCGTTCAATTCCAAACTGATAAAGCTTAATCCCGCTAGACTTGAGAAACGCCGTATTGGCCTCCGGATAAGGCTCCGGGCACAAGTACCTACAGATTCGAAATAATCATCCAATTCAATAATCAAAATACAAGCAAACGATTGCAAAAGCAAGAAGCGTAAAGCGTAGGGATATCGATCGCAAAGAGTAGGGAGCTTACACGACGGAGCGCAGCCCGACCGATTGAAGGAAGGCGAAGTTAGAGGTGTTGGGAAAACCGGAGCGGAAGACGCCATTGTCGACCATGGAGAAATTGAACGGCGGAATCAATACTTCCTTCGGTACTTCGTTGTTATCCTGATTGAGGAGTTGGAGCGTGCAGAAATCGGCGTGGTGCTGGCGATTGTGGTACTGCTCGACAGCGTTCTCAATCGTTCTACACACGTCGCAACCGTTACTGTCGACGGTGGTAGATGCAGCGACTGCTTCGGTTGTTTCAACTGTCATCTTTGGAGAGAAAACTGTTGGAATCGGAGAGTTTGGAGTTCCGCTAGTTGCTCACTTTTTCTTCTCTTCGCGCTCTCTCAATGGCGGTTGAGAATAGAACACACAGCTGGATTAAAGGGGGAAAAGTGGGGGCTTAATTCCTTGGAAAACAAATGGTTTGAATTGATAGGTGGCGTCCAATACAGGTAATATATAGTACCAGTAGCAACTAGCAAAGTAAGCAAACCGCTTGGACAGGAAGTATGGATATCTAAAAACAATTTAACTAGTTATAATTTACCCGTTTTAAGGTAAAATTCAACGTTTTCTTATTCGTTTTCTTTATAATCTTGGTTTGTAAAAATACATTTAAAAGCGGTAGGTGTAAGTATTGTACATCCGAATTTGATCGGAAGGTTAGCCAACTTCGGGATGTAGATCGATTCGGGTTGATCATTACGGTTTATTTCGAATTTACACGGGATTTCATATTCGAGACTCTTGCTTGAGTTCATATAAATTGGTACAAATTTAATTAGTGAGTAATGTAAGATTTCAGAATTAAGATGACTATTTTTATTATATTTATGGTTTAACCCCACCTAATGATTTTGTACGGTTCTAGACCAGAACACAAATGCAAACTAGAATTAGATAATGATGAGTTCAGTTTTTAATCACTAATTGTTCTTCTTTTTTTTTTTCATTCTAATTTTTCATAAAATAAAATTTTATACTAAAAACACAAACGCATATTTTGTTAATAATCGGAAAAAATAACAAAGATACCAAAATAAAATGAACACGTAGTATAATAAAAACACACTCATATGTGTGTGTGGTGGACTGGTGGGGTGTTAAGTTTAAGTGAAAAGGGGTCTTAGGGTCAATATTAGGAAATATTCACGACCATTGAACCAAGTAACAATTGTTTCACTATATTTGACTACATTCGTAATTATGTAAATATGTCAATTTTTCGACTATATCCGAGATTATTCAACTATATAATCAATTGTCCAACTATACAAGTAATTGCTCAAATGTTTAACTGATATATTCAATTGTTCAACTAAATTTTTGTTCAAATATATGATAAGTGTTAATTAATTTAGACAAATCACAACCCATGATTATTTGATCATGAGTTGCAATATACTTTTAACCATTATTGTACCACTTGACACGTTAAATATATCATTAAAAGAAGGCAAATTGTGAAATCAATTGGGTGATTGACCGATTGACTCATCTGCGAATCTCAATCTCCAACACCAAGTTTTCTGATAATCCCGAAGTTCATATTATTATTTATAAGAATGTTTTAGGTTGAACTACCTCTACGAGATAGACCAATCTAACCGTTTCTCGTTATAAAAAAAAATTCCAACTTAATTTTTTTGCATTAAAGAATCTACAAACACATAATTACATCTTAAACAACAAAAACAATAATATAATCTAACTTGAAATATTTGTCGTCCAATATTATTGTTTTTGTTAACCATTAACCACGCTCGTGAGTCATGGCTGCCTATTCACACAATCACTACAAACTTTCTCACAACTAATTAAAGGAATTAAGACATTTTTTTGCCAAATAAATTAGTATAAAATATTTAACAGTTAGTCACAAATGTAACTTATCCCAACTTTCAAAATTTGTCCCCACTCCACATCTTCGAATTTTGGTCCCTGCATATAAAAGGTGAACATAATAGAATTTTTAAATACTTTTTAACTAGTTTAAGGGATTACATTGGTAATTTAAAAATAAATACCTAATATTTTACATCCATAAAAATGAAAATATTCCGTATTTCTTTATATAGGAAAATATAAAGGGAAATAATTTATAAAAATGAAAGTCAAAGAAACTTATCCTGTTACAGTGTACCAATAATTGAAAGTTGTATCTTGTAGACTTGTAAAGGTACATAGTTTAATATTTATGAATGAAGCATGCTAACCACTTACCAAAATGTGGCGTTCCAATACTCGGTTGGTCTAATGGGATGTGGTGTCAGACTCCTTAAGTGGTTAGTCTGGAGATTTGAGTTCGAATTCTCTCAGCAGCATGCATGAAAAAACTGATATTGGAGGGTATTTCCCACCAATGGGTCACGATTTACTGTCCGATTCGGACGTAGATCGGCAAAGCCGATCGAACAGGGTGACCTAAGTACCTCTTTAAAAAAAAAAAATTGTGGCGTTCCAATAGGATGTTGATTGTATCATACGTCATACTCACTTCTAGAAATGGGGCCGGTTCAAACCAAACCGCCGGTTCGGCGGTTTGTGAACCGGTTTGGTTGAACCGGCGGTTTGCGGTTTAGGTTTAGGTTTGGTCTTTGGCCAAACCTAAACCGGCGGTTTACCCAAACCGACGGTTAACGCCGGTTTGGTTATTTTTTTATTTTTTTTTAAAAAAAAATGGACCAAACCGGCGGTTTGGAGATCAAACCGGCGGTTAACCGCCGGTTTGGTCCGGTTTGATCCAGTTTTTCAATTTTTTTTTTTTTTTAATAAACCAGCTAAACCGCCGGTTTGGATTTTGACGGTTTAGGTTTGCGACCCACCTCTACTCACTTCCATCTTCTAAATTCTTCATTTCGTGTGTTAATTATTACGTTTGCAAAATATATAGGTCTAAATTGATTGAGTATAAGTTTATGAAAAATATTACATTTTGTTCGTATTTTTTGTACATAAGAGAAGATGATTGCGACATGAAATTCAGAAGGTCGGCAACAGGCCTTTAATGATTATTTTAGTTTAACTAGTAGAATGTCCGTGTTATATACGGATTTAACTATATAAATTTTGATTTTAAAATAGATTAAAGTTATTATTGATTTAAATCTATCCATATTTAATAATTTTAAAAGGGAGAATTTGACATACTAGGCCTTTTTGAGTTTTTGTTAAATAAAATGTACCCCAAATTTTTTACCACCTTCATTTAATAGTAGGTAAAAAAATATTAACCCCCTTCTATTTAGAAAGAAACAATAATTAACGTTTGTTGTCTATGTTTTAATTTTTAATTACTTAATTTATTTTTTATTTTATTTATTTTTTTGACTTTTTTACTTTCTTTATTATTTTTTTTTATTTTCTGGAATAAATTTCTCATACCAGAATTTTCACATACCAGAATTTTTACATACCAGAATTTTTACATACCAGAAGTTTATCATACCAGAAATTTCTCATACCATAAATTACATACCAGAAATTCAACCAGATTTTTCATAACATAAAATTACATACCAGAAGTTTATCATACCAGAAATTTCTCATACCATAAATTACATACCGGAAATTCAGCCAGATTTTTCATACCAGAAAAATACATACCCGAAGTTTATCATACCAGAAATTTCTCATACCATAAATTACATACCAGAAATTCAACCAGATTTTTCATACCAGAAAAATACATATCCGAAGTTTATCATACCAAAAATTTCTCATACCATAAATTACATACCAGAAATTCAACCAGATTTTTCATAACATAAAATTACATACCAGAAGTTTATCATACCAATTTTCTCGTACTATAAATTTCACATACCAGAATTTTATCATACCATTAAATGAAAGTGAATAGGAATGAAGGAGGGATAAGTTATGATCTCACAGTAAACATCAAATGCAAATCTACAGTCCATAGTTTTGTACAATACAGTCCATAGTTTTATACCAAAAATTTAATACTAGAAATTTAATACCATAAATGTTATACCAGAAATTTAATTCTGGTATGAATTTTTAATACCAGAAATTTAATACCATAAATTTTATATTATGAATGAATCAAGAGATAAATTTAACGTGGAAGAAAATGTATCAAAAGACCAAATGCGACATGAGGTATGTCATCTTATGTTGCATAATTTAAGACCTTGACTTGTTCTCTCTGAACAAAGCCATGAGAGACACACCAGATACTTAGCTGATATAGAATAATCTTCACCAAAACACCAAAAATCAAAGCCCAATTTAAATGATAAACATGCACTAGCTAAGCAGATTGTTATAGTTTATGAAGAGCTAGTTTAGAAGAGGGTATAATATCTACTTAATAGTATGTTTGGATAAATATTCAAAATTAGATTAATTTTTAAATACTTTGATGAGGAAGCTTCAGAACCTCCCTTGCCTCTTCCACTCGGTGCCGTTTTTGTACCTGGACTCCTGCGCCTTTCAACTCCAACTGAACTTGAACATATGATGAACTTTTTCCCACCATCCAAGACTACCTTTGGCATGAGCTGTTTCCCACCATCACCCAATTCCTCTACAAATCAAACAGTTGAGCAATGGTTAATCATATATTAGTTCAAAATGCAAGATATGTTGACGGCATAAGACATAGTTTTACATAACGAACAAACGCAAACAGGAGCAATAAGCCGACATATCAACCAAGCGACTTACCACATGGCAACACTAGCACAAACCACATAATTACAGTAGCAATCCG
>BSUD01000008.1:128297196-128310726 GCA_033239045.1 Fagopyrum esculentum | reverse complement strand
AATTAAACGAATCAAACCCTAATTAAACGAAGATGCAACTTCAATCACCCAACAGGTCACTTTTAGAAGAAGCTTTGCTCAACAAGTCACTTTTTAGAAGAACCCCGATCTGTGGTACTTGGAGTTGGTGGTCTCCGGTTGTAACCCCGATCTAGCCTTCCTGTTGTTGATATTAGATCTATATCCAGATCTAGATCTAGATCTCCGTCTTCGCGCTGGTCATTCACCTCGAGGGAGTTGAGATGAAGAAGAACGGGACAAGGCTACTGTGTGCACAACAGAGAAAGGGAAGAGTAAACGGTACAAGGCTACTGTGGTGAGATCTAAGGGTGGGTAGTAGAAGCGAGAGATTCAGAGAAGGGAAGGAGGAATGAAGCGGCTAGGGTTTGTGCGGTAAAAAAGTGTTTCGGGGTACACTTACTTAATTAAAAAACAAAAAAGCCTAGTTACTCTAACCATTTCTCAAAAAAGCCTAGTTTCCAAATTAGCCCATTTTAAAATAGTATGGATTATTACTAAAAATTTAATATAAAAATATAAAAATTATCTAATTATATATATATATATATTATAACTAAAAAATAATGATATTAGTTGATTATACAGTGGTTAGAAGACAATATAAATAACTAATGTAAAAGATAATAAAATAATTTTTTAAATATATGTAGAAAGATATTTTTTTAAAAATGATAGTTAGTTTACATAATATTTTTTAAAAAAAAGTCTAAAATAAAAATGAACAAAAAAAATAACAAGTAGTAAAATATACGAAAAAAACGACATGTGGGTTTAATGAATTTTTCTTTAACATTAGCATATAGATATATAACAAATTTTTGAATATTATAACTTCATTGAACTTGTGTTGGGGCGTAACGTGCATTTAACTCGTATGTACACAACTCGAATTTAAGGTCCAATGAAATTTAACATGGTATCAATGCGATTAGTCTAATCAGTCCGACGATCCTCATTATAAAACCGTCTATCAAGAGTGTAGGTACTTTTTTTTTTTTTTTGGTAATAGTGTAGGTAATTTTCATTGTTGTTTTGGTAAAGGTGTGTGATATAATAAATTCTTACACATAAAGTTGAAAATTTTCGATATAAAACCCATTATGTCCTAGACTTAGACCTAATTAACGTACATGTACAATCATACGCACATGATCCCCGATCAAGATTGACATTAATATGAATTTATAACATTCACTTTCATACGTACAAGTTTTTTGGGCACGAGTTTATAACAATAAAGACGAACAAATAAAAAAAAAAAAAAGAGGAATCCTCAAATACAAGACCTTTTTTGTGATAGAAAGTTTATAATATGTAAATAAGTCGCCCGACCAATACATTGGTAATCCTACTAGAATACCATCACTCCAGATTTTAATGAAAGCGTGAAAAATAAATAATTATTATTTGTTTTTTTTATATAGATATTAAACGTACGTATAAGTCGATGGTAAAATATTGTGCGGAATTAATATTTGTTAATATATACAAGGACCATTTTTATATACATAGTCCACTTAAAAGAAACGTACACGACTAGCTACTCTTTCAATCGAATGGGACCACCTACAAGCTACAACAATTAACCTTATAATTCAGGTATTTTATAAAGAAAATTTGAAAAGAACAAAAAAAAAATTGGGGTTAATAACCTATTTTTATGAATTTTTATTTTATAATCCCCTCTTAACTTTAGAATATATAGTCTATATATAAATTTTCTAGATGAAAAAATTGTGTTAGATGGAGATATATTTCCCAAATGAGTTTATTTGATTAGTACTCGTAATAGAGTAATAGTGGTAAAATACTTGGCAACTAAAAATGACGATTCCGAAGGTTATTAACCCTACTCCTCTGCCGCCAGCCTCCACTCCTCCGACAATCCCTATTCTGTTGGATATAAGTCCCAAGAATGCTCCAAATGGTCCACAGTCTCCGGGACAAGACGCTGCTTATTCTCCTCATGCCCAAACTTCATGGAGCAAGATGCTATTTGGGGAAAAAGCATGGAGAAGGTTACAAATCCTGCCCGGTAACATTGTTGAAAATGGAAAATTTTTTATTGAGTTCCCTAAGGGTGAAGATGCCACCCCGCCATTATTGTAGGTCTTGATGTAGTTCAAATCTTGAATGTCCCCTGAAGGAATTCCGTAGTCATGAAATTCCTAGGAAGAATGATATCTTTTAAAGCTTTTAAGAAGACAATTAGACTCTTATGGAAATCCAAAGGCAGTTGATCCATTATAGATTTGCCGAACAATTACTTCCTGGTAAGGTTTGAGTTGGAGTCTGACATGCTTGATACCCTCTCCAATGGCCCCTAAAAATTCTTTGGCCACTACCTTCTTATGCAACAATGAAACCCTTCTCAATGCGTAACCACAAAGAAAGGAAAAATATATTGGTTTTTCATACATCTTAATTTTTGATAGTGGATCTATAACCATAGACATTAATCTTTTAAAAGAGGTTAAAAACCCACAAAAAAGAAGAGAGAGTCGGAGATTCGATGGATCCAACGATAAGAAAGAAGTTTTTGTGAGCTCACAAAAGTCTAACATTAAACCTAATTAATCATCCGCCACACAATTATTTAACCGTAAACCATGCTCAATGCGTGACCACTGAGCATGATATACACGAACACACCAAATATGAAGTGTGATTAATTATTCACTTAATTTGATCATGCCACTTCGATCACTCATAAATCTTGATACATCCATGTTTATAATAAAGAGATATACATTATGTTAGTTAAAGAATAAAGATGGGCTATTTATGTCTCGAAACGCACCATGGTTAACAATTATATTATACCCAATACTTTAGCATTTACATGCGATTAACTTCCTTACAAACTTTCCAAATATTATATTCATTAAGTTGGCCTATGTACGTAATGCAACATTAAGTGTTCTCTAGTTGAACCTTTTTACATTATTTATTATCTTTAAACGATTACAGGAATCTTCAAAGATGTACAAACCCGCTCCATCCATAATCAAATATTATTTATTTATTTATCTATCACAATATCAATTCAAAGCAACCGGATATACAAGCTTACATACGTTCTAGGTTTAAACTAGGGTAATAACGGGGGAAAAAATCATTATTTAATGCATATAATGATTGTTCTCCAAAGTTCACTATCAAAACAAATAATCGCTAAAATAATCGTTATAATTCTTACAAAAAGAATAAGCGTGGTTCTCCCTAAACTGATCCATCCACTACAAAGCGCTTTTGTAAAAAATAGAGCAATACATGACAATGTACTTATTGCACATGAAATTTTTCATGAATTTAAATCAAAAAAAAAAAAGGAAAGGAGGGGTATATGGCCATTAAATTAGACATGAAAAAGCATATGACAAAGTCGAATGGAAATTCTTAAAAGTAGTATTACAAAAATTCGGTTTCGGGGGAGAACTTTAGAAAGTGGATTCAGGAGTGTATCTCAACGACCTCTTTCTCAATTTTGATTAATGATTCACCCACTAATATATTTTATCCACAACGTGGCCTCCGGCAAGGTGACCCTCTTTCACCTATGTTGTTTAACCTATGTGCAGAGGTACTTTCTAGAAACATTCAGAAAATATCTGATGAAAATCCTAAATCGATTGGGTTTCCGATCACAAAAAATGGAACTAGGATACCTTTCTTGGCTTTTGCCGATGACATTATAATATTTACTAAAACAACTACACAAGCCAGCAACAAAATTCTTTCAGTCCTACATGACTATTGTGATATTTCAGGACAAGTTATTAACTTTAATAAATCGGCTTTCCAAACTACAGTTAACATGGACCAAAGTACCAAAAGACGCATTCAGGCTCATCTGGGAATAAATAGTAGTACCAGCCTCGAACAATACCTCGGATGCCTTATTATTAATGGAAGGGTTAATAAAGAGATTTTCAACTCCGTAATTATGAAAACCAAACAACAACTAACAAGATGGAAGGCATCGACCCTCTCTCAAGAAGGAAGGATAACATTAATTAAAGTCAATCTTAATGCCAAACCAAGTTACTTATGTAATAACCGAAAATTTTAAACTCCGTTTAATACTGAATTTAACCGAATTCCGATCCGCCAACCTTTAACCTTTAAATAAATATGAAACGAGATTTAAATTATATCATTTTATGTGACCTTAATTCACATAAAATGATAAATTATGTAACCGGAAATAATTCCGTACCTTTTAAAATAAATAAATAAATAAAATGATAACTTACCTAATACAGTAAATAATTCCGTAAGTAATTCCGAAATTAAGTTCCGCAATTTCTAACGATTCCGGGCAAATAACGAATCTTCTTTCAACCCATTTATTTTATTTGATGAGCAGGCCCAATTAGACCCGGTCCAATGACCTTGCAGCCGGCCCATAATTTTTTTATCCTAAACCTAATCAATCTTTAAACCTAATCTAATGACTCTAACCTAATCTCAGCCGTACGGTTTCCTCCTGCTCTCCTCTGTGATATCGAACGTAACTGCAGGTCATTGCTTCCTCCTCTCACGCACTCCTACCGCCCCTGCACGGACCTCCTGGACGACCCTTCTGCACCTTCAGGCAATGAGTTGTTGAAGCCCCTACTCCCTCCTCTGATCTGGGTCGGTTGGCAACAAACAGAAGCGACATCAGCAGCCCGCCAGAGCCTCTGCGACCTCCTCCACGCCGGATCTGCCGCCTGCATCGATCAGCAAGGAGAGCCGCCCACCGCCAGTCCACCATAGGGAAACTCAAATGTTGCTGGAGTCGCTGCAACAGGTGCGGCGGTGCTGGCTCTTTCCCTCTCTTTATCCTCTAGCTTCTATTCCGGCACACCCGGTAACAGTCCAGCCTCGCAGCACAGCAAGAGAGGGACTCCGACTATGTAAAAGCTAGGATTTTCGAATCCTAATAAAGGATGATTAAGAGTGATTAAGTTAATCATCGATAACAATTGACTCATAACTCGCGAATTGTGTGTAGATGACGAGTATGAATTTCACCATTACGATCTTGACGTAAATTTGGACTTATGGGGAAATTTTCACTTTTTCCTCCGGGGAATAATTTTTACCCTCTGGTATTATTTGGAGCATTTGGGAGCTTCAATTAATAAAATTGCAGTTGAGAGAAATGATCAGGACATTGGATATGTTCTAGATATGAAATAACATGGAAAGGAAAAATGGCCAAAAGAGCCGCTATTTCGTTTCTTAGCGGCTAAGAAAGACGGCTTAGGAATACGCGTTTTCCGAGAAAGTTGCGGAATAATTATCCACACAAAATGTCAGATTTATTATTTCAATTTCGAGAAGTTTGGAGAAGGGGCTCAAACCGCCTTCGGATCGATAAACGGATAATTATCGACTTTGCTAAAGGATAATTATCGTCTTCGCTATAAATAGCGGAAATTCATTTATTAATTCATTTCCTTTCACGTTTCTTCGTAAAAGCTCTGATTTCTCTCAACCTTCAAATTCAGATCTACTCTTCGTTTGTAATCCGATTTCAATTCCGTTTGAGTTTTCGGATTCCTCTCTTCGTCCTCTTCATTTTGGTACCGAGTTTCTGCGTTTCCGTTGAAGTTAAGGTCAGGTCGAGCCTCCCCCTTATATGGCTGGTTCCGTCGCTCAGATTCTGGTGAATCTGATGGTGTCCGAACGTAGCCTGCGTCGCTGTGATTCCGAATCTTCTTTCGGATCGTCAATCGGGTTAGTAACGAATAAGTTATGAATTTATTCGTTTTCAGTATTGCGATTTGGCCTAAATTGACCTTAGGCTTGTCAAAATGGATAATTGGAAATTCCATTATGCTCGTTACAATATTCTGGTGATTATGGGCTATTTGTTTGATGAGATCTGATGACAGTTGGGTTGAGAAACTGCCTGCGGGCAAAAGGTTATTCTGATGAAATTTAATTAATTAATTAAAGATTAATTAGTTAAATTAGGAATCTAGAAAACGCTATAAGCTAATTAAATTCAAAGGAATGAATTTAATTGATGTTTGAAGCAAGAAGTTTAATACGAGGAATATGATATTTTCGACAGGTGGTGTTGAAGACGGTAGACTAACTATAGCTTAGTTGCTCAGTGAGCGTATCCAGGTAAGTCTTCGGACTTACTTAGCTTCGATCTGCAGAAACCGTGCCTGAGAGATTTATATCTCACTGTGTTGATATGTGTTGTTGTTTTGAAATGCCTTGTTGTGCTGAAATGTGAATGTTGATATGCATTGAGATGTGTTATGTGTGAAGCATGCTTAATGTGTTTATGATGAAAATGATGTTATGATGTGTAAAGCATGCTTAATGTTGTTGTGATTATCATCATGTCATAATTATGAGAAATGGTTAAATGAACATGTGTTAGCCTATTGAGGCGTGCTATTGAATGACATGATAAGCTTGTTGAAACATGATAATGTATGAGATGATAATCCTTTTGAGGCATGTGATATGATGATGACCTGTAAAGGTCAATAGTATGTAAAGTGAGTATTTTGCAGTGAATACCGGAGCTCGGCCAAGCCCGGATCACTTGCGTTGTATAAGAATGACATCGAGTCTGATGGACTTCGGGCTCGGGTCGCACACCTAATGAAAATGGTAAATGTTTGCATTAACATGAATGGCAAAATGTTGCATGTGGTTAGGGGTTAAGACCATAACCCACCACGAGAAAGTCTGGCCCGTAGACTTGATCAGTCTGGCTACGACCTAAGAGCAAATGTCTGAATTAACCTAATCTGTGCAATGGTGAGCTCACACCAAAGTCAGAACCGTATAAGCAATGGTTCCGGATTAATGGGTCCGGGATCGAAAATTGTAAATTTCATACTGCATTCACGTGCATCATTCATAAAAGCATGATATCATCTCATGAGCACGGTATATGGTATTTGAATATATTTGTTGTGTTGTGATGTGTTGATATAATCTCTCGTGGATAGATTATGATCGGTAGCTAACGGTTTTAAACCGATCCTTTTTAGGAAATGCCGAACATAGGAACGCTTCAGGGATGTCAGCTGCAGGAAGTGGACAGCCGAGGCAGTGTTAACCCAAGGGTTGGTTGAACTATTTTTTGAAACTAATCGCTTGCAAGCGAGTCTTTTGTTGGTTGTGTGCAATTGTGTACACATGTTGATTTCAGGCTGAAGTTTTAAGACACCTGTTCAGGTGTCATGTTTTAAAGTGTTGTTTTGGGATATACATACTAACTTCATGCATGGTTGTTATGTAAACGTTTTCTAAATGACAGGTTAAATGTTTTCATTATTTTCTTCGTGCTTCTTGTTGCAAGGTCCTATTTGTGAAGTTGTTGTCAAGCTAACTGATGGGACCCACTGTGTGGTCCTTAGCCTAGTGACGTCTTGGGTTATTTAAAACTCGGGTCGTTACAGACTACACTATGGCCGTTGCAAGCCAGCCCTCCTTCTCACCTCGTCAGGGGCTGCCACGGGCCACTCGACGGAGTCAACTAGAATTGGTGAGCCTCTGCACTTTAACCTACAGATTTTTGTACGGCTTTAAGAAATTCAGCAACTTAGATGCAGCTTTTGTGAGAAGTTGAGAGGGGCTGAGTTGGGAGTGAGTTAAGAAGAGAGTAAATTTGTCCATTTTGGTAGTATGGTGAAGGAATAGAGAGTGCTAATGGTTATATGTATGCATCTTGTTCTAGTGAGAGTTGAAATAGGATCTGCAAGGTAGAGTAGTGGAGAAAGAGTGTTGACATGGGACTTGATTTTAGGATCCAAAACCAACCCGGAAATTTTCAGTTTTTGTGAGCTGAAACTACTAACTTTGAACCCGTATTTGGATACCTTAGAATGAACATCCACCGTTGAATTTTTTAATATATTGTAGATTGCAATACGTAGTTTAGTGTGTTAAAATTTGAGAGAAAGTTAACGGTCGGATTGGAATTTACGAGGTCCTAAAGTAGGACAGTTGGGCTGTTTTTACAGCATAGGAAAATTGACTAAGTATGAGAAACTTCAGCTTTTATCTCAACTTTGAAGATTTATGAGAGAGTTGTGGTTAAGTATTTTTGTGAGATCTTTACCCCTATGTTTAGTATGTATATCATATAGGAGCTAGGATTTTATTTCGGGATTTTATCTCCTTATCCAAGCCGTGTAGATGAACCCAAAATCCAACCGTAACGACTTTTGTGTAAACTAAGAATGTTGGATAACTCTTATAAAACCTTACTAAATCCTTACCAAACTTTCCATGAGAACTAGATTATGAACATAGGTTCTAAAAGAAAATATTAGAACTAAATGATAGACTTTGAGAATTTCCGGCACTAAGGGTAAAATGGTCTTTTACCGTAAGAGAGCTTTTTCCGTAATTCCTTTGCATGAGGTTGGACATCTAGATGTGATTTTGATCCACATGCCTTATTTGACAGGCGTTTGAGTTACCACGGGTTCGGACTGAGTTGAGATTTGAGAAAGCGATTTTTGATCAAGGTAAGTCCATGCGACTTACTTAGCCGGTTTCTGGATGTTAGTTGAATGATAATGGTGGTGTGTGCGATGTGTGTTTATAATAACAACTTGTTAGGACGACCGTTGTTATTATGTGTTAAGGCCCAAGTGTATGTATAACGGGCCGTGACATCACTGCCCAGCTCTGTCAGGAGACTGGGAGGTTCTCTATACCCAGACCATACAGGTACACGGTGAGATGCATCGGATCCACTCCTGATGGGTACACGGGGGCGGAGGCGAGGTTTGGGAATCCCTCGTGTCACAAAATAAGTATCATTAGAGTGAATGACTTAAATGAAGATAATAAATGGATTGTTTGAAAGCATGATGAGTGTTTATTATTTTATGTGTGTGTGTGTGTGCTATTATTATTCTTCTAATGTTTAGATAACTAGCTAATGGTTGTTTTGTTGTTGTTTTAGTTTTACAGCAGGTTAGAACAGCAACTGAGTGATCCGGAAGTAGTGGTCAGCCGGGTCTCCGTACTCTTTAGAGTGGGGGTTTGGGTTGTTGTTTTGTTGTCTTTGCCTTTTGTTAAGACAATTAGTCTTTTCCGTTGTTTAAGTACGATAGGCTGTTAGACTTTGTTGCATTCATCCTTTTTACAAATAAATTTTATGAATTTCGGTTTTCTTATTTGTGTCTTGTTGCAAGATCCTAGTAATATCGTTGTCAAACTGAGGTCAGGACCCATTGTGAGGTCCTAACCAGTAATGTCCCGAGTTCTGAGAATTCGGGGTGTTACAACTTAATGCAGGCATTTATGTTACCTACAAGTATTCATAATGAACTAGACAAACTTAATAGACTTTTCTTTTGGAATAAAGGACCCAATTTTCACCCATTGATTAGTTGGGACAAAATATGTAAACCAAGATCATTAGGAGGAACCGGTATTAGAAAATAAGAGGATATGAATAAAACATTACAAATAAAACTTTTATGGAAAATAATGGCAGAACCGGAAAACATCTGGGTTAAAATTGTTAATGAAAAATACCTTAAAGGAAACTGTCTATGGAACTATCAATGTGGATCGAATGCCTCATGGCAATGGAAGAATTTAATTAAAATTAGAAAAGATCTAGATAAAGGAATCCGATAGAGAGTTGGGGATGGAAACACTATAAGATTCTGAAAGGATAAATGGCTAATGGAAAAACCACTCATTGAACTAGCAAATGATACAAATTTGGATAACCCGATGGAAGGTGTTTCAAAGTTTATTAGTAACAAGACTTGGAATCACCAATTGATAGACCAACTCAATAAATTTTTGCCTAAAGATATTATCGATAGAATAAGAAAATATAACCTTCCTATTAATGATATCAAGGATAGATTATATTGGGCCGGGAACGAAGATGGATGGTATTCAACGAAATCAGCTATGGAGTTAATCCAAAAAGAAAAAATGGGAGTCACAATGGATAAAACTTGGATATGGAAAATGGATGTCATGCCGAAAATTAAAAATTTTATATGGAAATTAGCTTTAGACGGCCTCCCAACAAAACAAAACCTCGATAGACAAAAAGTTCCTGTTGTTATGAATTGTGAACTATGTAACCATCACACAAAAAGTGCAAAACACCTCTTTTTTCAGTGCCCTGCTTTGAAAATGGCTATTGACGAGTGTAACATTACAACCATTTTAAAGAATTGTGACATTGATAGTAAGGACATTACAATGGCATTTGGTGACCTCAAAGAGAAATTGTCAACATTTGAGTTTAATCTACTGGTCACCATTTGGTGGTACTTGTGGATGGCTAGGAACCAATTCATTTTCAACAAAACTAAAATCCCACAAAGTTTTAAAGCACAAGCTTTAAACCAATTAGAGGTGTGGTACCAGGCGAATAAGAATATAAAGAATATTAGTACAGGAAGTAAAAAGGCACGAAGAAAGAAGAAAAACTTGAAATGGGAAAGACCTGTAGAAGGGAGTAACAAACTTAATTTTGATGCATCTTAGCGTGATACAAACCATTTCTCCTTTGGTTTTATTATCAGAGATCATTGTGCCGTTCCAATTGCATTGGATAGAGGTACATGTAACGCAGAGCTGTGTTGGAAGCAGAAGCAATTGCGTTACGAATGGGCCTACAAAAGGCAAGAGAGAAAGGTTTTCCGATGATCGATATTGAGGAGGATAATTTGGTTCTAATCAACTCGGTTAAACAAGTTTGGAAACCTCCATGGGAACTTGACTTGATTATTAATGATATTTCATATCTTATCTCTAGTTTCTCGTATTCTAGGATTCAACATGTTTACAGGGAAGTCAACAGGGTTGCGGACAGGATTGCTATGCACGGACACCTGGCCAAGCTAGAAGTCAATGCGATCCCTGAAGATGTTCGTCACCTCATCCATTTGGATGCTTTAGGCCGATTGGTGTCTCGAAACTGATCCGCCTAATTGCTTACCTATGTATCAAAAAAAAAAATCGCCCCACCCTTCCTTCCTATTAGCAACTTGACTAAGTAAATCTCACTATTTTGTTATTATTTCTCTATGTTGTACTTTAATGTTAATTGTAATACTCAATCTTAAATACCAAGTCGAATAACCCTTAGTTACCTATTTTAATCACCCAATTTTTGTATACCCAAGTTTCGACTTTTCGTAATACTCAATCTTGATACCAATTTTTGCAATCCCCAATTTTAATTGTCCAATCTTCATACCCAATATTTGCACCCTGGAAGTAGCTTTGTTCAGAAATTACGGCGGCGACACTCCCGGCAAGAAGTGAGCAGCGGTAGTGAGAAGCAACGGTGATTATAGAGAGGAGAAAGTTTACAAGAGAGACAATGACATGAAGTCTATATAGGGAGGGGAGAAGGAATAAACGGAAGAAGAGAGAGTGACGTGAATCGTTAATATAAGGATATGAGTCGTAAAAATAAAATTCTATTATTTATTTTAATTAATTAAGAAAAGTATAATTTGTATGTCCGATAAAAAAAATAGGCAAATTTGCTAAGTAGGTCTTTTTCAGTTTTTGCTCTACTAACTAGGCACATGCCATAATCCCGTTTAGTAAATGTACCCTTTTTTAAAGCTTCCAAAACCTTATCTTCTCACACTAATCATCGATTGGAACCGCTGCTTCAGTCTTCCTCTGTTTCTCTCACCCTCACCTTGTTATGGGTTCTTCCCCGGAGATCAGAGCTGCCACACCACCAGAAGGAGCACCACGTCGTCACCCTCGCACTGTTTGCCCTAGCCCCTGCCTTCGCTCGCCATTTGAGAAGACAATTGTTTGATTTCCTTGATTTTGACTTTTTGAAGGAAGAAGATGAAGTCTCTCTTTCTATGTTTTTAACCTTGATTGTTGCTCCACACTTGAAAATGGAGTTCTTCTTCTCTTGTATGATTCTTCTTCTCTTGTCTGATTATCCTTTGTTGCTTTTTCGGTCTATGGTTGCTGGAAGAAAATTTCTGGTATGAAATTCATACCAGAATTTTTAGGTATGAATTTCATACCAGAAATTTTTGGTATGAATTTCATACCAGAAATTTCTAGTATCGGGTTCTTCAACCCTACACTTCTTCTACTCGTGATTTAAATCCTAGAAATGAAATTTCCGTATATCTTCTTCTGAAATGTGTAAATGGGTTTTCAGATCTGGCATCAAAGAGATTTGGGTGCCTGTTGTTTTCTTGATGGGTCTTCATGTTTTTGTAATGTTTTCTCAAAAATGACAGCAAGTTTAGCGGAGTAGAGGAGATCCTAGCTAGAGAAGAACATGTAGGCACCTTCACGGACATTGTTAGGCAACTTCATTGATACTAGAAAATTAAAAAAAAAAAGCAACTGAGAAGGAGGCTGTTCATACGAGAAAATTTTCTAATATGAATTTTCTAGTATAAATTTCTGGTATGAAATTTGTAGTATGAATTTTTGGGGGAAAAAACAAAACAAAAGAAAATAAAATTTAAAAAAAAAGGTATTTTTTATGTAACAAAGGAAAGAAAATACATGTCTTTCTTTCTTTTAATAGAAGGGTTAATAACTTTACCTACCATTAATAAAAGTGGTAAAAATTAAAGGGGTACCCAAAACAAAAAGAAATTAAAAAGGAAACAATTGACTTACTGCTTTGTGGGTAGTTGACCTACTATTTTGTGAGTCGTTATATAATTTCAGCGATTTTGTATAGATGGGTTTGAAGATTGAACAAATCATTTATTGCATTTTGGCTAAGTTGAAGTATAATCTATATACTTTACTAAAGTAGACGATATAATGTTGATGTGCCAACCTCACGTTTTTTCTTGTATTATATATTTTATTAAATTACATATTAAGTCAAAAAAAATCTTTTTTACCTTAAACAATTTCTAAATTATAAATATTTATTTTTATCAGAATTCGATCGGACTAAACACTATCTTATCGTAAGCAACAAGTTGTTTTGTAAAAAATGATCAATTTTTTTTTTACAAACGTTCTTAGCAATGCCGAAAGATTTAAAGTTAAGATTTTGTAAGTTAAAAATTATATTCTCTTTTTGTCTTTTTCTTTACAAGATTTGTTAGTGTTAGATTTAAATAAATATTTAATTTGATTTTTTTTTTTCATAGACATATCATTAGTACCCACATACACAAGTTGATAACATTTTGTTCAAAAAATATTAAATATATAAATATACCCTGCACAAAGTACGGGATATAAACTAATTCTTTCTTAAAAAAAAAGTTCTATCGTACCAATTTCTTCAATTTAAATTGAACTAGTATAATACCCGCACCTTGTGCGGGTTTTGAAAAAAATAAGAAAGAATATTGTGAAATTGGTTTTTTTACGTGCTTTTATTTTGTATACTTCTCTAATCTAATCGACTTACCAATATTACTTTATTAAGGATAAATTTACTAAATGAGATTATACTATGGACATACTTAATAGAATAATAATATTATATATATATATATATATATATATATATATATATATATATATATATATATATATATA
>BSUD01000008.1:128239485-128285770 GCA_033239045.1 Fagopyrum esculentum | reverse complement strand
TTTTTTAGTTTACTTAATCACTTGGCTCTGATACCAAATAATGACAGGATCACACAAAATTATAAAAATACGACTTAAAGTTTTAAACAAGGATATAAATGCAACTTATTATAAACTAAGTACCCTAAATATAAATACTAGAAAGTTATGGGAAAAAAGAAAAAAGTAGAAAGTAAGATTGATTTGATTGATGGGATAATTTAGGGGTGTATGTATAAAGGATGATTTTATATCAATGCAGAGGGCACTCTGCACACTGCACATGCAACAAAATTAAGTGTACATCCACCTTAAAGACAATAAATATACCACAAACTTCTAATAATTGGCCTTATATATATTTAATGGAAAACAATTTTAAATTTTAAATAAAATAACCTTTATTTCAAATAATATGAGCTTTATACCCTACTGAATAGTATACAGATCGACGATGATCTTTTTTAAAAGAAACTGTAGGTTAAAGGTCAATATATATGCGTATTATATTATATTTTTAACTTTTTTTTCCTAAAATAATTTGTGTTAAATTAAATTTAAGAGTACGAAAATATACTTTTCTTTTTTTCAAAGAAAGCTAATTACACGAAAAATAAGAGTACGAAAATTTGACTTTAAGAATAGAAGGTAGGTGACCATACATACGTACATACGTGTTGCTTTACACATTTGCATAATCGCTCGATGCTTTGACTGGAATATCACACTGAACATATTTACCGATTTTGGTGGAAGAATATCACCAGAATGGTGGAGGTACAACCACATTGATACTGAGTTTATTATCCCTCTATTTATAGGGTTAGGAAGAATAATAAAGATTACACGATATAATATAAAATAAAAGCTATACTAAAATAATAAGATAACTTCTCTAAATATAATATAGCATATCTTCCAGTACGTTCCCGCAGTCAAAACGTGTGTACGCAAACGAACGCTGAAGACTGGACCTTCATTGAAGGACGCCGATAAGTTGGCGAGGATTGGTAGGTTAAGGTCCTGAATCGAGCCCGCTCTGATACCATGTCAAAGTCCGATACAGACGGACCGGTAGAGCGGGGGTCGTGTGCATACGAGCGCACATGCGCATTAGGCCCAAGCCCAGCACATAAACCCGACGGGGTTCCATCCTAAAACCAATTGACAATAGGAGGAGTAGCCCACCGACCTTATTATCTCCAACAATGGGTTCACAAATATTAACTTATATATTATAGAAGGATATATTTTATAGAATTATAAAATATAGGGATGTAATTTAAAAATTGGAAAAGCATTGGACATAATTCGAGAAAACGTAAAATATAAGACACTATTCATTATACTCCTTCCGATAAAAAATACGTGTCGTTTTAGCATTAGAAATTTGATCAAAATTATTTGTCGTTTTAAGTTTTATAGGCCAATAAATGAACAATAATTATAAGATATGTTCTTGAAAATTGGTGTAAATAATTAATTTTAGTTCTAAAACCTTTCTTATTGGTTTAAAAGAAGGTTGAATATTAGATAAGTGATAAGATTTAGAAAAACTTTACAAAAATATATGTTATTTAATACTTTTTTTAAAAATTGTGTCAAAGGCTAAAATGACAGTTATTTTTTATCGAAAATAATATAAAATTTGGTGTTCTATTTAAGATGGTATCCTGGTTGGAGTCACAAGGCCTTGCATTGGGATCAGTCTTGTACAAGTGTTACTATTAATGTGATTGAGAAGGTCAAAAGGCAACCGCGTTATATAGTTGTCTTTGTAAAGTGTTTTCCTTATAGTTCTATACATGCGGAGTTGAGAAGTCATCCATATATTAATGTCAGACTTAATATATGCCCTAAAGAAATCTTTGAGGTTTTAAGGATCCAAAAAATACTCTAAAAAACTATCACACAGACTCTAAATTTTTTTTTGGTATGTACACTTCTGAATATAGTTTACATGACTAAAGTGTATAACAAATTATTTAGTGCACGAAGTCATACGGTCTTGTAAAGAATGAAAGCTTTTATGCTAGTATACGGAAATCGAAAGTTTGGAGTTCATCGAGAATTTTAATCTCGGTTTCTTTGGACCTCGTGACGTCGAATAAAAGACGGTACACTTAATACTATTGGTTGATTTGAAGAGAGATGTTTAGTAAAATTGATAAGCAACACTTGTAGCTACTTTCAATAGGTGTTGTTGCATGTGGTTGTCATTGACTACATTTGTTTAGTAACTTTAAGAGTCATGTAAAGTTATGAAGTAACAACATATATGTAGTTTTTGTCCACAACACTTACTAAAGCTTATTAACAGAGAAACATATACATTGTGTTTATGTTGCTTAAAGAAAAGTTCAAGAAATGTCAAAGTCATATCGAAAATACATGAACAAACTCAAATTATCATATCCGATAATTTAGGGATTGTCTCGTAAATCATTTCATTAGCTTAGATGAAGTTTGAATACTAGATGTTCTATATTTTTGGTTTATGCATAATAAGTTTTATGATTTTTTTATAAATTATAATTCTAAACTTAAATCTAAATTTTGGATTGAATTAAGTAATACCAGTTGAAAATAAACATGTAAGAGTTCACATTGTATGTAATATCCATGTCACTCATCTATACTTGATCTCTGTCATTGAATATATTAATGTGATGAACATGGAAGGTTCGATTATGATGATTGTACGATGAATGCCGTCATGAATCGTGATCTCATATTTATATATGAGATGTACCATATTGAAATAAAGAAGGAGTTTATAAAATTAGTCAATACGTATGTGTACATAAATAATTCGTTTAATATAATTGTTTGTTTAATATGTAAATCATTGTAAGATTTATTTATAAATATTATTATTAGCTTATACATTATTAAATTGTTAGTGGGTCATTTAAAATGATTCGATTATCAAGTAAAGCTCATAAACTTTAATTAAACGGTGTGAAATTAAAAACTTAAAGACTGAATATACGTTTTGGCTTAATGAGATTATATTAGATCAATATATAAAAAAAATAATTATGGTCTCCAATATATCAGTTAATATGTGTTTTCTATTATCTACCCATCAAAAAGAAAATCCCAATAAACCCTCCAGTCAAATACGATTCTAGATTTTGAGCCAAAGATCGATCCGATCGTTACTATTGAATCAGGTATGTAAACTTCGGATTAAACTCATGTCCAACACGCGTGTTCTTTCGTACGCTCCTGCTGCCAGTCTTCTTGGGCCAGGGCCCGTTTCTTCATTCCAGCAGCAAGCCCATTACACCAATGCCTCTCAGCCCACCTCCTTGGATCAGTCTTTCGCTACCATGACGTTAAATCCGACAGACAATTATTGGTACATGGACACGGGCGCCACATCCCACATGACGAATAATTCCGGTACACTCTCGTCTTTTTCACATAATGGTTCATTAAATTCGATAATTGTTGGGAATGGTATGCGTGTTCCTTCTACAGGTATTGGAGATGCTACTATCCCCACCCCGTCCAAACCCGGCATGCTCCTTCAGTCCTGGCCCCACAAACCTGCAACCCGCCATTTCTGCACCCACCAATATCCCACATTTGTCCCAGCAGCTACCACCTTCAACCGTTCCACCTTTAAATGAACGTAACCATCCACCTCAGACCCGGCCTCAAACCCGCAGTCAATCCGGAATTGTTAAACCGAAACCAGTTTTTCACTTATCCGTCTCGACCCCTTCAATTTCCCCCCTTCCCAAATCCCACAATGTAGCCCTTCAAGACCCGTATTGGACCGCTGCCATGCTTGATGAATATCGAGCCCTTATGCGGAATAAGACGTGGGTCCTGATACCTCGTCCTGCGGATGCTAATATTGTGCGTTGCATGTGGATTTTTAAGCATAAGTACAGGTCTGACGGTTCCCTGGAGCGATACAAGGCTCGTTTAGTTGCTAACGGTTGTTCTCAACAGGTTGGAATTGATTGTGATGAGACTTTCAACCCTGTTGTTAAACCAGCGACTATCCGTATGGTTCTTAGCATTGCAGTATCCCGATCTTGGTCCATACATCAACTGGATGTTCAAAATGCTTTCCTCCACGACCATCTGAATGAAACGGTGTTTATGTTTCAACCACCAGGATTTCGCAACAACTCCAAACCCAATCATGTCTGTCTTTTGCAAAAGTCTCTCTATGGGCTAAAGCAAGCTCCTCGGGCATGGTTTCAACGCTTTGCAGGCTTCCTCCAACGCATTGGATTTATTAGCAGTAAGAGTGACTCCTCCCTTTTTATTTATAATCAAGGATCTGACACTGCATATCTGCTTCTGTATGTCGATGACATTGTCCTTACGGCTTCTTCTGACGCCCTACGCAAGCAGCTGATCAAGCTTCTGAGTAAGGAATTTGCTCTAAAAGACTTAGGCCCCTTGTCATATTTCTTGGGCATTTCTGTTTGTCGCACATCATCTGGCTTATTCCTGTCTCAAGACAAATATGCTCGTGAAATTGTTGAAAGAGCAAAGATGTCTAACTGCAAACCCTGTGCTACTCCGGCCGAGACATCTGTCAAGTTAAGTGCTTCATCCAACCCTGGTATAAGTGATCCGACGCTCTATCGCAGTCTAGCTGGAGCACTGCAGTACCTCACTTTCACTAGGCCTGACATCAGTTTTGCAGTACAACAGGTGTGTCTCTTTATGCACGACCCCAAAGAATCTCATTTTGCAGCTCTCAAGCGCATTATACGTTAAATTTCTGGTACGTCATCTTTGGGTATCACCATCACATCTTCCCCGAAGTTAGATCTTATTGCCTACACAGACGCTGATTGGGCAGGCTGTCCTGATACACGTCGTTCAACCTCCGGTTATTGTGTATTCTTCAATGACACCCTGATATCGTGGTCTGCCAAAAGACAATCTGTGGTATCTAGATCCAGTGCAGAAGCAGAATACAGAGGAGTTGCCAATGTTGTGTCAGAATGTTCCTGGTTGCGGAACCTTTTACTTGAGTTACATTGTCCGCTTGCCAAGGCATCCATTGTTTACACAGACAACATATCTGCTACTTACCTTGCCAGCAACCCAGTTCAACACCAACGGACTAAGCACATTGAGATCGATATTCACTTCGTTCGAGACAAGGTTGCCCGTGGTCACATTAGAGTTCTTCACGTACCATCGGCTTATCAGTACACCGACATTTTTACAAAGGGTCTTCCCCGACAATTATTCTTAGACTTTAGATCCAGTCTCACTGTTCAACCTCCTCCAGTTTCGACTGCGGGTGTATGATAGTTTATGTAAATATGTAAATATAGGGTTGCCCTAATTGTAATTATGTAAAACTCTTTTGTTATTAATATGAGCCGTCTGATGACGGAAACCCTAAGAGGAATTCATTCTATTCTCACAGTTTCTCTCCTTTTAAAAAAAAAC
Organism: Fagopyrum esculentum; assembly: GCA_033239045.1. Taxonomy (NCBI): domain Eukaryota; kingdom Viridiplantae; phylum Streptophyta; class Magnoliopsida; order Caryophyllales; family Polygonaceae; genus Fagopyrum; species Fagopyrum esculentum. The sequence goes on along the minus strand of BSUD01000008.1, from coordinate 128,280,355 downwards.
TACGGTATGAACATTGAATCAAGTAGCAAATATTGTCAACCTTGCCGACTTTTTCGATGTTAGCAATGTAAGACAAAGATATATTTGATATATGGAGATAAAATAAAGCCTATGATCGGTTTGAATGTATGAACTAATAAGCGTGTTTGTTGGACTTGTTGCATGTTTTGCTTGCGGAGACATAACACCTAATTATCAAATTATTAAATCTACTTCTAACTTAGACTTTCTCTCGATTTTCCACGTTTTGTGACAAAAAAATCTACATAAATTTATTTAGGATTCTTTTATTACGTATCTACGTGCAATACACCTAACTTCATTAACTTCTTTAATTAGTTGATAACTTGGACAAACAATCTTGTAATCACGTACATAATGATGTAATAATATAATCTACTATACAATATTTTAGTACAAGACTTCTTCTTCTTTTCGGTTTACGATCTTACCTTTCGTCACCTTCTTTATCTTTGTGCTTCGCTTGTTTTGAAATTGATCACTTAATCTCGTGCTTATGTTCCTTTTTGTTTGTGATCGTTTATTGATTCTTGCTCCATGACTATTAATCTATTTGTCGCTTTGGTTTATCTGAACCGTTGTACAAAGTACAAACTTCATTGCATACTCTGAAATACGACTCCACACATGAATTAAAAATATATTTTAAGTATATCGGATTGAACACATGTTTATACATGTGAATGGGCGGAGACGTGTCCCACATCGACAATATGATATCAATATGATATCGTGTGAACCTATCATATAAGTCCGAGGGCTACTCCTCCTCCTATTGTCAATTGGTTTTACGATGAAACTCCGAAAGACTTTGTGTGTAGGTTCACTTTTACGTGCAAACCCTCCACGTATTAGACCCGACATATATTGAAAGATAATTTAACAACAAGACTCAAGTCGACAAGAACTAGTTGACACTTTGACGGTTAAGATCGATGGGTTGATTAAAGACTAACTATTTTGATACCATATTAAAGTCCATCAATCTGAGCACATACGCTTTAGGTTCCAACTCAACACATAAGATGATCCTAATATCAATTAACAATAATATGAGTTGTAACTTTTGTATATAAACATGAAAGTTTTTGTTTCCACCTAGCCTTGAGTCGTAAACCTAAACCCAAACCCAAACCTTAGGTCTCCAAATCGGAAAAACTGAAGGTTTACCGGTTTAGCCTAGGTTTTTTGGAAAAAAAAAAAAAAGCGATCGGTCCTTACAAAATTGTGGAAATAAGTGATTTGTGTAGTGATCGGCCCGATCGATTTTGTAATTAAAAAAAATCAAAAATATAAATAAAAGAGCCGTTGGTGGGTGAGCAGTTATTATAGTAGTGGGGCCTATAAATCATTCGAAACCTAAACCGTCAAATCTAAAATGCCAGCTCACGTAAAAACGCAGATTTGGACTGTTTGAAAATCACCGGTTTAACGACTTAGGTCTAACCGGAGCCAACACTATTTCCAAATTCCAAGCCGATATATGATCCTATGATAAGGCCTTTCATCTCCTAAATTGTCAAGTGGGCCCAATGTTGAGAATTGAGGCCCAAGGACAAATCCATTCCAAATGTCAATGAATTGAGCCCATGTGAGTTTTGGGCCGGATAGTCTCATTATAAAATCAAAATAAATCCAAACATTACACGTGGCAGCTAATCAATGGCTAAAAAACCAAAGTGAAAAAATACTCTGACTGAAAAAAGGAAGCCAGCCATAAATGCATGCAAGGGCATAATTTGTAAATTCTAAACATGTTAACATATAAGGTAACCCTAGAGAAAGCTTAGGATGGGCCCAAAACTGTCAAAATTAGTAAAACAAGGGGCCTGAATTAAATAAAATAAAATAAATAGGGTAATAATGAAAGGAGCAACTCGTGAGCAGTGTAACAGATAGCAGCACAGCAAGAGTATTAATTAGTATAAAGAAAGGGGAAAGGATTTTTTGGTATTGAGCAAGTGAGATATCATATGATGGCATCCAAACACCACCTATGGCCCCCTCTCTCTGCACATGACAAATATGATGACGTGTCTCTCTCATGATGACTTATCCTTATCCCTTGTTTGTTTTCCCAAATTCACACAAACCCTCCCTCTTCATTATGGGCTCTGAAATTTTGCACTAAAAAGGAACAAGTTTTTCTTCATCATTACACAACCCCATATGCTATTATTCTTTGCTTTCATGCATGGAGTAGATTACAAGTCTCTCATTTTTTGAACCTTCAGTTTTTGTTATTAGTGCTACTTCAAACTACATCATTTTCATATACTTATATTTCGTTAAGTCTTGTTTGGTACGATTTTCACGGAATCAATAACGCTTTCGAAATTGCTTAAACCAATTCCTGTGTTTGGTAACAAACTTGACAGGACAACGCTCCGGGTGAAAAGTCTAGCATAAAAAAAAAAGTAAGTTAGTTGGTAAAAAAAAATTGCAAGTAGTGTAGTAGTATTTTTCAACACATTAGAGTGGAACAATTTACGAAAACGCCATCCTCCTCCCTTGAAGAATCTTAAACCAACAATGAGAGACTTGTAATCTACATCATTTGATACGATTTATCTTTCTTTAAGCCTCATTTGATACGATTTTCAGGGTTTCAGTTCGCTTTCGAAATCGATTAAACCAATTCCCGTGTTTGGTAACAAACTTGACGGGACAACGCTCTGGGTGAAAAGTCTAGTCGGAAAAAAAAAGTGAGTTAGTTTGTAAAAAAAAATGCAATTTTGATAACTACGCCTTTTTGAAAAACTAGAGTAGTAAATAGATTTTTTAATGTTTCAATTAAGTGAGTTAGTACTCCAACCTTTTGTATTTATTTTCAAACTCTACACACTATTCTCCTAAGGAATACATTTACTAAACAAAAAAAAAAAAGTAGAAAAAGCCTAGTAAACCAAATTGTTTCAAAAAAAAAAGAGCAAGTAGTAACGCATTAGAGTGGACCAATTTACGAAAACGCCATCATTGTCGAATAATCTCAAACCATCAATGAGAGACTTGCAATCTACATCATTTGATACGATATTTCATTAAGCCTCAATTGATACGATTTTCAGGAAATCAGTTCTCTTGCAAAATCGCTTAAGTCAATTCCCGTGTTTGGTAACAAACTTGACAGTACAACGTTTCGGGTGAAAATTCTAGCCGGAAAAATAAAAAAATGAGTTAGTTGGTAAAAAAAAAAAGGCAAGTAGTGTAGTAGTATTTTTCTCTTTTAACGTTGAGTCACATTGAGTTTGACCGTTCCTAGCAAATAACAGAATTTACAAGAGTGCCCTTTTTCACTGAGCAGTACATGCATACCATTTATTACCCGGCCATATTCACACTTACTTACCGCACATTTCTCTGAGTCAGGCAGATTGACCACACAGCCAAATTCAATTTTCAACTTCTTCTCTCGGTACGTGCAGAGGAATTTAGAGCCTTCCGCAATTCCACATACCATTCTCTAACCCTCTGCAAACACAAAAAAATAATCATAAACTAAATAAATCAGATTAAAATAACATTTTCTGATATGCAAATTGGCATGAATTACATAGACTTGGATTCTATTGTCCTATTTTGCATGATTTTGTGCAAATTGGCTGCAGTGAAACAGAAGACAATTAAGATGTGAATTGTCACTTGTGAGCATTAATTTTAGAGATGTTTTTTGCATTTCTAGCATTGGAGATTGTTTATGTTCATTCACTTTCTTCAACTGATACAGAAAAACAAGAAAGGGTGTTGACTGTTTTTTCAAAAATAAGTTTAGGAAGGTAAAAATAGTCAAAATGCTACAGTAAAAAAAACCCAGTTGAATTTTCACCATCCAAACAGCAAAGATATATTGCATGCTGCAAGCAAAGTAAGGAGATTGGCTTATATTCCCTGTTTGGATGTGCAATTCTCATGCAGTGGTACTGGCATGAATATATGATAGTGATGATACTTTTTTTTCTTCTTAATTTTTGCAAAACTTTTGGGCAGTGCCAAACAGGGACTATGTAGTTGAAAAGTTAAATAAAATATTTGGATTATTTTTAGGGAGGGACCCAATTCATTAGCTTGTCCAACTCTCTGAACAAATAGGCCAAAATTCACTAAATATTCTTAGGACCACAAAAAATGACAGTGGACAGAATATATAATCAATTGCTTCTGCCCAACTATAGCCTTGAGGGGCTGCATATAGTTTTTGCTCTCTAACAATATATAATCAATCTATCATAGACTTTGTTTGGTCCATTTTGTTAATTTCACCTAGGGATGAGCAGATTGCGGTTCGGTTCACCGAACCGCACTTAATCGGTTCGGTTTACGGTCCGCAAGTTTTTGTTTTGCGGTTTGCGGTTCAAACCGCAAAACCGCAAGAAAAACCGCAAACTGCAAAAAAAACCGCAACCAAACCGCACAAAAAACCGCAAAACCGCAAAACCGCAAAAAAAACCGCAAAACCGCAAGCAAACCGCAAATTGCGGTTCATTTGCGGTTCGAACCGCAACCGAACCGCAACCGTGCGGTCCATGTTTTTCAGGTTTGCGGTTCGGTTGCGGTTCGGTTTGCGGTTTGCGGTTTTGGACCGATGCTCAGTCCTAATTTCACCTATGGTTCAAATGAACTATAAAACCACCATATCACAACAATTATAGTTTGGCTAGTTTTTTTTATTTTAATCGAAAGGATTTCGAGACACCAAACAACTCTGACAAGACGGAAAACGATTAGATTGTCAAGACGAAGAGGTCTTTGAGTTTAGGGTAATGCTAGGTGACCCATTAGTTTTATTTTGTGTTATTTTTATAGGAAATATTATGATTTACAATATTTTGGTGAGAAAAAGTATATTGATGGCATATATGGACATGTGAGGGGTTCTCATTTGCCCTACAAATTGTATAGTCGAAATCCAAGAAAACAAACTCCCATTTATCCCTTCTGTCCCCTGCAAAAGAATGTGACATTTCAACACCTCCCTTCTCCAATAATATATTTTTTTGTTTATATTAAAAAACATTTCTCTATTATTTCATACTCTTCAACCTCTTTATCTTTCAAACCCTTTTTGCCCTACTTGAATGTGCATAAATACAAGGCTTCTCACACACAAAATACCCATACTCTCATCAAAGCTTCAAACCAAAAACTAAGGGCATGGCTCTATTCCATCTAGGCTTCAACCCAACAGCCAAAAGAAGAGATAAACTCCTCACATCCTTTCGGGTTCGAGCTATGCTGCTCATCATCTACAATATTGGTTTGAAGACGATCGGAAATCGCATGGAATGAAGAAATTACGATGATATCTCTCCTGAGCTTATTCTTCTTCCCTCTTTAACCTCCTTTTTCTTATCCCACGAACGTCACTTGATGTTTCTTGACCTTGCAAGCCCAAAAAACTATCGGTTTTTTGCAAGGTCGTTCGAGACGTAGGTTTTGTTATTTGTTCGTGGACTCCTCTTCTATCTCTTCTATCCCTCCTGAGCTATATGTAAAACTATTTGTATTGCTTTTATTATTCATCATAAACTTGCTTATCTGATCTCCAATATTTTACTGTTCTTTCATATTTGATGAATGCAAGGAATAAGAATTTTACATTTTTACCAAATCTCAGTGAACTGATACTTCTGCATAAAGTTGGTTTCCATATTTTTGTTCAATTCAGCTACATAATGATAGAAAATCTTGAGCTTTATGCTGCAATTTGCATCTTCTTGATGTGATTATCAATGGGCATACCAGTAATATAATGTGCATTAAGTTCTTTTACTGTAAATCTTTGCTAATTGCTTCCATGGGTAAATGTATGATGAGAGTCATGAGACAAGGATATAACAAAATAATTATCCTTTTTCATGCCAAAAATCTACCAAGATTAGGGTTCCAACTTCACCCACAATTCATTTTGGCAAGATATGACCTAATTTATACTTAATCAAAGAGAAAAAACAGCAATTTTGAGTAATTACTTACTGGATAGTATTTAGGGTATGGCCACTCTTGATATATTGTTGTGATATTTCCATAGCTCAAAAGATAAGGAAAAAAAGTCCAAATCTCTGCTCATTAGAGATTGCAAGGTAGAGATACACGAAAGCTGATCATTTCTGACAACCTAAGCTGAATATATATACAATTAGAAAAGTAAAAGAAAACCCATGTTATATTGCCATACATTCTGTGTGCACACCTTGTGAGTAATCTGTTAACATGGTGTATATAATTTTTTCTGTATTTTGTACATGCTTATGCTCCAGCTATTTTCATATACGATGACTGAGGCATAATTACCATTCAGTATCACTTGGTACAAACACCATCAGAAAATTTAGGTAAGGTGTAAATTGTTTTACATTTAGATTCTAGACAGTAACAATTTTGCACAAGATATGTCGTTTTTTTTCCGAAAACTTGAAACAGATCGAGTTCAGCTAGACTGGTTTCATTTTGAACATGAAGTTTTACCAGCTTGTTCAAATGTTCAGTAACAACATGGGGAAAAAAGATGTCGTGGTCAGATTCTAAGTATCATTCTGATCTTCAATTTTCATCTCAAACTACAAGATTACCAGCCGATCTGCTTGATTGAAGAAAACGCAATAGGATCTGACAAAAAAATCAGTCTTAATATATTATCCTGATTTCCAAAAATTATCTTTTGTTTGCCCTCTCTCCAGCTTCAACCACATGGAAAATTCTATTAAAAAGCTTCCCACATCGGAAACTTTGAGTACTCACACACCCTTTATATATGTACAGTATGGTATTACTTGATGTCGAGCTCAGTAGCGTGGGCTTGTAACCCGAGTGGGGACATTAAGGTGATGGGACTGGATCTTGGCTGGCCTAGTCGGGTTCATGGTGGCTAACTCTGGCTCGCCCTCTCCAAGTAGGGAGCTGAGCTGGGTGGTTTGAGCGTAAGCTTGGGTCACTTGGTTCTTAGAGTGGAGGGCAATGCGTGAGGCTGGTTTCACAGAGCAGCGAGAACCTCCCGCTCCTGTCAGTGGAAGGATCACGAGTCGGTGCTACCTGGATCCATTGTGGCTCGGTTAGCCGGTATCCTTGAACCATCATTTTTTTTTATACACCAAGTGGTTCAAACCATCTCTTTTTTTTTTGACAAAACATGTGGTTCACTAAAACTCGGTTACGGTACGAATTTTTTACAATTTACCAAAGAGATTTTGGGTCACTTGGTTTGAGCGTAAGCTTGGGTCACTTGGTTCTTAGAGTGGAGGGCAATGCGTGAGGCTGGTTTCACAGAGCAGCGAGAACCTCCCGCTCCTGTCAGTGGAAGGATCACGAGTCGATGCTACCTGGATCCATTGTGGCTCGGTTAGCCGGTTTCCTTGAACCATCATTTTTTTTTACACGCCAAGTGGTTCAACAAAGGTTACGGTACGGGTCCGTACTACCTGGAACCAAGTGGTTCAAACCATCTCTTTTTTTTTGACAAAACATGTGGTTCACTAAAACTCGGTTACGGTACGAATTTTTTACAATTTACCAAAGAGATTTTCGGTTTGGAAAAACCAAAGAGATTTTGGGTCACTTGGTTTGAGCGTAAGCTTGGGTCACTTGGTTCTTAGAGTGGAGGGCAATGCGTGAGGCTGGTTTCACAGAGCTTGGGTCACTTGGTTCAACAAAGGTTACGGTACGGGTCCGTACTACCTGGAACCAAGTGGTTCAAACCATCTCTCTTTTTTTGACAAAACATGTGGTTCACTAAAACTCGGTTACGGTACGAATTTTTTACAATTTACCAAAGAGATTTTCGGTTTGGAAAAACCAAAGAGATTTTGGGTCACTTGGTTCTTAGAGTGGAGGGCAATGCGTGAGGCTGGTTTCACAGAGCAGCGAGAACCTCCCGCTCCTGTCAGTGGAAGGATCACGAGTCGGTGCTACCTGGATCCATTGTGGCTCGGTTAGCCGGTTTCCTTGAACCATCATTTTTTTTTACACACCAAGTGGTTCAACAAAGGTTACGGTACGGGTCCGTACTACCTGGAACCAAGTGGTTCAAACCATCTCTTTTTTTTTGACAAAACATGTGGTTCACTAAAACTCGGTTACGGTACGAATTTTTTACAATTTACCAAAGAGATTTTCGGTTTGGAAAACCCAAAGAGATTTTGGGTCACTTGGTTTGAGCGTAAGCTTGGGTCACTTGGTTCTTAGAGTGGAGGGCAATGCGTGAGGCTGGTTTCACAGAGCAGCGAGAACCTCCCACTCTTGTCAGTGGAAGGATCACGAGTCGGTGCTACCTGGATCCATTGTGGCTCGGTTAGCCGGTTTCCTTGAACCATCATTTTTTTTTTATACACCAAGTGGTTCAAACCATCTCTTTTTTTTTTTGACAAAACATGTGGTTCACTAAAACTCGGTTACGGTATGAATTTTTTACAATTTACCAAAGAGATTTTCGGTTTGGAAAAACCAAAGAGATTTTGGGTCACTTGGTTTGAGCGTAAGCTTGGGTCACTTGGTTCTTAGAGTGGAGGGCAATGCGTGAGGCTGGTTTCACAGAGCATTGGTGTGTTCAAACCATCTCTTTTTTTTTTGACAAAACATGTGGTTCACTAAAACTCGGTTACGGTACGAATTTTTTACAATTTACCAAAGAGATTTTCGGTTTGGAAAAACCAAAGAGATTTTGGGTCACTTGGTTTGAGCGTAAGCTTGGGTCACTTGGTTCTTAGAGTGGAGGGCAATGCGTGAGGCTGGTTTCACAGAGCTTGGGTCACTTGGTTCAACAAAGGTTACGGTACGGGTCCGTACTACCTGGAACCAAGTGGTTCAAACCATCTCTCTTTTTTTGACAAAACATGTGGTTCACTAAAACTCGGTTACGGTACGAATTTTTTACAATTTACCAAAGAGATTTTCGGTTTGGAAAAACCAAAGAGATTTTGGGTCACTTGGTTCTTAGAGTGGAGGGCAATGCGTGAGGCTGGTTTCACAGAGCAGCGAGAACCTCCCGCTCCTGTCAGTGGAAGGATCACGAGTCGGTGCTACCTGGATCCATTGTGGCTCGGTTAGCCGGTATCCTTGAACCATCATTTTTTTTTATACACCAAGTGGTTCAAACCATCTCTTTTTTTTTTGACAAAACATGTGGTTCACTAAAACTCGGTTACGGTACGAATTTTTTACAATTTACCAAAGAGATTTTGGGTCACTTGGTTTGAGCGTAAGCTTGGGTCACTTGGTTCTTAGAGTGGAGGGCAATGCGTGAGGCTGGTTTCACAGAGCAGCGAGAACCTCCCGCTCCTGTCAGTGGAAGGATCACGAGTCGATGCTACCTGGATCCATTGTGGCTCGGTTAGCCGGTTTCCTTGAACCATCATTTTTTTTTACACGCCAAGTGGTTCAACAAAGGTTACGGTACGGGTCCGTACTACCTGGAACCAAGTGGTTCAAACCATCTCTTTTTTTTTGACAAAACATGTGGTTCACTAAAACTCGGTTACGGTACGAATTTTTTACAATTTACCAAAGAGATTTTCGGTTTGGAAAAACCAAAGAGATTTTGGGTCACTTGGTTCTTAGAGTGGAGGGCAATGCGTGAGGCTGGTTTCACAGAGCAGCGAGAACCTCCCGCTCCTGTCAGTGGAAGGATCACGAGTCGGTGCTACCTGGATCAATTGTGGCTCGGTTAGCCGGTTTCCTTGAACCATCATTTTTTTTTACACACCAAGTGGTTCAACAAAGGTTACGGTACGGGTCCGTACTACCTGGAACCAAGTGGTTCAAACCATCTCTTTTTTTTTGACAAAACATGTGGTTCACTAAAACTCGGTTACGGTACGAATTTTTTACAATTTACCAAAGAGATTTTCGGTTTGGAAAACCCAAAGAGATTTTGGGTCACTTGGTTTGAGCGTAAGCTTGGGTCACTTGGTTCTTAGAGTGGAGGGCAATGCGTGAGGCTGGTTTCACAGAGCAGCGAGAACCTCCCACTCTTGTCAGTGGAAGGATCACGAGTCGGTGCTACCTGGATCCATTGTGGCTCGGTTAGCCGGTTTCCTTGAACCATCATTTTTTTTTTATACACCAAGTGGTTCAAACCATCTCTTTTTTTTTGACAAAACATGTGGTTCACTAAAACTCGGTTACGGTATGAATTTTTTACAATTTACCAAAGAGATTTTCGGTTTGGAAAAACCAAAGAGATTTTGGGTCACTTGGTTTGAGCGTAAGCTTGGGTCACTTGGTTCTTAGAGTGGAGGGCAATGCGTGAGGCTGGTTTCACAGAGCTTGGGTCACTTGGTTCAACAAAGGTTACGGTACGGGTCCGTACTACCTGGAACCAAGTGGTTCAAACCATCTCTCTTTTTTTGACAAAACATGTGGTTCACTAAAACTCGGTTACGGTACGAATTTTTTACAATTTACCAAAGAGATTTTCGGTTTGGAAAAACCAAAGAGATTTTGGGTCACTTGGTTCTTAGAGTGGAGGGCAATGCGTGAGGCTGGTTTCACAGAGCAGCGAGAACCTCCCGCTCCTGTCAGTGGAAGGATCACGAGTCGGTGCTACCTGGATCCATTGTGGCTCGGTTAGCCGGTTTCCTTGAACCATCATTTTTTTTTTACACACCAAGTGGTTCAACAAAGGTTACGGTACGGGTCCGTACTACCTGGAACCAAGTGGTTCAAACCATCTCTTTTTTTTTGACAAAACATGTGGTTCACTAAAACTCGGTTACGGTTTGGAAAAACCGAAAATCTTTGCTTCCAAGGATAATTATTTTGTTATTTCCTTGTCTCGTGACTCTCATACATTTACCCATGTTCGGTTACTAGTTCAATTTATTACAATTTAATGTAAGGTTCACTTTATTACAATTTACCAAAGAGATTTTCGGTTCGAAAAACAAGTGGTTCACTGAAGGAAGAAGTGATTCACTAAAACCCAGTTCGGTTCCAGATCAATTTGTTACAATTTACCCAAGAGATTTTCGCTTTGGAAACAAGAGGTGCATCGAATAACGGAGTATCGAACAGAAAAACTAGGTTTGTTCACGCTTCACTTCATTCAAATTTACCAAAGAGATTCCCTCGGGACGAGAAGAAGTGAGAAATCTCAAACATGTATTTCAAATTTAAAACATAGGATGAATGAGATTTACGAATAATCGAGAACGATGAAGAGAGAAATCGAAAAAAAGGAGAAGTTCAATCACCAATCTCAAACATGTATTTCAAATTCAAAACATAACGATGAATGAGATTCACAAATAATCGAGAACGATGAAGAGAGAGATCGAAAAAAATGAGATGTTCAATTACCCTCCTCTAGCCTCCAATTCTCCAAAGGCAAAACGAGTAGTTTGGATGAGGGAGGAACGATTAAAGCCTGAAACAAATACCGCCTAGCACTTTTTTGGCGTTTTTTATAATATCGATTCAACGTTCTCAACCGAAAAACCTTAAATTTATATATTGAATTGGAGGTAACAAGTTTCTTCTCTCATGATATCAAGGGTGTGATCAAACAACAAAAAATCAAACAATGAGATAGCGACGAGTGAACTGGGTTTTACTCGATTAGAACAAACTCACAAAGTTACTTACAAAATCTATCTAAAATGACGACATAAACATACGGTTCCGGTTCGATTTAGAAAAAAACCGATGGTTCTTTGCTCAAACCTTTCACTCATGTGGTGTATATACTTTTTGTACCATTTTCCTTTTTCAAGATGGACTGCTTTATCAGCCTAAGGTCCACCAATTATATGGTAAATGGGCCTACTAAGTCAATTAAAAGTTCAAAATAAGCTCATGGTAGAAAATTCGCAGTATAGATGCAATTATGCAAGAAAATAATTCTACAAACACTAAGAGATAGTTTTTACAAATGATGTTTAATAATTACAAAGTTTTTGCATTTTTTAAAACAAAATTCATAAAATTATTTACTAATTGTAAAATTATTAATATTTTAACTATATATTTATTCCAACATCCCTATTTTAATAGTTATTTTATAAGGTATAAGTATTAAATTATGCAGCAAAATGAAAAGCATAATCAACAACTCTAGTTTAGGTGAGTTGGTTAAGTAAGCTTTTTTTTCCCTATTGTAACATTAAGTAGATTATTTTGTTTATTTGAAGATAAAATAGGCCTCTTTTTAACCGTTTAATTAAGTGTTTTTAGAATTAAAAAATAATTTTAAATTAACAAAATTAATTTAAAAAATTCTTATTAATCAATGTTTAATGATTATATCTCCACGTACAAACGAAAAGAAGAATCGAAAATTCATGTTCAATAGCAACAATACAAAATTATTGAGGTTGTTGGGAAAAAGCTAAACCCCCAAATAAATAAATTGAGGAATTCGTGAGAAAAATTGCAATAAAAAAGTATAAAGGTATAAATAATGGTATCTTTTGGACTAATTTGTTATTTATGGACATATAAATTAAGTTTTGAGAAATTTTGTTTGAATATTTGTAATTTTTCTTTTTTCGTTTGGTGATCACAAAGTTGTATTTTTTCGATTGGTGCCTTTAGGATTTTGTTTTTTCCCGATCTCTACTCATTTATGTCAAAATTTTATTTTTTAAATTTTCATCCGTTTATACCTAAAAAAAATAAATAAATCAATATCTAAAAGCCGCACGGACGAATACTGAAGCAACCAACTCTAGTTTTTAGATGCAGCATGATCAAGACTCACATATAAAATATACTCAATTGGAACGAAGCTACTATGATAATCTTGATGTTGTTGCAAAAGTGTTCTATTTCCTTTTGCTCGGTAGTTTCTTCGCCATCTTTTCTTTTTCTTTCTTATCATTCAAGTGACTTTGAACACGTACAAATTGAAGACAACAACTGCCGAAGCCTGGAGATTCGAGTTGGTCTAGTGGGATGAGGTGCTGGACTCCTTAAGTGGTTAGCCTGAAGATTCGAGTTCGTATCCTCCGGCAGCATGTATGGAAAAATTGATATTGGAGGGTATCCCCCAGCAATGGGCCACAATTTACTACCCGATCCGATCATACACATACACATACAACGGGTAACCCTTCCTCTTAAATACCCAAAATTTACATCCAAAATCAATATGGATATCAAAGCAATAATTATTTGTACAATCTATTGATATCACACGTATTTATAAATTTATTTTGATTCATAAATTGATCTTAGGCTTTTGTTAATTGATTTGCTTTTATGTTAACTTTCCGTTGTTCAAACACCAATGTCCCCTACATATAGCGAACAGGGAAGAACAACATAAACTTTTCTTTTCTTCTAATTTTTTAGTTATAAATTAACGGAAACTTAAAAGCTAATTTTTTTTACTAGAATGTGCATCAATTAGAAAAAAACAAAAGCCTAAAAACACCAACCGAAAAAACAAAATTTGATGGACACCAATTAAAAAAGACAAAATTAAAAGGACATCAAACGAAATTTCTGTTAAGTTCTATATCAATTGATCTAGTTGTTTGTTAATGGGCCTTTTTATCCGTTACAGGACCTTAATTCTCTATGTAAAAATCAACATACCACTATTGAATCTAATGTTGGACCCCTTTGTATATTGGGCCACTGCCCTGCACTGGGCCGGGTGTGGTCATTCCCATTTAAAATATTTAAAAAAAAAGAAATATAATTGTGTAATTGGGTGCGTAATAGAAACTCAGCTACACATTTTTTTTTTTTTAATACATAGGTAAGAAAATAGGTGGATTAGTTCCTACAAATCAATCGGCCTATGGCATCCTTGCGGATGAGGTATCGGACATCTTCAGGAATCTCCTCAATGTGCATATGGATATCGTGTCCATGTGAAGTTATCTTGTCCGCTACCTGATTAATTTCCCTAAAAATGTGTCGAGTCACCGCGGTAGTAAACTCTGAAATTATAATCAAAATATCGTTAAAAATCATATCAAGTTCCCAAGGCGATTTTCAGATACAATTGATCGAGTTGACAAGTATCAAATTATCTCCTTCAACCTCGATTAACTTAATTCCAATCTTCAATACTTGGGTCGGCATGGTCATACCCGTAAAAATGTTTTATAAAATTCAATTATGTAATTTGGATGTCTAATAGAAACTCAGTTACACATACGACTCTCAAAATAAATTTTGATTTTATAAATGAATTTCAAAACATAAATCTATTTTGTATGACTCTCCAAACATAAATCGGTTTCGCATATGACTTCTAGAGCACAAATCGGTTTTACATGTGACATTGTCACCATTTATGAGTTAGGTACACGATGTCTTTCATGTATCACAAAATTTAGAAAATATGTTCCGGATCCAAAGCATGTACTCAAGCACGAAGATAAAGAAGATGGTACCTATGAAGAGTATCCGGTGTAGATTTTTGAGTATGAGATAAAGAAGTTGAGAAACAAAGTGGTACATTTAGTAAAGGTTTTATGGTCTCGACATGGTACCAATGCATCTAGTTGGAAGACTAAAGTGGGGATGAAGGAGCGTTACCCTCGCTTTTGGAGTCTTAGTTTTGAGGACAAAATACTTAATAGGAGGATGAAACACCCCTAATTTTAAGGTGAGTTACATATATATATTTTCTATTTTATTATTTTATATCGTAAGTTTCACGAGTATATATTAATATATATATTTTCCGTATCTTATTTTATGTAAAACTTTGAAAAAAAATTCGAATTCATACATCCATATGCAGATATATTTTAGAGTTTGTTTTCTTTGAAAAAATGTCAGCGGGATCTTCTTTTTTCTTTTTTTTTTCTTTTCCCTTTGTCCCTTCTTTCTCTTCTCCTTCCACCTCCCTCTCTTGCGTCGTCGCAAGCCTTACCGGAACTCTGTTGCGCTATTTTTCTATTCTCTTTCCATACTCATAACAACAATTTTACCTCCCAACAACCTCCCCTAATCGAACTCCTTGAAAATAAAACAAGTTGTCCTGTATAAGTTTTCAGGAATCGGGATTCATGTTCAAGAGAAGAAGAACAACACAGTAGCGGACATTGGGGTATGAAATTGATAAAACATAACACACGCAAATCTATATACCACAAGTTGAGAACCCACCGCATGAATTTTCGTCATATATGTAGATTCTTTTCAATATTTTGTCAAAAAGATATGCACATATATTAATTTACAATAATATAAATTAAAAAAATATTTCCATGCAATTTTGTTACCGATATTTCTTATACTCTATTTTCATAGTTAACATTTTTCTAACTTATTAAATATAATATTTTATATTTAGATTATTTTCAAAATTATGTCAAAAAATATATATAGTCCTACAAGGATATAAAATATAAAAATCTTTCAATACTATTTTTTAATGATCTTTATTGTAATTTATTTTAGCATTAATACTTTTATATCTTAAATATAATATTTTATGTTTAGATCCTTTCCAAAATTATGTCAAATGATATTGCTTTTTTCACAAGGACCTAAAATTAAAAAAAAAAACATTTCCATCAAACTTGTTACGGATCTTTCACATAATTTATTTAATAATTTGTTTTTATAATTTTAAACTTTTACAACTTAAATACTATATTTTAAATTTTTAGAAAATCATAAAAAAATTTAAAAATAGCTATAGGGTGTGCTCAGTAAAAGATGAGATCATTCGGGAGATTAAAAACTTCATAATAATCCTGATAATCTGAATTGATTTGGATTATAAAAAAGTTCCTAATAATCTCCTAAAATAATCTCTCGGATATCTCATAAATTTTTTTTACCATAATGACAATTAAAAATTAAAAATTAAAAATTTAACAATATGACAAATTATAAAAGTTATTCACCAATATAGCAAATTGTGTCATAAATTTCTGTTAAAAGAGGTATACTTGTAGTAGACTGCATTTTTTGTGCAATTTATATATGTATCGTGGATTTGCGGTTTGTAATAAAAAAAAAATTGGGACGAGTGGACCAAACCGAAATACTTGTTAATTATCATTTGACATAATTTTGAGGTGAACAAAAATCAACCTTCTAAATATAAAAATCAACCGTTATGCATGAAGTCAAACATAAAGGTTCAAAAACAAACGTACAACCGGGTCAAACTTGAGGCCAACAAAAATAGGGTTTAGAATACAATTCACCAACTCAAAAGACATAAGGTATAAACTAGGAACAAGTCCTAAAGGAAACAAAAGACCACCAAGGCATAAACTCACACTAGCTTTCTAGGTCGCTCGACCTCTATGATCCCAAACTAATCTTGAACCTGATTATGCAAAACATAATCAACCTCATTGTGGTAGAGTTAGTTTACCACTAGAATAAGCCGATATATAAGCAATGCAATATACGAACTAGACAAGTATATAATCATATATGATATCACATGATTACTTATGAAAAAAACTCAAAAGAGTTCAAAACCAACATGCTTCAAATATGGTCATAATAATGGCAAACCGATATCTAGATGTAACCAAAGGGTCAGTTGACCGTAATGGGATAACAAGGTAAAACTTGTTTCCGTTATCAAATCCGTCACCAACAATCAATCCAAATCAATAGTATGAAAAAAAAATGCTTGTGCATTCTTTACTTTATAAACTGTATTCAAATCAAGAGTGCAATAATTGCTTTCAAAACATGTTTAATCTATATTGAACACGAAGGTACCTCCTAAACCCCAGCCACGGGATGAGCAAGACAAACACGAATCAGGTGAATCCTCGCCATACACCATGGCCGAGCACAACCCCGGCCCGCACAAACCTTAATTTTACCACCGGTAAACATGGCTCGCATAAATCGAGGAGTGGAAAATCTCAAAAACAAATCATTTTTCGCAAAGACAAAGACCAAATCAGCTCGCTCATAACAATATTGGCAAATTGGTAGTTTAGCTCAAAGACCAAATCACCACTCAAATACTCAACACCAACAATTGATTCTTTTTAAAATGCCACAAATGCAAGGTAAAACATATCACCATCAATATTTGAAGAAATGCCATGCAAATCAAAGACGATATCGGAAAGCTTTCCTAATCAATCCATAACGCATTCCCTTAAAACACCACAAGTGCATAGTTCATAAATACCACAATCAACATCTTTCAAAACATCAAATCATGCATGTAACAAAATAAATGACATTAAACTTAATCATGGTCATATAAAAGTTCACAAGTACTTGTGTCGGTAATATTACTCAAACGCACTCAAAGCCAAAAGCGACAAACGGTCAATCAAAACTCGTCAAACTTCACAACAACCTAAACAAAACAAATATTTCACAATAAACTTATGAACTATGCATTCGTGGTGTTTTAAAGTTATGCAAGTTACAATCGCACAATTATTGATGTAATTCTTCGTTGTACTTCACTTAGGGTTTGTCATTACCCTTTCATCCAAATAATCAAGTACGTGGAGGGGATGCATAGACCCGGATCGGACCTGCTCTGATACCATATTAATTTATCATTTATATCCGGCGGGTCTAATACATGGAGGGGGTGCACCTAAAGTGAACCTACATACAAGACTTCAGGTATTCATCCTAAAATCAATTGACAACAAGAGGAGTAGCCCTATGACGTATATGTTAGGTTCACGTAACATTATATTGTCGATGTGGGACATTTTCAGACATCTCAACACTCCCCTCAAGTGCAAATATCATGTACTTGTTGACACTTGACACAAAGCCTTAAGGCCGGCTTAGCCAAACGGGTAGATAGCATATTTTCGTTAATCACAACCCAAAACAGGATAACAAACCCGGATCGGACCTGCTTTGATACCATATTAATTTTTTTTTTTTATATCCGGCGGGTCCAAGACGTGGAGGGGATGCACGTCAAAGTGGACCGACACACAAGCCTTAAAGGTTTCATCCTAAAACCAATCGGCAATAGGAGTAGCCATATGACTTATATGTTAGGTTAACGTAATGTCATATTGTCGACATGAGACATTTTCACGCATATCAACAAATACCTTTGATACGAGAACTATGAAGATCTAAATATGTTTTACATGCTTCTTATCAATCGTTTTCCCAATTGTGACATGCACGCTAGACATGGGTCTGAAACCTAAACCGCCGGTTTAGGTTTCGGAACATACGGTTTAGGTTTTGCCAAACCTAAACCGGCCATAGCCCAAACCGGCGGTTTTAAAAAAAATAAAAATTGTAAACTGGGCCGGTTTGGTCCATTTAAAAAAAAAAACCCCAAATCAGCGGTTAAACTGCTGGTTTGGGCTAAACCGCCACCGGTAACCCACGGTTTGGCCAAACCGGCAAACCTAAACCGCCGGTTTGGCGGTTTAGCCCAAACCGGACCCATGACTAACGCAGGGTGCAACTATATATTATCTCCATAAACAAGTTGAAAAGAGACAAATTTGAAGTTTCGACTAATACAATAAGATGTAGGAGACGCCGTAGGATTTGGATATTATTGTTTGACAAATTTAAAGAGTAGAATTGTAGAAGAGAAAGGAAATAACGTGATTTGACGGGAAATAATTAAATTATCTTTAATTTTAGAATAGATAATATACTTAATCTATAAGATTTAATTTCAACCTTCATTCTTAATCAATGCTCGGATCTAATAAATTCTACCCTAAAATTATTTTTTAACTTTATTGGACCTCAATTAACTCAATACGGTATATCAAATAACCTTAATTTTTTAAAAATATTGTTAAAAAATATCAGTACACAATAAAAGTAACAACCTTTAGAACTTTTCTACGTGCAGTTCTAATGTTAATCTCAAACTTTGTAAACCAAGAATTACATCAATAATTGTGATTGTAACTCACAAAAAATTTACCATAATTAGTGTGTTTTTTAAGGTATAGTCAATTATTTGAAATTGATTAAATTTCTAACTATTTTAAAATTGTGGTTTCTGAACGTACCGGCGAAACTCTATTAAGTCACCACAACTACATAACTTTACGATAGGGTCCTCGACTAGCATAATAGTTAGGGGTGGGCATAAATCCCGCTTAATCCCGTCCCGTCCCGGTCCCGGCGGGATTTGGAAAAAAAATGTATATCCCGTCCCGTGAAAATTTTGCGGGACGGGACGCGGGACGGAGACTTCTCATCTCGTTTAATCCCGTCCCGCATATATATATAAATAATATTTTTATATATTTATATATATTATATAGATAAATATCATACATAAATTATAATTTTTAAAAGATATTATTTTTAAATTTTTTTTTATATTTTCAAAATTATTAGTTCGATAATTTTTCATCAGTCATTCACTCATTCTTTATGACTCATTTGGTTGGATCTAAATTAAAATACTAGAGGTTCTAATCTCCCTTGATTTAGTTCGTTCGCCGCCTTGCTCTGGTCCGTTCCATCGCGGCCCTTGCTCTAGTCCGTTCCATCGCCCTTGTATTTGTGGATTCCCACAAATTAATGTAATCTGATAGATTATGTAATTATATGTAAATATAGGGTTGCCTTCTGTAATTATGTAAACTCTGTTTATTATTTATACAAGCCGTCTGTTGACGGAAACCCTAAGGGGAATTTATCCAGTCTCTCCCATTCTCACATGATATCAGAGGGTTCAGATCCATAATTCTCTCTTCACCTATTTTTCACGTTTCCGCCGCCCTTCTCTCTTCCAATGTCGATCGACAAGAAACAAACGTTTCATTCCGCACTTGGAATCTCCAACATCAAGAACAACATCGCTCTTATTCTTGATCATGATACACCATATGCGTCATGGGTCACTCTCTTTCGCGTCACCGCCAAGGCGCACAATGTCTTGGATCATATTGATGCCAAAGTTCCTCACCCAGCCGACATTAATGATGCTCTTTGGATGCAAGTTGATGCAACCGTTCTGCAATGGATTTACAGTACGGTATCCAAAGACATTCTTCTTCAAATTCTTGATCCTGAAGACACCCCCCTTAAAGCTTGGGGTCGCATTCAGGATATTTTTCAAGATAATAAGCACACCCGCGCAGTCTATCTGGAACATGAATTTTCCAACTGCAAATTGGCATCTTTTGCTTCCGTATCCGCCTACTGTCAACACATGAAAGCCTTGTTTGATCAACTCAAGGGTGTTGACTCACCAATCTCCGACAATCGGTTAGTTCTTCAATTACTGTCCGGTTTACCTGCTGAGTATAACGCCACTGCTAGTTACATTCAACAATCAGATCCGTTGCCGACGTTTCACAAAGCTCGTTCGCAACTTATTCTTGGAGAAACTAGAATGGCTAAGCAACAAGTTCTAGAAAAAGACTCAACAACCCTAACTGCGGCTGTTGGAGGTCCGGCCAAATCACCGTCCACCGGCGACCGTGGAGCCACCAACGCCGGCCACCAGGACAATGCATCACAACCTCGCAGCAAAGGTCGGAAAGGGCGCGGCCGCAACAGTAGCGCACAACAGACCCCAGTGCAGTACGTGTTTCGCCCTGGCTTCGGATGGACCCCTGTGCAACCCGGCCCAAGCAGTTCGCCAGCCCATTGGAATTCAGCCCAATGGCCTACCTTCCATCCAGCCCAACTACAACGCCCTCCAACACCCTATCCTTCTCAACCGGGCCTGTTGGGCCCAGCTCCTCTGCAGTCCAACGGCCAACAGGCCCACTTTGCCTATGCTGCCAATTTTCTACAGCCCACCACGGTTGATCAAGCTTTTGCCTCGATGACTTTGAATCCTGCAGACAACCTATGGTACATGGACACCGGTGCTACGTCTCACATGATGAATGATTCGGGTAACCTCTCGTTCATCTCGTATAATGGTTTATTAAATTCGATTATTGTCGGAAATGGCATGCGTATACCATCTACAGGTAGGGCTGTTCATTCCCGAATATCCGATCCGTTCGGATATCCGAAATCGGATATCCGGGAAAATTTTACGTAAATGTTGGTATCCGGATCCGATCCGAAACTTTACGGATATCCGATCCGAGAAGGTATTATAGTTCGGATATCCGACGTCGGATATCCGGATAATCCGAAAAAAAAAATTAATAGACGATGGAAGTGTTTGAGTAGCTCATCAAAACTTATTCCAATAATACTTGTTTCTACTTTAATGTATTACCAAAACTGAGTCAAATTATCAAAATAAGACAGTAAACTAAACACTGCAAATGCAATCACCAAACAAAGTATGAAACCCTTAAAAGAGACACAGTATGCAATTCTTAACTTACATATCCAAATTCCATATCGAAATAAGGCAAAACAAAAGAAAATATGCCAAGGGGCAAGCGATCTAGGGTTTCGAAAGAGCAGCCGCCAGCCGCACCAACTCACCACTCACCTGTGACGCAAAAAAGTGAACCAAACAAGCGTGGTGGTCAGAGCGGAGAAGCAAGCAAGTGTTGCGGGCGTCTACTTGGTTGAGCAGAAAAGCAGGAAAGTGCTGTGGGGGTCTACTCGAATGAATGGAGAAGAGAGAAGCGGGCAAGCTAGGGTTATCATCTACTGGTTGAGCAGGGAAGAGAGACGCAGGCAAGACGCGAGCAGAAGAAACCCTGAATCGATCGTTGTCGCTTGTGAGCCGATAAGGCAAAAACTGAGAATCAGCTTGCTTTTTGAGAGAAGCATCCGAGAAGATAAGGTGAGAATTGAGAAGAGTGGTCGACTGGTGGTCTCGAGTCTCCCGTTTGAGCAACAACCCTGAATCGCCGTCGACGTTGCCTTTGAGAGTCTTCAAGAGATGAGATGTGAGCGATTGAGCGTTGAGCGGCTGTGAAAAGTGAATGACGAGAAGAGAAGAGTGTAGCCTCTATTTAGGGTTTCAATTTTTTATATAAAAATTCAAATATTTTTAAATATCCGGAGTGGAGATTCGAACTGGAGACGTGTTGAAAGATTAAAAAAAATACTCTCTTCCTCACCACCCCAACTAATGTAACATTGTGTAATCTTTTGAAAAATAATTTAGATATAATCGGATAACGGATATCCGGGTAAAAAAAAACCCAGATCCGTATCCGATCCGCATATCCGAAATTTATTGGCGGATCGGAGCGGATACGGATAGATTTCCGTCGGATCGATTTAATGTCGGATATTCCCGAGTCGGATCGTCGGATTATTGACGGATCGGATTATTTATGAACACCCCTATCTACAGGTCTTGGTGACGCTAATATCCCCACCAGTACCAAACCTCTCCATTTATCCCAAGTACTTATAGCACCAAAATTAGTCAAAAATCTTGTCTTTGTTCGTCGGTTCACAACCGATAACCAAGCCAGTATTGAATTTGACCCGTTTGGTTTTTCTGTGAAGGATTTACACACAGGGATAACCCAATAGCTCTGGGGATCTTTATCCAGTCACCAAAGGTTCTGAGTCTGCTCATGCTCTTTCTGCTCAATCATCGAGTCTTTGGCATGCTCGCCTAGGTCATCCCGGCACGCCAGTTCTAGATGTTCTTAGGAAGTTTTCTTTTCTAGATTTTAATAAGGAGCGAGTCTCCTCTCTATGTCATGCTTGTCGACTTGAGAAACATCATAGGCTCCCGTTTGAACGTTCTATCAATAAAACTTTTGCACCTTTTGACATGATTCACAGTGATCTTTGGACCTCTTCGGTTTCTAGTCGGGAGGGTTTCAAATATTACTTGTTTTTTCTTGATGATTTTTCACATTTTCTTTGGGTTTACCCAATTAAATATAAATCTCAAGTCTTCGATTTGTTTGTGCAATTTCATAAGCTTATTCAAACACAATTCAATGTGCCTATTAAAAACTTTCAATGTGACATAGGCCGCGAGTTTAATAACAATCAACTTCACTCGTTCTTTTCCCTTCATGGCATTAATTTCCGGTTTTCATGTCCTCACACCTCCCCCAAAATGGCAAAGCTGAACGGGTCATCTGAACCATCAACAACATGATGAGATCCCTTCTCTTTCATGCTTCTTTACCCATCAATTTTTGATCTCATGCCCTTGAGATGTCATGTTTTCTTCTTAATATACTCCCATCCACCACAATCCAAAATAGATCCCCCACCCAAGTGTTGCACTTCTCAACACCTTCTTTTCAACATCTCCGCATTTTTGGATGCCTTTGTTATCCAAATCAAAGCGAAACTATTCCCCACAAATTATCTCCTCGAACAACTCCTTGTGTTTTTTTAGGATATCCTAATCATCACCGCGGATATAAATGTTTGGATTTAAAATCAAACAAGATTATAATTTCCAAACATGTAACGTTTGATGAGTCCATTTTTCCTTTCTCCAATCTTGAGTTGTTTCGTTCTCCCCCTACGGTGCTGGAAAACGAACCCAGATGCTCCATTTATCATCAGGCCCAACAATTAAACTCTCCGGCCCAGTCTTCAACTGCTGCTGCCGCCCCATTTTCCCAGGCCCAGCCCAACGACCCAGATGACTTCCCCCTCAACGTGTCCCCCTCTTCCAGGCACTACTCCACTACCCGGCCCAACTCATCCTCCGGCCCACAAACCAACAACCCCCGCGCTGGCCCACCTACAACCTCTACTGCACCCTCGCCCCAGCTGGCCCAGCTACCTCCCACATCCAATGCCACGGAGACCTTGCCCCAGCCTTCACCCAATATTACTGTTCCCCACCGACCTAATACTCACTCTTCAAGCGGTATTTTCAAACCCCGTCAAATCTTTGACCTTCATACATCCACCACATCCAACTTATCACCTATACTCACATCCCACAAATTAGCTCTCCAGGATCCAAAATGGTCCGCTGCCATGCTCGACGAATATCGAGCCCTTATACGAAATGGTACTTGGGTTCTTGTTCCTCGTTCTGAGCAGACTAATATTGTGCGTTGTATGTGGCTTTTTCGTCACAAGTTCAGATCTGATGGTTCCCTTGAGCGGTATAAGGCGCGTCTAGTAGCTAACGGATGTTCCCAGCAAATCGGAATAGATTGCGATGAGACATTCAGCCCTGTGGTTAATCCAACTACCATCAGAACGGTTCTCAGTCTAGTTGTTTCTCGCTCTTGGCCTATTCACCAACTTGACGTTAAGAATGCCTTTCTCGATGGGCATCTCAACGAAACTGTTTACATGTTTCAACCACCTAGTTTCGCTGATCCTAACGTTCGTCTCACGTATGCTTATCAAAGAAATCTTTATATGGGCTAAAGCAGGCACCCCGGGCTTGGTTTCAACGAATTGCAAGATATTTGCTCAACATTGGCTTCATAGGCAGTAAGAGCGATTCTTCTCTGTTTATATATCGGAATGGGAATCAAATTGCTTCTCTATTATTATATGTTGATGATATTATTCTCACTGCGTCATCTGATGCCCTCCACACCACTCTCACTGCCTCACTCAGTAGGGAATTTGCTATGTCAGATCTTGACCCTCTTTCCTATTTTTTGGCTTCTGTGTTCAACGATCTTCTTCATGTCTATTTTTGTCCCAAGACAAATATGCTAGAGAAATTGTGGCACGAGCTAAGATGACTGCATATAAACCTGCAGTCACACCGGCTGAACCCTCAGTTAAGCTCAGTGCTTCTTCTGGACCACTTGTAAGTGATCCAACCTTATATCAGAGCTTAGTAGACGCCCTCCAGTATCTCACTTTCACCAGACCCGATATCAGCTTCGTAGTGCAGCAGATTTGCCTATTCATGCATGACCCGCGTGAAGCACACTTCGCTGCCCTCAAACGCATCATTCGATACATCTCTGGCACATCTTCATTAGGTATCACCATTTCTTCTTCACCGAAATCTGATCTCATTGCCTATACAGATGCTGATTGGGCTGGATGTCCCGATACAAGACGATCAACATCAGGTTATTGTGTCTTCTTCAATGACACTCTGATCTCATGGTCTGCCAAAAAGGCAATCCGTTGTTTCCAGGTCAAGTGCAGAAGCAGAATACATGGGAGTTGCTAATGTTGTCTCTGAATGTTCTTGGCTACGCAATCTGTTGCTCGAACTTCACTGCCCGCTTACCAAGGCGTCCATCGTCTACACAGACAACATCTCTGCGACTTACCTTACCAGCAACCCAGTTCAACACCAGCGGACTAAACACATTGAGATTAACTTCCATTTCGTCCGAGACAAGGTTGCTCGAGGGCACATTCAAGTTCTTCATGTCCCTTCAGCTTTTCAATACGCAGATATTTTTACAAAAGGTCTTCCAAGACAACTGTTTCTAGATTTTAGATCCAGTCTCACTGTTATTCCTCCTCCAGTTTCGACTGCGGGGGTATGATTGATTATGGAATTATATGTAAATATAGGGTTGCCTTCTATAATTATGTAAACTCTGTTTATTATTTATACAAGCCGTCTATTGACGGAAACCCTAAAGAGAATTTATCCAGTCTCTCCCATTCTCACATAATCGATAGTTAAATAATGTAATTTTCTGTAAATGATTTGTTGTTATTTTTTGAATATCGGTAAAACACTTTGATATACCTTGAATTTG
Source organism: Fagopyrum esculentum (assembly GCA_033239045.1). NCBI lineage: Eukaryota > Viridiplantae > Streptophyta > Magnoliopsida > Caryophyllales > Polygonaceae > Fagopyrum > Fagopyrum esculentum. The sequence continues at coordinate 128,254,886 of BSUD01000008.1, read as the reverse complement.
AATTTGTTTTTAATGTATTAACTACTAATGTAGGCGTCATGAATCAATAATTAGTTATCGAGTTTTTTTTTTCCGATAATTCTTATCCTTTAAAAATGAGAGAAAACAAACAAACATATTAATAGTTGAACACCCTATCAACTATATATCATAGACTTTCATAGATACATCTATCGACCCTTTTAAAATCACAAGCTTCTAAAATTAGTGGGATAAAAAATATTCGATATCATTATAGTGGAACAATTTATTTCCCTTTATCATCCGCCGTTTCATTTCCTAAACCCTTACGGGGCAAATTTGAAACGAATGTGAAAAATCGTGTCGAAGAAAAAGAGGGGAAAAGTGGGACACTTGATGTGAAATTCGCCCCTGTCCTCACTCCCACATCACCATCTCTGTTGTTGAAGGAGAAGGAAGAAGACCACAAGGGGAAGCAAGCATTCACTAGGCAGGTGATGATTCTTCTGAATCTGTTACTTCTTCTTACGCTTCACATCTTCTTGCCGTATTTACAGCATTTTCTGCAACAAACGTTTCCCGACCTAGATAGCTCTTTTGGAGTTCGGGAATCAAATTGTGCTCTCATGTGTTTATGTCTCCATGCCCTATAGTCTAATCGTTACTGCTTTGACTTTTGTACTTCTTCGCATGTTTTACTGATGCTTTTGTCGTGTCAACGGAGGTGAATTTCGGTGTTGAAGTTGGATTTTGAGCATTTCAAGTAATCTCGGTCATAATGTGAGTATTAGGTTTCTCACATTGGTCTTTTTTTGTACGTTTCCATGGACTATAGGACTAGTAGGTTTCTCAGATTGGTCTTTTTTCTGAACTATCAAAAGTGTTTCTGCATGTTTAAGTTCCTAACCGTAATTGAGCTTGCATTGTATTCTATATTAGATCATGCTTCGCTTTAAAATAATCAAATTATGCTGTTCATTTCACAGATGCCAAAGACTTTTGACGATCCATTTTTTATAATAAGATATTGAGATGATCTGATGTCACTAGTTGCTGATAAAATCTTCATTTTTTCAATGTTCACTTTTTTCCCTTCTGGTAGTTAACACTTATATGTGAAATTTTTGAGAAACCAAAATTTATCAGACAAAAATCTGCTCCTCTGGTGTCTCTTGGTCAGATGCTAATGTATGTAGTGTATATTTGTGAAATAAAATTTTCCTCGTTAGAGTATATCAGACTGACATTGACTTGGTAAAGTGAGATTATAGATGCATTTATGTACTTTGGTCGCTCTAGTGCACTTTCATATCTAGACATGAAGGGAAAGGGGAAGCAGAGAGCTAAATCTTGGCTGTGTTATGTTGTTGGAATTAGCTACATTTCATGGGGAATCAAGAACTGTTTTGCATGCACTATGGTGATTCTCTCTTTTTTTTTTAAAAAAAACATACTTCTTTTGGACTTGATCTCGTATTTTTTTGAGAAAACTATTACGACATGTTACTATCAATTATATTAGACATTCTTGTTGATACCAGTTTCTTTTGTTGCAAAGCTCTGGAACTACTGGGTTCAGTATGACAGTAGCAGATATTCCAGCTGCAGGTCAATCGGCACTTTCACCGGCCTCAACTCTGACGGTTGTAAATCCTGTACAGATCGAACCCTTCTATTGCAGTATTATGAGTAGACCAGGGTTTGGGAGCTCTGGCCGTCATGTATCATTGCTTATGAACCACTTACAAGTTACTATTGAAGCACAAGATCTGATATTTTACCAATACAGTGTAAATATGCTCTTTTTGCCAGACCTATTAATATTAATAATCCATCATGAACTATAATGTTATTTATAATATGGTGTGTGTAGATTAAGATAATTTCTGGAGATGGAATAGCCATCAAGAGCAAAGGAGTTCGAAGAGAAGTCGTTCAAAAACTTCTTCAGACATACCCATTAGAGTTTTCTGGCACATGTTTCACATATGACGGGAACCAAAATTTGTATACTGTTGGTGCTCTTCCAGAGGGAACCTCTGAATTTACAGTAGTACTGGAAAAATCATTTGCAACGAGGTATCCTTTTTTGTACTTGTCAAATAATGGGCAGCATCTTGTTAGGGTAGAAACATTGCTCTAAAATTAGTTCTTGTTCTTAATAGTGCAAATGCTATGGAGCCTGCAAAGAGAACTAAGCATTCTTCTCATACACAAGCTTTCAAGGTTGAGATAAGCTATTCTAGAAAAATCCCTTTGCAATCTATGGATGTTATTTCTAGAGGATCAGAAGCAGAGGGAACTCAGGATGTTTTAAGAATACTGAACACCATTTTATGTCATCAAGTTGCTAAGAGGCATGCTTGCTTTCCTCTTCCTGTTCTTTGATGTTGCTTTTTATTATATCACGGCTTATTGCTATATGATAAATTTCCGATGTTAAATCCAGGGGATGCCTCTTAGTTCGTCAGTCATTTTTCAGTGATGATTCACGGAATTCATTTGATGTTGGTGGAGGTATAAATGGTGTTCGCGGACTGCATTCTAGTTTTCATGCAACGCAGGCAGGATTGTCTCTAAATATCGGTACAACTTGACTTTTTCTTCTGCCTTTATGTATGTCTATGTTTCAGCACAACAGTTGAAAGAAGTAACCGCTGCTTTCCTATGTGTAGACGTTGCAACAACTCTAGTCTATAAACCTGGTCCTGTTCTCGATTTCTTGCTGGCCAACCAGAATGTAAAAGATGCTGGTGCCATTGATTGGGAACAGGTGATAGAGCATAATATTGTGTATTTTTTCCTACTGATTTTCATTGTGTTTTTTTCTTTATACTTCACCGCTGTCATATTACAGGCCCAGAGTATGTTAAAGAATCTGAGAATCAAGACCAGTCATACTAACATGGAATTCAAAATTACTGGATTGAGTGATAAGGCCTGCAATCAAGTACGGTATGTTTCTAATCATGCCATATGTTTTGTTTCAATTGTTATATATGGGCTGACGTCTGGGGACTTTCATTCTTCTGAAGATTTTCCTTGAAAAGAAGGGATGATGATGGTGTAATAAATGGAGAACAGACTGTGGAGATCACTGTATCAGATTACTTTAAGAAATACCATGGAATCGAGCTTTCTGCTTCTAGATACTTCCCATGCCTTGATGTGGGCAAACCAGACTGCCCTATATATCTTCCATTGGAGGTATGTAAAATTTACATACTTCTATTTTTTTTGCAAAACCTGTGGGCTTCCAGGATCAGAACTTGAATGAGAGGATAATTTATTGTAATTCTTACCATGTTTTTCAGGTTTGCTTCCTCGTGTCACTTCAAAGGTATAGAAAGGAACTGTCTTCATTGCAGAAGACCTCTATCACTGAAAAGTCAAAGCAAAAATCTCAAGAGCGGTTTCAAATTCTGACTGATGTGCGTGTGTTATATTCTATATTCCTATTTATTTAAAAAAATATATTCTATATTCCTATAACATATATGTTTGATGTTTACATGACACTTGGGTGTACAGGCTGTGAGGAACTACCCCTCTGATGAGTCCCTGTTGGCTGCATATGGTATCTCAATCGAGAAGAAGTTTATGCAAGCCGATGCTCGAATCCTTGAGGCACCTAAGGTAGTTTTACCTCTTTATAAACTGAGTAGCCCTGTGAGATGTTTTCTCCTACTGATTTGAAGTAGCTGCATTTGACGGTGCATCTTTTCCTTTCTAATATGCAGCTAAAGATGGGTAAAGGTGAAGATTGCACTGCTCAGAATGGACGATGGACCTTTAATAACAGAGTACTGCTTCATTCATCATATCTCAATTCTATGACCTTAATTTTTCAGTTTCACACTTAACAGGATGTGTGTGTTGATGGATCAATGCAACAAAAGTGACGGTTTTCTTATTTACAGCATCTTTTTGCCCCTGTTAAGATTGAGCGCTGGGCAATTGTGAACTTTTCTTCTCGTTGTGATACAAGCCATCTCTCAAGAGAACTTATTAGTTGTGCAAGGAGAAAAGGCATGGTATGTCTCGTTTGAGTTATACCACACATGTTCTATTGCTGTGTGTACGTACTATGGTTCAGATGTTTCTAATTCTTGTCCATCTTTACCTTTGATAGCATATTGAAAGGCCATATGCTCTAGTGGAGGAAGATCCACGGTTAAGGAAAGCTAGTCCTATGGTAAGAGTTGATGAAATGTATGAAAAGTTGGTGCATAAGCTTCCGGAAGAGCCTCAGTTCATTCTTTGTGTACTGCCAGAGAGAAAAATCTGTGATCTGTATGGTATGCCTTCTTTTTTTTTTTCCTTCCCCTGGACTTCTTTTTTTTGTATCCTGTTAGCTTTTTTTCATTGATGACAATGCTGGTATTTTTGGATTTTGCTTCCATCAGGACCTTGGAAGTTCAGGAGTTTGACTAACTTTTCAGTCGTAACACAGTGTGTTGCTCCTTTGAAGATTACTGAACAGTACCTCAGTAACGTGCTCCTTAAGATCAATGCCAAGGTAATTTTTGCAATTATATCCCAAGAAAATGATCAGACTTCCCACATTTTGACTTCTCATTTGGTTCTGGGTGCTTAGCTTGGAGGGACAAATTCTCTGTTGGTTATTGAGGAGGCTTCCTCTATTCCACATATTAAAGATGTTCCCACAATGATAGTGGGTATGGATGTCTCCCATGGTCCCGCTGGGCAATCAGATAAACCATCCGTTGCTGCGGTAATTGCTTATCTAATCTGTCGTGATTTTATTCATATAACGGCATCTTTGTTACCCAATTTTCTTATCAAATATTTTTTGTATCTGCATACCAAAGGAGTACAAAAAGTCCTTGCTTATGCCACACATTTGCCTCAATCATGTCCATCAACAAACTTACTTGCTCAAACCCATCATTTGGGGTTTTGATAAACACATCCTGTGATTATTTAGCTGCTTCCGTTTTTGGGATGGTATGTGGCTGTAGGGTTAGCAGCTGAAAAGGTTGTGGCCTTGTGGTATGTGTTAGGAAGTGGAGAAGTTTGGCTTTGGAACTAGTATGGTTGACTAAAATCGGACTCGGACCTTGTTCGGGCTGGTCATTCCTAAAAACTCTACCCGGAAGGTACGGTATGGGCCAGCCCGGCCCGCCATGTCCGGGCCACAAACGCTGCCATGTCCACCCACATAAAAAGCGTGTAGATTGCCGGCCCGGATGGCCCGTATGTACTTGATTGTGCGTTTTTTCCCGGGATTTATTATTCAAAACAAGTAATGTATTGTTTTTAACACAAATTTTCAATCCAATTATACCTGCATAGTGCACTACCAACGAGTTCAACAACAATCAACATACAAAATACCTGAAAAACAACAAGTACCATTGTAGTCAAGTTATTCCTGCAATCTTGTATTACAAACAAGTATAACTCGACAAAATACTCAAAACAAACTAAATGAAAAATAAGAGTAGGTGACGCTTAAAACAAACTAAATTATATATATATATATATATATATATATATAGATAGATAGATAGATAGATAGATAGATAGATAGATATATATATATATAGATAGATAGATATATAGGGTCGGGATCAAGTAGAACGTGTTTTACGGTAAGAAATAAGAACAGTTATGGATCCTCGGATCAATGCACGGATGCCTAAGATTTAACGTCAGAATAAGACAACATTTTATTCTAATTTATTGTAGTCTTGTGCATATGGTAACAAGAATATACACGATATGTTTATATGGAAACAAATTTTTTATTCTCTAATTAATGTTGTACGGATAACAAAATATATGTTCATATACACGGATATAGTCTCGTGCATATAGAAGTTCTTGTATATGACTGCATTGTATCATATAGTGGAATCGTAGTCGTGCATGCTTTTATGTAATCGTGCAACAATTAATTTGTGCATAAGAATATAGTCGTGCATGTAATGGTAACGTGTGGTACTAACTAGCACTACTTGTGCATGCATATTTAAAATTAGATTTGTGGATGTAATTTGAGCGTGCACACGTTACTAACACTACTAACTTAAACTTAAACGTCTATAAACGTGCACTAGCTACTTGCGCTACTAGCACTACTAACTTAAACATAACCGTGTGTATTGTGTAATTTGAACGTGCACTACGCTAGTCAAAATGTGTATACGAACTAGTGTATAAAGAATAAGTCGTGCATGTATATTATATGTTATTTCTAACGCCGGAACATGAAGAATAAAAATAATAACTATGTTAATCCGTGTACTTAATTCAGGAATAAACACATTTATTTCTTATATGGTAACCGTAGATATATATCCAAAAATACATATGTAGTTAATTAGTATACAAAAATAAGAATAAATCATGAATGTTAATGTGTTTAATCATGAGGGCGAGATTTGTTCTCATTATTTTACTGTAAGTTATGTTCTTACTTGATCGTAAAACTCTCTCTCTCTCTATATATAAATTATTAGTATAAAACTATACACAGGCCGGGCCGGGCTCGAACGAGCCAAACTAGATGCACATGCCCTTGTTTATTCCCGGGCGGACGGGCTGGGCGGTATTTGTACAGGTCTAGTGTAGAGGTAGGGTCTGGATTGAGTAGTTTGTGGACTGTGACATGGTTAATATTATTTTTGGAGTCGATACAAATTAATAGCTAGAACGGAACTAACATTTTGTGATTGATACAGTTAAGATGAATTGTATTTCAAGGAAAAGATCTGCTGAAGCAAAATTGAGACTGATAAAAATTACTTGAAATTCTCAATCTGATTCTGCACCTAAAGATGCCTTATGTGGTCCAACTCTGCCTATATCTAGTTTGTACAAATGTGTATGTGTGTACATGGGTATTTGATGTGACTAGTTGTGTGTTTGAGTTGGAGGGAATGGAGATTATGTAGGTAACCTGTGTTTTTGGTCTTCTCACGTGTGACTGATGTAATGTGTGAGGACAATACTCATACTTGTTGCATTTCTTTGTCAATGTTTCAATCTGTAGGTTGTTGGCTCTCTATATTGGCCATACATATCGAAGTATAGAGCTGCTGTACGAACACAAGCTTCAAGGGTTGAGATGATTGATTCCTTGTTCAAACTATTGCCGGATGGGAAGGATGATGGTATAATGAGGTAATCTTATGTTATGAGAGGGTTACTAATTTAGTATATGTATTATTACTAAAGTTCTGCCAATAAAGAAACTACACCAAGATGTGTCATCATTTAAGTGATCATTTAGACTAATATTTAAATGCCTTGAAGTTTGAAAATCTGCTTCAAATGAAGAATATTGGATGGAAAACCAGTTTATACAGATATATAATGCAATATCTTGCAAAACTTGTGTCTTTGTGTTGTGGTAATATTTGCTAGAGCCTATGATGGTAGTGGTCAATTATCATAGGATTGATTTTCTGTTGGATTGTAATGCTAATTTCTCATCCCTTTCTTTATTTTATTTTTACGAAATATACTATTATATGTATATAATTTTTTTTTCCTCACCCCTTTCTTTAATTTCTTTAATTGCAGAGAATTATTGCTAGATTTCTATATCACAAGCAATGGACAGAAACCTAAGCAGATAATTATTTTCAGGTATTAATGAACTGGCAGCATCAATGAATTTTATTTTCTTGAGCTAAAGCACTTTCTTGGTCTATGTAAATTTTGTTTCAGAGAATACAAGCTTGATTTGCTATCTTAACTTAAATAAATTAAGACAAGAATGGGTTACTAAAGACTTATTTGTATCGTTGGCCAATTAAAATTAAAGGTAAAAACGTTGATTATTGGTTGTAAAATATAAAGCAGTTATGGTAACCTAATCTACAGATTAGGAGGGAGAAGGGATTAAATTGCCAGAATCTTTTTTTTTATTTCCTATTGAATGTTTTTGTAAGAAATAACCGGGGCCTATTTTATACCATTAGAAACATAAGAGCCCTGATTATGCTCAATTGTACAATAACAGCCCATAGGCCCATTTTACCCGCACCAACTACATCTTCTCACATTCTGGCCTCTGCCTTCTCAACATTTATTGTTCTGCAGCCCTGAAGCCCTCTCCTTCTCACCTTCTGGTTGTTCCTCCCTCTCTCTTTCTCTGAATTTCTTCACTGTAACTGTATGGTGGGTCGGTTGCTGAGTGCTGACTTGTTGCTTGAGAATTCAACGAATATTCTGTTTGTAGATTAGGACACTTCATTGAGGTTGTTGGATAGTGATGCAAATTTGTACAAAGCCTAGGGGTTAAATACAAGAGAATAAATTGAATAATAAAAAAAAGTCTTGTCCATTTAGAACCCATCTAGATGCTAGATGGTGCCCTCCGCCCCGTATCCGTTTCGCGTATTTTGGAACATTGATATATTTGCTAATTCTTTCTTCTTTGTTGGAAAATTTGCCGAGTATACTTGGATACTCCTATACCCAAAATCTTTCTTCATCCTCAATAAGAACACTCACATCTTAAACATTAGAAAATTCCTAAGTAAACTTGGATACTGTTTCACCCACAATGTTTCCTAATAAAAAGAAGTTTTAACGTTATAGATGTGTGAGGAATTCTTAAGGTGTATACTTGGATATACTCCTTCATACCACAATCTTTCCCAAAAAAAAAAAGGAAAAGAAAACTCTGGAGTCTAGTCAATACTCAGTTTCAACTTACATTATAAGGCTTTCATTATGAGCATAGAATCGTTCACAATTCACATTATAATTTATAAGCATGCTTACCAAACACCACTTGTTACAGTTCTACTTGCTCTGCTGCCATGCAAAAAGAGCTTTTCACAACAATATGATTTGGTGAATAGAACTTTTCACAGGGCAATTAATGCTTGGAATAACTCATGGAAGGAAAAAGGAATGTGAAAAACTATGGCCATGAGTGCTGATGGTCCTTATTTAATAAAATGTCTAAGTAGTGTTCTATGTCACAGTATTGGACATAACTTTGAAAATTGAAGAATAATTTTTAGTGTTGCTGGCGATTTTCATTATGTTAACTGATATTTCTTTTCTAACGGTAGATCTATATAGGTTACGAATTCCTGCCTATCTTACTACCTTTTGTTCATAGGGATGGAGTAAGTGAATCTCAATTCATGCAAGTTCTGAACGTTGAGTTGGAGCAAATAAAACAGGTGTTTGATAATGCTAATCTGGACTCTGCTCTTTTTGGTTTCTGAATGTTGCTTTTTCAATTAGTCATTACTTGTCACTTGCCAATTTCATTTCGATACATACTTATATAGTTATACATATTTTTTAAGTTATTTAGGCAATTACTTTATCATATGCAAATAAATGCCAAAAAATCACTTGAACTTTCATTGCACATGTATTTAGTTAACCAAATATCGAATCCGCTCCATGAACTAAAATTCACTTGGTTGGAGTCTGAGGTAAATTTGTGTTCTTACTAATTAATATGCATCACATTGGCCGTTGTCTTAAAAAAATTTAGGATGATGGACATGCTTTTGAAAATGGTCTTGGTGGTTATCTACCCTAAACGGCTAAAAGTAAGTTAGTTTCCTGATTTAGTAGTTCAATAAAAACTAGATAGAATTTTTTCCATCTTATTATGTAAAGATAAGAAGTTCATTCAGTTATTGACGCCCGAGGAAACATACATGGCAGTAACTAAATCCCATACTCAGAATTGTTCCCTGATGAGATGCTATCCTTGAATTATATAGTCCACCAAGAATATTTCTTCAATCTGAGTCATGGCAGTTAATCTTGTCACAATCTTTGACATAGTGATTTGATCTTCTAGTTTTATATATGCTGAATGAAAATTTTCTTAGACCGTAGTTTCTTGGCAGTGCTCTCCATGTAGTCAGCCTATGCAGTATTTCTTCTAGTTTATGGATCCATTAAGCTCCGTAAATAGCGGAATAAAATAGCAATGATGAGTGGTAACTTTTTGTATGTCATTATTGTCCTCTGTATTATAATCACGATCTTGAATTACCAAATTTAGGCATACCTTGGTTTTGGTGATGCTGAACTCCCCAAATTCACAGTAATTGTGGCACAGAAACGTCACCATACAAAATTTTTTCAAGCAAGCTCCTTTCAGAATGTTCCTCCTGGTCAACTTCTTGCTTTCTCTTCTTCCTTTTGTTTTTCCATCGCTGTTTTCGTCTAGTTTGACCAATGTTGCCCCCTTTATATTATCCAGGTACAATTGTTGATACAGGTATTGTGCATCAGCAAAATTATGATTTCTACCTGTGTGCTCATGGAGGAACAACTGTGAGTTTTGTGCTTCTCGATATGACATTGGATTTTCAAATCTGAAAGCCCGTTGAAAACGATTGCTTTTCTCTCCTCGACTCTCTGTTAACCATGTTTTTTTTTCCTTCATACAAAGGGAGCATTGCGACCTGCTCACTATCATGTCTTACTTGACGAGATTGGATTCTCTCCTGACGAACTTCAAAATTTCGTGTACTCTTTATCTTACGTGTAAGTTCTTCTGCTCTTGGGCATTTTTCTAGAATTGATATATTTTCGGAATTTTTCTAGAATTAATATATTTTTGCATGTAGAGGGCAAAGGAGCAATTGTGCTGTATCAGTTGGTACGTGTTTCCTCTTCAAGCACATCTCTAGAACCAATAAATCAATCTTCTTACTCTTAAGATAACTATGATGCTTAATTAACCTTACCCCTTTTCACATTCAGTGGCACCTATATACTATGCACATCTTGCAGCCAAACAATTAAGTCAATTCCTTAAACTCGAGGGTCTTAATGAAACATCTAAGGCTGAAGAGCTTGAAGGAGACGTAAAAACAGAAAGCCCCACACTTCCCCAACTGCCCAGGTTTGACAGAAAAGTCTCACGATCCATGTTCTTCTGCTAGAAAGGGCTGAAACAGTTTTTATAAGGTCAGGCGTTTAGTAAATACTTTTGTGAATTCTGTTCAGTTGCTGGTACATAACAGAAGGTAGCTTAGATTTAGTCCTCTGCTAGACTTGGTCTGCATCTGAGTGGAGAATTTTGTTTACTTATGACTAAACACGGAAAAGCTTTTCGCTACCCACTTTAGATGCAGCATCTATTTTTTGTAAAACCAAGTTAAATATCTTTTGCACATGCCCATGTTTTGTCTTTGTTTGAGCAATGACTCCAAAAGGCAGATTTACCGCGAATAGTCTGTGAAGCCTCTTAATGCCTAGGAGACCAGATCATGTAGTATGCTCATTCTAAATCCCATCCCGTCTCTTTCTCGCAATCCATTTTATGCTCAATTTTCTTTTATCACATGTCTTTGTTCTCTGACTGGATTATATTATGTCTTCCTGTTGCCTCTTGTCCCTGTGGATTGATTCTTTTCAGATAAACTGTTGTGATCACGACAGATTGTGAATTCGAATTTGGTACGCTTACCTGTTGTCATTCTATTGTTGGAGGTGTTTTCACTTCCGAAAAGGCTGTGATTTCAGTATCATATCCTCTATATGTCAAAATGTTCGAGTGCAACATGCCACATAATTGAATGGTTTTAAGATTGTTTTATGCTTCAGTTTCTGCACTCCTAAGCTTGATATATAAAATGACTTGCTTAACACTAAGGGCCCGTTTGGTTTTAACTCTGGAATCGGAAACGAATCTAGTCCATACGTATACCCTTGTTCATGGAAGTTTTTGGAATCACTCCTTGTGGTTTAAAGTAATTAGAGTAGAATTTGATTACTTTTGATACCCTATATTTATCATTTATACAATATTTTAACTAGTATAGACTATAGAGTTAAAGATTTCTTCTTTCCATTTGCTCACTCACAGCCCTTGCTTTTTGTACCTCTTTATGTGTTTGGTCAAAAAGGCTTTTACACAATGGAATTGATCAAGTCTTGGCCAAAATACCTTTTCTTTTTTTGTTTTGTTTCCCTTCCAAGTTATTTAGGCACGGCAATTACCTTTTAATCCAACTGTGCTATAAACCCTAATAAGACTTTTAAAGCACGACCAAAAAGTGGAAACAATCGGTAGACATCATATTTTACACTGAAAGATGTGTATACTATTGTGGCACAATTGAATATGATAAGAGTGCTTCTATTTGGAGCATTGTTTGCTTTCACAAACCATAATGGCAAGACCATTTCCCATGTTTCCTGCCTTTTTTTTTTGTCACCGTTCAACGTCTTTGTCACAGTCGTGTCCTTTTCCTTTGTGTCTTTCTCTAATCTTTAGGGTCAAATTCCAATGGCATCCTTGTTTATGGAGTAAAAAAAAATCTAGGGTGGACATAAATTCCGGTTAATCTCGTTATAAAAGTAATAAAAATACTACAAGAATGTTATATTTTGTAAATTATTTGTTGTGATAGACATTTAAAAAAAATTGTTATCATTAATGTAGTGCGGTGTTAGATTGTTTTAATGTGAATCGGTAAGACACACTTTGTTGTAACTTGTATTCGTTTTGAATATACTATCCTCAATGTGGGACAGGGTCCGCGCGAGACGAAGAAAAAAAGTTGTAAATTTCATCTTGTTCTGCTTATAATTTGCGGGATGGGACGCTGGACGACCCAAATCCCGTCTCATGCCCAGCCCTAAAAAAACAATTAAAAGAATCATTATAAAAGCTATTCCAAATATATGGTGTGTTCACACTTTGCAACGAAACCCTAGTATCCCCATTTTTACGGTGGTAACATGTACGTATACTGTGCATGACTCTTGTCTAACCCAACTAACAAGCTCTAAAATTTCAAAATATTTGTTAATTAGCCAATTTTACGTATTTTATGTGAATAATACCTTGTCGAGACAAAATATGTAAGTACATGATAAAAGTTTTATAATGTCTCAATATGGATGTTTTTCATACCGAAAGATTTCTTGTTATCTAAAATTTTTAATTTATATATAATTTTGGGGAAAAAAAATTAAAAAGTTGTTTAGTATTAGGTTATTAGCCGTGGATAATAAACAAACCTGCAACATAGGGTACTCTCTTATATCCTAGGCTCGGACTTAACACATATGATGCGTTTATGGACGTGTGAAGTGTGAACACCTATGACCACTCTATCTGATATATATACTCATACTGTGCATGAACCACTCTTGTCCAACCCAACTAACAAGCTCTAAAGTTTCCTAGTATTTGTTAATTAGCCAATTTTACATATTTTATGTGAATAATACCTTGTCGAGACAAAATATGTAAAGTACATGACAAAAGTTTTATGATGTCTCAATATGGATGTTTTTCATACCGAAAGATTTTTTGTTACTTAAACTTTTTAATTTATATATAATTTTGGAAAAAATAGATGAAAAGTTGTTTAGTATTAGCTTATTAGTCGTGGATAGTGATCAAACCTGCAACATAGGGTACTCTCTTATATCCTAAGCTCGGACCTAACGCGTATGATGCGTTTATGGACGTGTGAACACCACTCTATCTGATATATAATTAAGTTTCGAGAGTTATATTGTCAGTTAATTTTACGATAAAATCTTAATAAACTAGTGCGTTTATGTGTCTGGTCCCACATTATCTCAAGAGGTTTGGGTATTAAGGACTAATCAACCCATAAATTTAAGACTTGTTATTTTAGTGGAGGGGTTGCGTTCATTGTTCAAATGCCATCCCATCCAACTCCAACCCCAAATTTCTTGTCATAATGCCAACTAACCTACCAAGTATAACCAAACAACCAGTCAAATGAACAGCAAACCTAAAGTTCTTGCTAAAGTAAAAACAAACATAAAAAGAGAAAAAGAAACTACACTAGTCAAGTTAATCAGCAAGTAATATTCAATGCAGTGGGGAAAGCAACAAAATGTTCATATACTTGTACAATAATACCTTTTGCCTTTACAAATTCCTATAATTCTCTCCGTAATTCTCCATAAACCCGCTATTGGTGTGAGGATTAAAAAAACATATAAAATTTTTCATATTTTTCATTTTTCATAAGTTTTGTAAACCCATAAATCAGTGTCGCCGAATGTAACCTCTATATATAATTCAACCCTTTTTATATCTTGGCTCGATGAGTTGAATGTAAAATTTGCCAAATACCATAAAAAATGTAAGATTGACCAACATGTACTCACCGTAATTCTCCATAAACCCGCTATTGGTGTGAGGACTAAAAAAACATATAATCTTTTATTCTCATGAGTTTTATAAACCCATAAATCAGTGTCGTCGAATGTAATCTCTATATATAATCGAAGCTTTTTTTATATCTTGGCTCTATTAATTGAAAACATTACCAAAAAAAATTGTAAAATTTGCCAACATGTACTCATATTCAGTTTGATGTTCCTTTCTTAATAATATTTTTGTTTCATATTGGGTTTAATATATAAAAACTGAATTGATGCAATGTAACTGTCTAAGCACCGTCCCGGGAGAAAATTGCGTACAATTGCCTCAGGCGTCCCACGTTCTATGCAGCAAAAAGTGAATGGCATTGTGGGTCACAACAAACGAATGGTCTCTTTGATAGACAAGAATACATTCAATTGAATGTAGATAAATATGTTTTTTATTTAACAATATGTTTTTCAAATAAGTACTATGAGTTTATTTTATATGAATCTGCTTTTTTTTTTTTATAGTATGCACTTAAAAAGGCTTAAAATTTTAGTTGATTTTTTAAATTTTGTATATGTGGAAAAATTTGTGTTGACACAATTGTCTATAAAAAAAATTGTCGAAATTATTTTTCTAAGTTGGTGAAAATTGGGATGTTCCACCGATTGAAGACCCTCATGGCACTGGAATTTGCAATCCTATTTATGAGCTCAACCATACTGTTTGAGTTTTAGTTCCGACCGTCATATAATGTTGTCCTCTTCAAAATTGTAGTTTTTCTGGTCACATGGAAGAGTAGTGTATTTGTAATCTACTCTTGAAGGTTGTCGATGAAGTTTAAATCAAAGATGTCCACAATTGTTCCTCAATAGCTCTCTTGTGCACTTTCTCCGATAACCTTGTACCTTCAATTGTAGTCATGGCGGTCCTCGTTCTTCGGTGTTTGGTTTTATTTTCTTGTCTTGTTCCCTAACAACTAGTTAGTCTGTCGTTTCTTTACACCCGATTTATCTAGTGCCTTCAACCTCTTTCTTTATAAATTAACGACAAAGAATATTTACCATTTATCACTGATAGTTACGGTGATAAAAATATTTAAATTTTTATTTGAGAATGTTATAACATACATGAACGTGTGGTAAATTATATCCTCGAAAATTATAAGGAAAATTAAAAAGAGACAAAATTGCCTAATTATTTGTTAAAAATAAGGGATATATAAGAGAATTATTCAGGTACGGCCCTCTTTTTGCGGTACGGCCGTACGGCCGTACCGCAGGGCGACACGTGTCCCGAAAAAAAAAAAAAAAAAATTTTTTTTTTTTTTTTTTTT
>BSUD01000008.1:128114124-128239321 GCA_033239045.1 Fagopyrum esculentum | reverse complement strand
TATGAACTATTACTTAATAAGTTTTGAACTATTACTTTCAATCCTTTATAAATTTTACACTATGAACTATTCTATTATAATTCATGAACTATCCTTTTATAAGTTATGAACTATTCCATAATAAGTTTTGAACTATTACTTTTACTCGTTTTTTTATAAAAAAAAAAAAAAAAAATTTTTTTTTTTTTTTTTTTTTTTTTCGGGACACGTGTCGCCCTGCGGTACGGCCGCACGGCCGTACCGCAATAATGGGCCTTACTTGAATGATACCCGGATATATAATAACTAAATTCGTGAATATTAATTTGAAAGATTCTAAAATTATGATGTGAGGATTGTAAGTGTCAGAAGAAAAAGACTCCTTTTTGAGCCATAGCACTGACTGGAGTGGAATGTGTTTGTTGGTTGGTCTGCTCTTTGACTTTTGACCGATGTATCTATGTATTTACTGTTGGGGGGGTCCTCATTCTCTGGATTGCGCGCCCAGGGACAACTCGGTGAACCCCTTTCACATCCACCGCTAAATCAGTCACCATGTGAATCTAACGGTCGGTTGTACAGGAGATGAGTGGTGGACGGGGTTCATGTAAAAGTCACTTTTTAATTTTTAGGCTCGGCTCGGGCTCGGCTCGTTTATAAATAAACCGAGCTTGAACATGTCAAAGCTCGGCTCGTTCGGGTAAAGCTCGACTCGTTCGACTAAAATAACACTATAGGAGCATTATTCTAGCCGAGCTACTCGGGCTCGGCTCGTCAAAAGCTCGACTCGAGCTCGTTCACTTTCTAAACGAGTCAAGCTTGAGCACGTTTTAAAGCTCGTACAAATTTTAGGCTCGACTCGTTTATAAACGAGCCGAGCTTGAGCATGCTGATGTTAGGCTCGTATTACACCCCTAATCTATATATGTCTATTTGTAAGTGCGAATTTGTGAGTATGTATCAATTAAGAATATAGTATAATCTTCAATAAATAAAAAATGACAAATCTGTAAATATGCATATAAATATAATAAATATTTTTTTTTATCTTATTTAGCGAAAGTTGGTATCATATGCCAAACAAAGTTTTTGTTTTATTTTATAATATTTATCTCTACTTGTTATGCCAATTTATAGTAAATTTGTAATTTATTATTAATTAGAGTTGATAATTAGAATAATATCAATAAAGATGGCCTTATATATTATTCATCATGCTCTGCTTGTTGTTTCTTATTTAGAATTCAAGATAATATAAGGAACAAAGAGGTTAGATGTATGAATAATGATACAAGTTGTAGGCTATTGAAGTACTATGATGGGTTTGTGCATATGACAATAATCAGAACTCTTATAATTTTAATAAGATAAAATAAATTTATGTTATTTCTTAACATAACTATTTTAGATTTTACAATAACTAACATTTTTATATTTAATTTTTATAAAAAAAATTAAGGAGTCTAATTTGTATCAATAGTAAAAAAAAAAAGATTTGGTAATCCATTCTTCTTTGTACGTGACTTTCAAAGCATATAATTAGGATTGTAAAATGAGACAAGTACTCGGGTTCGGCTCGCTAAAAGTTCGGCTCGAGCTCGTTCACTTTCTAACGAGTTAAGTTTGAGCACATTTTAAAGCTCGTATAATTTTTAGGCTCGGCTCGAGCTCGGGCTCGGCTCGTTTATAAATGAGTCAAGTTTGAGCATGTCAATGCTCGGCTCGTTTGTGTAAAGCTTGACTCGTTCTGCTAAAATAACACTATAATAACATTATTTTAGCCGAGCTACTCGGTCTCGACTCGGGCTCATCTCGTCAAAAGTTCGGCTCGAGCTCGTTCACTTTCTAAACGAGCCAAACTTGAGCACATTTTAAAGCTCGTATAAATATTAGGCTCGGCTCGGACTCGGCTCGTTTATAAACGAGCCGACCTCGAACATGCCGATGCTCGGATCGTTCGGCTCGTATTACCCCGCTACATATAATCAATGACATGTATAAAATTTGGACCAATTTATATAATGATATTTGAAAGAAATAGAAAGTAAGATTTGGGGTTTGAGGGGTGTTGCATGCTTGCGATCGTGCGAATCCGATTCTAGTTTGTGCCTCTCTTTCAAGCTCATTCATTAACTTTCCCATTTTCCACACAAGTAAATCGAAAATATTGAATGTGAAAAGGTTTTTTTGGTGGATAGAGATGTGTTGACTAGTGATATATATTGATATGTTTACGCTTACGCATAGCATATTTTAGACAATTTAGTTTATCATTGTTTCATAGGTTTCTTATTTATAAAGTTTCCAATAAGTAAATGCTATAGTCACTATGGTTAACAAATAACATATACGGATCAATCGTTATTATGTAAACACGAATATTCTAATAAATATATATACAATTCAAAATGATGTTTGAGTTATATTTTATGCATTGTGCAAGCATGTGTAAGTTATTGCTTATATACAAGAACATTTATAAAGAATATTCTTATAGTAAAAAATAATATATATATATATATATATAGGGTGTGGATCCTATGAGAACACTCCCTGGATCATATGAGAACACTCCCTAACGTGAGAACATGAGAACAATTGTACACCGTTGGATGTGAGTATTAAGGGTTGAGATTTAGAGTAGATATCAAAAATAATAATAACTATGAATAATAATAATTAGAAATCCAACAATAACTACGAATAATCCACTCAACCAACAATAACTACGAATAATACATTAAACGATATGACACATTCGTAACAAAACTGATAATAATTACGAATCTGTTCTCATGTTCTCACGTTAGGGAGTGTTCTCATAGGATTTATACTCTCTCTCTCTCTCTCTCTCTCTCTCTCTCTCTCTCTATATATATATATATATATATATATATATATATATATATATATATATATATATATATATATATATATATATATATATATATATATATATATATATATATATATATATATATATATATAGTATAAATCCTATGAGAACATCCCCTAACGTGAGAACATGAGAACATATTCGTAATTATTATCAGTTTTGTTACGAATGTGTCATATCGTTTAATGTATTATTCGTAGTTATTGTTGGTTGAGTGGATTATTCGTAGTTATTGTTAAATTCCTAATTATTATTATTCGTAGTTATTATTATTTTTGATATCTACTCTAAATCTCAACCCTTAATACTCACATCCAACGGTGTACGATTGTTCTCATGTTCTCACGTTAGAGGTTGTTCTCATGGGAACCACACCCTATATATATATATATAATAATTTTTTAAATGGGAACTAATTATCAGGGTGTTGTTCAAGTATGACACATTATTCTGGTAGGGCCGTGTGACTGAACGTAGAGCTGACACGTGTCCCAAATTTTATTTTTTTTTATTTTTTTTCATTTTTTTTCAGAAACGAGTGAAAGTAATAGTTCAAAACTTATTAAGGAATAGTTCATAACTTATAAAAGGATAGTTCATGAATTATAATAGAATAATTCATAGTACAAAATTTATAAAGGAGTGAAAAGTAATAGTTCAAAACTTATTAAGGATAGTTCATAACTTATAAAAGGATAGTTCATGAATTATAATAGAATAGTTCAAAGTGCAAAATTTATAAAGGATAGTGCATAACTTATAATATGATAGTTCATGAATTACAATTAAATAGTTCATAACATATAAACGATTAATTTATAAATAATTTGATATAATATATTAAAAAGTAATAGTTCATGGATTATATGAGAATAGTTCAAAGTTTATAGGAGAATAGTGCATAAATTATAACAGGGTAGTTCAAAATAATTTTCATTCGTTTCTGAAAAAAAAATCAATCGTTTATGAGAAGAAAAAAAATGTTGGACACGTGTCGGCTCTATGTTCAGCCGCACAACCCAACCCGAAATTATAAACCGCAACTGAACAATGTCCTATATATAATATTTTTTTAAATGGGAACTAATTAGAAAGTGCTAATTGTTTAATAATATTTTAAAATATATAGTTAATTATTTAATTATATTCAAGGTTGTCCAATTATTCAATAATTTCGAATATAGTTTAACAATTGGATAAATTCAAGTATAATTAGATAATTGCTTATAAATTT
Source organism: Fagopyrum esculentum (assembly GCA_033239045.1). NCBI lineage: Eukaryota > Viridiplantae > Streptophyta > Magnoliopsida > Caryophyllales > Polygonaceae > Fagopyrum > Fagopyrum esculentum. Next base: position 128,235,212 of record BSUD01000008.1, on the reverse strand, counting down.
TAACTCAAGATAATTTTTAGTTGAACAAATTCAAGTTATATTTCAACAATTGCTACTTTTCTTGTAAAAAAATATATCACCGTCAGATGGTTATATAATTTTTAATAATATTTTTAGTCGAATATAGTTTAACAATTAGACATATTCAAATATATCACTGTTGGATGGTAATAATTTCGTAGTTTTATATATATATATATATATATATATATATAGAGAGAGAGAGAGGGATTGCCATGAGAACATGTCGAAATTTAGAGTAGATATCATAATTAATAATAATTACGAATAATAATAATTATGAATAATCTATTCAACCAACAATAACTATAAATAATCCACTCAACCAAACAATAATTACGAATAATAAATTAAACGATATAACACCTTTATAAGAAAACTAATAATAATTACGAATATGTTCTCATATATATATATATATATATATATATATATATATATATATGAGAACATATTCGTACACGTTCTTATGTGATGAAATAATACACGTTTCTATACATATACATATAATATTGAATCTGAGATACGCGAATATATAAAATAAAATACAAATTTAGAATATATTGTTGCATAATTTGATTAGCGTCGTCGGTGTTGAAGGGAGATACAAAATTCAATTAGCAATAGATTACTCTGCTACTTAATTAGGTTTTGGTTATTCGGAAAGGACATTATGTACTTGTGGGCCATGCTTTATTAATTTTTATTCACTCAAGTCAACACTACTATAGTACCCTTCACTCACATAAAATATTAATTAAAATTTGCCTTTTATTTTTAATTTGACGGACAAATAAGATTTTCGGTATCGATAAATTTATAAATGTAATAAAACCAATGCTCAATCGTTAATCACCGTATATTATATTAGCGTCTTTTGAAACAATTTGGTTTACTATTTTTTTTTTAATTTCGTGTTTAGTAAATATATCCCTTGAGAGAAGAGCGGGTAGAGTTTGAAAATAAATACAAAAAGTTGGGATATATTTACTTAATTGAAACATTAAAAAGTCTGGTTACTGCTCAAATTTTTTAAAAAGACTTAGTTACTAAAATTGTCCCGTCTGTTTTATGATATTGCTTAGTGCGTCCATTATCATAAAATCTCTTTAAAAAAACGATTCATTTTTATTGTAAAAATCACTTATAAATGTGATATTTTACATTTGGATTAAGATTAAATTTTAGTGCATATAAGCAGATTCAATGTATTGTGTGAAACTTTTGATGATTTTCTATAATAATTTAAAATGATATTAATTTTTCAAAAAACATATGAAAATAAAAGTAAATAATTTCGGCTGGGGTTTCTCTAGTCAGCTTCCACAAAATCTACCAAATTAACAAGAGAAAATAAGGACTTTTTTGACATTCTAGCTATTGAATATTCAATTATTTAATATTGAGTATATAAATAATTTTTTATATTGTAAATAAGGTTTGTTGATACCTTGTCACCGGTGGTGAAATGCATTTAGGTATTAGTTTTAATAAATTTAAATATTATACTTATTTTCTACAAGAAAATAATGCATTATTTGTTTGACACCAGATTTAGAAAATTATAATATTTATAATAATTCTGATAATTCAAAAATTCCAGAATAATCTCAAAATATTTTATTGCATAACAGTTCTCAAATTAGTAACAAACAACTACACACCTAACATAAGTGATATATTAGGACATTTTGTTGGTTGTGTAAAATAAGTATTATATTAGAAGGGTATTGCTCAATTATGATTCACTATTCCGGTACGGTTGTACGGTTGCATATGGGCTGACACGTGTCCCAATTTTTTTCTTTTGTTTTTTCAAAAACAAATGAAAATGATAGTTCAAAACTTATAAAGAGATAATTCATAACTTATTATAATAAAATAGTTCATAATGCAAAACTTATAAATGATTGTAAATAACTTATAAAATAATAGTTCATAACATATAAACGATTAATTTATAAATAATTTAATATAATATATTAAAAAGTAATAGTTCATGAATTATATGAGAATAATTCAAAACTTATAAGAGAATAGTGCAGAATTTATAACATGGTAGTTCAAAAAAAATTTCATTCGTTTCTGAAAAAAAAAAAGAAAAAAAATCAACCGTTTCTGATTTTTTTGTTGACACGTATCAGCCGCATACGCAACCGCACAATCGTACCGGAAAAAGTAAACCGTATGTTAATATTGTCCATATTAGAATATGTCAAATATAACAAAATTTTAATTTTATTAAAAACTTATTATGTAAAAATATATTTATTACCCATTCGTGTAAAACACGAGACACAAAATTGGTTAAAAATAAAAAAGTATTATTTCTTGATAATAAAATAATATACCGTCCTCCCTCAACATCCACTAGTAAGTTGATAAAACTGCACGAAAAGGATGTTTAACGTCTTCTACGATTCACCAACAAATTGTGAAGCGAAAGGTGATTTTTTTGCTAGTGAACTGAACCTGGTTTATACTTTCTTATTAAGAAAATACTAATAATAAATTATTTTTAATAAACTTATTAAAAATATATTATTAAAATTAATTTAACCAAAATAATAAAGTTTAGAAAAACTGATACGTACTTATTTTTACAAGCCTTTAAAACAAGAAAAAAAGTGATTTTTTTAGTAGTTTTCATCCCGTCCGAAGATCTTCCAAGCCTGATCGATCATCAATTTCCATTTCCCTCTCTCTTCTCTCTCTCCTCTCTCCTGGTTTGGTCACAGATTGATCGGAATATTGTCCAAGTCTTCGTCAAAAATGCTTACTTTTTTCTCCTCTTCTATCTCCATCTCCTAGTGTAATGCCTGTTTATTTGATTAAACTATAATCTTAATCCGTTCGTTACAATAAATTTTAGTCGAGTTTTGATTTTTCTGGCTGTTTCATCTCTTCATTATCACCGATGCCTGAAAATCGTCAAAATCAGATTATTACTGACTCCAATCCTTCCAATGGACCCCTTGATAATGTTGAAGGTACTCTGTTAACTTGATAATCTTCACTATTTCACTAACTATCGTTGATCGTTTCTTCGGAATTACGAATTTCGCTTCCGCTGATTCATCTCTGGCAAAATTTCCCAATCTCGATTCATCTGCAATGCAATCGGCTCTGTTTTCTTCTATACTGTCATAGAATTGAATTTTGAAACTCGTTTTTTCCTGTTTTAGGTTACCAATTGAATGGAACTTCGGATTCTCTTGTTCCTTCAATTTTACTTACCAAATTTGTAATTTATATCGTTTTTTCCCTTCTTGATATTGTCGGTTTTGCAGAGGGGATCCGGAGGATGAAGATTGAGAAAGGTAATGGTGATTGTGATGAAACGGTTGGGGGTGACGTTTCACCTCCATATCCCGACAGGCCTGGTGAGCCAGATTGCATATACTATCTAAGAACGGGCTTGTGCGGATACGGCAGTAAATGTCGTTTCAATCACCCTGCCCATGCTGCTAAGGTAGTTTTCCCATATGATCGATATGATATCATATGGTTAGCTTCAGATATTTACCACTACGAATCTGTAAGTACCTTCTTGAGAAGTAATGGAACGATTTATTTGGCGCAGAATGTTCAGGGTAGAGGAGATTTGCCACAAAGAACTGGACAGCCTGATTGTGGGGTATGTGTTCCTGTAACTGAATCTGATGATCTTTTCGTTGTATGAGAATCGTTGTCGAGGTTGTTATATACTCCGATTTCTCCTAACCGAATCAATTGATCTATACGAATTTGATTACGTGCTGTTGGAATTGTCACCTTCTGGTTATTTTGCGGTAGTCCAGTTTCTGTTCATCTACAGTTCTCTAGTGTATTTTTTACGAGTAGCCATAATCCACAGATAATACCCTGATCTTCTAAGCCAATGAAGTCTGATGATGAACGTCTTCATACTAGGTCCAAGAGAAGATGATTTACTACTTTAAATTAGCCTGCTGATGTAGATTTAGCCTTACAGTTTGATGTTTCACTAAAAAATTTCATGGTCGGTGGAGTAAGTTTTGTGTTATGCTGACACGATATGGTTTATACTCTCTAAACTAGTGTTATCTAAAGGAGACGCTAAATCTTTGTTCTGATACGTCAAATACACCTCAGCTGAATCGTTCATCATCTATAACATAGTTAAAATTCAAGTTTCTCTGAATTAGTGTTATCTAAAAGAGAAGCTAAATCTTTGTCCAAAATCATGCCGAGAAATGGCCTGGCTTCATGTTTTTCCCATTGAACAAATCTATGGCCGAACTTTGCAGTTTTATCTAAAGACAGGAACATGCAAATATGGAGCTTCGTGTAAATATCACCATCCCAACCACAGGGGTATTGCTGGACAGGCATCTCTGAATGGGTTAAGCCTGCCTAATCGTCAGGTGCTTATATGTTCAACTTTGGATGTGTCAAAATACGAGTTTACTTACTCATAATGCTTCTATGAATATGTCAGGAGACACGACCATGTCCATATTACATGCGAACTTACACTTGCAAATTCGGAACAAGATGCAAATTTACACACCCTCAGCTTTCCTCAGCCGAGACTGTCTTGCCTGTATCCGGTGCTTCTGCCTTTGGTACAATGAATTCATCAGTTTACCCTTCAGCTGGTATGCCTTATGCTAATGGAGTTTCCGCATGGATGTTACCTCGGTCACCTTATCTATTAGGTCCAAGAGTACCCGGTCCACAGACTTACGCACCAGTCGTCATTCCTTCCTCTCCAGGCTTTATGACTGCACAAGGCTGGAGTACTTATGTTGTATGTATTTTCTTAGTAAAATATCAGTTTAAGATCTAATCTTTTAATAAAATCATTTAATCTGCCTTAATACTGCTCTCACTGATCAGGGAACTGTATCTCCTAACTTTTACGGGACCAATTTCTACAACGCCAAGGATCAAGAAGGGCTTATTACAAATGGTCATTATGATTCTTTGTCAAAGATCTCGAGCTTCCCTGAGAGACCTGATCAGCCTGAATGCCGATATTTTATGAGCACTGGAAGCTGCAAATACGGTTCTGATTGCAGGTACCACCATCCTAAAGAAAGGATTGCGCAACCGTCAATGAATAATCTAGGCCCCCATGGGCTCCCAATGAGACCTGTAAGCATCACTAGCCATGCAAAGTAATAAACACTATTGTTGAAATGGATAATCACTTTCATTTAAATTTTTGTGTTAGGGGGAAGCTATGTGTTCATACTTCAGTGTATATGGTGTTTGCATATACGGACCGACATGCAAATTCGACCATCCAATTGCCGGCTATGTATCAAGCTATGGTTTCAACTTGCAACAATCATCTCAATCTGTACATGACCAACCCTTCATGCCTTACCAAGGAAACACCTCAATCAACAACTACTCAGAATCATCTCCTTCCAAATCATCCAAAATCTCTGACTGGATACCAAAACCCGAGCCTGTGGACGAGGACAACGAGCACCCGGACGCAAATTCCCCAGATGATCAAAACCAATTGGCTGATGATTCCCCTCAAGAACCATCAACTTCTTCCGAAGTTTCCCACGACCACTAGATCAAGCTATCCAAATCCCAAACTCCTCAACTACCATCAATTTTCTTTCCAGTTCTCGGCATTTTTACACATCATTAGTGTTCATTAATCGCCCCCTAACCCCTCAACCTCCTTACCTGCATCCGTAGTTCGACAGAGAGTTGTTTCGGTTTGATAGCCAGGGGGCGAGAAGGGCAAATTTTTGGAGTGAATAAAAATTGCAGCTTCTTGCTGAACAGACAATTCGCAATTTCTCTAGCTGAATGCTCTGATCATCTTGTGATTTGCTATACATGAAACTAAACACAGTGATGAGCTTTCTTTTTATGTTCTATCAGAACTTCTTGTCTTATGCCACTTTTACATTTTATCAATCAATATGTGACTTCAATACTTGCTTTCTGATTCATCTTATTATGTTCACTCAGCAATTAGTTCAAACAATAAAACTGTATTTGAACGTTGAAATGATTTCACGTTTGAATAAAAGCAAACAAATAAATACTAAACAAAAGGACCTTGAGTCAATACATTGTCGTTCAAGTTCAAAGAGACCTAAGAATTCTTGTCCCTTTGTACAGTTTGCAATGAATGAACGAGTAAAAAGTCTAAAAAGCAAAGATCGAAGCCTGAAGGAAGTTGCTTTGGTCCAACGCGAAGAATGATTCAAAACGAACATAAAACGGCGTCGTTTAGATGGGGCCTCGAAGCGCGAGATGAACCGGTCAAAAAAGAGCGGTCTTGGGAGTTGGGGGATGGGGGACGCGTGGATGCGTCTGATTGAGCGGTATGCCGACAAACGGCATCAGTAGCTGTCATTTTAGCCAGTCGACTGACGGACTTTGTGGGTTAAATATTATAGCCGCCTCGGTTTTGCCGTTACGTCTTTTTATTTTCCCGGTTTTCGGTTCGGCAAGAGATTAAAAATAAAGATGAGTAAGGCAATTTAAACCAATAGTTATCGGACTATTTACAAGATAAAAGTTACAATCATTGTAAAATAAAATTTCAAGAAAATATATTACACCATCGTAAAATTTTCATTTGGTAAGAAAATCAGTTTTAAAGGTGAAAATTTGTAATATCAAAGAAAATATATGTCCTATTCGTTAGATTCCAATGCATTAAATAGGATTATTTTCAGAATAATATGAAATTTATAGATGGATTTTACTCTTACAATTATGGATTTCGGTTCACCTAAATTGGTGTGGCAAAGAATATAAAATAAAAATCTAATTAAAAGCCAAAAACTGCATTTATGAGGCATGACCACGTTCCGAACCCGGTTTGGCCAATACTGAGAACCACATTTTAAGAGAGAGAAAAACCAGACGCGCAGAGAACAACCCACTCCATTGCTATTATTCATTGCAGACGAAGAAGAAGAGGGTGGGGCGGCAACCACCATATTCTTCCCCATCTCTTTCTTCTCGTTCTCTCCCTCAATTTCTCTCATCCATCTCTAATCTCTATCGTTATCTCTCCCTCTCTCTCCCCAATTTCTTCTCATTTTTACCCTATCATCTTTCCCCTTTGCCTCCAATTTCTTCTTACATTTCAATCCAATTCAATGCAATCCAGAAAGAGAACCCAACAACCTAATCCGATAGCAATCCGATCACCTAATCCAGAACCGGACACCGGTGCAGAAATCCGGTATCGTGGTGTTCGTAAGCGTCCATGGGGTCGCTACGCAGCCGAGATCCGGGATCCATGGAAGAAGACGCGTGTGTGGCTAGGCACTTTCGACTCCGCCGAGGACGCCGCCCGTGCCTACGACGCTGCCGCCATCTCCCTCCGTGGTCCCAAAGCCAAGACCAATTTCCCCCAATTCACTCAACAAAACCCTAACCTCTTCCAATCCCGTCCACATGACATTTTCCCCCAATTTAACGTTGAAGATGATAGTGGATTTTACCACCGTCATCACCAGGTTCCAGCTGCGAGCGGTTTGAGCAGCACAGTGGAGTCATTTAGCGGCCCCAGACCTAGGCTACCGGTTCCGGCGGTCAAGGTTCGTCGGAGAGAGCCGGTTACCTGGACTTCGCCGGAGGATTGTCGGAGCGATTGCGATTCATCATCGTCTGTTGTGGATGATGCTGATGGAGATCAGACGTCTGTCAAACACCCTTTAGCTTTCGATCTGAACCTTGTTCCTTCCAGTTTTGATTGTTGTGATGATGGGAATGACTTGGAACTTACCGCTTTAAGGTTGTGATCAACACAAATTTAATTATCGCGTGATGAGAAAACTTGAAGGATTTGGTTTGGGGATGAGAAGAATCTACCTGTATTTTTTCTTTGGTTTCTTCTTTCCTTATTTTGATCCTTGTAATCCCACTTCTTTCATATGATGATGATGTAGATTAGATTGTTGCAATGTAATGCAAATCTGGGGAGTCTTCTCTCCAACCTTCTGGGTTCTATGTATTCTGTGTCTTTGAGCTTCTTGAATGAGTTAATGTACAAACAAATTTCTAATCGAGGAATAAATCACTGATTATCCTATCTAATTCAAATTCACAAACTGGATCCTCATTTGACCTAAATTTGATATTGGCTAAATGAGTTAATGTACAAACTTATTCTGTGTGCATGGTCTGTTGTCTTTGTAATGCAGGAGTATTGCAAATCCTGATCATTAGTGATAGACTGGTAGTAGTACAAGTCTTAGAGAGGGAGCTTGTGCTTCTTCTGCTGCATTCATCTGCACCTGCATCCGCATGTGTATCCCATGTGCTCTTCACCTGGGTTGTTTGGACTTGAGATTTCTAGCTTCTTTGCATTTTTGGTTAAAATGCGAGATTAGCTCGAATCCTAATGCCATACAAACTCGAAATTAACTCATGGGGAACATCGATTTGCCTAAGGTTACATATTCACATGCTGATGCCCCAACCGGACTTTGTTTTGCATATTCATGTGCTGAAGTCGGTATTATTCGACTCAACTGAGAAATGTGTAATTACGATTACATGTGAGTTTAGTCATGTGTCTATGATACCTTAATAAATCTGATCCAAAAATATTTAAAATAAGAGTTTTATTAAGTAAATGAATATTTACAAAATAGAATGGTAATAATTTGAACTTTAAAACAACATAGGGGTGAAAATTGTTAACGGAAAAGTATCTAAGAGAAACACCAACATTCTACAATACCATCGAAAATTATTGACAAGGAGACGGGAAGAAAGAAGCAGTATCTCGAAGAGACTGAACAGGGTCCTGATGAACTGAAGGGAGATTAGCATGGCCTGAAGCTATGGTTAGACACTTGCCCAAACTTTCATCTGACCATAATCCTCTATTGTTAAATTTTGACAGATTATATGAAGGAAATTCCCAAAGACGCCCTTTCCGTTTTCAAGCGGCATGGACCACACACTCAGATTTTGGTCAGGTGGTTGAGGGTGCTTGGAACAAAACGGCTATTCTCCCCAGTGAATTACAGAAGCTCCAATGCCAACTGAAAAGATGGAACAAGGAGACATTTGGCAATATTCAAACACGTAAAGAAAATTTGGTCAAGAAGCTGGAAGCTATAAATAAAAGGATTGACTTTGCTTGTTCGAATGAGTTGCTCCAGCAGGAAAAGGATCTTAACATGGAGTTGGAGAAGGTACTCGAGCAAGAAGAAATCCTTTGGTATCAAAAATCGAGACAAAACTGGATCACTTTTGGTGATAGAAACACATCTTTTTTTCATTTGGCTACGATCGTTCGGAGACAAAGGAACAAGATTGTTGCACTCAAACTGAGTAATGGTGAGTGGTGCCTGGACCAAAAACTCCTGGAGGAGCATACAATCAACTTTTTTAAGGACATTTATGGTCCGATTGATCTCCCAACTCTCATTCCACTTCCAAGAGGGGACTTTCCTCGTATTGGAAGAGACACTCTAGCTTCTCTTGCTAGGCCTTGTGAGGATTCGGAAATTGTAGCGGCCATCAGGGGCATGGGTTCTCTCAAAGCGCCTGGACCGGATGGATTCCAAGCCCTCTTCTATCAGAAAATGTGGAATACTGTAGGGCAGTCTCTTATATCCTTTGTGAAGGACTTCTTTTCGTCAGGGATGTTTCCACCGACATCGAATGATACCTTACTCACCTTGATTGGGAAGGTTGATAAACCGGAAGAAATCAAGCAATACCGACCTACAAGTCTATGCAATGTAAGCTATAAGGTCATTAAAAAAACTATTGCAAATCATCTGAAGAATATAATGGGAACTGTGGTTAATCCCATGCAGTCGAGTTTCAATATTCCGGGATGCTTAATCACTGATAATACGGTGTTAGCTCAAGAAGTGATCCATTCAATGAAACGAAAAAAGGGCAAGAAGGGATGAATGGTACTTAGTCTTGATCTTGAAAAGGCGTATGACATGCTTCGCTAGAAGTTTGTGATTGATACTCTCAATGATCTGGGTCTTCCTTTAGAATGTATTGATAGAGTGGAGAAGTGTATCACTACTAGTTCAATGCGGATACTCTGGAATGGTGAGTGTACATAGGGATTCCGGATGACAAGAGGGTTAAGACAGGAAGATCCAATCTCTCCCTATCTCTTTGTCCTATGCCTTGAGAGACTAGGACATCTGATTGAACAAGCGGTAGGGAAGGGTAGTTGGAAACCAATTACGTTGTCAAGGGGAGAGCCAAAGTTATCCCATCTCTTCTTTGCAGACGATATTATGCTTTTTGCGGAGGCCTCATGTGCTCAGATCAGACAAATCAAAGGGATCCTTGATGAATTTTGTGCAGCTTCAGGGCAACGTGTTAGCTTAGCAAAATCAAGAATGTTTGTATCCCACAATGTAAGAGGGGATCTGGAGAGACAACTTAGTGAGGCTAGTGGATTCAAATAAACCCGTAACTTGGGCATGTATCTGGGCATCCTAATGATTCATGAATCTGCTACAAAAGAGGTTTTCAAGCCTCTCGTTGAGAGGGTGAAACATAGGCTTGCGGGTTGGAAAGCCAAGACCCTGAGTCTGGTAGGTAGATCAACACTGGTCAAGTCAGTCATTTCTACTATTCCTCAATACTGTATGAGCTCTATGTTACTACCACAAAGTACGTCAGCCGAGTTGGACAGAATCAGTAGAAACTTTATATGGGGCAATTCGGATGATAAGAAGAAGATCCATCTGGTAAGATGGGATAGAGTGTGTCAACCCTCACAGTGGGGTGGGTTGGGAATTCGAAAGACGGCAAATGCCAATTTAGCCTCTATAAGTAAACTTGGTTGGCGCTTTTTTATGAACAAAGACAGTCTCTAGGCCCGAACGTTGAGATCAAAAAACTCCACTCCTATGCAAGATTGGCCAGTGTCATTAGAATGCAAAGGAGGGAGCTCTTATGGCTGGAGAAGTCTGGTTAAGGGATATAACCAAGTGATTGCCCCAAACCTTGGTTGGAGTATCAAAGATGGTAGAAGGGCTTTTTTCTGGAAGGATAGTTGGGTCACCCTGAACCCCTTTCGTACTCTTTCCAATTTCCAATGTCAGAACATAATTTAAACTTAAAGGTGAGGGATGTTTGGAAAGATGATAATGGCTGGGATTGGAATTACTTAGTCTGCAGACTAAATAATTTGGACCTGCTCAGAGTTATTGCAATTAGCCTCTGGTCCATTAATGCTGAATCTGATATTGTTCGATGGATTCCCTCAAAGGATGGAAGCTTTTCAATTGCGTCAGCTTATTCATCCATCATTATGAAGAACCATAGAGAAGGAATCAGAGAATGTATTTTCCTGTAAGCCTGGAAACTTCGAGTCCAAGAAAGGATCAAATATTTCTTTTGGCAACTTGCATGGGGAGTGGTTCTTACTAATGCTGAGAGACGGCGACACCATCTTTGTGAGTCATCTGACTGTAACGCATGTCCTGGTGAAGAGGAGTGTTTGATCCATATGCTTCGAGACTGCAACTGTGCTAAAGATATTTGGGTTCTGCTTGTTCCACGAGAACTTCATGAGTCTTTCTTCCTTCTTCAATGGGAGGACTGGCTCTTTGTCAATCTTAACACAGGTTGATTAAGTCGCTTAATTTATACTGGAAAACTTTGTTCTCTATAACTGTGTTGTGGACCTGGCAATGGCGTAATGCACGAGCCTTTCAGGAGGGTAGTATACCAACAGATAAAGGCTCCTTCATCCTGGATAAATATAGAGAGTGGGTGGAAGCGAGCTCAAGAAACCAAATTATACAGTTGAAGAGAAAAGAAGAAGTTTTTGTTAGATGGTCGAAGCCAAAAGATGGATGGGTAAAAATAAACTCTGATGGAGCTTTACGTGGAGATCCAGCTCATGCAGCAGCCGGGGCAGTAATTAGGGATACGGCCGGTAATTGGGTTCATGGAGTCGTTATGAACCTTGGGGTTACTTCGGTTCATGCAGTTGAATTATGGGGAGCTATTACTATAATTGAGCTTGCATGGGATCTAGGGTTTCGTAGGGTTCAGGTGGAACTTGATTCCTTGTTGGTAGTGGGACTGATTGATAAGGGTGTGAACCAAACACATCCTCTCTCGAGCTTGGTGACTCGTTGCCAAGGCTTCTATACTCGTGATTGGAGTATTAGCTTCGGCCACATTTTTCGTGAAGGTAACAGGGTTGCGGATGCTCTCACCAACCAGGCCTTTTCTTTTGATTACGGAGTTCATAGATTGATTGAGCCTCCACTTTGTGTTAAGCCTCTTTTGTTGGATGATATGCGGGGAGTTTCTATCCCCCGTACGACTCGGTTGTAGTTTTATTGACCCTTAATAAAGCGCACTTGCGCGGAGCTTTAAGCTCCTTTTCACAAAAAAAAAAACTATTCATGAGACTCGATTTGGAACTTCATACCCAACTAAAATAAAAAAACTTCATATAGAAAATACCTAAAAATGGGATCCCAACTAAAGCTAAATTCAACGAAAAAAGAATGGCGGTTACTTCTCAACGTGAATTTTGTAATCACCAACTCGAAGACATTGCACATCTTTTTTTCGAGTGCCCTTACACCAAAAACGTAATCAAAAAAATTGATAAGCCTAGTTTGTCAAATATTAATACCATTAACACTAATAACAAAAATCCGCACAAACTTATTTTGGAAACAAAGAATAAGATCGGAACAAAAAACTTCGAACTACTGACCACTATATAGTGGAGCATTTGGTTCTTCAAAAATAAAATTATTTCAATAATGAGGATGTCGGACTGGATCACAACATCATAAACTTTACCACTAAACAAATCCGTAATTGGAAAAATCGATTTATTGATGATGACAATAATGATTTTATATTTAAACAAAAGAACAATTTATCTAACAAAAGGAAAGAAATATAATTTTTTTTTGGTAAGAATAAAAAAAATATAATTGGAGAGATCAACACCTGGTTTTCATAAACTCAAGTTTGATGGATCAAAACTTGATTCGGGAATAACATCTATTAAAATTCGTTATACGAAACCACAACGGCAAAGTAATCAGTTTGGACGCTAGGAAAAATAATTTCAACCCAGTCATTAAAACAAAAGCCTTTGCACTGAAAGCAAGTCTAAGCAATAAGGCTTAATATAAAAAAGATTGAAATTGAGGGTGATAACTTATGTGTTATCAAGACACTCCAAGGACTTTGGAGTTGTCCGACTTCCGAATCAATTCTTTGAGGAAGTTCAGGTCAGACACGTGTTCAGAAAAATCAACTATATTACTAATCGATCGACCGATTTGAGAACTTCGAATCCCAACACAAGATTTTCAAACGATCCCGAACTCCGTGTTCTCATCCGCAATGATGTTTTAGGACGGACTACCTTTAGAAGATAATCTGTCATAACCGCTTTCCATTTTTTTTTAAAAAAACAAAAACAAACAACACGTCAATTCTCACAATGAAAAACTGAACTCGTATAGTTCTTATTAACTCCCGGTCCGTCTGTATTAGGGGTGGGCATGAGACGGGATAAGGGTCGTCCCGTGTCCCGTCCCGCAAGTTATTTGTGGGACGGGACGGGATTTATGACTTTTTTTCTTTGTCCCGTGCGGGCCTTGTCCCATGCGGGACGGGACGAGACGAATCCCGCGAAAATTATGCACCGATTATATTGAACATGTATACATGTGTTTCTCTCATGTTTAAAGACACAAATGATCGGAAAAAAAACTCGATACCTAGTTATCGATTCATGACGCCTACATTAGTAGTTAATATATTGAAAACAAATTCAAGTTACATCAAAGTGTCTTACCGATTTACATTAAAAAAAAATAACAACAAATAATTTACAAAAAAATTACATTTATTTAACCATCGATTACAATTGTGTCAATCCACCAATACGAAGAGCGATGAAACGGACCAGAACGATCCGAGTCGAAGGGACCCATTTTCTAATAAGGTGAATTTTCCTGCAAAACTAGTCCGCCAATATTCAGTTACACTTAAACGACGTCGCACATCACGCAGTGCAAAGCTTCTGAAATCGTAACTGGACCTCAAGATATTCGTGTTGGCGAAGAAAAGGAGATGAGCTCAAATCCGTAAACCGAATAAGAAGAAGAGGGATTCAGTCATATACTATCTCGTCTGTTGTTAATTTCTTCGGATAGCGTACAAAATAGAATGCACGATGCAGAGATTCGGAGGTGTTAGGTCTTCATTTTTTCGATCCGCTGTAGGGCCCGAGTTGAAGAAGAAAGCATTGAATTCATGGTCCGCCGTTCAAGATACCTTCTACTCTACCAAGGTATTCTAAAAAATCTTTCAATTTTGTGTAATTTGAAGTTAATTCGTATCTGTTAGGACACCAAAAGTTCTTTGTTTCCCCAATTTTGACATGTTAATCTTGTGTTTTTATAGGACACTTTTGAGAGGCATAGGGTGGTGTTTACAGTGGGTACGTCCATTGCTTCAGTTGCTACTGCATGGATCGGTAAGTTTTTTCTTGTCCCCGGATGTGTAATTTGGACATCCATATGATTTTTTTTGCATTTTGCATTAGTGAATATTTTGATAGAATAGAACTCGGTGGGATTGCAACTATGAAGACAGTTGATGGTTGATTCTGTTTTTGTAAACTGTGTTTAGTTCATAATGTTTTTCTTCAGTAGAGGGGTTTTTATTGTATATTTGTGAATGTTTCTTTTGATATATTCATAGTGCTTTGTCTAATCAATCAACAATGCTGCAGGTTACTCGTTACGTCACCTCCATGATACAAGAGTGGATAAAAGGCTTAATTCTATTGAACAAGCTGTAAGCTTATGTTTTTTTTACTTGTTTATTGTTGTGTAACTGTTGTGACTTGTGAGGTTTCCTTGTTTATATTTAAGTGATTTCAGAATGTATTTTACTTGGGCAATACTTCATAGATTTGTGACGCACTTATGCTAAGCATACTGAAATCATGCCAAGTAAACTTGGGTGATGCTTATTTGATTAATGTATGGAACTTAGTTGGCTTTAACCCAATTGCTAAGATACCCTTTTTACACTGAATTAGGCATCCATTTATGGATGCTTATACATTCAAGCAATTTTGTAACCTTGCAATTTGTAACTTTGTAAATGATAGATAAGATGATGCGAAGAACCTAAGATTTATCAACTTAAGAAACCCTTGTCCAGTTAGCATGTGTAAAATCATAGAACTGAATTAGTTGAACGCATATGGCCATATACGTGCTATACACCGATATCTTGATTGACTTGACCTCTAACATTCTCTAGTGCATTCACCCTCCAATCAGTAAACGAATAAGTTAAACTTACCCTGGCCTTTGTATATATGTTACACCTTTAGTCACATAAATTATGGATACCCTCTTTTGCTTCTTTCTTTCTTGATCACGCCACCAAATTAAGTGCACAAAAATCCAATAATAATGTCCCGTTCCTAATTTCTAGCTAGCAAGCTAGCACAGTGGTACTCTCAACCTTTTCCTCTTATCACATATACATGTGTTGGTGATCCAACCCCCTGCAATGGAGGCCAGAAGGCTGCAACATTTATCGTAGGCAAGCAATTAAGAACTAACTGTGGTAGCTAGGTAGACAGATAGTTATGAATTGTACATGTATTCATCAGATGAGAGAAAATAGTTTGTGCAAGTAGCCTGTAGCATCACAAGTTGTTATGAACACGTTAAAAATTGTTAGGAATAGGTTATGAATAGTTGGTGATGGTATTAATGCATTAGAACATGTTGAAGTAACCAATATATGACTGTATAACAAGTAAATGAGTACAATTAATTCAGTTCTAGTTTATTTACAGGATGTTCATCTCTTACCTTGATCTATCTAAGGCTCTCAGCCTCTTCTTATCATCATTTACAAAGTTACAATGCCTATGTCCTCATCTAAAGTGCATCTTAGAAACCAACTTTAATGCCAATTGAGATCCATACAACTATACAAAAGTCCGACAAATTGTTATTTTACTTAAAATGCCAATTTTATGATTTGGAAAACTTGAATATGAGCGGATATAGATGGATACTAAGATTGATTAAATAAATTTATGAAGATTTGATATTAAGGCATCTAGGTTTTCTATTTCATCAAAGCATCTATATATACATATAAATTGAACTTCAGTTATATCTAAATGCTTATGTAGAAGCTTTTCTATTTTACTTATTGGTAATAATTTTTATGTCCAGTATCCTTCATATGTCATACAGTTGTCTATAGATCAGGTTGGTGCTGGTGGTAACATAATTAATTGGTGTGTTTTGGTTGCAGATGAAAAATAGTTATCAGATTGAGCATGAAGAGATTAAGAAGATTGTGAATTCGGGGGGTGTCAGTACTACAACTTGTGCTGCTGCCGCCAGCTTCTGTTTAGTTTTTGGGTATGTTTTGTTGTCTTGAATTTCTCATGCTAGCCATAGAATAACGCTCTGTATGGAGGGTGTTTGCAAGATAGTTATTGTTTGATAGATTTAAGCAGGAACAATAAAATCATTTTGAGGAGAAAAACTTGGTTCAGGGCCTAGGTTAGCTAGCTCAGTGGTCCTTGTATAGACTGGATTTTAACAAAACCAACTGTATACTGTCCTGTAGACTCTTCTTTATAAAAAAAAAAACATTAAATTTGGTAATAGACTGAAGGCTTTGTGAGAAACAATTTGATGATAGGGCCTAGGGGCAAAAGATTAGTTGGCTTAGCGGTACTTGTTCTTGCTGTATGGAGGGCCCTTGAAGGAGCATCTGATCAAATGCTCTATTATACCGATTTATTACAAAAGTTGATTACATCAAATGGCAAGTGAACAAAATTATTATCCCCTTCCGTTACTTGCGCAGACAATGATAGTAATGACTAACTTAATGCTTTAGCTTGTTGAGTGTTTGATTAGTTCCTTTTCATGCATCAATTTGATTTATCTTAGTGGTGAATTTATAGTGAACATGGTACTTGGGATATGCTAGGAAAGTTGATTTATGGTTATTTGACGAAGGTCTAGTATCAATATAGCTTTGGAAATTTACATTCTTCACCTAAAACATTGACCTTTGCATACCAAGGCAGCTAGAAACAGGAAATGCTCATTTTTTTTCCTACTCCTTTCCAATCCAAGTTTATTTCGATTTCAATTGCTAATCCATCAGGGATGCAGGTATGGCATGGGTTGGCGAGGTGGTAAATGGTATACAAATAGGAAGTTCAGGAAAGAACAGATGAAATTGTTGGGTCAGATAAATCCCAGGTGGAAGTTTCCGTTAAAGCCTCTAAAGAGTCTAAACAGGTTTAGATCACGAGGAAATGCTTCTAAAACTTCAGAATCTATGCAAAGTGACACAGCCGTGGCCCAAGTTGCTCAGGAAGTACGCAGTTCAGGCCTTTCAGGTTAATCAAGTATATGACGTAAGTAAACATTCACACTCCTTTCAGTTGAGTAATTTAACTATGATTTCTGTGTTTGTGTGGACAATATGTACTACTTTCTAAAATTAGATAACTTTTGAGTCCATAAGACACCTAAAACAAAGACAAACCGCCCCTTTTCTAATTTATAATGACGTGTTGGGCATACTATATCTTTTCAACTGATCACAAAACCAATGTTTACTTAAGTTGGGCAAGTTTACTCGTATCAATATGGATGCTGATTCTTGTGCAGTTTTGTGTAATTATGTTTATTTGAACCTAGTTTGATTCTTTGATCTGGTGCTTTTTGATTCTCCGATGTGGCGCTTTTTGTTGTCAGGAAGCTCGGCAACGAAAATGTCATTGGTTGCTGAGAGATATGGTGAAGCTCAAAAAGGCCACAAGACAAGACGCATATAAGCAATCTTAAGACATTTTGATCACTTTGATACATTGGGTCGGCTAAAAACATACCTGTATACACAATTTTGTAGATACATTTGCTGAAGGTCAATTGAACGGGAAACCGGTTATGTATTCAATCTCTCCGTAAGGTTATATTCATGCTTGGGAATTCGAGTACAATGAATAGATATACACCTATACCTTTGTTTTTGATTCATTTGATAGTCGAGTATCATGAACGTTACAACTGTAAGCAACGAAAGTAAGCTGCATATATACTATAACACCAGCATGGGGAAAGCATGAGACAGATAATTTGTCGGTGGGCAGTCGATTGGTTTAAGATGACAGTTTGAATATGAAACAATCAACTGAGGAATGGGGTCAAGAAGTTCTTGGTGACATAATCAGAAATAATGCGATTTGTTTTATCTGTAGGGTGAAAGGAATCCCAAAAGACGTATTTGTCAGCATCTGGGCATGTAAAGGGATTGTCTTTATTGCAAAGGAAACCCAGTTCAAATGCCCCTGTTCCACAGCATGCCTTCTCTATCTCCTCAATTCCTGTTGAACAGAATCATCCCTTTAGGGTGGTTTGAAGATCATAGCTCTATCTCCGATAGGCTTATAAGCAAAATATGCATAAAATATAGGGGTGAGCAAAAATATCAGATCCGACTAATCCGATCCGAAAAATCCGGCAATTGGTGATTCGAATCCGATCCGATCCGGACATATTTTTCGGATCGTCAAATCGAATATCCGTCCGGATAAAACTGTCGGATATCCGGATGCTCTCGGATCGGACTTTTTTAAGATTGTCGGATCGGATATTCGGAAATGCCCATCCCTGATATAATATGGTTAAATGTCCTTGTACATATATCCACCAAACACAGCCTAACTTAAAATGATAAACAAACTTGTGTGGCTGTACCCAACAAAAAGGTGGATGGAAGATTGTTGGTTGAGGAATTTATTGTTGATATCTTTGGGGAAATCATATTAGTAATTCCATTTATGCTAACAATTAAATAAGGTCTCCCAAGTGGCAACTGTCACATTCATTTCTGCATAATTACTGTGGCCATATAGGGCAAACTGAGAGATAAAACTCTGTTAACCTAAAATCTAATCTGAACAGTCCTACAGTTTAAAATTGTTGGTCCTAGTGTTTTTTTTTTATCAGCAAGTGCAAAATATAGGTTATACAATATAGATAACTTACCATATCTTTGTGGATTCTGGACTATTTGCTCAAGAGGTTCATATGGATTTGACAGTACCAATATGCTTCCTTGAAGCTCACCATTGAGCCTCCCCAGCAAATTTCCAAGCTTGACATTGAAATTCTTGGCCACAATGTTGTATTCTTCCCTGCAGGCATGGCCTTCCAGGATGTTAAGGGTCCTTTCCAATGGCACACACCCTATTGCACCCAATCCGGTGTAAAGAAACTTTCGAGCTCCAAGTGAATATACCTCCCGGATGAAATGCTCAGCGATATCTAGCAAGAAATCCTCGTATTCATCCTTTGTGAAATGGAGTTTTCGGGTAGGGAATATGTCATAGTTCACAAGGAGATCATTTGTCCCTATGCTTACTAAATATAAAGCCTCTCTTATTACTTCCCTCGCCTTCTTCACCCCGAGGTAAGCTCTTAGTCTCCTTTGGTACTCCTTATAGTATTCCACTTCCTTCCATAGAGGCAACACATTCTGCACTTACGCAAACGAAAATTTTACTAAAAAAATCAAGTCATTTATTAGTAGATCGTATGTTTTCCTTGTTCAATGTTGTGTACTTGCCTGATAGTACAGATATATTCAAAATGAATTCAATATATATATATATATATATATATATATATATATATATATATATATATATATATATATATATATATATATATATATATATATATATATATATATATATATATATATATATATATATATATATATATATATATATATATATATATATATATCAAGGATTACATTTACAGTAGCAAAAATGTACATGCATACCATGTCACTTTCATGTGAGCTAGCTTTCGAAACAAGTGCGTGTATGTGAAAATCTTCAATGTGATTTAATACTACAACCAACCTTCCATCTAAGCCATACCCATTGAACCAGAACTGCATGCATACAGTAATAACTATAGACCCTATAATGCTACAATAAATGCTCCTATACTAATAGTAATACAAAAAAAGAATCAGACATCCCACCAAAAAAAAAGAATCATACTACAGTAGTTATTACTTGCTTTTAAATGCGTTTTATGTCTTAGGACACAGATTAAGAATCGCGTAAAAAAGCTAAAAAACTAAATATGATAAAACGTTTCTAAATTTGGTTGCTTTAAATAAACAAGCTCATTTTTAATTGAACTGTAAAAGTAGATTTTGAAAATTACTAATGAACACAAAGGAATTGGAGTTGTACAAGAAAACCCTGCACAATAAGTCCCTTGACATAAAAATACAGATGAAAAGATATAGCTCACCTAAAGTTTTGTCCTTAGGCTAGTTTTTTGTCATGTATTGTAAATGAGTCACAGTAATCATCTTGTGTGTCACCTACTACTAAGTACAATGTGAGAAATGACAATTTAGCCTCACTAGATTTTAATGATGCATGAAGCACCAAACACTTACAAGACTACAGCTACTCAAACAACAATTCAATTTCAGAAACAAACAAATGATATGAGAAAATGAATCAAAATTTTCAAAGTAATTTACCAGAATAGCAGCAGTAGCATTATCATAGCCAGTTCCAGCAGAGGCAAAGGAAACAGCAACTGCAAAGTCTGAAATTCTCTTTTTTGGATCCAAGTAGGCAGGAACCATGTCTACAGGGAGCCCGAGTGATTCGGCTAGATAGTCAGGTGGAATCCGTCCGTTGGAGAACCGCCCTGTCGGCTTTCCACCCGGTAGGTCTCGACCGTAGGGTGGGAAGTTACTCTTAAGAAGGCATGGTATGTAGTTGTTGTTTCCTGGATCAACTGTTGAATCTCCAAATACAATTATGGCTGGAATTTTGGGCTTGCAGTTGACAGTAGTAATTTTTAGCAGTAAGAGGGATGACAATATGAGAATGTACTGAATTGCCATTTAGCCTTTGAGGTCTTCTGAAGATTTTTGGCCCATCCCTTTGTAAATGTATGTGCTTAAATAATACATGGATGTGTCTCTCAAAGTAGGATATGAATTTGATATGAGTTAGTTGGGATAATTAATGGGGTAGAGCATGTGGTATATATATCAGGACAGTTAGATGCTTAATAATAGAAAATATCCTATCATATCATTATACTTTACTATAACAACATCATTCCGGCTAGCAGATTCGAATTCTCGTCTCAATATGTTAGTCTATAATCTATATAACCTTCTGTAAGACGTTTTTGTTATTTTTGAAGACTTAAGGACATTATAAAACTTCCAATAATCCATTTCCATGGGGAAAAAAACAACTGAATGTTACCTTTGCTACAATCTGATCGAGACTCGATAGCATATATACTTTTTCCTTCAAAATCTGAAGTAGGGCTTGCAGTGAAGGGTCCATTTTGGATTTAGGGTAGATAGAATTGTAGTTGCAACTGCAATAATAATCATTCTTGAGCAGTACAGTCTAATTATGACAAGGAACAAATTGAAGTTGAGACATGACTTTCTTTTTTTGCATTATGTTTGTCAATAGAAATGTAGTTGTACAGTCAAGTCAGGTAAAACTTGTTTATTACATAACGAATTATATCACATATTTACCTAAGTAATCATGAACTAGTTACATAGTGAAAGAACATTAACACCAATGTGCAGAAAACAGGCACAGAGCATATTTTTTCTTTGTTTTATTTTGTTTTTTGACAGTTGAATGATTTGAATTGGTAGTTTATATCTGAAACAATCAACTGAGAAATGGGGTCAAGGATTTCCTGGATACATAATCAGAAATGATGCGATTTGCTTTGTCTGTAGGGTGAAAGGAATCCCAAAAGAAGTATTTATCAGCATCTGAGCATGTAAAAGGAGTATCTTTGTTGCAAAGGAAACCTAGCTCAAATGCACCTGTTCCACAACATGCCTTGTCTATCACTTCAATTCCTGTTGAAAAAAGGAATGTTACTAGGATTTTTAGCTGAAGGATTTTTACAAAATAGAGAACTTACCATATTTGTGTGGATTCCGGATAACTTCTTCAGCAGGCTCGAGAGGATCTGACAATACAAATCTGCTTCCTGGAAGCTCAGCACTGAGCCTCCATAGTAATTTTTCAAGCTTGACATTGAAATTCTTGGCCACAATATTGTACTCTTCCCTGCAGGCATGGTCCTGCAGGATGTTGACGGTCCTCTCCAACGGCACACAACCAATTGGACCTAACCCGGTGTAGAAAAGCTTTCGAGCTCCAAGTGTGTAGATCTCCCTAATGAAATTCTCAGCTATATCTAGCAAGAAATCTCCATATTGATCCTTGGTGAAGTGGGTTTTTCGGGTTGGTAATAAGTCATAGTTCACAAGGAAATCATTTGTGCCTATGCTTATGAAATATAAAGCCTCTCTTATTACTTCCCTTGCCTTCCGGCTTCCAAGGTAAGCTCGAAGCCTCTTTTGATACTCCTTGTAGTATTCCACCTCCTTCCATAAAGGCAATACATTCTGCATTAATGCAGATTAAAGCATATTCAGATACAGCAAAATTCACAAAATTTAGTTTTAAATTGTCATCTAATGGTAAATAATTGTTGACAGCAATGTGCATCCTATATTAGCCAACTTCTGAACTGCATATTTACAGCAGTAACTGTAGACCACTTGCAAATTTTGAGATTTGTCACTTGCCTGCAAATTTACACCTTCAATGTATGAGATTACCATATAGTGTAGGGGATTAGTATCTTACGAGAATAGCAGCAGTAGAATTATCATAGCCAGTTCCTGCAGAGGCAAAGGAAACAGTAACTGCAAAGTCTGAAATGCTCTTCTTTGGATCCAAGTAGGCAGGCACCAAGCCCGGGAGCCCGAGGAACTCAGCTAGGAAATCTGGTGGAATCCTGCCATTGGAAAACCGGCCCGTGGGTCTGCCACCTGGCAGGTCTCGCCCATAGGGTGGGAAATCACTCTTGAGAAGGCATGGGATGTAGTTGTTGTTTCCTGGATCAACTGTGGAATCTCCAAACACAATCAGGGCTGGAATTTTCGGCTTGCAGGTGACAGTAGAAACTTTTAGCAGTAAAAGAGAAATCAATATGACAAGGTATTGCATTTCCATCTATGCTTAAAGTTAAATGGTTCTTTCGGATACTTGATTAGTAGGGTAGAGTGTGGGATATGTATGTATGTACGTATAAAAGCCAGTCAACAAAGTTGATGCTCATTAATAGGTAGTAGATAGATTTATGTATTTATGGTGGAAAAGCCAAATAGGTAAGGGGATGATAGAGATCTTTCTATAAGAATTTTTTATGCGTCCTTGTACACGTCAAGGAAGATTTCCTAGATCAAGCTAAAGCGTCAACTACTCCTAAGTTGATGTGCAGATGCGTTCGAACATTGCATGTGGGTGGTTGCGGAAGCTTACAAGAATAAATTTTAAATATGCGTCAATTATGATACTTGAACTTTTGCTTGTACACTAATTTTCTTGTACACGATTATGTTAATCTAAATTATTAAACATTAACGATTCACCTTCTACCATTATAGTGTATCTTGATTTAAAAGTCAATAATAAATACACAATCCTTGTAATTGCATGTATGAGGGTAATTTAGTCTTAAAATTTCAAATGATGTCATATTCTAATAAAATTAGTGAGTGGACATATACTAAACAATATTAATGACATAATGTTACATAGCAAATCCCCCAATTATTAAAATAGCCGAAATATCTTCAAAATTAACAAGCTCCATGTCATGGCTAGACAAGCCGTTTGCCAACTCCTTTTAGCCGGAAACACGGATGACATCGCTATCCGGGCGTATTAAGTTTTTTTTAAAACTTTGAAGACTTTGGGATGATAGAGAACTTTTGACTCAATTCTCACACAGAATTTCATATATATTCCTATAATGAAGCACAAACAGATTAATCAAAGTTAAATACTTCCTGAGGTCTTAGGGATTTTACAGACATGAAAACAATACGAAAACAGAAGACGCTATAATTGACATAGTTTTACATGATTTGTGTTTTGATATTGTTCATATTTTTCTCATATTTCATAATGCAGGAGACAGCATAATCAAAGCCCTTAATTATATAGTTGAGCTACGGTTGAGATGTCACCTTTATCATGATTACGTGCAGTTGAGTTGCATTCTCAACAATATGTAACAAAGAACCACTAAGATTCGACGAAACAGCTACATGACTCGAGAACACGAATTCTTATGTAAATCTATGTCGTCTTGTTGTTTTGACATTGTTTTCGTCGATTTCCTTGTTAGTTTTCCAGCAGCATAGCTCGAATGTATATATATTTAGATTCATCAAGGCAGTTAATTTTTAATTAGATTCCAAAGATGTAGCACTGTCACATATGACTTGTTCATTCCCTATTTATAACGGGTAACAAACAAAGTAGCACTGCTAATAATAGTAACAGTTGTACGGAACCATATAATTGCTATGCAACCAAAACAACGTTGGCCCGTAGAATCTGCCTCTTTAACGGGCAATTCGTTTCCTTTAAAATTAACCCTCTTTTGCATCCAAAGAAAACAAGAGAAAGTTGTTACACATTACATAAATACAAAAAGAATGGCCTTGTTGAAGAAGAAAGCGATGGCGTTCTGCCTTGTAACGGTTTTCGTTTGCTCGATGTTGATCAAGGCCACCGAAGGTAGAGATGAACATGTAGACGTAAATCCGAAGGGAGAGGCTCATCAAGGTAAGCCATTAAAGGGGGTCACAGCCACCAAAAAATGCAAGAAAGGTATCCCGGAATCTGTGTGCAGAGCTGCTAAGAATGTTAATGATGAGGACGATAATGAAGATGACGATGATGGTGAAGATGAGGAAAAAGCGAAGGGGAAAGAAGTCAAACCGGTTGTTTTGGGACATTAGAATCTCTATAGCATAACCTGTAATTCATTTAATGATCACTTGAGCAAGAATTTGTTTTCATATTTTTGAGTCTGTTGTTATTCTTCTTTATAGTGATATGAATTGAATGATTGACAACATATGTCATTGTTGTTGTTCTTTTTTGTTCAATTGTTACAATTCTTCGAACAATTCTGTAACTTTTTCACACATACAAAAGATATATAAGGAGATGAAAAATTCAATCAAAGAACTAGTATAAATTTGTAGGTGTCATTCGTTTGGACCAACCGTAATACCTAAATATAGCGGCACATGATACCAACGGACCGAAATGTGACTCGTGACATGATTTTCATAACCAAAAATATGGAACTGAAATCATCAATTCCTTACAGACTACACAGATTATCTTGATATAATTGATACATGGACAATTATTACAAACAATAATATGCATCTGCACGATTGCAGAAAGTAATATCTAAAAATCACTTATGCAAGAATCAATACATTTTATGTTGCCTACCAATTCTTACAGAGCAGAAGAGATAATAAAACAGGCAGAGATGAAGTTAATTTACACTTACAGAACTTCTAAGTATGTTTGGACTTGAATCCTTCCGTTAGAGCAGACACTTTAGCAGAAACCTTTGCCTGCAACTTTGCTACCGCTAGTCGGATGTCCTGCAACCATTTGAGATATTTAAGTTTTACGGGAATCTTGATGTGCTTCAAACTCAAAAAGCTAGCTTTTCTTACCCGTTTCAATGTTATATATTCACATATCTCAGGCATACATATTAGGGAGGGAATAGTACAAATGGATTACCTCAACGTGATACCGTGAAGAAAAATGAGTCAACAATACAGTTTTATTTCGTATCCACTGGGCATTCTCGATGATCTGCAGTTTGGAAAAGGTGACATGATCAAGGGGATAATGAGATGTGCTTTAGCAGCTACGGTAAAGGAAAATGAATAGATGTCTGTTGGAATCTGTGATTTTCATTCTCATATGTTGTGGATGAAATACATGAGCTTATTAATGAAAGAACATCCCAAGTTGGGAAAAGAAATAACCAATCCAAAAAGAATACAGACAATTATATTATGCAGCTTGTAGCTCAAGGTGAATTATTTTTATAAAAAAAATGCAATTATACAACTAGTGCAGCTTCTTTCCATTTTTGTGCATCTGCAAAAGTTTCTGGGAATAAATCCCGGATTTTTTCTGTTTATGTTGCATACAGACATGTAAACTCTTCAAAGATACCAGCTCTTCCAAGAAGAGAATCAAATACCCAGTGGATTGGAACCTATTGTTCTAAGAGCTAGACCCAAAATCTTATGCGTACAAGTACAAACAATAACACATTACTTCGTCCAGAAAAATCGTAGGCAAAAACAAAATAGAGAAACAGCTTTCGATTCTATACTTGCCTCAAACAAATGAGTATGCCCATGTTGACGTGCGTGTTCAATGCTGACTCCTTCATCCAGAAAAGTTGCCTGATAAGAAAATTAACGGGCGATACCATCCCGTTACAGTAAGCCAGAAAAATGGTTAACATTTTAATGAATTAGCAATGACAAGTTCATAGATGTTTAGCTTATTAATTTTAACAGTAAAAATATCAGGAGAAGAATAAAGGGCAAACGATTACCTCTGTGATAAGGAGTTTTGCCCTCAATGCATCAGCATTCCGTGGTTCAAGCATAAAATCTGATGTAGTGTCTCCTGTGAAGGCCACTTCTGGAGACAGTATCATATCTGTGATCTATAAAAAATCTTCAAAGTCAATAAACCATTACAATCAAAGGTCATAGGAGATAATCAAAGTATCACAACCTCAACACCGGACTTCTTTATTTTCTCTATTTGTTTTCCTTTCAGATGCATGTACTGTTTCTTCAGCTTTTTTCTGATTGAATAGATAACATATCCCTGTAAAATCAATCGATAAACAAGCTGTATTACATATTAAATTGTCTTTATGTTTGACAAGCGACAACATCTGATACCCTAAATGAGTTTTCTGAAGCACTACGATTCTTTTTCCTTTTAATGATGGAAAACTTCCCTGAAAGCTTAGTAGCTTACGAGTGTCCTCATTGATACTATATTGTTCGCATAAAATTACTCAGAAAAAATGCAATTGAATTAAATATGAACTAGGAAACTGGGAATTTAGGAGTATTGCAATTAGTAGATATAGGTATACCACATAACTTTCATCAACTTGAGACGTTGTAAAAGTGGCGGACCGTCATAAAAAGATAAAAACCATTTTCTCAAATATGAGTGAGACTGAAGAGTAATAAAGCATACCTGGCTGGGTATGACATGATTAGTTCTAAAGGGCCGTACAACAAGGTCGTTTCGTAGCTCATATGTTTCACCTTCAGTAATAACACAATTACTCAACCACATCAGGGTGAGGTCAATGGATAAAAAACAAATAGTACTAAACACGCGAAACACAACACAAAGAAATTTACATACCTACATCTAACGCAACTAAATCAACATTTAGCTCCACTTGACCCATGCTTCTATGAATATCAAATAGCTTCTCTACATCCGACTTGATACACGGGGGCACAAATATGGTTGGAGGTTTCAAACTGTACAATCCACGAGTAGCAACATACATTGGCAATCCACCCTAAATCGAAAGTACCAATTGAGTAAGCTGAACAAGATCCAAACATAAACTGATACAAAAGCAAAGAACTAACACAACCAAGAGATATTGTTGAAAAGAACTCCATAAAATTTCAACTGCATCCATCTCAAGCTACAATATTTCCATAAAAAACATAGTCTCAATGGCATCAATGTTAGGCTTCCATGTAATGACAGTGGTGTTTAACAAAATATTTATGTTGCCATTGTGAACTTCATGTGGAAGGTCCTAATGCCAAAATTTCATAAGCTTACAAGAATATTTCTACTGTCAGTCTACCATCTTCATTTATACTATTGTCAACATCAATTTCCCTAACCAAGTCCCATTGGGTCAAAGAAATGAAACTGAAACGAGGAATAAAGAGAAAACAGGAGTGCCCACAGTGTGATCAAGATGACCATGAGTAATGAAGAGGAAATTCTGGTGGACAGCACGAGCAGGGCATCTGCCGATGTCAAAAGCGGACTTGAATTCGGGTATAATCACACAAGTCTCAAGTCCACCAACAGAGATACCCTCAACAGAAAACCCTTCAAAATCGACCCCTTTTCTCTGAACTTCGTATCTGGCTTTCCTGTACTCTTCCTCCTCGATTACCCGTCCGATTGCTGACAAAAAACCCGACCCTTTAACCGCCTGCGGGTTACCCAGATGCCGGTGGTGGTGAGAGACGGATATTTTGCCGGGTTGGAGTGGAATTCGAGGGAAAGAGTGAAGAATAGGTTCTGAAATTGGGTAGGCGCGATACGGAGGATTGGAGGTTGGAGCTGTGGGTGATATTCGCATGGCTAACCTCTTTTTTGTGTTGGGGATTTAAAATTTTGAACTTAGCTGACGAGGGGATGTCAAGGATGAAGTCATGAAGAATCGAAGATTGAGAAGCGCTTGCAGATAAGAGAGAGGCAAGGGTTTTGCAGAGGTTTCATCTTCAAAATACATTTACGACAGATGCAACCAAGAAAAAATTGTCTTAAAAATTTAATTACAAAATAAAGGTTTAGAAAATAAAATAAAATAAAACTAAGAAAAAATTGTCTTTTAAGTTGACTAAACTTTGATACCTCGTCGTTTAAACTATCGGAACGGTACTTAACATATTGCATCCGACCAAAGATTATTATTTGTATTATTGTTCAATGTTCACATGTTAAGTTAACATATCGGTGTTAAATATCAAGGGCAAAATTGTCCACCTACCTTAACAACGATTTGTTAACTTAACGTTTGGACAGTAATCAATTTACTAATCTTTGGCCGAACTCAATAGGTGAGGTACCGTTATGATTGTTTAAACCACGAAATACTAAAGTTTAATAAGTTTAAAAGATGAAGTAGTGTTTAGGCAATTTTCTCTAAATCTAATTATAAACACATTAAATATTAACTCTATAAAATACATGTACATTTTTTTTAATTAAAAAAAAATCTAAAATAGAAAATGTTAAAGCTAACTTTTTAAAAACATAATATTTAAAATATGATAGAGTTATATGGAGAGAGAAAGATTGTAAACATGTAAAATGAATTGTGTAATCTTGGCTTGCTTTATTATCTGTATATAATGGACTATTTATACTATAATTCATGTAGCAGAATTAGTTACATGACTACATCCAACACCCCCTCAAATTAGGTGGCATGTGCATGCCTAGTTTGGAAAGTAAATGTGTTTGTTTAGAGGAAGGAACAACTTTGGTAAGTACATCAACAACTTGTTCATAAGTGGAGATATGATGAAGTTGTAGTAGCCTTTCCATAACCTTGTCTCTCGTAAAATGACAATCGATCTCGATATGTTTGGTTCTTTCGTGAAATACCGGATTCTTACTGATTTGAATAGCCGATTTATTGTCACAATGAATATGCACTGGTTGTGGTGGTGATAGACCCAATTCTTGAAGCAGTCTAATAGCCAAGTGACCTCTGCAGCAGCCTGTGTCATGGCACACTATTCAGCCTCTGCTGAGCTCCTGGAAACAGTAATCTGCTTCTTTGATTTCGAACTGATGGGTGAGGTGTCAAGCAAGATGACAAAACTACTCACATTGCGTCTAGTATAAGGACAAGAGGCCAATCCGAGTCCGTGTAGGCTAATAAGTTAGGCTTGTCACAACTGTTTAGGAGGATGCCATGACCAATTGTGCCCTAGATATAGCTCAAGGTGTGGTGAAGTGCTTTCAGATGAGAAGTATGTGGGTTCTGCATGAATTGGTTGAGACTTTGGACGGCAAAACAAATGTCTGGTCTTGTATTTGTGAGGAAGTTGAGCTCGCCAACGAGAGAGCGGTAATAAGATGGATTTGAGATGAGTGTCCCTTTGTCGGGTAATAGTTTGAGGTTAAGAGGTAGCGGGGTTACAGAAGACTTGTCTGGAGGTATATTAGCTTCATTGAGGAGCTCCAAAACAAACTTTCTTTGGGCCAAGACGATGCCAGAAGACGTATGGGCAACTTCAAGGCCTAGAAAGATGTGAAGAAGACTAAGGTCTTTGATGCTAAAAGTCTGATCCAAATAAGCTTTGAGCGACGTTATAGTTGCTTCACATGAGCCAGTGACAAGGAGATCATCGACGTATATGGCGACAATAGTGTTGTCTGATGCCGTTTTCTTGAGAAATAATGAGTAATCATTCTTGGATTGTTGGAAGCCTTGTTCAATGAGAGCATTAGTTAACCGATGGAACCATTGGCGGGAAGCTTGTTTCAAGCCATACAACTTTCTAAGCTTGCATACAAGAGATAAAAAAATTTGAGATAAAAAATTGGGGATGCCTGGTGGGACTTTCATATAGACATCTTCGAATAGGTTACCATGCAAAAAGGCGTTGTTGACGTCCATTTGATGAAGAATTCATCCTTTAGATGTTACGATGGCTATGATGGTTCGTATGGTTGTCATCTTGACAACGGATGAGAATGTCTCATGATAGTCGATGCCTTTTTTTGATTGAATCCTTTTTCAACTAACATTGCCTTATACCTCTCTAGAGTTCCATAAGCTTTGAGCTTAACCTTGAAGACCCATCTGTATCCGATTGCTTGTGTGATTGCTTTGTAGAGCATGGTACTCCTTGTCCATAGCCTGTACCCAATTTGGATCCTTGGAAGCTTCGGTGTAAGATGTGGGCTCAACAAAAGAGGTTAGGGTAGAAAGTAAAGTAATATGAGAAGGAGATAAAGGGAGAGTAGTGTAGTTACCTGGTGATGGAGATCATGAGCTATACGTGCATATAAAATCATCTAGGTATGATGGATGTTTGGAAATGCGATTGGAACATCGTATGATGGGTGGAGGAATAGGAGGTGTGAGAGAGGATGACAATGGATTATCATTGGTGTTTATAGGAGGTGTCATAGATTGGTTTAAAAGAGGAGATGAAGGAAGTGTGTCATTGTCTTGAATTAAAGGCGGTATATGGTGGGAGTTTGATGGTATGAAAATGGATAAATCAAGAGTAGAAATGTTTGGTGTATTGGGTAAAGTAGGAGATAAAGACGATGAAATATGGTGAAAAGGTAAGTGTTGCTCATGAAAGACTACATCTCTGGAGATGATAAGCTCTCTAGTATCAATAGTAAGGACTTTGTAGCCTTTTTGGCCAAAAGGGTATCCTACAAAGACACAAGGTTGGGCACAAGGTTCAAACTTATCTCTATGGACCTTTGGTTTATGGACGAAACATAGACAACCAAAGATGCGTAAATGATCAATAAGATGGTGGTTTGTTGAATAAGACTTCATAGGGTAATTTGTGGGAAAGAAGAGGAGTAGGCCGTCTATTGATAAGATATGTGGTTGTCAAGACACATTCACCTCAATATGAATATGGTAGTTTGGATTAAAAGAAAATGGACCTAGCTGCCTCTAGGAGGTGTCGATGTTTGCGCTCCACAACACCATTTTATTGTGGTGTGTGAACACAAGAAGTTTGGTGGGTAATACCCTCCATGGAATAGAAAAGCTTGGCTTCTTTACTAGCAAACTCCAAGGCATTGTCCAAACGAATAGTTTTGATAGTAGTCTTAAAGTGATTCTTGATCATGACGGTAAAGGATTTTTTGAAGGGATAAGGCATTACTTTTGTGAGCCATGAGGTAAGTCTAGGTACATCGAGAATGATAATCGACTATAGTAAAAAAAAAAATAAGAGAAGTCATTGTGTGTTTGGTGCTTATAGGGTCCCCATGTGTCAATGTGGATAAGGTCAAAAATATGAGATGATCGAGTAGAGGATTTGGGAAAGGTATGACGATGTTGTATATCCTGGGGGAAGATAGTACATATAGAGGTATTCTTGGACAAAGAAAGATTGTCATTAACAAAATGCAATTGATCAAAGGGCATATGGCCTAGCCGGCAATGCCATAGTTCAACAGAATGTATATTATGAGAAGTGTTCATAGAAAAACCATTATCCCTGGGATTATTACAAGTTGGAGAGGATGTGAAATCCAAAGATTTATCAACCACGTATAGCCCCCTAAATGCTCGTTCAATCATCATCAGAGTCTTCGTCAAAGGATCCTGGACAATGCAAGCATGAGGAGTGAATAAAATGTGAAATCACAAGTCATTAGAGAGTTTGTGTATAGAAATGAGGTTGAATTGGAAATCAGGAACGTGTAGGACATTGGATAGGGTAAGTTTGTCATTGATAACAACTGTGCCATGATGTGCAACACAAGCACGTTTACCATTTGGCATGGTAATGGAGGAGGGATTATTGATAGGGGTATATGGAGTAAAGAGATCAAGATTGGGTGTGATGTGGTCGGTAGCACCGCTATCCAGGATCCATTTTGAGTTTAGGTTAAAAGACAAGAAGCAAGTAGCCTTACCAGCAAGAAACATAGTGGGATTAGATGTAGGACCTTGTGTGGAATTCTTGCCCAATAATGCCATAATAGATGTCATTTGCTCAGGTGTGAAGGAATTGATGGAAGAAGTAGCTAGTTTATGACCTGTAGGGTAGCCAACTCGTTTCCAACATTTGTTGGTGTCATGGCCTGCAATCTTGCACTGTCTACACCAAGCAAGACCTCGCACTGATGATGTGGGATATCCAATGAGCTTCCAACATCGATCAACATTATGACATGGCCTTTAACTTTGCAGTGGTCACAGTAAGAGGGAGAGTCCTGGCTCGAATTGGTCCTAACATCAGTAGAATAATGTCCCTGAGACGAAGATTTGGAAAGATTGGATTGGTTTTGAGCATATAGAGCTGATGCAGTATTATCTAATACCGAATGATTAGACAATGTCCTCTGATTTTCTTCTTGAAGAAGAATCTTGTAAACCTCATTGAGATTAGGGTTAGGCTGCATCATCAAGATTTGCGAGCGAGCAAGATTGTAGGACTTATTGAGACCGACTAGAAATTGGACGATTCGCTGGTCATGAATCATGGCAAGAGCAACATCATTTGATCCACATTTGCAAATATGATTAGTCAAAGCAAGTATGTAATCATCCCAAATTTTCTTTAAACTTGTGAAATACGATGTTATAGATTGATTACCTTGCGAAATAAGAGCAAGTTCTTTATGGATTTGATATAGAGGTGTCCGATTCGATTTGTCAAATCGAACAGATAATTCATTCCAGATTTGAGATGTCGTTTGGAATAGCACTGATTCTCCGATTTCTTTCACCATGGAGTGTAGGAACCAAGAGATGAGCATGTTGTTACATTGATCCCACTTGGCAACCATTTTTGGATCCGATTCAGGTCTGAGACAAGTTCCATTGCCAAAATTAAGTTTGTTCTTGGCAGATAACGACACTTCTACTGCTCTTTTCCATCTAGAGTAGTTGGTGTTGTTTAGAAGTGTAGTGGAAAGTTTCAAGGAAGGAGCATCCGAATGATGAAGCTGAATCTGTAGAAGAAGAGCTTCATCATCGGTGGAAGGATTTTCTGATATGGTGTTGATGGAGTAACAGCCATGACAGAAGGTTAAAGAACCTCTGATACCATGATAGAGTTATAAGGAGAGAGAAAGATTGTAAACATGTAAAACGAACTGTGTAATCTTGGCTTGCTTTATTATCTGTATACAATGGACTATTTATACTACAATTCATGTAACACAATTAGTTACATGACTACATCCAACAAAATATTGTTACAAAATTCGAATTAAAATAAACTATAGAAAATTAAATTTAAAACTAATGGAAAATAGATAAAAACTTACTATATTTTTATTTTAAATAAGCATACGTAATTAGTTTTAAATTTAAGAAATCTTTTCTATAATTTTAAAATAAAATAAATAAATAAACATAAAAAAATACTTCTACATCATTGCTTAGTATTTTAATAAATTAATTAGTTAAAAATTAAATGTAATCATAATAAGTTTTGAAACTAATTATGTACCCTTACATAAAATAAAAATATAGTAAATTTTTAGTTATTTTTGAATTAGTGTTATTTATTTTTTCTACATTTTAATTTAATTCAAAAATAAATAAATTTATATTATTTATTTTAATTCAGAAAATACAAAATTTTCTTTATATTATTTTTCTATATTTTATACTTAATAAAAATTATATTATAAAATTAATTAGTTTAAATTTTATTGAGATCATACTTAATTTTTAATTTATTTTTCTGATTTTTATTTATTTTATAATTAAACTTTTTATGTAATATATTAAGAATGAGTATAAGGGGAAAACAAATTAAACCATGAGATTATCAAGTGGAAACTTGATAACTTGTGAAACCAAAAGTAAAAAAATTTAAACCTGAAGGGCACCGAAAGAAAATTTTCATATTTTATTAATTGTTATTAAAAATTTTTGTAAGGAATTGCTATTTAGTTATGTACTCGCAAACTTAATTAGAAAATTTGAAATATATTTATTTCGGGGAGAAAAGATAAAACATTGGTCCTTCTTCACTCGATCAAAAAATTGTGTAATATACGAAGTTATAAATTACACGTAACGTAATTAAATTAGAATATTCAATAAATCACACCAATTAATCTTACATGCATAAAAAATACTACACTTATACCAAAGCTATATAAACAAAACATTTACCAAACTACAAACAAACTTAATATTGTGAAAATTGAGATTGAAGGGACAATTCAAACTGTGTTATGGAAATTTGAAACCCCGACAACTTGAGTTTTTTATCGAGGAAATTATGTTCCTTTAACGGACCTTTAAAGAAGTTCATGTTAAGCATGTCATCCGAAAAGTTAATAATGTGGCCGATATTATCGCTTTGTTGGACCAGCTATCTCCCCACCCATGTTGATGTTCCATATAGTGTAAAAATAACTCATCATGAGTGATGAGCTCGATCGACAGGTGCATAAGATTTCAACGTCTTGACAAGTTTATGTTCTTATGGTCTCTCATGCTACTAGGCATGTCTAGTATCTCAAATCGTTTTCCTCTTATGAAAAACACAATAACAACTTTACAAAGACAAAATTAGAAAAATTATAATATATAATCCATGAAGATGCATTAGCAAATTTATTGACAATTGATCTATAGTGACGTGAAAAATAAACGTTTTTTCAATATTAATTGTCAAAGCATCGACAAATATTGTAACATTGAAATTGATAAGTGATGAATTGTGTTATGGCGACTTCCTTCACCATTAATCTAAACGGGAAGCGTTGGGAATGTCAAATCATCTAAGAGGTTGGGACAAGGAGATCATATACTACCTCATTTATTCATCCTTTGTGTTGAGGTATTTACATTTCTAATTCAAAAGGAGGATGGGAAGATTCATGAGAAGCAGGTATGCATAGAGGCTCCATCTATTTCTCATCAAAAACCCTCAGGTATGAAAGAGCATCAGGTTATTAAACTAACTACACAAAATATGAAGTCTTTTTCAACAAAAATGTATCAAGTTCAAGTGAATTTCCCAACCACTTATTGATGGTTGATTGTGGTTTGTTTTGTTGGAGTGGTAAGTGTTGAAACTATGAGAAATTTGCTTCTTCCTATGTAGACCAAGTTTAAGTGAATAAATCTACTTTGTTGGATAATTTTCACGTTTTTTTTGTTTAGATGTTATGCAGTTGTTTTAAGGAATTACCATTAAAACAATTGCATAGTATAAATTTGCTTCTTCCTATGAAGAAGTTTGCTTGATCTTAAGTTGATCTAAATTTTTATGTGAATAAAAATCATCTTATATTTCAAGCAAAATTTAGATTTTCATATAAGTCTACAACACGTCTCATATGAAAATTGTGTGCATTTAATTTCATAGTATTATTTTAGTTTTTTTTGAAAGGGAGTAATTTTGATGACATGCACGACGCTTTCAACATTTAACATTAAAACCAAAATCTCGTATAACAAAAAAAAAAAATCTCTTTCTTTTTTTTATTATAATTTTCATTTCCTTTTGTATGTTAAATTCAATTTTACGTAAGTTTAATTTTATATCTGATAGTTTTTCTTAGTTTCTAAAATAACAAAAAAAAAATCTCTTTCTTTTTTTTCTAAAGGTTAATATGTATTGATGAAGAGAATGTACGTACATGGGTCAACTAGACCATGAGAAATTCAAGAAAAAGCAAAACAAAGCATTGAAACATAATAGAAGTTGAATGCCAAGAATCTTAACCCACGTGAGCGAATTCTGGGTCCGATCTTTTCAATGACTCGAAGTGTAGTTCTTTGTGGCGTTAATAACGTTATGAGCACATGTGGTAGCGTGGGTGAAGCTTTGGTTATAAATGAGGTTATTCCGAGCTTTCCAAATGAATTAGATATAGTATGTGATGGAGGAGATGTGACCATGATTGATAAGGTCATTCTTCTGGGGATTGAGCTTGCTAATCCAGGTCCAAATGTTGTGACTGTAGGGGTAGGGAGAGGGCAGTCTAAGCCACTTAAAGATGAGGTCAAGAGCAAGCGTAGAGTAGTTCCAGTGATGCAGAAGATGATGCTCATCTTCGGAGTAAAGACCGCAAAGCTTGCAAGTATCCTCCTGTATGAGGTTCCAAGAGAGGAATTTGGAGAGCATTGAAAGACGATGATGGTTGGCTACCCAAGTAATGAAACTACACTTTGGTATGTTGATGCCCAGATGATCACAAGACGGTAAGGGGGAAGGGAGGTTGAGACTTCCAATAAAGGTTATAGGCAACAGTGGTGGAGAAGATGCCATTTGGTTTGGTGGTGAGGTTGGTGAAGCAAGATCCGTTCACATAAGCCGCAATCTCATCCCGGACATTGAGGATTAAGCACCAAACGTAATTGTGCTTGTAGTTGGAGGCATAGGTCCATATAGATTGACCTTTGAGGATATTCAGATTCACCCAGTCCGACTAAAGGTTTTGGTTCTGGTTAGCCTGGTCCAACTCGAATATAAGTTTGGAGAAGCATGCCTTGTTCCATGATAGCAATTCTTTAAAGCCAAGTACACCCTCCTCCTTGGAGAGGCACACAATTTTCCAAGCAACAAGAGCTCGGGGGCTAGAAGTTTTACCCGACCAAAGGAAGAACGGATTAAACCTTGGATCTTGAGCATGATTGAGAATATGATGGAATGAGAAGGACCGAACTCCAGTAGTAGTGAAGGGACATGAGGATAGAGGAAATAACCTACTTTCTTCCGAAATAGGAGAGGTTTCTTGCACTCCACGAGTTGAATTTATTTGTGATCTTGGTAGTGAGAGGAAGGTATTCCACAGTACTAAGCCATTTGTTGCCAGCAAGGATACCAAGATACATGAAAGGGAGCGAGCCAAGGGAGAGGCTAGAAGAGCAAAAGAGTTGTTCACGATCCCGGGGAGAGAGCCCTCCAATGAAAAGAGAGGACTTAGCCGGGTTGATATGAAGACCAGAGTAATGCTCACAAGAATCGAAGGTGCTCTTCATTATGCTGATAAAAAGTAAAATCTCCCCTATAGAATAACATTTAAGTCATCTGCAAAACAAAGGTGAGTGAGTCGAGGAGAGGCACATTTAGGGTGGATGTTGAAGTCCGGATTTGTGGGGTTTACACGATTCATAGAAGAGAGAACTTCCATGGCGATAACGAAGAGCGGAGGGGAGAGGAGGCATCCTTGCCTTAGTACCCTGGAACCTTTTCAGAAGCCTTTAAGCAATCCATTTTGGTTGATTGAGAAGGAATTGGAAGTGATGCAGGCTTCAATGAGACATATAAAGTTGTCCAGGTAGCCCATCCTAGCAAGGTAGTTAAGAACAAACTTGTGATCGATCGTACCAAATGCTTTGGAAATATCTACCTTCATAGCACATCTTGAAGATATGTGACGGCGGTTGTACTTCTTAAATATCTCTTGACATATAAGAATGTTGTGCTTGATGGATATGCCCTTGATGAAGGCACCTTGGTAGTTGCCAATAATGGAGGGAAGGGTAGCATTTAGTCTGAAAGCAAGGATCTTGGCTATAATTTTGTATGAGGTATTGCAGCAGGAGATGGGCCTATAATCAGAAGGAAGTATGGGGTTTGCCTTCTTGGCAATCAAAGAGATAGATGTGTGATTGACTTGGTTTATAAGTTTGCCCGATTCAAAGAACTCAAGAATGGCATTTAAGAAAATTACCCTTTCTTATTTTTTGATAATTAATGTTATTGTCTCTAACCTGATAATATTTATTAGTTGACTGATACTTAGCTTATTTAAAATTTTAAAACATATGTCGTATTTCAAAATTATTTGTTTTTAAAAAATTATTCAATTTACAGTAAAATTTTTAGAAACAATTTGGTTTACAAGACTTTTTCTAATTTTGTGTTTAGTAAATGTACCCCTTGAGAGAAGAGTGTGTAGAGTTTGAAAATAAATACAAAAGGTTGGGGTACATTTACTTAATTGAAACATTAAAAAGCCTTACTACTCTAATTTTTTTAAAAGGCCTAGTTATCAAAATTGTCCAAATTTTTATTTATTAATTAGTTGATATATAAAAATTTTAAAACAATAAAGTCATATTTGTTTAATCAATCGTCAAAAACATGAATTTTTATGAATAGGCCCGTGCTACACGCGATTTAGGGGTATAATTACAAGTTATTTTTATGAATTTAAGTGTTATATTAAAGTAGAGGAGACACTATAAAAATTGAATATTAAGACCAAAATTCTACTATATTACTAAATTGGCATTTAGTAAATATAACTTTTTTTAATAAAATCACCTTTAACCGATTCTTTGCTTTTCTTATAATTTTCATTTACCCTTGTGAAATAATTTCAAATTTACTTAAGTTTAATTTTAAATATAAATTCAATTTTACTTAAATTTAATTTTAAAAATATGATAGTTTTGCTTGATATTTAAAATAACAAATTCTTTTTTCTTTCTAATTTTTAATTAATTATTATCTCTAATCTGATAACATTAATTAGTTGACTAGATACTTAGTTTGATTTAAATTTTAAAACATGTATGTATCTCAAATTATTTGTTTTTTTCAAAAATTATTCGATTATAGTAAACTTTTTTATTTATTAGTTGATACATTTAATTTTAAAACAATAAAGTCGATATTTAAATAAATTGTAAAACTTATGGATTTTCATTATACTAAACGAATAGGTTCGTGCCACACACGTGCTTAGGAGTGTATTTACACATTATTTTATGAATTTAAGTGTTAAACTTTTTGTTTGGTTAAAACTTACAAGCATTTGTGCATGAATATTGATAATTTACGGATATCCAAACCCCAAAACCTAATATCCTGATATGACTTAAGTCATAGATTTATGCATCCGGACCGAAACTTTCTAAATATTGGACCGGGGACCGGACCGTTCCGGTCCGGATTCAGACCGAAAATTGATTTTTTATTGACAACAAGTTAATGAAAGAGATCTAAATTTTGAGCAAGTTAACAAAAGCAAATCAACAAATTTCAGCCCTAACGAGCGATAAGGAGAAGTGTCGAAGAAGTGAAGAGTAAACCCTAGTTACATCAAGTATATATTCAAGACGAGAGAGATCGAGTCCGAAGAGATCTCAAATTTCAGCCCTTACAATTGACAAAGAGATCTCAAATGTCCACGAGAGGAGGAAAACTGGAGGCCGGAGAGCGAGGAAAGGAGGACAGAGATCGAGTCCATTGAGAGAGAGAGAGAGAGAGAGAGAGGAATTCTATAAAATTCTAGGGGAGATAGATAGAGAGGAATTCTATAAAATTCTAGACCGGATTGTAAAAATCCGGTCCGGATAAGTTTTGCACAGGCCTACTTCTATTACCCTTAATGTTCCAATGTACTAATCTCGCTAATCGTTATCTATCAAGTTGGCTAAATATAAAATTATTTTTTATGAGTGATTTTATTCAATAACACGGAAAATAACCAAAAATCCAGTATATAATGGGATTTTTAGACATCTTAGTGTGAGACATAATTCAATTAGAGAGTTAATCACCCATGGCTTAGTGTTGGTCGATGTTGTGAGAACTCACTACAATCTAGTCGGTCACTTAATCAAGAGTTTGGCTAGGGACTTGACACAAAAGTAGGTCAAAGGGATGGGGTTAACGACCTAAAAGAAACCGCTTGTCATTCACATAAGGCTCATTGTCTTAGCCGAATTCAATTTGACAAGCCCATTTGGAGAAGGATGTGAGCATAAAATGTTCCATCCAAGGTGATGCTCGATTCCTACATTATTTGCATAGCATGAAATGAATATTTTCTTAACGACTCATTTGAAAATATGTATATGTAGGTGCAAGACTAAAAGAAGTTGGCTACATGAGCGTGAAGGGTCAAGGTTTCTTCAAGGGAGTTTGTGGTTGACTCGCCTACACGCTCATTAGAGGAATACGTACGGTACAATAGCCTTTAATTTTATCATTTGTTTGTAAGGAATGTAAACTCACGTGTATTTTGCCTTCATGTACTTAGAAAAGTTGAATGACTCAATCCGTTAGGAAACCATGATTCTTGATGCGGAATTAGAATCGCAATTGACTACATCTTGATTGAAGTCATTCAAGAACCTTCAAGTGGATGAATCCCTTGAGCAAAGAGCACAAAATCAGAATGTGGAA
The DNA here is from genome assembly GCA_033239045.1 of Fagopyrum esculentum. Lineage (NCBI taxonomy): Eukaryota > Viridiplantae > Streptophyta > Magnoliopsida > Caryophyllales > Polygonaceae > Fagopyrum > Fagopyrum esculentum. The sequence goes on along the minus strand of BSUD01000008.1, from coordinate 128,194,571 downwards.
CAATGGTGGTGGTAATGGAAAGCAATGGAAAAGAAGAGAGTGAATGTCAATAGACGTTGATGATGATGAATAGATACATAAGAACCAAAGGAATCACTTACTAAAACCTTAATTGATCGATCTAGGAGATCAAAACTCAAGCAAGATGGTTACCTAAACCCTTCTTTTTATAGCCTTACACAAAATCGAGACAAGCACAAGGAGGGACTAAAGTCAACTAGTAGCACCAATCTGCAAGAGATTAACACACTAAAGCTCTCAAAGCATTGTTTAAGGTTATAGAAGGAATTTTCGGAATACACAAAAGCTCTCAAAGCATTGCTTTTTAATGCAAAATAATTTTCCAAAATGAAGCTAAGAGAAGACTTTTATAGGGTCTAGTAAAGTCTTCATCTAAAAAAAGATAAAATTATTTGTCTAATGCAATTAAAATAATTAAATAAAATGTTTAATAAAACCTTAAAATGTCAAAGAGTCTAAAGGTATTAAACATCTTATTTTTTATATAAAAAGATGATATAAAATCTATTAGAAGCTTAAACAAGCTTTAATCTTTCAATTCTTACAATTCCAAATCAGGTGCATCTTCCTTGCTCTTGCATAGCAGCTTCTCACGTGTTTTAGTGTGCATGATGACTTTTCCACATCCAAGTAGGTTGGAGTTGTCATCAAAGTAACTAATGGGGTCTTACTCACAAATAGATCACAAATGACCTCCTTAGGAGCTAAAGACACCAACAAGTTAGACACTTCTTCTTGGATTGCTCTTACTCTTGATCTAGTGATGTTTTCTTCACCAATGGCGTTGTGAGGACTATGAGAAGGTGGTGGTGATGCTCCCGCATCATTCTCTCCTTGAAAAGGATTCGCCCACGAATCTTCTTCAAATTCCCCATAGTCATCTAGTAGTTCTTGAACATAAGCCTTGTGTTTCCCTTTCTTGTTGATGATCTCAACCTACATTCCTACAATAAAAAATACTCGCTACTTCATAAACAATGGTGTAAGATCAATAAAGGTTAAGGAAAACATGTCATCAACATAGTTAAAATAGTTCAAAGATAGATATGGGTGGAAAGTCCCAAAATAGACAAACCTTATATATAATCTATATACATATATTAAAGCAGAAGCGTTTACTTCAACGTGGTTCATCCTAACGAAAAAATATGTCACGTGTCATTTTTTTAGAATTTTAGTTTTTTTAAATAATATATATAGTTACCATATTTTAATTATCCTATTATAGAACTTATATTTATTTACTTACCAAACATATATGTATATATACTATTAGTGTTAAAATATATTTCTATATACTAATAATAAAGTATAAGCCTTTAATACCATAAATTTTTTTTTTCGTTCTTTTTGTCAATGCAATTTAAAACGCACTCTCATTTAAAAAAATTTAATTAAGAAAGTATATAAACTAACGATATATATATATATATATATATATACTAATATTATAAAAAAACCTTAATTACATAAACCATGGTTCCATATATTTTTATATTACGGGTCGTGTTAACGTTCAGTTTCATTTAAGACCTTTTTTTTATCAAGAACATGTAAACTATCATTTATTTAAAAATATTCCTTTCTGTTTTTATTATCTTTTACTTTCCCTTATAATATTATCTTCCAACTTAATTTAATTAATAATTAAATTTGTTTTACAATTTATTAAAGCTATCCCGCACACGGTGCGGGTATTAGACTAGTAACACAACAACCTCAAAGTTAAAATTTCTCCCCTTATTAGTTCTAACTAAATCTCTAAATAAGTCCATGCAATAAGGTTCTCAAGGGGACGTTAGATCCTTTAAACAAGTGTGACCAATAATAATATGTGTAGCATATTTGTATCCTTAAATAGAACAACTATATACGTAAAGTAGTATTTGGACTTGTATTCGTTATCACACGCATCCTTTAAATAATTTTTTAACAATTATCCGTACAAAACACGGATAAACTAGGTAATTTATGGAAAGAAACTCAAAATAAAATCAGAGAGGGCTAATTGGGGTGTATAACTATGAGTTGCGGTTCTGATTTCCAGCTGAGTAAACATCGGTGTACATTATGTGGCGTACGTGCTTTATGAGCTTAGTGTTGTTCCGGAATGAGTTAGTAGATGCATTAACGACAAGATTTGAGTCGTAAAATCGTATAAATATAATTTAACTTATATGACGATACAAGATAAAGCTGGTTAGCCAATTCACTGTAGTAAGAGATAAGGTCCGATCATCAAATATATTTACGATGAATGAATATTGTGCAACTTTATGAAGATGTTCATTGAATTGAAAATATTGTTGTTTATCACTGGTCAGACCTGAAAACAAGAAGAGAGGTAATGCACTTGCACCGCCTGGAGAGGAGGCCGGAGAAAGCTGCCACGTAATCAGCAACGTCGACTAGTCACCACGTTTGTGTATTCCCCTTGCTCCAAATGTCAACAGCCCAGCTCCACTCATCCACCAACCTCAACACTATATTTTTGCCTATAAATTGAGGCCCAGTTTGGAGCTCAGTAAGAAACTCGCTTGTTTTTATAAAAAGATATATAAAATCGTAAGCTGAAGATGAAGTTGAATAGCAAGCTATGTGTTATCTTGGGGGTTTTGGTGTTGGTGTCTGCTTTTCTCATCTCTTCCTCCGTCACCGCCGATTCCTCTGCCGATGAAGTTCAGAAGCGTGAGTCTAGGACCATCATGTTGTTATAATTTAATTATATTATTAGTATTAAGAGTTTGCATGCATATTTGTTACTGAGCATCATCAGTGTGTATTTGTACGTACATGTAAGTTTAATTTGTGTGTTCATGCAGAAGGGGAGAAGGTTGAGATGGATGTGATTGACGACCGCAAGAAGAAAGGTTCTAGAGCTGGCCAAGGTGGGAGTGGATTTGGAGGCGGCCAAGGTCAAGGTGGCTCTGGAAGCGGAGGACAGGGAGGTGGACAAGGTGGAGTAGGAAGTGGAGGAAGCGGAGGTCAAGGAGGACAAGGTGGAGCTGGCTCTGGAGGAAGCGGAGGTAAGGGTTCCGGACAAGGTGGAGCGGGTTCTGGAGGAGCAGGCCAGGGAGGGAGCGGTGGTGGTGGACATAGTGGTGGAGGAGGAAGAGGCAGCGGTGGCTCTGGTGGAAACTCAGGGGGGCATCACGGAGGAGGTGGAAGCCACCAAGGTGGCGGAAGCTCAGGTGGAGGGAAAGGAGGAGGAGGTGGATCCAGTGGAGGAGGAAACACTGGTGGTGGAGGTGGAAGCTCGGGTGGTGGTAAAGGAGGAGGTGGTGGGTCAAGCGGAGGCGGGAGCACTGGTGGAGGTGGTGGAAGCCACCAAGGCGGCGGGAGCTCGGGTGGAGGTAAAGGAGGAGGAGGGTCCAGCGGAGGCGGGAGAACTGGTGGAGGTGGTGGAAGCCACCAAGGCGGTGGAAGCTCAGGCGGAGGCCAAGGAGGAGGCGGGAGCACTGGTGGAGGTGGTGGAAGCCACCAAGGAGGTGGAAGCTCAGGTGGAGGTAAAGGCGGAGGTGGTGGGTCCAGCGGAGGCGGGAGAACTGGTGGAGGAGGTGGAAGCCACCAGGGCGGTGGAAGCTCAGGTGGAGGCCAAGGAGGAGGTGGAAACACTGGGGGAGGAGGTGGAAGCCACCAAGGCGGTGGAAGCTCAGGTGGAGGTAAAGGAGGAGGTGGTTCATCCAGCGGAGGTGGAAGCACTGGGGGAGGAGGTGGAGGTAAAGGAGGAGGTGGTAGCACTGGGGGAGGAAGTGGAAGCCACCAAGGCGGTGGAGGCAAAGGAGGAGGTGGTGGTTCCAGCGGAGGCGGAAGCACTGGTGGTGGCGGAGGTGGCAGCAGCGGCGGGTCTAGTGGAGGCCATGGAGGAAAAGGTGGAGGTCATCATGGAGGGAGTGGAGGAGGCAGGTCCGGTGGTGGCCACGGTTCTGGAGGTCACGGTGGTAGTGGGAAAGGAGGTGGTTCTGGTGGTGGCGGATCAGGAGGAGGACAAGGAGGTGGTTCTGGTGGCGGCGGATCAGGAGGAGGAGGACGAGGAGGTGGCGGATGGTTTTAAGCAGTACTTGCATCTTATAAAAGAAAGCGATATGTATCTGATGGCACTACACTGTAATCATATAGCCATATAAGCCTCATCCAAATATATATACATAATATGTATGAGCATGTAACGTAACTAATAACTATATATGCAGTATGCATCAATAAAATTTGCACCACTGTTTTGCATGCATAACTCTCTACTGCCCACCTCGATCTGTCTATCACAATTTTTAGCTCTACAGCCTCTAATCTAATTTCCTTCGTCATTGATCGGCATTATGCTCACTAACCTCATTTTCTTGTTTAATCTCGGTTTTCACTAGTCATTAATTACCATTTAAACCATATAATTCACTCCTATGTCGCTTACCTTGAAACGCCAAACATTTTCTTCTCCTTTTGAGAAACCACCACTGCGTCGAGTTCGTTTTTGCAAAACTGTATACAGGTTAGTATTGATATATAGAAGATAGATCTGAAATAAGCTTGGGTTTCATATGCCATAAAATTGAGATTATATGAAACACTATGATAAATGGATTTTCAGACATTTTTGAACACCGTGAAACATATATTCCGTTGGATTCTTAAAACGTCATCAAAAATGGGTCAAGGTACGTCGTCACTTTAGATGCTGTTAAAAGGAGGAGCTGATCTTGGCACCATATTTAACTTGATAAAAAATTCGTGTTGAGAATGCAACTCAACTGCACGTAATCATGATAAAGGTGACATCTCATCCGTAGCTCAACTGTATTTCTAATGCATCTGTTTTAATCGCTTCATAATATTGAAAAATTCAAGTATCTATTAGGACCATTACAGCTTAAACATTCCCAACTCCCACAAACCATATAATTAAGGGCTTTGATTATGCTGTCTCCTGCATTTTGAAATATGAAAAAAATATGAACAATATGAAAATACAAATCATGTAAACTATGTCAATTATAACGTCTTCTCAAGATCTCAGGAAACATAAGTATATAACTTTGATTAATCTGTTTGTGCTTCATTATAGGAATACAAATGGAATTCTGTGTGAGAATTGAGTCAAATTTCTCTATCACCCCAAAGTCTTCAAAGTTTTTAAAAAAAACTCTTACAGAAAGATCTCTATCATCCCTTTACCTATTTCAACCATAAATACATAAATCTATCAACTACCTATTAATGAGCACAACTTTGCTGACTGGATTTTATACATACATATATATATATATATATATATATATATATATCCCACACTCTACCCTACTAATCAAGTATCTGAAAGAACCATTAACTTTGAGCATAGATGGAAATGCAATACCTTGTCATATTGTTCTCTCTTTTACTGCTAAAAGTTTCTACTGTCACCTGCAAGCCGAAAATTCCAGCCCTGATTGTGTTTGGAGATTCCACAGTTGATCCAGGAAACAACAACTACATACCATGCCTTCTCAAGAGTGATTTCCCACCCTACGGGCGAGACCTGCCAGGTGGCAGACCCACGGGCCGGTTTTCCAATGGCAGGATTCCACCAGATTTCCTAGCTGAGTTCCTCGGGCTCCCGGGCTTGGTGCCTGCCTACTTGGATCCAAAAAAGAGCATTTCAGACTTTGCAGTTACTGTTTCCTTTGCCTCTGCAGGAACTGGCTATGATAATTCTACTGCTGCTATTCTAGTAAGATACTAATCTACTAAACTATATGGTAATCTCATACATTGAAGGTGTAAATATGCAGGCAAGTGACAAATCTCAAAATTTGCAAATGCTCTCTAGTTACTGCTGTAAATATGCAGTTCTAGCCTTCTAGAGTTACTGCTGTAAATATGCAGTTCAGAAGTTGGCTAATATAGGATGCACATTGCTGTCAACAATTTTTTACCATTACATGACATTTAAAACTAAATTTTGTGAATTTTGCTGTATCTGAATCTGCATTAGTGCAGAATGTATTGCCTTTATGGAAGGAGGTGGAATACTACAAGGAGTATCAAAAGAGGCTACGAGCCTACCTTGGAAGCCGGAAGGCAAGGGAAGTAATAAGAGAGGCTTTATATTTCATAAGCATAGGCACAAATGATTTCCTTGTGAACTATGACTTATTACCAACCCGAAAAGCCCACTTCACCAAGGATCAATATGAGGATTTCTTGCTAGATATAGCTGAGAATTTCATTAGGGAGATCTACACACTTGGAGCTCGAAAGCTTTTCTACACCGGGCTAGGTCCAATTGGTTGTGTGCCGTTGGAGAGGACCGTCAACATCCTGCAGAACCATGCCTGCAGGGAAGAATACAATATTGTGGCCAAGAATTTCAATGTCAAGCTTGAAAATTTGCTATGGAGGCTCAGTGCTGAGCTTCCAGGAAGCAGATTGGTATTGTCAAATCCTTTTGAGCCTGCTGAAGAAGTTCTCCGGAATCCACACAAATATGGTAAGTTATCTATTTACCCCATGACAAAGACAGTTAACTTCAAATCACTCACTTCCTAGTAACATTCCTTTTTTCAACAGGAATTGAAGTGATAGACAAGGCATGTTGTGGAACAGGTGCATTTGAGCTAGGTTTCCTTTGCAACAAAGATACTCCTTTTACATGCTCAGATGCTGATGAATACTTCTTTTGGGATTCCTTTCACCCTACAGACAAAGCAAATCGCATCATTTCTGATTATGTAGCCAGGAAATCCTTGACCCCATTTCTCAGTTGATTGTTTCAGAATAAAAATACAAATTCAATTCATTCAACTGTCAAAAAACAAAATAAAACAAAGAAAAAATATGCTCTGTGCCTGTTTTCTGCACATTGGTGTTAATGTTCTTTCACTGTGTAACTAGTTCATGATTACTTAGGTATATATGTGATATAATTCGTCACTTAATACTAAAAGTGAATTATAACGAACAAATGATCCTAAGATCTATGCAACATTTTACTTTGGGTCTACTGTAATGGATTCACTGCACAAAAGTACAATAAACAAGATTCTATTGGCAAACATAATGCAAAAAAAGAAAGTCATGTCTCAACTTCAATTAGTTCCTTGTCATAATTAGACTGTACTGCTCAAGAATGATTATTATTGCAGTTGCAACTACAATTCTATCTACCCTAAATCCAAAATGGACCCTTCATTGCAAGCCCTACTTCAGATTTTGAAGGAAAAAGTATATATGCTATCGAGTCTCGATCACATTGTACTTAGTAGAAGGTGACACACAAGACGATTACTGTGACTCATTTACAATGCATGACAAAAAACTAAGCCTAAAGACATAACTTTAGGTGAGCTGTATATTTTCATCTGCATTTTTATGTCAAGGGACTTATTGTGCAGGATTTTCTTGTACAACTCCAATTCCTTTGTGCTCATTAGTAATTTTCAAAATCTACTTTTACAGTTCAATTAAAATTTGATCTTGTTTATTTAAAGTAACCCAATTTAGAAACATTTCATCATATTTAGTTGTGTAGCTTTTTTACGTGATTCTTAATCTATCTTCTAAGACATAACACGCATTCAAAAGAAAGTAATAACTACTGTGTAATTATGAGAAGCTTGTAGTATATTTCTTTTTTTTTTGTTGGGTTGTATGATTCTTTTTTTGTATTACTAATGGTGTGTGAGAGGCAAAAAAAGATAAAAATTGAACATGTTCTCTCTAACCATATGTGCGAGAGAGTAAAAAGTTGGTAAATTTTGAACCGTAAATTTAATGTTATGGTTGGGGTTAATGGTTAAGGGTTAAATTTAATGTTACCGATGAGAAATTTTAGTATATATATATACATATGGGTTGGAATTTGGAAGATGAATAAGAGTTTAAGAGAAATTTGAAGAAAATTGGAGGGTGTAAAGAGAGGTTTGATAGAGAGTTGAGTACTTGTTGTTCTTACAAATATATGTCTTCAAGTTCTTTGGACGAAGGAGGAAATCAAGTAGGTCAAATTGAGGTACGTTTTTATTATTTCGAAATCTATAAAATTCATTATGTTATATTTTTATTTGTGTGAACCTTATTTTGTATTTCATTTATTTATTTTTTTAGATTTACGACGGTCCTTTATTTAACCAAAATTGAAGTATGTTTTTATTGTCTGTGTATGCTTTGCAGGTATTTATAAAGAAGTTTGCTCAGTTTATTACAGAATAACATATGTCATGCTTTTCAGGGGTTACTCTCATCATATATATATATATATATATATATATATATATATATATATATATATATATATATATATATATATATATATATATATATATATATATATATATATATATATATATATATATATATATATATATATGAGACGCACGTACTTATGTTAACATCAGAAAAAGTATGCACTTGTATAATACAAATATACATATTGCATAGTGTGATTATTTCTAAATTTAGAGGAATAGTTTATTTCTCATTAATAATATTTTTATTTTTCCACATTATTTAAATCATTTATATATTGTTTTTTTACATAAAAATTAGACAAATTTAGCATTGAAAAAATGCTAAGTTAAAAATTCTTACTAAGCTATTCATAAAACGAGCGAAAAAACTTTGATTTTTTTGTAAGGTAAGAATCGAAATGGATGTCAAAATAATTTTTCTTCAAACATTAACATTTCTCGATTAATACTTGAGAGATGTTTAAAAAACTTGTTGGAGCACGTTTAATTCTTAATAAATTTTTTCAAAGTGTGAGCGTCCACGATAAGAATCAAGACCGATTGATATAATCACGTGATATTGTATGGTTCAACTCCAAGTTGACGTTAATAATTAGTGGGACCAAATTATACAAACATATAATATAAAAAAAAATATAGTAGGACCATTTGGTGGAGAGATATAATATTACAATTTAATTTAATTATCGGCTAGTTGTAAGTTTTAAATCTCGCAGTGGTTGTCTTTTGCCTGTCTTGTTTAGGAATAGTATTAAATTATTAATATAATATTACAATTTAATTTAATATAAAAAAAACTAATAGAAATATACCAATTTAACGTGCTAATAACAATATAAGTTTGATGTAAAACGAAACTTTAATCATATAAATAAGATTATGGGGGTGATTACAGTTCAGCCCTCACGATAGCTGAGAAATTTCTAGCAATAAAACCAAAAGACGTCACAAAGAAAGGGTACTTTGGTAATATCATCCTTGGAGCGCGCTTCGCTTCCATGTCCACATTCCACAATGTTCTTCTACCCTTCAACCTTAGACTGCAATAATATAGAAAAAAAAAATGAAAATTACAGGGGAAGAAGAAATGGAAAGCCTCGCAGAAAAATTGAAACCGATCGTGTCGTCCTCACCTCTCTTCTCTCCTTCCCCTCTCTCTATAATCTTGTACTATATCTGTCTCCCTCTGTTTGTGATTTGAAATGGGCCTCAAAATCCGGACATTTTTGGATTTTGGGTCTTCTTCTTTGCTCTTGTTCTTGCCTCGAATCATTAGAAACTCTTCCTGATATTACATTCTCATATCTAGATTTTCTGAATTTTTTCCTCCTGAAGAACAAGAAAGAAATAGTTGTACCAAATGCCATCTTTCTTGTTTTTCCTTTTAACTTATTTTACCTAATTATCAGCTCTATCTGTCTTAATTGTCCTATCTCCTTAGAGTTTTTGTTTAATACTTTTACCCTGATGCTGTATTGTTGTTTTCGATTTTACCCATTTGTCCAAATTGCAAAATTTTGCCCTTTACCACTTTAAAATTTTGAGCTTTTTGTTCTTCTTCCTGAATGGAGGCTTCAGTTGATGAAATTCAACAAATTTAACCTAACCTCACTTTCCCTGGTTGAATTTCCGTTTATGTGATCTACTACTTTCGTGGATCTTTTTGCTGAAGGAGAATCAATGTATGGAACTTGCAACCTTTCTGTAGGAAACGATGTGTCCTATGATTATAGGGGTCAGGGTTCTCAGATGATCGCTTACAGGCCTAGTATCCATACTAGGAGGGCAAACCTGACGGTAAAATTTCAGGACCTGTATGGGTTTACAGTGGAAGGGAATGTGGATGATGTGAATGTATTGAATGAGGTTAGAGAGAAGGTGAAACAACAAGGTAAGGTGTGGTGGACATTGGAGGCTAGCAAAGGTGTCAATTGGTACCTTAAAACCCATGTCTCCAACACCCTTAAGGCCTCCTTGAAGCTATATTTCTTGGCAAATGCAATCACCTTGAAGAAGCTGATCAGGAAGGGAATCCCCCCAAATTTGAGGCCTAAGGTTTGGTTTACGTTATCTGGCGCGGCTAAGAAGAAGTCCAACGCGCCTGAGTGCTATTACACTGATCTCATCAGGGCTACTGATGGTCAGGTCACCGCTGCTACCAAGCAGATTGATCATGTAGGTCATTTTGTTTGTATTTTTAATTTCATAGATCATGTTTTATTGTTGATAAAAATTATCTATGTTGTCTTTATTTTCTATCTGATTGTTGGTTGGTGTTACATTGTTAGGCATATGATTGGGAGGTCCAGGACTGGATATTATTGCAAATTCTCATTTGTAAATTTGATAGTCTTTTGGGTTTTCTGTAGTGTGTTAAATTGAACTTGAGTCAAACTGTCAAGCAGTCAACAAGTTATAGAGGAATTGATATAATTTGAGGCAAATGCATCTGACTGTAGAGATTAAATGGATTAACGTGAAGTATGCCCCTTCTGAGAGTGACCCTCTTAAAAGTTGATTTTTTTTATATCATATCACATTCATAGCAACATGTTCTTGTATTGTTCTTCTGTAACGATGTCTGTTATAATCGGTCCTGTAATTCTGTTGTATCAAGGGTTATATATGCTAGTCACTTTCCTATGTATTCCATTAAGTTCAGCACTTTGTATTTCCCCCCCACCCCCCTCATTCACCCTTTCTATGAACTTGCAGGATCTACCTCGAACTTTTCCTGGTCATACATGGCTGGATACACCAGAGGGTCAGGCTGCACTGAGGCGTGTCCTTGTTGGTTACTCATTTCGTGATTCTTATGTCGGTTACTGTCAGGTGAATATTTTTCCTTCTAATTCCTGCATTGAAAACTAAACATCCCTAAAAATGTACAATACTATTATGTCCAAGTACTTTGATTTATTGATATCACAAATATATTGGCAATACACAGATCTTAATGCAATAACTTTTCTTGAACTGAATGAAATGTTATTTGTCATGAGAAGAACTCCTAAAATCATGAAGCCATAATCAATTGCAGGGTTTAAATTATGTTGCAGCAATGCTATTGCTTGTGATGAAGACAGAGGAAGATGCGTTTTGGATGCTTGCTGTCCTGTTAGAAAATGTATTAGTGAACAATTGCTATGCAAATAACTTATCGGGATGTCACGTTGAACAAAGGGTATTCAAAGATCTACTAGCAAATAAGTGTCCACGGTATGCTTCTTATTCTACTGCTAGTTGTTAACCAATTTTTTTTTTCAAAAAAGCTGTAGCTTTTTCTGTTTTCATCTTTTTAAAGATTAGATGATAAAAAAAATGCAGGATAGCTGCACACTTGGATGCTTTGGATTTTGACGTCTCTCTTGTTACGACGGAGTGGTTCTTATGCCTTTTTTCTAAGAGTTTACCATCTGAGGTATGGGTCACTGATTCACTTTGCAATCCCATTATATGTAATTCAATAAGCTAACTCAAAATTGTTGCTTACTGAAGTTGCTCATGATTTTTGACTTTGATGGTGTTTGTATCTTCCAGACAACTTTGCGAGTCTGGGACGTTCTTTTCTATGATGGGGCCACAGTCTTGTTAAATGTAGCATTGGCGGTCTTCAAGGTAATTATCAACTCCATTATTTTGAGCAACACTTAAACTGCAATAGATGAAGTTTGCTTAATAGAATTATAATTGCAGATAAAGGAAGAAGAGGTGCTTTTAACTCACCAAGCTGGCGATGTAATAAACATTTTACAGAAATGCATTCACCACCTATTTGACCCTGATGACTTGTTGACAGTAAGAAACCAATGCTGAATGTCTTTCGTAACTTGACCATTTTGGGCTTCCTTGATCAGGTTGCAGTTGATATATCTTGCAAATCTTATAGACAGTCAGATTAATGCTTGTGTTTACCAATCTGGGCAGGTGGCATTTGACACAATTGGTTCCATGAACACAAATACGTTGTCGAAGCAAAGGAAAAAACAGGAGCCAGCAGTAATGGCACAGCTCGACGAAAGACTAAAACGGCTCAATTCACTACAAAGGGAAGATAATTGTGTATTAAATTAAACCCTGTATAGTAGTGACTGAAATTGTGCTTGTATATTTAGAACTACTTCTGCTTGGGTTGGTTGGCTTATATAGATAGAGGGATTTTGCTGAATCTTGTGAAAGGCATGTTATGTTAGCAAATGCTTTTTTACCCTCTCCCCTTCTCCAAGACCTGAGGGCTTCATCTAATATGTAAATTATTTACTGACACTGCTGATGCATATAGTGGCATACTACTTGCCCTGCTGTGTTTTTTGGACAAGTAATTTTGAATGATCTATTTACAGCTTATTTACAAGGTTCATTTACCAATTTTTTACTTATTGATTTATCTACCTAGGGTTTACTCTAGAACTACCCTTCATTCTTCCTCCCATTTTCTTCACTTCTACGGAATGTTTATTTGTTGGCATGGCATCCAAAGCTTTGAGAGGGGCCAATCAAACAGTTTAAGTACAAAAATTCAATGTTGCTTAAAGCAAGAAGTAGTTCCAAAAATGGAATGATAAGCTTCACCTACCGAATCCATGATGTTGAGCCTCCAACAAGCACAACCCTCATTGCGTTTCATAATTATTGCATTTTCCATGTGTTATTAACCAGCTGTTCATTTCATCATCTACACCACTTTGAGTAGCCCAGAAATCAAGCTGGAAATATAAAAACTAATATCCTCTAATCATTTGAATTCATCATCCAACAGTCATAGAAGTTAAGATAACCATATTACAAAGCAATGGAATTTAATGTTTTGTAGCTGAGGGGAAAAAACTCCATTACTGCATTCACAAAGTTAAGATAACCATATTACAAAGCATTAATAAATCTCAGATTCACAAACATGGTTCTCAAAACCACAATAATCCAATGAAAAAATGATGTGTACTTTCACAAATGTGGTGCATATTAAAAGGGAAACCAATGATGGATGATTATCATCTTCAGCTGATCAATCATATATAACTTAAGAAGAATGAATCAATCCAGGATTGGAATTTTTCGTCATGCCCTCACAAGAAGAGAACAAGGCCCCCAGACACTGCCATGACCAATGAACCCCAAATGCCTTTGCTGGTGAAACTAGTCCTAGTAGCAGAAGATGCGGAATGAGATTTTGATGACGAGGATGGTGACTTGGCAGCATCAGCTGGTGAGTCAGCAGTAGAGGTATCAGGAGCTGGGGCAGGTGCGGCGGTTGGAGGGATATCAGTACCAAAGATGGCTTCTGGAAGGAGGACTTTTTGAACCTCATAGAGAGCCACAGGCGAGGTTGAAAAGACGCTGCTGCTGATCTTTGTCTTGGACCAGCCAGAATTGATGTGGACAGTACCCGACACGTCAGTGAAGTTCAAAGTGTATTGTCCACCTGCGAATGTGGTGAGCTGATTGACAGTCTTGAAGTCGGAAAGGGAGTAGTACTTTGGTATGCCGTGGAACAGGAGAAGCGACTTGAGCTGATCGGATGTGAGGTTCTTGAGAGAGGGAGATTTCAACGAGGAAAAGGCACTGTCTGTAGGAACAAAGATAGTCACACCTTGTTCCGAGTTATTGGCCTGGTTTTGGAAAGTGTCTATAACCTTGGTGGATTCAAGGTACTTTAGGAACACGGAGAAAGGGCCGGCAACTGAGAGGAGTTGGGTCAGGTTGACATCAGCAGGAGCCGGGGCAGGTGCTGGGGATGGTGTGGGTGTAGCCGCAATGGGCGTCGGCGGGGCTGGTGGGCTACCAGCCGCTTGCACTGAGAATGGACTTGGAGCTAATGCTAGTGCAGTGGCTAGCACCATGAATATAACGGTTTTCTCCATTGTTAACAGGAAATTTAACCAGCAAACACTTCAAAACTCCTGCATTGAACCAGTGAATTCTTATAACTGCTGCCACTATTGCTACTACTTTTTTCAATTATTGTTACATAAAGGATGATTAATCTAATAAAAGAATCAAGCCCATTGATCAGCTTTGCATCCTAATAAAGAAAAGCTAAAAAAACAAACAGAATTTAGCAGATCTCGACAGTTAAACCTAGAATGACAAATGTTCAAGAAGTCAAACCGGGAAATTTTACTCAAATTTGCTTCATTTTGAGCTTAAAAGTCATACCCAGATCCATGAAACACAAGCCAGATCAGTGCAAGCTTCGTAGAAAAAAATGCAGCTAACCCTCCATTTCTTTTCAGTCAACTATTTCAAGAAACACAACCCTCCTAAATCTCAGGCAAATTTAAACATGATTTCAATAAAACCCTGCAACAGAAGCTAAAATGTAGCTGAACCTAGATCTGGAACATATTAATTGAAGCAAACGACATTTAGTTAGGAACAAGATGGTAGTGAACAAAAGTGACAATAAAAAGAATGCATTAAATTTACCTACTTGAGTTGACCTAATTAAGTTTCAGATGTAAGGAAACGAAAGAAATAGAAAGCAAGCTAACCTGAGTGAGAGGAGTTGAGAAAGTGAAGATGGAGAAATAGAAAGATAGTGAGGAAATGAGGAGAGAATCAAAGAGTATTTAAAGGAGGAAAGCTACAGTAAAAGTGAGCTGGGGAAGGTGCTGGCCAATTTTGCAAGCTGTTTTATTATAAATTCACAAAGTAGGTGTCTTTGTGGGTTGAGAGGTGGTTGTTCATATTTTGCATTTCAAATTTTTTTTTTTTTTTTTAACTTTTATCATTATATTATTACAAAATTTCATTATGAAATATTTGTTAGGTAATGGTTCAGAAATGACCTTTTCTTGGTTATTCATTCTAAACCAATTAAAATATGAATTGTTTTAAAACTTGTATGCATTGGACTTTAAGTTTTCCAAAAATTCGTGGTTAAATTCACTTTGAGTTGTTACTACTTTCAATCATTTACCCGAAAAAGTAAAATTTATAAAATTATTATATTATATTTCCCAAACAAAGGTAAAAAAAAAAGTTTTTATGAAAAATTTATAGGAAAAAAAAAAGTTATGAATTGGTCGATGAGTCAAAATTCACGAAAATTTATGTTACGTAAGATACTTGAGGAAGATTATAGGAGCTACATATTACAAATATAATTCCATAAAAATGCTTTTGAACTTTTTTAAACAAATGTTGTAATCTAACACCTACATCGGTTGCAATAAGTTCTAATCTCTCAAACACTCGTGAAGTCTATTAAATAATAAGTTCGTTCAACCAGTTACCTAATTTAATATACCCAATAAATTTCATATTCAACTTCAACTCCCAAATAAACTCCAACCCTGATAAATCAGTGGTGTACCTAAAGTTCAAAGTAGAGATTAAGCTCCGTCTACACCAATACACTTTCCAATTATATTACATGAAATATAGACTTAATAAAGTTTACACCTTTTCAAATCCGGACAGCCCGCTTATCAGAAAAACGGGTGGGTATGAAGAACAATTCCTACGGGCTGAAAAGCTCATTGGGCCGGATCCGTACAAAACTATACGCCTGATCAGACCAAAAAGCCCGGCCCATCAGCATGGTACAAAAATAATAAAAATAATAATATTAAATTATAATTATTATAAATATTAAGTATTAATATAAAATATATAGTACAATTACAATTAAATTAATATATGTTACATAAAATATCTTAATATATATATTTTAAAAAAAAAACATTTTGTTACATTTTGCAAAATTTTTTTAAAAAAAATTGAGAAATGGATACCCGCGAGTCCGGTCTGAACCCAGCACGGACCCGAATATGAACAGGTGTAGTAAAGTTGTATAAAAATGATTTGTATTGTTGGGAAGAATAAGGTGGGGTTTCTCAATCAAAACCAAACCAATAATTATTCAAAGTAGCAATGGGGTCTCCAACCTTGCACTCTACTACCCCATCATTGTCGATTCTATACCAATTCCTCCTTTCATACTTTGATTAATTAGGTGTTTTAATTAGTTTAAGCCATTTGTTTCATGTGATTAGAGGGGTCCCGCTCATAATTAGGTGACAGCCGAGTGAAACTTAAACGGTGTCGTGTCGGCGCCTTTCTTTCTTTTGCACCATTTCTCCTTAGCTTTGTATTCATAAGTCTAGTTTGGTTGTGTATTGATTGTGCATATTGGTTACGTAAAAAGTAAAGTGTAAAATAGCAGAGATTTCGAAATTGCTTAACATGAGGTTAAGTTGAATAGCAACTCAAATGTTTGAATTTGCAATATATTTCGGATGTGATGTAAACATCATACAAGAGCTTACCAACAGCTCCATTGAGCTTCTTCTGGATGCACTACTCACCGACATTCAAATTCATTTATTCTTATTATTTTATGTTTATAATTTCAAAGATCGATTGTCTTTCCATAAAAATACTAAATTAATATATATCTTTGTAGAAAAGGGGAAAAAAATGTCAAGAATGGGATTCGAACCCATGCCCTTTCGGACCAGTACCTGAAACTGGCGCCTTAGACCAACTCGGCCATCTTGACTTCATGTTTTTTTTTACTTTTATTTTAACAATTCTATTTAATGAAATATAGTTTTATATTTTATATGGGTCTACCACAATCCGCTCCGAATTTTTAATTTACTTTCAAAAAAAAATACTTTCAAGACCGGACTAGAACGGAAATATTTTTTATATATTACAGTTTAATATATAAACTATGAATAATATATTTAATATTTATGCAATAAATATTGAGACTTTGCTAATAAAAATAGTTATAATATATTAACTAGTCTAATACCCGCACCGTGTGCGGGATTAGCTTTAATAAATTATAAAACAAATCTAATTATTAATTAAAATGAGTTGAAAGATAATATTATAAGGGAAAGTAAAAGATAATAAAAATAGAAAGGGATATTTTTAAATAAATGATAGTTTACATGTTCTTGATAAGAAAAAAAGGTCTTAAATGAAACTGAGCGTTAAAACGACCCGTAATATAAAAATATATGGAACCATGGTTTATGTAATTAAGGTTTTTTTAATTAATTTTTTTTTTAAAATAAGAGTGCGTTTTAAATTGCATTGACAAAAAGAACGGAAATAAACATTTGACATTAAAGGCTTCTACTTTATTATTAGTATATAGATATATATTTTAACAATAATAGTATATATACATATATGTTTGGTAAGTAGATAAATTTAAATTCTATAATAGGATGATTAAAATATGGTAACTACATATATTATTTAAAAAAAAAACTAAAATTCTAAAAAAAACTAAAATTCGAGGTCCTTTGGGAGCTTTCATCACAAAGATATTGCAGCTGGCTACGAATATGGAGACGTGTATTTGGTCTTTGTACACCGAGGAAGACGAACCAAGTGGCTCACCTTCTTGCTTCTTGCTTTCCTGCCTCGCCTACGTTTTTTAACCAACATAGTGGTTTTCCTGAACAAGTGACTAATGTATTGCTGTTTGATATCAATAATACGTAAGAAGCTTTTCTTTCAAAAAAAAAAAAAAAATGACATGTGACATATTTTTTTGTTAGGATGAACACGTTGGAGTAAACGCTTATGCTTTTATTTATGTATATAGATATATATTTTTTTTTTAGTAATCCCCACTTCTCCGCAAACTTCCCACGTGCCACCAACACGCTCCTTCTCTTTATGATTTCCCTCTGAGTCTCCCACTCAAAATTTTCGATTCTTCCCTCCATATTTCAAATTAACAAAAAAAAAATTCAAACCCCCAAACTTACACACCACACTATACAACCCATTTCTTTTTCCTTTATTAACCCAATCCTCATCCTCACAGGCTCACGTCACATTCACTTTAGAAGAAACCCTAACTCTACTTCCACTTGCAAGCTCCGACAAACGATGCCGCCCATCTACCCTGCAAATTCCCTAAATTCTGTCGATGATGAATCTAGATTTGATCCCGTCGTTCGCAGGTCTGGTGAGATTCATGTTATAGTTGGACCCATGTTTGCTGGTAAAACCACTGCTCTCCTTCGCCGGATCGAATCTGAGAGTTGTGACGGAAGGTACTCAAACTCTCAAGTTTCTCTTGATTACTTTCTTTTCCATCCCCAATTTTGTCTCATACAACGAATTATGCTTTTCTATGTGATCCATGCATTTGTCGGTTTCTTAGAGGTAATACGGCCTTTTATTTTAACTTCTTAACCATTGAGCTTTTGCTTAGGATTGATCTTGATAGCCAATTTTAGGAATAATAATTTCATTATTTTGCTTTGAATTGTAACACATGGTTTCAAAGGTGTTCAGTGTAAGAGCTTGGTTCGGGTCTAATTGCTGTTGAATTACTTATTTTCCATCTTTATTATGATTTTCCCTGTTTACTAAACTGTAAGCCCCCTTTTGTTTTTATTGATTAATCACTTAGAATATAGGCTATGTTGTCCCTACGTAAGTTGTCCCATTTAATAAACAGAATAAGCGATAGTTATGATTACCTTGTGCAGGAATCAATTGAAAGGATAATAGGCATGATCTTATGTCTGTTTTTGAATGTGTATAGGAAAGTGGCAATGGTAAAATCAAGCAAAGACACAAGATATGCAATTGATTCGGTTGTTTCTCATGATGGAATCAAATTCCCCTGCTGGGCATTGCCAAAACTTTCTTCTTTCAAGGAGAATTATGGGGCTGATGCATATGAACAGGTTTGCCGGACTTATAATTTTCTTTTAAATTACATAATTCGAGTTTGTTTATTTGGTGTGATAAGCAGGTATTTAAAAACAAGTGAATCTTGAATGAAACTAATCTAGGGATGCTTCTAAATTGATTCAATGTACAGCTTGATGTGATTGGCATTGATGAAGCACAATTCTTTGAAGATCTTCATGATTTCTGTTCAGAAGTTGCTGATCGTGATGGTAAAACAGTTGTTGTTGCTGGTCTCGACGGTGACTACTTGAGGTCCATACACAACTCAACTCTTTACAAAATGTATATTCTATGGTGAAAGACTCACTGAACAGTTTTTCCTTTTGATTCAGGAGGAGCTTTGGGTCTGTGTTAGATATTATACCACTTGCAGACTCAGTAACTAAGTTGACAGCAAGGTGTGATCGTTGTGGAAAACGTGCTTTCTTCACCTTGAGGAAGACTGGAGCAACAGAGACCGAGCTGATTGGTGGGGCTGATGTCTACATGCCTGTTTGTCGTCGACACTATGTGATGGGTCAAGTTGCCATGGATAATGTAAGAGCCGTCCAGGGTACTTTGTAAAACTTAGAGTGATGACAAACACTTGGAGGCATCAGTAGTACTTATATTTCTGAATTCTAGTTAATACTTTGTCTCATGGCTTAGGGTGCATTTTGCTATGGCCTGTGTATATACTTGTTTCTTTAGCGTTCATCAAATAAATCCTCTTGCTTTGTTATAACTCAAATGATTCGCATCTTCAATGGAATTTCCTTGTTTTGGCCACGGAAGAGACCTTGGTGTTTGGTACTGAAATTGAAATAGCTCAACTGCCTGCATTTAATGGTGGCGTGGGTTAAGAATCATTGTTAACAAAGAAAGAAAGATAACAACATTATCCTCCAGAAAAAGCACCAAAGGTCCAAAGCTACAAATGACTGAATGACAAGTGACAGCCAAAAAGCTTACAAAAATAACATCCTCCTTCAGAAATAGCTTCACAGTCTGCATTTAATAAGGCCTTGTATTATGTCTTTTAAGGTGCCATTAAGTAACCCAATAAACTTTTGATATCACTCTGTCTTACAGTAGATAAATAGAGAAGGCAGCAGCACACGCTAATGGGTATGCAAGGAGAGATGTCTTCACAGTTCTTCAGGGTCATTCTACCTCATATCCTTGAAGATGAAATTCTTGTAAGTTATCCTCTAATCTTTCTCTTGTAACAGACCTTTATAAGATTTTAAAGTATAACCTGTTTTATTTTTAAAGGAACTTCCAAGACCTTTTGTCAAGAAACATGGGAAACATTTGTCTAAGCATGCTGTCCTGATACTACCAACTGGTAAAGAGTCTGAGATGGAGCTTAAGAGGGGTGAAGAAGACCAAGCTTGGCTACACAAAGGCTGGCGAGATTTTGTTGACGAGTGCTCAATAAGATTAGGATATTTCTTAGTGTTCTCATACCAAGGGGACGGTTCCAGTTTCAATGTCTTCATATATGATCTAAGTGCTACAGAGATTGATTACCCTCTCAGATCTGCAGGAACTGGCAAAAAGACAGCAGAGAAATGCAAACTCACCCATGTAGAGGAAGAAGATAGTGAGGACCATGATGTCAAAGTTGAGATTCCAGATGAAAGTCCACAGAAAGTACAAAAAGGCAAGGAAAAACAAAAGGTCAAGGAGTCAAGTAAGTAGAATTTCATACATGTTCCTCACATGATTTTTGGGCTTTGGATTGGTGGATTTAATTTTTGGGTATGATAACAACTATAGGAAAATTAAAAACTGGGCAAACATCTTTTGCCATTAAAAACAAGTCAAAAGGTATTGCTCAAGTGATTGAAGACAGAGGACTTGATACTATGAATGCAAGGGATAGAGCTCTTGAAAGAGCAAAGGCCTTTCAAAGCCAAAATCCTCATTTCACTATCATCATGAAACCAACTTATGTTGCTGAAAACTGTTATTTGGTAAGTTTGAACTTTTTTTTTAAAAAAATTCTAGCTAGAAACTAGAGAGTACATTTAAAAAAGACAAATGTATTTTGTGCAGCACATCCCAGGTTCAGCGGGTCATATAATAAGCTATTTCCACACAACGGTAAATAACAACATAAAACTCAAGACCAATGGAAGAGTTTGGGTTGTGAACTACGTTACCGGATCTTCAAAACACCAAGTGAGGCTTTGTGTGGGATGGAGTACATTTTCAAGAGAAAACTTTCTACAAGAAGGAGATGTATGCGTGTTTGAGCTAGTGAACACACAGGCCATGACTTTCGAGGTTACCATATTCCGACATAATGATGAAGAAGTTGAGAGAACGGTTCACATTGCTTCTAGTTCTAGATCTAGTGCCATGAAGAAAGTAGAGTCTTTCAAGAGCAAGAATCCATATTTCAAGATTTACATGAATCGATCCTATATGTCTAGCCTAGCCAGAGTGGTATGCAAACTAAATAAGTGTTGTTTGGTTCAAGCTATATGATTATTATTTCACATTTCAAGATTTATGTTTCATTTTGCAGCACATTCCTATAGATCACTCCAGTGTCTACCTCAATGCCGATAATCATGATGACAATGTCATAAATCTCCACGGATCCAATGGTAAAATTTGGCGTCTGCATTATCATTGCTCCACAAAAAGATCTCTAGTATCAATGTACGGCAAAGCTTGGCAGGACTTTCTATCCGACAACCATATTCGAGTAGGGGATGTCTGTGTCTTCGAGATGATCAAAGGCAACGCCAAGGCATACAAAATAACCATCTTCCCTGCAGAAGATCATGCATAAGGTATGTTTCTCTATCTCTGCCTTTTGTAGATGTACTATGTGGTGTTTCTTGAAACTGGATTGCCATGGACAAGTAGTTGGGGTGTCTTGTGTTTTTATGAGTTGCTGCGTTATTGGATTATTGAAGATATATTTCTTTATTGAATTACACTGGATAAGTGCTTTGGTTGACCGATCGAATGCATATATGTGCAAAAAATATAATAGTAGTAACTTGTAAGGGCCCGTTTGGTTCCAACTCCGTAAACGGAAACGGAATGGAAACGAATTTAGTCCATATGTATATCCTTATTCATGAAATTCTATGGAATCATTCCTTTACATCCAAAATGCACCTGTCTCTCCATATTTTGTTTTCCTATGTATCAAAAGTAATTAAATTCAACTTCAATTACTTTAAATCAGAAGGAATGATTCCAAAAAATTTCAATAAGGGTATACATATGGATTAGATTCGTTTCCATTTTGTTTTCGATTCTGGAGTTCAAACCAAACGGCCCTAAATCTGCACACTGACTATCTCTTATGTAGGCTTTGTGGTGTTGAATTGAGAAAGTTGGATGTACTGTCCATTGTCTCCTCTTAAGTAGGATTTGGGCTTAGTCTGCGATTTAACATGTGTAGAAAATGTTTCAAATCTGGGCTTAGACTTCGAAAATTTTTAAACAATGTTTTAAATTTATCTTTTTTGCCATAAATCCACTCTATATATTACGGAGTATATAACATGTGTAGAAAATGTTTCAACGGTACAACGAATAGGAATTCTATTAGACATGATTATCTCCGGGTAGCCTGTCCGAATAAACGGATGCGTATGAACGGAAGAGGAAGTCCAACCGGGTTGGATCCGGACATCTATCTAGGTCTGCCGGACCAAAATGCCGAGCTCGACGGCCCGGATAAAAATAAATAAATATAAAAAATATATATTATAATGTATATACTATAAGTATTAAGTATAAGTAGTAAGTATAAATATAAATTATTTAATATATTTGTAATTAATTTAATAGATATTAGATGAAATATGTTAAATATATATATATATATATATATATATATATATATAAAGGGAACCTGTAAGCCCGTCCGGTCGGGTAGGTACGACATCCATTATAGGCTCGTCAGCCAGGCTCGACCCGGTCTATGTCCGAAAAAATGAGCCTAAAATTTTATAAACCTCGGCTTAGTCCGATCCGAGCCCGGATATGAACAAATCTAGAGTTATCTAATCATTTTTCATAAACTCACTCCATGCATTTTATAACATGTTTACAAAATGTTTCACAGTTTTTTTGAGCAATTGATACAAAACCATCTAATTTTAGAAATTTTGAACGATTTTTGTGACCTTTAAAAATTCAAAAATGCAAATATTAAAACTTGTCTTTTTTTTGGTGCATGAACCCACTCTATGCATCTTATAACATGTGTAGAAAGTCTTTCACAATTTTTAGAGCAATTAATATATCAAATATTAGAGAATTTAGACAAATTTTGTATACTATATCCTTTGAAAAAATTTAATTTGAAAAAATTTAAGGGAAATTTTAGTAACTAGGCCTTTTTGAAAAAATTAGAGTAGTAACTAGGCTTTTTAATGTTTTAATTAAGTAAATGTACCACAACTGTTTGTATTTATTTTCAAACTCTACACACTCTTATCTCAAGGAGTACATTTACTAAACACAAAACTAGAAAAAGCCTAGTAAACCAAATTGTTTTAAAATTTAAACAATGTCAAAAGTAAAAAGCTAAGAATTTGGCCAAATAGGTCATATTCTATTTTCACTAGATTTGTGTACCCCTTCAATTTTTACCATTTTTATTAAATTGAAGTTGGAATGTAAGCGGTTTGATTAGGAGTAAATTTACTAAGTGCCCGTTTGGTTGGAGCGGAGGAATGGAAACGGAATGAAATTGAATAAGGGTAGAGAAAGGAAATGGAATGGATGAGATTACTTTTATGTGTTAAAAGACCTCTAACCAAACGTAATTTTTTATTCATTCGGAATCATTCCGTTACGGGGAATGATTCCCGGTGCTTCCAAACGGACCCTAAACATATTTATACCATGAACCTAGTTAGTAGAGAGAAATCTTAAATATGCTTACTTAGCTAATTTGGCCAAAACTGAATACGATTCTTCATCATATAATGTGTGTAATTAAATTTTTGCATTTTTGGATTAAAAAATATGATACTATCAAGGTTTAGAGATTACAATAGTATGTTGTGGAATCTGAAAGAATTGAAACAATGTCAAAATTTTGAAACTTGGATTTTTGGGCATGTTCACACCCTGTATGCATTATATATATCATGCACAAAATGTTTCACAATATTTGGAGCAATGGTGTAATTTCATGCCTAACCCTTAAAGTTGCTCCACACTCATCCTGTTGAAACACTACATGTTTTTTCGACTCACATCGAGTATGTATAAACTTTATTGCGCACTCATAAACGTCACTTTATTTGTAGCCTTATGATCGAAACTATGTCTTACATTACATACGTATTACAACATTTGCTCTCTCTATATGTAAAACTTATAATGTATATGCGTTTAACGATAGTAAAAGAGATCAACAAAAGAATTGTTTACGCAGTTCGGGCATAAACCCTTCGTCTGCGGAACTTCAACAAGGGAGATTCGGTCCCAATATTTATTAAGCATTTGAGATTGTTACAACAAATGTGGTTATAGAGTTTGCATGCAAGGAAACTCAGTAAACATCCTAAGCTAGACAGAATACAGGAACAAGAGTAAAGTAGAAAGAACAAGATATTCAAGGTTTTTCAATGTATGAATTTCATGCCTAATTTCTTGACTCTAGACGGTAACTTGGACAACAAGTTTCTTCTTTGAAAGCAAAATCTTTGTTGTTGAAAAATCGTCATAATTGGCGCAAACATTGTTAATGTTGGAATCATAAAAAATTGTTGGTTGATCCTTATTTATACTTGATTAGTGTTAATTTATCTTTTATATTCGGCGGATCTAATACATTGAGGGGATGCACGTCAAAGTGAACTTACACACAAGACTTCGGGGTTCCATCATAAAATCAATTGACAATCAGAGGAGTAACCATATGACTTATATGTTATGTTTGTGTGGAATGTCTCACATTGACAATATAATACTATTGTAATTTGAACGGCTAATTAGTCATTATTCTCCTATATATTGATTATTACATATTCCAGGAAATAATTAGTCATTATTCTCCAATTGGTTGTTACATATTCCAGAAAATAATTCGTCATTATTCTCCTCTTGGGTGTTACATATTGGAGTCTTAATTGGTTATTAAGACGGAAAATAAATAGCCAATATTCTCCTTAATAAATAGCCAATATTCTCCTTAATTACCCATTGATCTCCTCAAATGTAACCGACATATTGGAGCATTATATATAGGGGTTTATTCTATGTGAATAAACAACTCACTACAATATACTTCTAAGAAAACACAACAGAGCTTATCATCGATCAGTGGCTTTGGGATTTGGGGTGTGAATACTTCTGGTATATTATCAGATTAACGTTGTGGACTGAGGACAACACTACCAGTACGAGTACCGTTAAGGTTAGTATATTATCCAACAAATACTATATGAACCTAGCATATAAGTCCTAGGACTACTTACATTACATCTATTATACATTAATATACAATAAGGATGATATCACAAGTTCTTAAATCAATGCTTCAGTCCAAGACACATGAATCGTCATTCTCAAATTGAGAAAGTGAGAGACATCTAAGTTGGTCATGGGTGAACTACCAACACCTATGTTTTCCACAAAGTTGGTTGCATTAGTTTTTTTTTTTTTTTTTTTGTTTCTTTCAGCTTGGTAAGTATCCACCAAATGTGAAGTACATCATATTTTTGTCCAATGACCAACTATACACATCCGTAACAAAAAGTTTTGACTTACGAGAGCGTCCCTTTTTAACCCGTCTGGACCTTTGGCTTATCATTCCCCTTGTAACCATGGTTACATCGATTATCATGGCGGCCATCATTATAGCCTTATCCACGGCCACAACCTCAGTCACAACTATTATAGTGCCATATTGTTGCCCACGTTCTTTGTAGTTATTGCATTTGTTCTTGGATGCCTTATTAGTGGCATTGGCTTCCAAAACTACTTTGATTCGGTGGGTCTGAGGTTGTGGTTTCTCATTATGATCTCATTGTTCTTTTCATCTACCTACAATACTTTCAAAAAGGTTTGAGTCCTCTTGAAACTTCTTTCTCAGTATTGTTGTTGTAACAACACATTTGTAGCATGCATCTCTAACGTTTCTTCTCAGGTGATCTTATGACCACGATCTCAATTGGAAGGTGATCATGTGGATAACACTATTATAATCAGATATGGACTTGAAGTCCTAGAGCTTTAAGTTGTTTCATTCGTATAAAGTTTGTGGGAAAAAGATTTCTTTTTGATGTCCATATATTTCGTTCAAGCTTTCTCACAACTCTTTAGGACCCTCCACAAATAAGTACTCGGTCTTGAGACTTTCATGGATGTGGTGGCGAAGGAATACCATTGTTTTTGCCTTCTCTTGTGGAGTGGCATCGTGGTTATCTTCGATTGTTTTTTCAATGCTATTTGTCTTAAGATGGGCTAGCGCATTTACCTTCCATTCAAGGTATTGCAGCCCGATAAGTCAAGAATATCAAACTCTCTCTTTGTAATGCTTGTCATTGGGTACTACATAAAAATTACAATTTATGTCAATATTAAGCATATATGATTTTATTACCAAGAATGCATACAGAGTATTAATAGGTGGTATATGTCAGAGCAATAATCATAAAGTAGAGACAAGTATTAAGTAAGAAATCATATATGGATAAATGAAAATCACAAGAACAAATAATTAAAATCGGTTATTTTTACCCTTTAATCTTCATCAATCCATTTTACTTTCTTCCATCATCCTCATCTTCTTTCTCCTTTACTTCATCTCCATATACGATCAAAAAGTTCTCATGTCCATGGGTGATGATATTACTCAGCAGCTTGTTGGTAATATTAATCGATTTTTAATCGAGCTTTTCATTTGCCTTGTCCTTATGTACATCATCATCATCATAATTATTTTGGTGGGAAATCTTCGTTCATAATCCAAGTGGTGAAAGTAAGGAATTTAATGTGGGACTTTGTCGAAAGAGGTAAGCAAATCTCAATTTTGTTTCTATCTCAACATAAATTCAAAAATCATGACTTTATTTTGAAAAAAGTTAATTTTAGATATTCCGATAAAAAAAAACGAGTTTCTGATGTAGATGTTCCCGAATTTGTGCAACTCCAGAGCTTACTCATCAAATTATGTTACTTTACAAAAATTTGAGTTTTTTTTTACGTGGACGATCCAGTAAATGGCAACTAAAAAGCATAATCATCAAGTAATTTTTATGTAATAAGACTAAAATATATATATTAGAAGAGAAGCTCAATTAAAAACTTATAATCTTAGTGTTGATAACGTGTTATAAAATAATAATTTTTTTTTTATAGAAAATTATTACTTTAATCAATCAAACGTGTTATAAAAAATTGATTACTTTGTTGATAAAATAATTTACCTTATTCAATTTATTTTATTTGTTGACCTGATCACGCTAAAAACATACATATTATACGTACAAAACATCTTTTACTAATTAGCAAAATCCCTCCGCTCGCATCCTGTTTTTCAAGAAAAAAGGAGCTTCCTTTTCTCCGCCTCTCGTTGAAGCCGAAGAGCCGTAGCGGAAACGAAGGGAAAAACTACAAGGCAGAGGAGAGGGTAAAAAGACGAAGAAGAAGCTTCTTTTTCCTCGCTAAATCCATGGCTTTCTTGTCGTTCATTGGAAGAGTTCTATTCGTATCCGTATTTATACTCTCTGCTTGGCAAGAGTAAGCCACTCACCCCTGAACATCTTTTCTGTTTACATCACGTACAAATTTTATTAGATCTGCTTCCTCTTCTCTTTTGAGCTTCAAACGCTCCGGTTTCCATTCTTTCTGCTTCTG
This sequence comes from Fagopyrum esculentum, assembly GCA_033239045.1. Classification (NCBI taxonomy): domain Eukaryota; kingdom Viridiplantae; phylum Streptophyta; class Magnoliopsida; order Caryophyllales; family Polygonaceae; genus Fagopyrum; species Fagopyrum esculentum. The sequence continues at coordinate 128,166,819 of BSUD01000008.1, read as the reverse complement.
AGTACATAATTCTCCGTATCAGTATGTTGATATTCTAGGGTTTTAGGATATTCTTACTTCAGTTTCTGGTGCTTGGTCCGGATCAATCAAATCTGATATGAGGAATGGAGGTGTTTAGTGTGCGAAACAGCGACTTTTCATTATATTTTTGAGCTTGTTTGTATAGTCTCGCATTATGTGCGATTTTCGCCTTTGCAATGTGAAAAGTCGTTGCGTATCAACACTCGATTGTTTCTTGATTACTTTGCTGTTGGATCTAAGGTACTCCCGCCTGAAAATCGGAATCCAACTTGCATTATCAGAACCTACGTTTATTTTTGATAATTGTAGATTTGAGTGTCCTGTAGCTAGAGGCCTATAATGATCGATGTCATATTAGAAACAGTTAGGACTTAGATTTGTTTTGAAATTCAAAGTATTCTATTTATCGCAATTTCTCAGCTTGTTTGGATGATTAGTTTTCCCCCATAGATAGAGGAGCCCCAATACAACTCATTTATCCAAAGATATAAAGTAGTTAAAGGGGTTAATCCAGTTATACATGTAAGTCTTCCCTGCTTACATACTACATCTGCTATTTTTATGTTCTTTCCGTCGAATTTCCTTTAGTTCCTTTTGCAAGTTCAATATCCCTTGCACTTGTCTATCCTAATAATCCAGTTATACATGTAATAAGAAGTTGGGCGAGGTAAAATACTCAACAGTAGTTTATATTATTAGGATGGATAGGAGTGAGGCTAAAGTTGCCTTCTTTTTATATTAAAGTTCAGAAATTTTCATTAGTAAGGTTAAAGATGTGTCTTATAAAGTTACTCATACATATACAATGTGTGCTGTATACATAATCTATCATGTGTTAGGGTCATCCATTTACTATCATGCTTAAAAGTCATGTTATGTTCCTAGATCCAGGTGTCACTCTTAGGCAATAATGTGATAATCAAATTTTCATTTTGCAGTGTGGATCATGAAATAGAGGAAATGGAAGTCTTCCCTGCTTACATACTACATCTGCTATTTTAATGTTCTTTCCATCGAATTTCTTTTAGTTCCTTTTGCAAGTTCAATACCTCTTGCACTTGTCTATCTGTCCAAGGTTTTTGGTTACTGAGAACTTGTTTTTTTTCTATATACCCAGCCAACCTATGTGAGATTGATGTATATACATGTCACACTTCCACCAGTCTAGACTATTAACATTTGATTCTTGTCATAGGTACACTGAATTTGGTGAGGATGGTGGGGTTGCTGCAGCCACTTTGAAGCCGAAGTTTAGCACTTTCTCAGATCGTGTAGCGACTCAAATTGGAATTCAAGTGCCATCAATTCAGGTTTTGTATGCTAAGTTGCTTGCTTGTTCTTGCTTTTATCTTCAAAAACGGTTGCCAAGGGTTCCTATTTATAAAACAGTGCAAGTCAAGTAAATATTTTTTTGTTCATCACAGGTTAAGCATCTAGTTGCAACATCCATAATCCTGAAGGGTTTTGGAAGCCTGCTATTTATATTCGGTAGTGCATTTGGAGCTGTTCTTCTGGTATGCCTGTTTCATCCAAATCCCCTATTCCTTCTCTCGACGAACAAAAATTGACTGAATGAACTTGGTTTTCCTATGTCCACAGTTTTTATATCAGGCTGTTGCTTTGCCTGTCTTGTACGACTTCTACAATTATGACGTGGATGATAAAGAGTTTACTCAGCTGTTTGTCAAGTTTGCACAGGTTAGTTCGAATCACTAGGAAAGCTGTGATGAATTAATCAGTAGTCATAATATTCATAACATGAGTTGCTTCGTTTCCATTGCTCGTCATTGCAGAATTTGGCACTGGTTGGGGCACTTCTCTTCTTTATCGGCATGAAGAATTCAATTCCAAGGCGACAAGCCAAGAAGAAGGTTGCACCAAAGGCAAAGGCTCTGTAATGGCTTGCCTAATATGTGTTCAAGGACACGGTTCTGTTTGTTAATGTGTCATTCTGTTCTTCCCAGATAAGTTGTTCAGTTTTTTGAGACATCAAACCATTTTTTATTGTAGGAAGCGTAGAATTTTTAGGATTTTTCAGATTGACATTAGTGAAGAGATGTAGGTTGTATCCATTGTATGTTGATGAATGGTGATCATTTCTTACTTTTATGCATCTTCTAGGAGACTAGGACCTTGTAAAAATATCGGCGTGTTGGTGTGTTGACGGGACATGCAAAACGCGAACTTGACCCAAGGTGACCTTTTCGCGGTTGAAATGAACGTAAGCTTGACATGCTTAGTTCGCTAATTTTGGAAAGGATTGTTTGGCGGATAGTCAGTTGACCCGTTATAACAACAAACCAAGGTTGTCGTGGAGTCATGGGGCTCATAGAGAAGAGTACATAGCCAACATGTTTCAACGACTGACGTTGGTGACACCCAATACTCGGCCCAACACTGGACCGTGACACATCGGCTTGTCGCTTGAAAGACCAATTGAATTTATTCGGGGCCAAAACTGTGTCGATCACTATTGACACTATACAATCGCCAAATTCATACACACAAGTTCTATTACTGTGGGTTTCATTCAGGATAATTCAAGTACATAGAAAAAAAATCGATTTTCTACAAAATATACCATTATATTCCTAATTATTCATTTACTATATACTTTATTGAAAATCAAACTAAGCGAGTACACGTTAAGGTACTTTTCCTACCGACAAGTAAGCTTGATATGATTTTGAAGTTTAAACGTGTAGCAGCATGGTATGCCAGTGGAGTTTTGCCTAATCACCAGGTCTTGTGGACCCCTGCATTTGTTGTCGGTGCCCTTATTCTATTATTTGGACTAATTCTATGCTCTATTATTCAATTATTATTATTCTTACGTTCAATTATTCAAAATTTGAACACAAATAATTTTTTTAATATCCTACTTATCCTACAAAAATTACCAATATACTAATTTGGAGTAAATTGCAGATGGTCTAGTCTTACACTATTGCCACTGGAGAGCAATTTTTTGTCAATTTGATTAATAATAGCGTCATATTCGCACCTTATATGAGTTGCGTTTAAAAATATTAATAAAGCAAAAATTCATAATTTATGATTAATTGATAGTATATATTTATATAATTAAATGTTAAAAAAAAACTTACTAATAATTAATAATAAATTATTTATAAATTCAATTTAATATTTCAAAAAGTTCAAGGAAAGACGTGATTTTTTTCATGCTTAACAAATTACTACAATAAGTATCTTTTCCTTATACTATAGTCTTATAAAATATAATTAGATTGAGTTAAACACATAATTTTTTATATTATAAACAAATTATATATATATATATATATATATATATATACGCTAAATGTTAATTGATGTATTTATCAAAAAAATTTAGAAATACCAAGAAAGTCGATAAGATTCTTCATAGTAAGTCAGTAAGGTAATTTAGGAAACATAATCAGGTTGATAATATATTAATATATTTACATGGTTAGTATATATTAAACATTAAAATAATTTAATTTATTAGGCTTTTTTTTAGTTTTTCTAGAAATATCAAAATTGCCCAATTGAAACGATTAAAGATTTTAGCTTTGATATAGTATATAAATATATTGATAGATTGTTACTCCATTGTAAATATTGTGATATTTATCCCCATCTTAATTCGGTGTCACGATATATTGTAGAATTTAGGACAAAATCTGCAACCATTCCCAAAATTTTATTCTTAGCATAAATTTTCGTAAAGATAATATTGCGATATTTATGTGTTCATCTTTCTCTTTCGATTCAACCTTTAGACTTGGATCAATCTAGATTCTAAATGAGAAAATTGGTGGAAGTTTTCATTTGAGTTTATTTTTCGAGATTTATTTTATCTGCGTCGAGTCCGACTATCGGACTTGTCAGGTACCCGTTTTTAATTATATTAATAATTGTTTTTGACATAAATTTATTAAAAATATAATATATTTCCAGAAGGGTAAATGTAATGTATAATAAATTGAATACATTTATGTTAAATATTTTATAACTATAAATAATGTTATAATTATACTTAATAATATACATATATTTATTTTTTAAAAATCCGGGTAGGAAAGGGATCCGGACGGACTTCCATATCCATCTCGTCCACTTTTTCTAGTATGTTTTCCGGATTTGATCAGGCCTATCCACCGGTGATCAAGCACTGTCGTTAGAAGGATTATATATTAGGATATATGTTATGTTTTATAATCCTAAGTTGTATTTATCTATTAAGCTTATCTTAGGTCTGAAACTAATCGAAGTTGTAACATTTACCTTCAACTTTGATCTGCTTTTTGGTATGACATTGTTGTAAGCCATGAAAAAGCACATTGGACGAATCATGGCTAATCATGAGGGGTCCAATGGCTAGCCAAAGCTCACGTGGTGATCGAACCTGCATGATCACGATCAAAATTGTTTGTAGTTGTTAGCTTATGATATGTATTATACTTGTGATTTTTGCTGTGTTTTGCGGATGACTTTTAATGGGCCTAGAAGCACATTCTAACGTTCTAGGTGAATTTGATCTCTCCTGGCCCATGAAGCCGGTTTCTCAACTGTATGCTTCTTGGATTCTCTTTTTATTTTTTTTAATTTTTATTACCGAAAGTGCTTAAGTTCGTCTACCTCTTCAAGGTAGTCCAACCTAAAACATCATTGTGGACGAGAACACGAAATTCGGGATCATCAGAAAAATTGGTGTTGAGTGTCGAGATTCCCAAATGAGACAAACAATCATCAACATAATTAATTTCTCTGAAAACGTATCTGATTTGGGCACCGTCAAAGAAACGAAGATCCAGTATGTAGTTGATGAGTGTCAAACGTAACACTTTTTATACCTTATTTCATGCATTTCATATCCTCTTTTCCATCCCATATATGTATATTCATACGAAAATCACCCACTTTTTATATTTCGGTATCCACCTTGATTTTTATGTGTTTCAGGCATTTAAGACATCAAATGTGTCAAGATTTCATCCTCCCTGAAGTTAGAGCTGAAGAGAAGACCTCATGTGACTGAGGAACTACAACACAAAATCCGCGTGATTAGCTTTAATGTTGAATGATCGAGATTAGAGCATCAGAAACGGGCAAAACGGCCCGATGGTACGACCAGACGGCAGTAGGGTGGTTGTTTGGGTCGTGACATCAGTTTCGGAAGCCTAGTTCGAAACCCATTCCAAGAGTTCCACTACAACCTAACGAAACGGCAAGTCCACGGCCATCAGACGGTTGTAGGGTGGCGTATGGCAACCGTTTGGCTGCCCATTTCGGTGCCACGACGAGAAGTTTCCAATTTCTCAATTTTATCTTTGGAAAGCATATCTTACGTGTAAACCCTAGACTCCGATTTCTCTCCTATATAAGCATACCCGGCCTTAGGGTTAGATACATTGATTCCCCCTGAATTCAGTAGTCTTCTAATTCCTCCTTATTCTAGTCATCAAGATAGTTACTACTTATTAGTTTGCTTTAAAGGTTCACTCTATTGGAACCAAATGATTGTAAGTTTGTCTTTCTTGATTTAGTATATTATTTTTGCTTGATATTCTATCATGCTTTGCTAAATTTCCTCATGTTCTAAGGATTGAATGTTCCTTATAATAGTTTAATTTGTTCATATATATATATATATATATATATATATATATATATATATATATATATATATATATATATATATATATATATATAGAGTTTGGCTCCCATGTAAACAGCCCTTATAGTGTTCAATGAGAACGAATTATATTCGTTAGATCAATATAATGGACGGCTGAGATTAAGCAGTTTCTTAATTAACAAAAAAATATATATATAAATGCTAAACAATTTTAGGGAAGTTGCAGGCGCGTGTGATACCCTACTCTCCATAACTTCCCTCAATTTTAAAATTTTCCTTTAATAAAACCACTAAATATTCTACGGTTATTTCGTATCCCGCTTATTCCTCTATAACACAATCCCGTGTTCTTCAACTGAATCGTTTCTTTGGTGCCGATAGTTGAAGGAGCTTTCTGTGTTCGCCTTTCTTCCCCATTCATCTACACAAGCAACCGTGTTCGACTTTCTACGTCTTCACTCGAGGTATTCATCAAGAACACTCTTTTTTTTTCGATTCTTCAATTTAGGGTTTTTTCATGGTTAGAACTAACGAAATCCCTAATTTTCTTGTGACTATCTTCTTCTTCAACTTCAACTGCTGCATTCAAAAATTCGGAGCCATTGAAGTCGCCGGCCAAGTGGTTGGAGATCGATTTCATATTCGGTTTTTTGTTCGCCGGTGTTGTGTTCTTCCTACTAATCAACATTTCAGTGCCGATCGTCGTTTCGATTAGTGTATTGTTCGACTCGCCGCTCCCCTCCGTCACTCGAGGTATTGTCGACGACAATGAAATTTCTGGTTCATTGATTCCGATTAGGGTTTTGCGGATTAATGTAATATTCCCTAAAATAATACCCCTCAAATAAAACCCCTAATTCTTTTACAGTTTTTCGTGTCGTCTTCTTCATCGGGTATTCGGTGCTGTTGGTCTCGTCGGTGTTGTGCTCGACCTCCAATCTACGTTCGGTGCTGTGTTCGCCGGTATTCGGTGTTGTGTGCGCCGGTATTCGGTGTTGTGTGCGCCGGTATTCGGCGCACAGAACGGCCTAATCACCATTTCAATGTCAATCGTCATTCAGATTAGGGTATTGTTCGTCTCGCCGCTCTCCTCCGTCACTCGAGGTATTGTCGATATCAATGTAATTTCCGGTGCATTGATTCCGATTATGGTTTTCTGATTTGTTTTTTTATTTTGAAATATGGTTGCCAAATTGGATTGGTTGTCCATTGTTGTTGAATGTTCGTTCATGCCCTGTCGAATGCGAGTTAGGCTGCAGCCATTCAATACTTGTCTGTTCATAAATGATTGGTGTTAAGGGCTATGAGTTTTTTTTTTCTGAACGCACTTGTGGATGCTTGGGCATCGTATCTGAACGCACTTGAGTGGTTTAGAGGCGAAAATTCACCAAAGATCTTTTTTGTGTGGGTTTAATGCACGGTAAAATGGAAATACAACTCGCTATTCGGTCCTTTTATTATTTATATTCGATACCATACTACTTTTTTATTCGCTAATAGCTGTTTTGTTTCTGTGTGGAAGATAACGTTAAAAATTGTTACAGACTTGTACGCAACTACTTTCAATTGGTGACGAAGGGAGCGTTGAGTTCGAAGAAATGTACGATGTTTTCAACTACGAACTGAACAAGTGCATAATATCAACTGATCACATGGAAGATTTCAGAAATCTTGACATGGTAAAACACAGTGTTGCCAGAAATACCGCGTATAGTTGCTAGAGGGGCATTGAAGACTGACAATGTTATGAATGATGAGGAATAGACGATTCAAGTTGTTATTTTGATATGTTGTTCCGGACAACTGTTTTGCTACACTATGTCAAAACTATATGCTATAGTTTCTTTCTCTTTTTGGATATTTGAATCACTTATGTAGGGATTAATGCGTTTGACACTCCTGTCTATATTAATGTCAAAGTTTTATGCTACAATGTCAAACTCTTTTGATATGTTGTTTCGGAAAACTCTTTTGCTACAGTGAGTATAACACAACAAACATTGGAAGACAATCTTTATCTTGTATGCAAACACCGTTTACCATGCATAATATGATAGATTAGTAAGTGTATTCATTACCGAATATGAACGATATAATTTCAGAATATACATGATATAGTTAATGGATGCTTCATATATTAGGTGTTGTATGTTAAAGAGCACAACCTTTACACTTGAGGAAACATACGAAGACGATAGTTATCTTGTATGCAAACTCCGTTTACCGTAGATAATATGACGGATTAGAAAATGTACTTTTTACCGAATATGAACGATATATTTTATAGAATATACAAGATATAGTAACCGGATATATAATATTTTAGTGTGTCATATGTTAATGAACGCAACATGTACACTTGGGTCATGTCTATTGCATCATGTCTATTGCATCGTACTGTGGAGTCCAATATTTTGTTTTCGCCGGTGATTGCGTCATGTCTATTGCATCGTTGAGCTCTTCATTTGCCGCTACTTCATAAAAATCATCCATACTCTCAATGTTAGCATCAATGTCGAATCCATCAACATCCCAATCCCTTTTATTTCCGGAATCTGTAAAAAAATTCACTACATATTTATAATCTGATAATTGAAATATAGCTAACGATTACGAGTATGTTTAATGTTTGATGAGTGGGTAAACCATAACCGGTGCCATATCTGTTTTCGTAACCATGTTATAGAACGTATTCGGAAGTATAGTCACATATATTCGTTAATATGAAACCAAATATCTATTGATATATTAATTTAATCGTGTATGATGTTTCACATTCACTTACCTTCTTCCATCGATGTCAAAAATGTTGCTTGCCAGAATGCCCTACACAAATCAACCGATAAATGTGGACATATAATGATAAAAAAACGTAAGACTGTAAAATGACTCAAGCCGTTTGAAGAACAAAAACCGAGTGGTTGATATTTAGGTAAGACTGCTTCATAAAATTCATCCATACTCTCCATGTTATCATCAATGCCGGATCCATCAACATCTCAATCTCTTTCACATGGGGAATCTGTAAAAAATTCAATAAATATTTATATTATGATAATTTAAATACGAGTTTGTTTAATAGTTGATATTTAGGTAAACCTTCACCGTCACCGAATCGTATTCTGTGGTATATTCAAATATATTCGTTAATATGAAACCAAATATCCGTTAACATATTACTTTAACTGTTTATGTTATTCCACGTTCAGTTACCTTCTTCCATTGATTACGAATCTGTTGCTTGCCTGAATCCCCTACACAAATCAACCGAACAATTGAGGACATATATATATATTGATGAAAAACGAAAAAATTGAGGACAAATCAACCGTTGTTTGTTGATGAGAATATTGTATACTGAAAAAGATACACTTACTGTTAACTATTCCGACGAAAATATGTTTAGTTCTTCCGGCGACAATGGAGTGTATGGCGTTTCAGCAAAACGTATCATCCATATAATTGATATTGCTTTGATCGATTTTGTTGATATTAATTGGAAGATTCTGTATATTGTAACTCCCTAAAATAGTGGAAGAAGATCTTATTTATAATTTTTCTAAAATATTGTAATTGCCTTATTTTGGAGAGTGTATTACACATTCCAATGAGGAGAGTGTGCTGAATTTTTCATTGAATATTTATGTTAATTTTCAGCCTTTAGATTAATCAGATCAAAGGCTACTATTTGTTCTCATTGTACACTATAAGGGCTGTTTACATGGGAGTATGATTCTATATATATATATATATATATATATATATATATATATATATATATATATATATATATATATACGAATTGAGATTTTGATATTGCTTCTTTTCAAAGCGCTTTATTTCTACCTTTAATTTACCTTCGAAGAAAGTGATGTTTTTAACTGGTTTAGATAAAACAAGTGAATGGCCAAAATCGAAGTTTTAAGGATTTATAATCATCGTAGAAGTTGTGGTATATGAACATTTTTTAACTGAAGGGCTACAAACGAAGGTTTTTCTTTATCTTTTTCGGATTTCTAACTGTTTCATGGAGTTTCTTACACTCGCCGAACCGCTGGATTGAGAGCTACGTGAGTTGAAAAGTACGGTCTTGATTTGTCTATATCCAATGCTATTTTAAATGGTTACTAGCAATTAACATATATCAATGTTCATGAAATAATTAATTATTAGGGTTATCCAAATCAGACACAATCTCTCACTCTTTGTGAATTCGATACCCAGTTATACTACATTCGATCCTGTATCCTTGCGGGGAAGACTGTTTGTACTTTGGTAAAACTTCCACTATTAAGTTTTTGTAATCGTTGCCGGGGTTTGTTGATAAAATTGATTGACATTAATTCTTGGTTAATTTAAGTTGTTTTGTTTGATGTATTGTTTCTTTTGTTTTTAATCCTCAAGTTAGGTTGTTGAATTTGCATGATTTGTGATTCAAGCAATCTTGTCCCTTTAGATAACGAGACTCAATGCACCCTCCACAAACAAAAATCTGCCAAGAAGTTTGTCGTTGCTATAACAATGGAGGATCAAAGAAATCAAGTCCTTGCTGCTAATCCGCAAGCTGAAATTGCTAGGCTCAATGTCGTGTGTGCTATTAAAAGGGCTCGTCACCCTCAAACGATGGACGCTGAGATGAATCCTAGGCAAAGGGTGCCCAACCATGTTTTCGCTGAACTATGAGAATATTACCCTCGATGCTTTGAGAATGCAGGTGTTTATCTCTTATTTGACATATAAGGTTGCTAACTAGTTGTAAAGCTATCTTCCTAGTAATTTTACCACCTGGGAAGGGATAACACCTGCTTACCCGAGCAAATATTTTCCTCTTTATCCAAGCCGTTTTGTTTGAAAATTTGTCGGTAAGTTCCAAGAGTAATCTCTTTCGACCACAAGCCGAAATCGTGAAATGAAAATGATACTAAAGGATCTACTCTAGTTTGGCGAGCAATCCCAATAGTAATATCAATGACTTGATCTAATTTGCAATCTCCCCTCTCGATCAAGGAGATCGGTTGTAGGCTTGTAGCCCAAACAATTTTTTTTAGGGTCAATGTGTTAACAAACATGGACCCTAAGATTTATTAGGGATTTTCCCTGTCTGGTTACCTGAAAATAACTGCCTCTCTACTGCTTTGAGAGTGATATTTCTCCTTACGATCCCTATCTATATTAATCGTGTTAGTCAGTCAATACCTTGTGATCTATAATTCAAGGATTGCCCTAAAAATAATCAATGGTTAACAGTGTTCTAAACTCGAGAGGTATTTTGTCTTTGCTTATCTTTCCACAAATATATCCAAACCCTGAGAGAAGATTCTTCTTCTCCAACTGGAACTTACGTTTGTGGCTTGCATTTCACCAAAGAGCCACTCTGGCAGCAAGATCTTCCAAATGCCACGTGGCAGTTCACAGACCCCTTGAACTTCCATGAAAAATCTAGATGGAAATCTACATCCACACAGAGAGCCAATGGAGTAGCGCTGACGTGTACTTCGCCTGATCCACATCATATCCTAAGTTCCATCTATCTCTCTTATAAGACCCACCTTCCCCTTCTCTTTCAACCATATCAAAATACAAAAACAAGTTTCATCTTCTCACCAACCTCATGGCAACCTCTGGCATCCAATTCTCTGCTATCGCAGGCCAGACTGCTTTGAAGCCTCAAAACGAGCTCGTTCGCAAGGTTGGTGGCAATGGCGGCAAGTTCTTCATGCGCCGTACTGTTAAAAGCGCCCCACAGAGCATCTGGTAAGCACTTTTCAAGATTATAAATCATATCTATTTATTTCATTCATGTCGACTTGGGAATTTAAGTACTCAAGAGTTTAAATACAGGTACGGCCCAGACCGTCCCAAGTATTTGGGCCCATTCTCCGAGCAAACCCCATCATATTTGACCGGAGAGTTCCCCGGCGACTACGGCTGGGACACAGCTGGTTTATCAGCAGACCCCGAGACTTTCGCCAGGAACCGCGAGCTTGAAGTGATCCACTCGAGGTGGGCCATGCTCGGCGCTCTCGGCTGTGTCTTCCCCGAAGTCCTCTCAAAGAACGGCGTCAAGTTCGGCGAGGCTGTGTGGTTCAAGGCTGGGGCCCAGATCTTTTCCGAGGGTGGACTCGACTACTTGGGGAACCCAAACCTGGTCCACGCACAGAGCATCTTGGCTATCTGGGCCACCCAGGTGGTGCTCATGGGCTTGATCGAAGGATACAGGGTTGGTGGAGGCCCACTCGGTGAGGGTCTTGACAAGGTTTACCCTGGTGGCGCTTTTGACCCCTTGGGTTTGGCCGATGACCCTGATGCCTTCGCCGAGTTGAAGGTCAAGGAACTCAAGAACGGAAGGCTAGCTATGTTCTCCATGTTCGGATTCTTCGTCCAGGCCATCGTAACCGGAAAGGGTCCCATCGAGAATCTTTCCGACCACATCGCCGATCCCGTCGCAAACAATGCTTGGGCTTTTGCCACTAACTTTGTTCCCGGCAACTGAACTGTGTAGTAATGCTAGTCAAAGATTAAGCTCTGTTTCGTGTTGTTTATGTGAAAAAAGTACTCATATTTTTGTGCTGCTTGAGAACATGAAATCAGTATAATCCTTTTTGCTCATATCTTCAGCTACTTTCAAATCAACACACATTTTAAGACCAAATGAACAAAACGATTGTATCTTCAATACTGTATATAGATGCATTTTGTAAACAGATGATTAACAAATTAGCTATAGCCATGATAATTGATACGAATGATTATTGAGGTGTGTATAATATACACATCGAAAAAATAAACAAATTGACATTTTGTAAACAGATATCATCGCCAAATCGCTGTAGCGAACGTGGACATATAACTTTCTCATTTCAGCTATGCAAAACTTCAATTTGAAGCAGTGTCTGTACTACCTGCATCCACTTTACGGCCAAAACCTCTATCTTCCCGAGACGGCAATCCCGTGTCTTCAGGTGGTGGTGTTGGAAGAACTAAGGGTGGTGGAGGCGGTTGCTGAGCATCAGCTGCCATTTTCTCTAAAACATCCTTGTGATATCCCTGCAAGGTTACAAAACATCATTGTGATATCCCAGACTACTAGTAAGGCGGTTTTTCTATTACGAGTTTGCAAGTGCTTAATCGACATACCTGAACAACAAAGTTACGCCTTTCACAGTCGAGAAACATGCTAATAGTCCAGTTAGTTTTGGCATGAATTTTGTCTCTGACAATGGCAAAGCTTATCTGGTCTCTGGAAGTAAATCGGTCAACTTCATGGTACCACAAACAAGAAAAGAGATTGGAGATAGGAATATGCTCTCTGATTATCAAACATCCTTCAGGAACATCTGCATATTCAGGTATTCTAATATACAATCAACACCTAATGAAGGCCTGCTAGAAACAGGAAGAAGTAGTTGATAGCCTTTACCACTGATGATTGGAAGCTTAGCGGGAGTGTAAGGGGTTAGACCCTCCTTCTTGTAGAACTCAGTCTGGAAGTCAATTGAAGCATTATCATATTTCCCTGCAACTTTGTTTGCCTCAGCTTCCTCAAATGAATCGAAACGCTTGTAGTGTTTAGATATAGCATAACTCGCATTTTGCCTCCACAAAAACCTGAAACCAGCACAACGTGATGTCAAGTGACACCTCTACTGAACTAATAATTTTAGAGTTGAATGAGTTTAGTTTGAAGGAAATAGAAAGAGGAACATAGAAAGGAGATAGCATTACCTTTCTAATATTTGATAAGGATCAACTACGAGCTCTAGTTTCCCATCCATCCATATAGAATAGCGAGCATTGGGGAAAAGCCTATGCACTAGAAGCTTCGGAATCTGTCATATTTGTTGACAGAAGTCAGACGCAAAATACTGCTTGATAGACACGATTTTATGTTAAGTTTCAAGTACAGTCCAATTATTGGTAAGGTAGATCCTAAAAAATGATGACAATTCCCTAATGGTGAAAGGTGAAAGTGTAAAACCAGAACCGATCACAAATCTATTAGAGGATCTCAGCATCAGAAGCAAGATACTAGGCATATGCAGCATGATTATAAGGTATAGAGTTCAAAGTTTGTTTCATACAAGAGTTGCCTATCAAAGATGAATATCTTTTATTCCACGGTGGAAGAATCCAGTAAAGAACTAACAGAGGTAATTGACTAGAGCAATCTTGCAGAAAATTGTTATTAGCAGAAACATCAGTAACCCATCCAAGTACACAGAGGTATACCTTCCCAGTACGCCTTCCATCTATATAAGGATTGTTACGAACAACAACAACTCTCCACAGTCCAACTTTTTTGCCTCCATCAATATCACCATTATTCCTCATATATTCTTCAGTTTCTTCATCCAAGAACATAAAGAAACAAACTGTTCGTTTTGCAGTTTCACTAATATTCTTGGGTTGGCGTAATACATCAAAATTTGCTGAAAGAGAATGCATTTCAGTAAATTGTGAAACCACCACATAAGGTGTAAAAAGCTAAATTAAGCTTTAGACAAATTAGTACCAAATATTGCTGATGCAACAACAATCCCACGGCATTGATCCATATCATACAGATCAGCATCGTCAATGTCATACCCTGTCCCTCTGCCAGCTCTAGTTCCTTTGACAAATCTGATAAACAAGAAAGTGAATTATGCATGCATATTGAGAAGGGGGCCCATTTGGTGTAAAATATGGAAACCGCCACTTTCTTAAATGCATAAGTGCATATTAGATTACACTCTCTGAAAAGTGCATATTGGAGCAGGGAAAAAATAAAGAGTTGAATGACAAGCCAGTCAGAAGGCACAAATACAAATCTTACCCACAATGCACGGTCATTGACTCTCTTATGTCATATGAATCATCTCTCTGCTTCAGGGAAGGGTATCCCCCAAATTCAGATCCTCCAAACTCAGTTTTGGTTGGATTTTCTTCGTGCACATAGGTCAAATTTTTAAGAACAGGAGAAAATGATGGAGCAGTTGGCATCAAAGCTATGGCTTCTTCTACAGGCAAGTAGCATACTGGACAAGCTGAAGAAGCAGAAGAACAAGCAAAATATTTCAGATACTTGACATCCACAACAATCTAAAAAGGAGTTGAGCAAGCAAGATCAAGTCCTAAAACTTACGCCGTGGTCCAGTTCTTTTTTTATCTGCTGGAGGTGGTGGTAAGGCAAAGCTTTCACAAGGGTTCCCAGGAGGAAGAGCATAACCAGTAAAATATTCTTCTTTGTAAGGAAGTGACATTTTATCCTCCATATCCGTGTCATTGCTGAATCTGATACTTGGAACATGCGTATTCTCCCCACTATCATCAGCTGCAAATAGACAAGACCAACTTATCACCAGCTCATAGTTAAATAGCCATCCTTCAAATTTTTTAAGTCAACTGAATGGCCTCAATGAAGGCTAAATTTCATTATTTAGCCCAAATAGAAAGTAAAATCAACTTGCCAGAAATAAGGAACAAGGGATTCCATCCAAACTAAGCTGAAGTTACAGCATGTAATAAATGCTGCTAACTTAATAAGACACAAAGAACATAATAGAAATGATGGTTGTTCCGTAGGTAAACAAGAATTCACCATAAAAACAATATGCAGAACTTTCAAATAAGAAGAGCAAAAGAGCATCTGAAACCAGTAGCTATAATGAGAATCTAAAACATATAGATTGTATGTATCTATATCTAAAACACAAAAGGATTCAGATTGAGGGTCTAGTGGAGGTGATTTAACTTCACCGGTAGAGTTAACAAATTTCCACAATTGAAGTAAAACTTAATGGGCTAGAGTTTCTCTCTACCTTTTTTCCTTAATTAAATCTTCCCAAGGTAATATAAACTACACCGGATACAAGCCGAAAAAGTCCAAATACGATTTTGCGGCTTCCATCTTTTAGAAGTCTTTCAAACCATTGTCTAGTATGTTATAGCTATTAGCAATCTCTGGTTTTATGGTTCCACCTAAAAAGGAAAATGTGTGTCTTGCTGTGACTTTCAAATATGAAAGC
Organism: Fagopyrum esculentum; assembly: GCA_033239045.1. Taxonomy (NCBI): domain Eukaryota; kingdom Viridiplantae; phylum Streptophyta; class Magnoliopsida; order Caryophyllales; family Polygonaceae; genus Fagopyrum; species Fagopyrum esculentum. Next base: position 128,151,168 of record BSUD01000008.1, on the reverse strand, counting down.
ATTTTCTCAAATTGCCTGCTTTCCATTTACAAAGCAATCTACTGGCATGGGTAAATGAAGCTTTTTCAGCAAAATTCAGGGAAGAAGCAATCTAATCTTACACAACGATAACCTGATATTATTATCACCAAAGCTGGATGATATTGCTTTTACACCATTCTGGCAATAATGAACATCAGTCCAGCAACAAATTCATATCCAAAAACCATGTTTGGTTCGCCATTCATGCCCACAAGTTTAACAATTCCAAACAGCCAACAAAATCAAAAGCCGGCAACTGATAAAAAAAACATAGTAAAAGGACAACAGTGAAAACAACAGCATAATTCATGCGAAGAAAAAAGGTCTAACCTTTGCCCATATAGAGAAGCCAAACAAAAATGGCGGACGAGATAAGGCAGATGAATAGTGCGCCAACCTTCTTACGGCCGGCAAACTTGAAAAGCGCTGGATACAATCTCTCCTTCTCCTTGATCATCTTTCGAAGCTTCCTGGTCAAAAAAATTAAGGGCGAAGCGGGCGGCAAAGGCGATTGATCTTGTGGTGGTGGTGGTTGTTGTGGCAGTGGAATAGAACTAGGTGAGCGCAGACCGAATGAAGCACTGGTTGTCATAGTTTCACAAAGCAATCAAAATCTACTCTCATTCCCCGCCTCAATCAAAAACCCAAACGAGCAATGCTGCAACCCAATTCAGAAATCTCTACCGTTAACCCAGATAAGGAGAACACAATTGGGGGGAAATTTTGGCAGCAAGCAGAATTTAGATGGGTAGTGAATAGTGATTGATAAGCTATTTTGGATTAGTTTTGTTATTGTGTTTTTTTGTAGGGTTTCATATTATGACTATCAATTCCAGTGGAATATAACTCGGATTCTGTTGAAAATTTGAGGAATCGCAACTGCTATGGATTCTTTTTGGAAAGGATTGTGAGTTAAGGTCATAGATTTTCATGCTTATTTATAGCAAATCACAGGGAATATCAATCCAGCCAATTAAATGTCCACGGGGAAATTATAAATTATAATCATCTTTCAAATTATTATTACATTTCTATATAGAAATCATAAAAATTCTAAATATATGAGTTACTACATAAAATTATACAACATAATTATCCAAACCACTTAAAAAGTTTTTTAATTGAAAATTTGTTATGGCCTGAAAATTAAAAATATCATTTTTTTTATCATACTAAAACTAAAATAATTTATATTAAATATTATTTAAATATATTTTTAAGGCAGTAAAACCCACAAGTTACTTCATAAAATTATTATTTTTAATAATTAATTTAAATTTATAGATATTTATAATTTACAAAATCATTTTCATCACAAATTGAGGATATATTATATACATTATCTATAAATACTATCAAATTAAAAATATTAATAAATAATAAAAGCTTTTCCAACTTCTTTTTTTTCTTCCAATTTTGCATATTTATTTTCCACCAAAAATATCTCTTTCGGGTCTAACTTGTCATTAGTTTAATTCTCATTTACATTTGAAAGGTATAAAGTTGTCAAAAAAATCATTACATTAAGGAAGATCATTTGTTTGCGTGGGTCATGTGAAAGCTACATTGTATAGGCATCGAGGCCTAATTTATGGGTTTCGATAATTTAGGATGGTGCTATGAATAGATGCGTCATAATTTGATATAAACTTCCATGCCCTTCGTAAATCTGTCAATTTCATTATAATAAATACAGGGCTGCTATTCGGGCGGACTCGCGACTTCATAGAGGGCGGAGTCCGCCCGCGCGCAACCTAACGCGCATGTGCAGTAGGTTGCGCGTTATTCATTCAAAATGGAGTCGGAATATAGCCGTTGGACGTACTAGCCGTTGGGGGAATATAGCCGTTGGGGATTTTCGGAGCCTATATAATAACATATGAGACTCATTCACCTTCATCCACAAGTTAGAAAACGTAAAGTAAAAAGTCGTTAAAATGTCGTCGTATTCCGATGAAGTTGATGTAGAATCCGATGGTGAAAGCTCGATGATGCCGTTCGATATTGAAAAATATAGTGATCCGGAAGAAATTCTCGCAAAACTTGAAGTAAGTGTACAAACTCATTTTTATACTTTACTGTTATGTCGTTTTATTTTGTCGGAATTATAGAATTTGCAATGTTATAATAGAGAATCGGAATTATAGAATTTGCAATGTTAGAATAGAGAATCGAAATCATAGAATTAGCAATGTTAGAATAGAGAATCGGAATTATAGAATTAGCAATGCAAGAATAGAGAATCGGAATCATAGAATTAGCAATGTTAGAATAGAAATCGGAATTATAGAATTAGCAATCCAAGAATAGAGAATCGGAATTATACAATTAGCAATGTTAGAATAGAGAATCGAAATCATAGAATTAGCAATGCAAGAATAAAATGATGTGTTTTTTTAAAATAATATTCTATGTTATTTTTATTTAGGATCTTATGGATTACTCTCGTGCTCTCGGTACCAATTATTCTTCAAAATTTGAGCTTCATGGATATTTTGCGGATAGAGAGAACTTATTGGGATGGGCTCGGTATGTGGCCAACGCTATGAATATGGTGTTGGTCATTAAAAAACCATGGTTGGATAGAAGGGGTTTTCGTATCCTACAATTGGGTTGTGATAGACACGGAGGACCGAGAAAAGAAAAAGACGTAGATCCCGATCATGTTCCAAGTTCTAGCCGGAAAAAAAACTCGAAGAAGTGTATGTGTTTGTTTGAGCTTGTAGGAACCCAAATTGAAGAGGAAAAGTGAACGGTGAGGGTTGTATGTGGAATCCACAACCATATCATTCCTTCGGTGTTAAGAGGTCATGCATATGTTGGACGTATGACTCCGAAGCAGACCCGAAAGGTGGAGCGTGAATTGAATTCTGGCTTAAAACCGAGACATATATTAAAATCCGTACAATTAGAGGATCCCAACAATGTCACCTCCATCCGTCAAGTTTACAACACCGGTTTGAAGATTAGAATGAAACAAGCCGAAGGAAGATCTCCATTACAACAAGCACTTCACACGTTGACGGAACGTGGATACTATATAAACACTCGGAGAAGTCAAGATTCCGATGAAGTGATTGATTTCTTTATCTCACATCCCGACTCGAGGCATTTGCTCAACATGTTTCCCTATGTTATTGTGATGAACTCGACATATAAGACCAACAAGTAAGCTTCAATTCAAGCCACATTTTTACTTTATTTCATACACTCATTCTTATTTTCCTTAGAAATTGTAACTCAGTCGTTGTTTCGTATTACTTTTAGGTACAATATGCCATTGTTGGAGATCGTAGGCATCACTAGCACCAAGAAGACATTCGCAATTGCTTTTGTGTTCATGGCACAGGAGAATAGAGATCATTACGAGTGGGCTTTGAGGAGGGTCCGGCATTTGTTGTACGGAAAGACGCCGGAGGTGATTGCCACTGATCGTGAGCTTGGTCTTATAAGCGCATTGGGTGTAGTATTTCCCGAGGTGAAGCATATATTGTGTACGTTTCACATAAAGTGCAATATAGTTAACAGAGCGGCACTTGTTTTGCGCAATAAGGAAGCGGAAGCACTCTTCATATCCCATTGTCATGCCTTGTTCGAGTCAAGATTCCCTGGAAGCTACCAACGCCGTTTGTTGGAAATGAGAGACTATTGGCAATCATCTCCGAGGTTAATGACCTATCTAGAGACGACTTGGCTTGACCCGTACAAGGAGGCAATCGTTCGAGCATGGACTGACCTACATCATCATTTCGGCACACAAACGACAAATGCGTAAGTTATTTTAACATTCACTACATTGTTAAACATTTCTTCGTTTTTTGTAATAAAATTTTCTTCTTAGGTGTGAGTCCGCGCACAAGTTGTTGAAGCAAACACTAGATTCTAGCGTTGGAGGATTTCAGCTGGTTTGTGATAGCATACATTTGATGGTCACGGACCAAGTCCAAAAGCTACAAGCTTCTCTAGCGTTTGAGGATTTCAGCTGGTTTGTTAGACCTAATATTTACTAACCGTTTTCTGTAATTTCATATTTGTAGGTATGGTTAAAAGATGATGCTCCGTTACCGTTGTTGAGCGACGCTTGGAAAAATAACCATGATCCAAGTGTTGATGGATGGGATGCGCCGTTCATTAAAAGGATAGCTCGTTATGAGGATCTCCGTCGAGCATGGGGAGTTGAATACAATAGTGCAGGATATCTTTAGCCGTTTTGAGAAACCTTACTTGAAATCGTGTTTTAGACGTTTTTATTGTACTTTTTGACAACATTGATTTAGTCGGTTCCATATATGGTTCTCATTATGTTTTAGTAGTTTGAAATAGTTGACTGAAACTTAAGGGAAATAAAATCGCTAAAGAAACTTAGGAAAACATCAAAAGTAAAAAACAATACATATTATCCATCCAAAATAAACATAACAGTATCAAAAAAAAAACATACGCTCAAGTGTAATATCCATCCAAAATAAATATAAGAGTATTGAACTACAACTACAAATGTGCTGGAGCTGGAGGATGCTATGAAGCCCGGACCTGAGATGGAGCCACAGGAGGCGTACGTCTAACTGCCTCCGCTACCATGTAATCTATATCCTCTGCAGAATACGGAAGACCGCGAGCCTGCATCTCTCGTATACGACCTATAAGAATGTGAAGACGCTGCGATACAGAAAATATATATATATATATATATATATATATATATATATATTACATTAACTATCATACAATTATTCCTAACTAGCCGAACCTAACTAAACTAAGTAGTTTCAATAATACTAACTATCGATAATAGTCCAATTACAATTATTCCTAACTAGCCAAACCTAACTAAACTAAATAGTTTCAATACTACTAACTATCGAAATTAATCCAATTTCAATTATTCCTAACTAACCGAACCTAACTAAACTAACTAGTTTCAAGTATAATGCAAAAAATAAATAAACGATAAAAAACAATATTAACTAACCTGGAATCGATTCACAAGTGGTCTAGTCCTAGATCTCTCGATATCTGAATCTCCCTCCATTGTTGGACGTATCGAAAAAAAGAAGAAATGGATGAAAACAAGCGGAAAAAAAAATCGAGGGCAAGGGAAGTGCGCGACGGCTGCGAAACGCGAGGGCAAAGGACGCGGAGCGGAAGCGAGGACGAATAGGGCAAGGGAGGCTGGCCTCTCCGCGCCACCTTAAATAGGCGCGAAGGCGGGCTGGGCAGGCGCGCAGGCCCAATGCGCGAGGGCCTGCGCGCAGGCGCCTTGCGCATGCGCGCCTGCCTCGCGCGCATTCGCCTTGCGAGTGCGCGAGCCCTTGCGCGCACTCGCAAGGCGCCGGCGCCGGCCTCTACGCCGGCGCCGGATAACATCACTCTAATAAATATGATATGCATATATAGAAGTCTATCATCATATATAATTACATTTCCTACCCAAATAAATATATAATTACATTTGATGAATCTAAACATCTCTGTGTCGTAACTTGGGAGGGCCTTCATTAAGTTTTACGGGACCATAATATTAAGTGCATGCTTATTTTGACATTTTGGAGTGCATCATTAGAAAATAACTAAATTTATTAAACCGTTGAAAATTATGGTAACGGAGTTTATTGGGTAATTGAAATAAATAATTGATTAAATGAGATTTTTTTAATAAGTTTGGTGGGTGTTTTAAATAACGAACCTTATTAATGGTGGTGTTAGTGTAAAATTACATAAACCGGTTTCCTTTTTATTTAATAGAATTTTTTATAGGGTTATATTTTTAATATATCATTCAAAAAATTACTATTATCTTTGTAAGTTTCTTTCATGTAACTTATGAAATGAAAAGAATAAAAGATAGAAGAAAAAATTGGTCAAATGAGGCCCATAAAAAAGCGCAACCCAAAAAATTGAGTAGCCCATCCGATTTGATTGGTGACAGTTTTGATGGAAATTTTGGAGGAAATTTTTGCCTCAAAAAACACATGTCATTTGAACCTACTTCCCCCTTACCTCTTACTATTTATAAACTCATTTCCTTTTTCCAATACAAAAACTCCATGGATACATTGTTGGGTAATTTGAAAGAAACTTCTCATCTCTGGTTTTTGTGAATCTGAAACCCTCAAACTTATTGGATAATCTCAAGCTACTGAAGTTACTACTTATATTTCTGGGTAAACAACAATGTTTGTCATCATTCTCCTGTCTTGGATTAGATTTCTCCTATTTCTTTCAATGTCGTTACCCACTCCTCATTCGTTAATGTTATTCTCCTATTTATGGGTAACATTGTCTGTTGTAAGTTTGCTTCCATAAGGGTTGTAGGGTATGCTGGGTAACCGGTTGGTGGGTAAAGTATTGTAGGTACGAGACTATTATTTCGGAGGCCGACAAGAAAGAGGAGTCTGATGAGGCTTGGTTTCCAACCGCCGGAGTTTCGAGACAAAGATTTCGACAAAGATGAGGCTATTGTTGCGGAGGCCGACGAGAAAAAGAAGTCCGACGAAGATTCCGATTAGGTTTGGTAAGTTGGAACCAGATCTGTATTTTTTCAGTAGGCTATTTCTACTAGATTTTGGGTATGCTTTTGATTCGTTTTGTTAATTAGTATTGGGTATGTGTTTCATGAATTGAGTATACTGTGTAAGGGTATGATTATTTTATGTTATAAAATGTTAGCCAAATTATTGGTACGGTTGGGCATGTGGATTTAATCTTAGAGCATTATATAAGTTTGGTACAACATAGATTTGTGTACAATATTCTTTTTGTAGTATGTTTCTTATTGTTGAGTACGTTTCTTATTGTTTTTGTGGTATGTTTCTTATTGTTGAGTATCTTTAAAGTGAAAAGTTGTGTATGTTTTATGGTTACCCAGACTGTGTTATAATGACTCATTCATTTGGTATTGATGTTTGTGTACAATATCGATTTGTGTAAAATATGGGTATGACAAATACAAATTGGGTATGCTTTTAGTATTAAGTGTTACTTCAATGAAGAGGAAAAAATAGATGAATACATTGGGTATGAAACTAATGTGCTTTCCCTGGGGACCAAATGGGTGATCTTTGATGGATTGCAAGCTCGTTTTTGGTCAGATGTGTTGTGCGGGGAGCTGCCTCTGATCTTTACTGTCGATGAATTACCTAGGGGAGTTGATATTGACGATCATGTAAGAGACTATTGGACCGATGAAGCTGGTTGGAGTTGGGATGAGTTAGTAGTGCACTCTCTTCTCAGTTGTTGCTTAAATTTGCTAGCTATGCTATTACGGAGGATGGTTCGAGTCATGACTGCATCACCTGGAGACTGTCGAGCAACGGTATGTATTCCACTAAGTTGGCTCACCGGGCTTCTATCCAACATTATATGAACCTTGAGCCACAAACCCAGTTGTTTAGACTGATATGGAAGTTGGACTTCCCTCAAAGGATCCGCTCCTTCAAGTGGTTAGTCGCTCTTGATCGGATCCTCACAAACGTCGAGAGAGCGAGAAGACACTTGGCTCAGGATGGTTTTTGCGCTTACTGTTGGGGAATTTCTGAGACTACTCTTCATGTCCTTAGGGTGTCCTAGAGCGAGCGAAGTGTGGAGTAATCTTCTCTCAATCGATCATGCAGGAGACTTCTACTCTGAAGACGTGCATGCTTGGCTCTCCACTAACCTTGCTCGGAAAGATCTTATCGCCCCTAACATGTCATGGAATATTTGTTTCGCTGTTACGGTTTGGTGGTGTTGGAGATGGCGGGACGAGGTCATTTTCCGGTCGTTTGATCTCCCACCCAACAGGGTGGCGTTGATTGCCACTTACACTAAAAGTATCGTCAACGATAGGAGTATTTCTGGTATCTGCTTGGTGAAGAAGAAATGCTACGAGGCGCACATTAGGTGGTCTCTTCCGGATGAAGGTTGGATTAAGCTCAACTCCGACGGGTCGGTCCACAAGGAAGTTGAGGCTGCTTCGGCTGGAGCTCTTTTTAGGGATATGCACGGACAATGGCTTTGTGGGTTCGTGATGAACATCGGAGCCTGTTCTGTGCCTATGGCTGAATTATGGGGCCTTTGTTCGGGGATCTACCAAGCTTGGGAGAAAGGTTATCGTAAGATCATTGTGGAATTGATTCGGAAATGATTGTCAACTTGGTTCAACGATCAATACCTAATTACCACCCACTCTTTAGTCTGGTGTCTCGGTGCCAAGACTTCCTTCATAGGAACTGGAATGTCAAGATCCGACACATTTATCGTGAAGCTAATGCCATTGCCAATCATTTGGCATCCTTTGCTTCTACTTATCCTCTAGGCTACTTTTATATTCATCACCCTCCTTTATCTGTTATGCATTTTTTGAAAAATGATGCCCGCAGAGTAGCGACCCGTAGGGTTATCTCTTGTTAGCTATCTTTTCCCGTTCAAATAGTATTACAAATGTCTCCTTGACATTCCGTAGTCATTACAAAAAAAATGAATAGTTTATAAAACAAAAATACTACCCAATTTATGGGTATGATGTTTTTTTGTATTTTAGTTTTTTTGGTATGTTTGGGTATGTGTATTTTCGAGTATGTTTGTGTAGTTTGACAAAATTATTTTGGGTATGATAATGACCTTTTTGGGTAAACTAATTTTTGGGTAGAAGATGGGAAAATGTGCATGTTGAAAATTGTGAATTTGTGTAGTAGGTGGAGATAAATATCAAATATCCGATATGTCAAATCAGATGGGCTGAAAAAATTATAGTTTTTGTACTATATTTTTTTCAACCTATTCTCTAGGGGCCAATTTCTCAATTAGAATAGAGAGGAGTCCTAAATATCAACTCATTGGCCTAAAAGACCTAAATAAGTTAATAAATCTCCGTAAGCTCGCGTTCTCAAACGCTCAATCCCTAGCTTACTTTGTTTTTTGTAAACTTTATAAGCTAATACAATTAGGCCCCCTGAACGGAGCTTTAGTCATATTTGGACCATTTGGGAACCTTTATTTCGAAGTTTATGGAATCTTATCAAGCATATGGATATTGTGAAAAAAAAATATAAGTTAGGTAACGGTGCTTGAGAATTCAAACTTATAAGAACTTATCTTAGCTTATACAAGCTTATAAATCCGTTCGGCACTTCCATGAGATTATTTCGGGGGTTATTATTCCCAATAATTTCTCAAATAATCGATTTTCCAAGCGCAATTAGATTAAAAAATTTGTTCAAATAATACCAAAATAATCTAGTGTCAAATAATCCCTCCAATAATTCTATATGTATGCGTGCCGAATGCGTCATAATTTTTCTTCTTCTTATTTTACAAGTTACATGAAAAAAAAACTTACGGAATTTATAAAAAAAAAACAAACCCTTTTTGATAAATTTATACATACTAAGTTATGTTCTTCCAAACACTTTAAACTTATAACAATAAGTTCGTTCAATCAACTATTAATTTTAGCTACACAATAATCTTCATCTTCGACTTCCACTACAATAATTTTCAATTTAAACTCCCCTATGGTCCTAAAAGGATCCAAAATTATTTCAATAATATAACAACATATTGTTAAGATGTTTGGATCCATTTATGGGAGATTTTATGTAGCTTGAACCTGCATTCATGCCTATTTTAAAGAAGGAATTTATCATTTATTTATAGCATTGATTTGTTGATTTTTTATTGATATAAATTTGACATAGCTGAAGGGCCGTTAGTAGAAAAATTAGAATTTAATAATAAAAAGTGAATCGTATATGTACGGCAGAAACAATGACAAATGCACAGTACCAAGGTCGTCCGACTGTATTGAAAATTTTGACACTCAACCCATGTCCATTCGATAAGAATCTTGAACTTCAACGCAGGCCGACTGCGTTGAGGTTCAAAATATAGTTGTTGGTCTCGAACAATGTCCAACGGCTATAATTCTATCAGTTGAATTATAACCGTTGGGGTATCCGGTGGTTATAAATATCACCAAAAGTTTCAATGTACATATCTCATTTGTTTCGTATCTTACTTCTCAATGTTCCGATTAACGTTAATGAAAATGATGACTTATAAAGACGAAATTACATTTCCATTCGACAATAACATATACAACAATCCCGATGAGTTTGTTTCTCACATCCAAGTAAGTTTGTGATCTAATACTTTTTATTCTAATTTTGTTAATAATTGCTAGTAAGTTTGTTATTCTAGTAAGTTTGTGATTCGATATTTTTATTCTAGTATTATTCGGAATTAGTAATTTAAGTATTATGATATTATCTACGAAATACTACTTATTAGTATCACAGAAATATTAGTTGTCTTAGATAGACATTAACAGTAGGCAATTTGTTTAAAATAGGGACTCCCGGACTATTCGCCCAATGATGTCGGGACAGATTATTCAACTATGTTTGAGCTTCATGGGGTTTTTCATGATAGAGAGAACCTAGTCAATTGGGCTTGGTTCATAGCGAGGTTAAAGAATATGATGCTAGTAACGAAATCATCATGGCTAAATAGTAAAGGTATCACGTTTCGCTTGACATGCGAACGTTGTGGGTACCGTAGGAGAAAGAAAGACATTGATCCGGAGGATGAGGCATCTAGTAGTCGATAAAATTTGTCGAGGAAGATCATGTGTCCGTTTGAGTTAGAGGGTAGTCAAAGTGATCGTGGTAAATGGGCTTTGAGAGTAATTTGTGGAGTCGACATACACGGCCTCTTTTAGCAATTTAAGGGTCATTCATTCGCCGGTCGGTTGACACCCGCACAATATCGGATGGTGTCCCGTGAACATGGGTCAGGTTTAAAACTGAAAAAATGTATTGGAAACCTGGAAGCTGGATGACCTACACAACGCCACATCTATTCGACACATTTACAATACTAGATTGAAGATGAGAAAGGAGATTGCTGAAGGTCGGGGTTCAATTGAACAAGCGCACAATTTTCTTGACCAACAAGATTACTATGCCCACATTAGCAAATGTCCTCGCACAAATGAAATAGCCAATTTCTTCATCTCTCATCCAGGTTATAAGCATATGTTGAACATATTTACGTACGTCATTGTCATGGAATCAACATACAAGACAAATGAGTAAGTTCTAATCATTGAATTTAATTGTATTATTATTCACGGCATGATAATTTAGTGAAGTAATAGTGAAACATTTCAATGTTCAGGTACAAAAGTTTCTACGAGTGGGCTTTAGGGAGACTTCGACATTTATACAACAATAAAACTCCGGGTGTCATTGTAACCGATCGAGAGTTGGGCCCCGTCAAAGCATAGGTATTGTGTTTCATGATGTGTCATAGACTTGGTTCGGGTTTAAAACCGAAAGATGTATTGGAAACCTTGAAGCTGGATGACCCACATAACTTTACATCTATCCGACAAATTTACATACTAGATTGAAGATGAGGAAGAAGATTGTTGAAGGTCGGGGTTTAATCCAACAATTGCTCCATTTCTTGACCAATAAGATTACTATGCCCACATTAGCAAATCTCCTCGCACAAATGAAATAGTCGGTTGACTCGATTTCTTCATCTCTCATCCAGGTTCTAAGCATATGTTGAACCTATTTACGTACGTCATTGTCAAGGATTCAACATACAAGACAAACGAGTAAGTTCTAATCATTGAATTTAATTGTATTATTATTCACGACATTATAATTAAGTGATAGTGAAAAGTTTCAATGTACACATACAAAATGCCTTTGCTTGGGTTTTTTGGGATCACCAACACGAGAATGACGTTTTCTATCGCATTTGTGTTTTTGGTAAAGGAAGGCTCCGGTTTCTACGAGTGGGCTTTAGGGAGGCTTCGACATTTATGCAACAATTAAATTCTGGGTGTCATTGTAATTGATCGAGAGTTAGACCCCGTCAAAGCATTAGGTATCGTGTTTCCTGATGTGAAACACATGTTATGCACGTTCCATATCAAGTTCAAGCTTCAAAATCAATCTTGGTTGGTGACACGTTCAAAGGAGGCACAAGTGGTTTCGCATCTCAATACAACGCCTTGTTTGAATCAAGGTCAAGTGAGAGTTACGTGCGATGTTTGACGGAAATGAGGCTATATTGACAATCAAAACCATTGTCGATGTCATACTTCGAGGACACGTGGCTTACTCCATTCAAGGAGGCAATAGTTCGAGTTTGGGCAGACCCTTATTTACATTAGGGCATGAGGACAACAAATATGTAAGACTTGTTTATTCATTTCAAGTATCCTTGCTATATAATAATATGTTCAATTGATTTATGGTTTGTATTTTACACGGTTGAGTCAATGCACCATCTTATGAAAAAGACCTTGGGTTCGGTTGTTGTTGGATTTCAGTATTTGATTGATAACATAGACTTGATGGTGAATGATCAGATTTCTAAGATAGAAGCTTCATTCGAGAGTTCGCAAAAGAAGATCTTGTTTTCTATTCGGATACCTATATTTGACAAGTTTCAGGATAAAGTTAGCAACGAGTGCTTCGAGCTGTTGTTGAAGATCTATGAAAATATAAAGAAGTTGATGGACATTACTACTTGTCGGGATTTTTATTGGAGGGATTCTTTTGGACTCCCTTGTGCTCACAAGTTCTATTTAGCCATGCAAGCACGTGTTCCACTAACTTTGGATCAAATCCATCCTTTCTAGAAGCAGGTGTATGGACATTTAGTGGATCCAACAGAAGAGGATCAAGACACGAATTACATCAACCCGCATCTAGAGACGTTGAACGAATTCAAAGAAATGATGGACTAAGGGGCACTTACGTCTGATCAAATTGAGCAAATGACATCGTGTTACAATGATTTTATAGATCCAAGGAGCACTACATTGAGGGAGCCGGAAAATGTAAGGCTCATGGGAAGACCGACTGGTATAGAATCAACTAGTAGAGAGTCGAGTTTGTTGGAGCATGGATCGGGGTCAAGGACATCTGGAACAGGTAGTAGACTGAGTCGTCCACCAGGATGTGAAAGAGGGGGTTGAGCTAGAGAGTTCTATTGACGGTGATCCAATTGAGTTGACTCCAACTAGCCGTCGACAAGGTCGTCCCCCGAGTTCCGGACGTGTAAGAGGGCCCATAGTTTTAGAGAGTCAAGCCTTGGGGAACATAATTGGTGTCCCGGTGAGATTCATCAATTCATGCTTCCTTGTATACATTCTACTAGGGATGTCATTGGAGACGGAAAATGTGGATATCGCGCAATTGCAATGGTTTTCGGATACTCGGGCGATGACTACTATTTGACTGTCCGTAATGATTTGGCTCTGAAGTTGCGGTTTCATGAAACAATATACAAAAAGGTAACTATTTTGAGTGTAGTTGACATGATTTCTTAGTTTTTGCTTCTTTACATTGTTGAAGTAATTTGTAAATTTGTTCTTGTAGGTGTGGGTTCATGACTTGCCTTTTGGAGATCTCGTCAAAGATGTTTGTTATGTCTTACCTGACCCTTGCCTACCAAGATGTTGGATGCCGACGCCTATCATAGGTTTTGCCGCTGCAACATATTCCCATGTTGTGCTTGTCATTCTCGAAAACAACCCGCAAACATGCTTACCACTAACAAAGACCGCTTCAGATCAAGGCCCATCTACCGAGATATGTATTATTGCATGAGTTGGAGGCGGAACACATTATGTAGCGGTTAGTGAATAATATATCATTTACTTGTAACTTAATGTGTTTTTCTTTACTCCAACTAACAATTCTATGTCTACATAAATAGATTTGGCTTAAACCGGATGCACCCTTACCTCTTGTTATAATTATATGGAGGTATGCCGAGACCCAAGTGTCGAGGATTGGATTGAGCCTTTCGTGCGAGAATGGAAGCTTTTGACTATGCACGCAAGATAGAATGTTCTCCTATGCGTGGACCTACAATAGATGTCCCCCTAGTACTCTACATTGGTGTGTGTTTTACTTTGATCATTCGGTACTTTAGAACCAAGTGTAATGTATTTTGATAACTTAGTTCGAGTATCCAATTCTATTTTTTTAACCTAAACTGAAGTTCGAGATTCTAATACATCATTTACTTGTAATCCCCGCGTTTTTTCATTCTTCATCACAACATTCAAGATGAGAATCGTGTAAGTTTACCTTCCATTTTTCGCTTATATGTTCATATTTGGTGTAAAGTACTTTTGCATATGTATATATTTTGACAGGAACTTCCAAGAAACTTTGTCAAGGAGCACGAGGAAAGCTTGAGTAACTATGTTAGTTTTAAACTATCAAATGGTACAAAGTCGATAATGAAGTTGAGGAAGTCCAATGAACGAGTTTGGCTAGAAAATAGCTGGAGAGATTTCACTAAGAAATACTCAATCAACTGTGGGTATTTCTTATTTTTCAGTAGGTGGTGGTGAGCGTCTTCGCGTGAAGTAGGGTTTCAACTTTAACACAGTCGGCCTGCATTAAAGTTGAAACATCTCAACGCTATCGGTCTGTGTTGAGTTTCAAAATGTTCAACAGTCAAAATGCATTCAACATTGCGTTTTGTAAATTTAGTGTCTTGTATTTAACAACCCGATAAAAAATAGAAAGTCGGATCTAGCGCAATCGGTCTGCACACAAGGTGCGGACTATGCACTTGTATGCATGTTATGTTGAAAATGAACTCCTCTAGATTGGATCTAGCGCACGTGTACACTTGTACGTCCAAAATATAAGCATTTTCACAAACTCGTCGTTGGCAAGATATCTAAGCCCTTGCTTGAGGAAAAATGTAAGATATACATTGAATAATATCAATGTTGAAAGTGGGCACTCATACTAGATTGTTCCTAGCCACATTCGCTAAAACTACAAATGACCTTTGCTTCCATTTTAGTTAGTGCCTTTATATGCTCCCCCACTATCAACGTTAACTAGCTACGCCCTAAACTCACATTATTACATATTTTAACTCCTAAATCTCATTATTAGATTCATAATATTATTCTATATATGTTTACAAGTTTCTCTTATCTAGAGGCGGGTGCGCGACACCTATATGTTTAGACTTATAATGTTGAGATGTAGATAAAAGTATCCCACATCGATAACACGCAATTAAGTGAACCTACTATATAACCATTTGAGCTGGTTTTAGGATGGAACTCCGTGTGCTTGTATGTGTGGTTCACCAGACATGAGACCTCAGCGTCATTCAGTCCCGGAACTTTTATAATAAAAAGTAACATATAAACCTGTACGTGCTATCTTTTTATGTTATTTTATTTGTGTGACACTTTTAATTTGACCTTTCAAGTATGAGTTGGGTCATTGCAATTGGCTGCCTAAGATGCATATATACTTTTGTCTTCAACAGAAGAAAGTGGACGTCTATACATTATGTTAATTAGGGTTTCACAATTATCTAATATTTAATACCGCTTTTTATCTCATATCACATATGTCATGTATTTTACATTAATTTATATCACCGTACAATATACATGGGTTCGGTTTGAACAAAACCGCCAAACCGACGGTTGTGAACCGACCCAAACTGGCGGTTTAGGTTTGCCGGTTTGGCCAAACCGTGAGTTTACGGTTTAGGTTTAGGTTATTTTTTTATTGTTTTTTTTTTAAAAAAATAGTTTTTCATTTTTTTTTTAAATAAACCGGCTAAACCGCCGACCAAACCGGCGGTTTAGGTTACCTAAACCGTCGGTTTGGATTTTGACGGTTTAGGTTTAGGTTTGCGACCCACCACTACCGTACAAGCTCTTCTACGTCTACAATATTATGAAAAACGAATTTTATGAACTTAGACTCATTCATTTTGGTGTGAAGTAATTAAAGTCTTGGAGCATTATATAGTGTATCAACTGAGTATGACAATCATGTTGATTACATTACCAAAAAAAACAAAACAATCATGTTGATTTCTTTCGTCATGTCATTCTGATCAATTATATATATATATATATATATATATATATATATATATATATATATATATATATATATATAGTTGTTGATGATGTATTGCCCTAATTACACAAAAAATAGAGCTTGTCGTATGGACTTCCATATTGTGTCAACGAACGATATCCAACAGCCTCGACTCAGCTGCTTTATGACATATATGAAAAAGTACAATTGTATGCATAACTTATATGAAAAAAGTTGAACTCAAAACAAAAACATCCTTATTGAAGAGTGAATTTGGTATGTAGTCTTAGTTTACTAATTTTGTTTAATAAACGTGAAGTTCAATAATTTTGTTAGAATATGACCTCTTTTAATTTTTTTAGACTAATTTATCTTCTACAAGAATTTAAAAGATTTCTAATTAATTATTGCCTTTTAATTGACATACAGTTCCTAATTGAAGAAGGTATATTTTGAAGAAGTTACCAATTTTAATCAGCGTAATCAATTAGTAAATCATAAAAAATATAGAAAAATTTTACTTGAATTGATAAAACTAGCATGTTACCTGCTTGTACTTTTCATGTAAATCATGAAGAGTACAAGAAAGTTATTGATAAATTTTTACAAAAAATTTACAAGAATTAATCAGCGTAATCAATTAGTAATTAATCGTGTACAAGAAAATTTTACAAGAAGATAAATCGTGAAATCGTGTACAATAAAATTTTACAAGAAGATAAATCGTGAAATCCAACTTGTCCGGTTGGTAAATTTTTTTTTGTAAAATTTTATCAAGAATTACAAGAAAATAAGTATCATTTACAAGAATAAATTATAAACTTACAAGAAACCCGTTTCATTCACAAGATTAGTTACAATAAAGTTATAAGAGTAACGTCTAAATTAGTATAAAATTTATTATAATAAATAAGGGTAAATCTGCCATTATTTGTTTAATAAGGCTATTCACTTAAAAATTTATAGGCCTAGGTTATTTACTAAACAAAATTAATCATTGGGTACATTTCATCCAATTTTCTCTACATTTTAAGTGAGCTTATGCACACAAGTTCACGAGGCCCATTCTAAAACCGACCGTTGATATGAGTAATCCTTGAACTTATATGCTACAATCATGTACTTGGTATAATCGACGTGAGACAATATATCACACATCTTAACACTCTCCCTCAAGTGCGACTAGTGTAGTCCAGTTGACCCCTTAACACAAGTTTTAAAGTCGGTTTGGCCAAACAGGATAAGCCCAAACACGAGCCGATAACATATTTGTTAACCACAAACCCAAACAAAACAAAACGAGACCCTCACAAATCAAGGCTATGGTACAATGTTAGTTTTTTTTTAATATGAGGATTAAATACATAGAAGACGCAAATTCAGTTAACCGCATACATAACCCACATGTTCCATCCTAAAACCAATTTCTTCCCTTCTTATCATCATCCTTCAATCTTATCTCACGGCAAAGTTGTGACCAAGTTAAAGTTGTTCCATTCTACCTAAAAGGATTCAATTCTCAATCTGAATATTACTTTTAGCTAGCTAGCTCGCTAGCTCACATATGATATGAGTGTAATATTCACCGTATACAGTAACGTCACAAGTGTTAAGAACTTAACATGAACTTATATGCGTATTCTGGTCACAACAGAACAGTCGCAGTTATAAAATTCAATACATTATCGCCATGAAGTAAACTTTTTAGTCCACTGAGAAAAAAGTGAGCAACTAGTTCAAAAAAGAAGAAGAAGGAATTCTCTGTAATGCGTTGCTTTACTTGGTGGAAACGTGATAGTTGAAGACACTGTCATTTTCAAGGGAAAAAGGATATTTTAATGTCAGTGCTGTAGCAGTTAGGTCGATTCAACATTCCATCTGAGATCCTAATTAGAGTATAGCTTTATATTAAGAGCTCAAATCTAGGTTTTATGGACTTGTAACAACTTGTAAACACACATGTTGGATCAATATCAAAGAGGATTCAAGATCAAGAACAATGATCCGACAATACGAAAGCTATGTTCCGACATGAATGTAAACATACATCTTCGTTATTGGCAAAACAGATAAATTCATTTTGAATTGAGTTGATACCTTTGTGATTCTCAGATATTTTTATTGGGTATATTCTCGGGGATTAAACCGTGGAAGTTGGGTTGAATGTGGTTGCGCGCACTTTATTCCACTATCTGAAGTTCTGAATTAACCAATATTCATACAGATTTAGTAAACCTTTTGAGTTGTAAACGAAGATGGTGGCTTTTGGTGGCTTTATGATCAAATTCAAAGATGGGGTTTTTGTGCAATTAAATATATTATTATTTTGGGTATACTGTCATTGATGTGGGACAGTACAGTCCTGTTGAACGTTGGTATATTCTTTGGGCTTCTGGCAGACGCCAATAGTCCCCTCATCACGCACTATATCTTCATCGTCTTCTGGATGCCATTTCCACTCAGGGAAAAGAAGCAGCAGCCAGAAGAAACGCAAGGAACAGTGAAGATTTTCCATTGTTGATGAAGGCCTGATGGGGATTAGGGTTTCAAGGGTATTTATTATCTCTTTACTCCTTTGAAATCCCACAGGTCTTCAACCAAAGCTCGACTTCAATGATTTTCGCAACAGGCAAGTCTTATGCTGTTCTTGTTTCTTTGTTTTTCCACTTATTTTCTTACCTGGCTGTAAAGTTACCATTTTTTTTAGTGATTTTGGTTTCATATGTTGGGTATATCAATTTGTTTCTGTAATGGAATATCAGATTTTGACGTCTTGTGTGCGACAAAATGCTGTTTGGTCGCTTCATTTCTATAAGATTCTGATAGGAAGGTCTAGCTACAACAACAGTTCCCTCTTCCTACATGATAATTTATTACGATTTGTAACTGATAGAGAGCATATTCTAAATTTTGAATTTGAAAGTAAAATTTCTTATAGCTGATTTGTTATTGAATCCTAGAATCCTAACCTAGATTAGAAATTTGTATGAAGAGTTGGCTATATGCAGACTTTCTCAAGGCATGCAAAGGTTTTTTGATTAATTACCTTGAGTCCTTCTGATTTTCATCAGTGATTTGTCTTAGATCTCCATTGGAATCCACAATGAAGAATTTTATATGTATAGTTCCCCAGAAAAACGATGTAATGAGCTCTTAATTACCGTTACCATTTGAAATTTTACAGGTATAATGGAAGTACTTGTCTGGTTGCTGTGGCTTTTCTATTGTTTGGAAGTTGGAGGTTCAAGGCCTGTACAAGATTGAACTGAACCCTGGAAAACCCTGCCAAAATTGCTCCTCTGGGCAAATCTCCTTTGGCAATATTAACTTTGATTCTGAAATATTCTACACTATCTGACCACATATATATACTTACTATCTTTGATTAAAGATCAAGCTCTTTAGGGCAAATCTCCTTTGGCAAAATCTTGAGAAGCTCTTCTTCTGATCACATACTGAAGCAAGAGTACTCATCTACTGGGCATATCTCCTTTGGCATTATATATCCTTAGTTCCTTACCAAGTTACAAGTATCTAAACTGCTACTTGTTAGTAAACTTGACCAGCTGAGCTTGATATTGATTCACAATCCATTTCGTGGGCAAATCTCCTTTGGCATCATATATCCAGATTTTTCTGGATTTATATCAACTCTTATCATCAACATATAGGAAGGTTTTCAATAAAAGATCTTTGTGCCTCCTATTGTACCATCAAACATATTATTTGGATAAGCGGAGTATCATTTAGCTGTTCTAGCTCCTAGTTAACCCTATCAGCGGAAAGGGCACAGATATCGGGTTCTTAAGTTGGCTGACAGAAGAAATCGAGAAAGTAAGCCTCTCTATCATGCTCTCCATTAATTTATCCTGTTGTGTTTTGATGGAGAAAATCAAGCCTGAAGTTTTTTAGATAAGTTCCAGATTTGTATACGATTCAAGAAAAAGTCATATCACATAACCATTTTTTTAAAGTTGAATGTACATCCATGTCACATCAGGCTTCACTGTTTTTTTCAATCTATAATCATATAGTTCTATGCATATCTATTGTTGTAGGAACTTGAGCAATGGAGAGATTCGATGAATCTGATTTCGAAAGCTTCAGTGAGATTAGCAGTGAGGATCAATATGATATTTTCTCCATCTACAGTGGGCAGGCCCAAAGTATTTTTTCCAACCTTGAGGATAGTATTGGAAAAATAGATGATTTCCTATCTTTTGAGAGGGGCTATGTCCACGGCGACATTGTCTCTGCCAATGAAGATCCGCCAGGACAAATGGGCAGAGTAGTCAATGTCAACATAATTGTTGACCTGGAAAATGTTTTTGGAGAAGTTAAAAGAGATGTGGATGCTAGAGAACTTACAAGGATCATCTCCATTTCAGTTGGTGATTATGTGATTAATGGGCCTTGGCTCGGAAGGGTGGATAAAGTAGTTGACCGTGTTGGTGTCGTATTTGATGATGGGACAACATGCAAGATCACGGTAACTGATCCTCAGATGCTGATACCAGTTTCTGCTAACTTACTTGATGAGTCGTTCCCGTATCATCCTGGACAGAGAGTCAAGGTTGGGCTTTCCAGTTTACCTAAATCATCTAGATGGTTGTGTGGAATGTCGAAAAAGAACCACCAGGAAGGTACCATTTGCTCTGTTGAAGCAGGATCCGTGTACGTTGACTGGCTAGCCTCTGCTCTTTTTGGTCTTAGTAGAGGTATACCACCTCCCTCTCTTATCCAGGATCCAAAAGAGCTGACTATGTTGTCATGCTTTCCACATTCAAACTGGCAGCTTGGCGAGTGGTGTGTACTTCCTTTTTCTGACAAGAGAGATTACATTTCAAAATTAGATGACATGTTTGTGATTGTGAAGAAAAGGAGCAAAGTTGATGTTGTGTGGCAAGATGGTAGTCAATCCTATGGGATGGACTCTTGCAGTCTGTTTCCGGTGGGTGTGATGAATGCAACTGACTTCTTCCCGGAACAGCTTGTGCTTGAAAAAACGAGTTGTGATTATCCGAATGTATCAGATAGCGAAAGATGGGGGGTTGTGAAATTTGTTGATGCAACTGAGCGGACTGTAAAGGTGGAGTGGAGAACAATGACACTTAATAAAAGTGGATTAGATGGGAAGCTGACAGAGGAAACAGTGAGTTCTTATGAATTGGTTGAGCACCCTGATCTCAGCTTCAGTTTCGGTGACGTAGTATTCTTGCTAGAGCAGAGCCGTTTTGTTGGAAAAACAAATGTTTCAACAATGTTGGAGATGGCTATGCTGCAATGTAACTCTGGAGGTGATGACTCAAGTGAAATCCGAACGAGATGTTTCCTCTCAAGCATTGGTAATGTTATTGGATTCAAGGACGGAGATGTTCAAGTGCAATGGGCTAGTGGAATCACAACAAAGGTAAAAATATTCACTTCTTTATTTGATGTAGTAATATGCAAAACATAAGAAGAATCGAAGCATAATAGTAAGGGCTACTGTGATTGTTACAACTAATTCAGTTATCCCTTAGTTTGGATGCTGGACTGTTCTCTGCCTTTTAGTTGGTTTATTTACTTCGGCAATGGGGTTATTTTTTCAGGTTTCACCCTTTGAAATAATCCGTGTGGATAAAGATGACGGTTCACTGTCAACTCTTGTTTCTGATGAAGAAGATGTTTCAGAATCAAATCATGAAGCTGCAGAGCAGGAGAAACAATCTTTACAACATAAGGGAAAGGTGATATGTTCCTCCAAAATGTGATTTTCTTTGTAAATTTTGTGACTATCCTTCACTTCTACTGAGGCTTTGGTAATCTTTTTTACTTCAGTAAACCAACCTTACATTTTTGTTACCCTAATAACTTCAAAAGGTTTAAGAGTTCTTTCCATTTGCAGGATTCATCAGATGATAATGTCAATGAAGTTCCAAAAGGTGGAAACTCCCATTTCTTTGGTTTTCCACATTCCGCCATAGGATTCTTTACGAAAATGGCAACAAACTTCTTTGGGTCTCATGA
Source organism: Fagopyrum esculentum (assembly GCA_033239045.1). Classification (NCBI taxonomy): domain Eukaryota; kingdom Viridiplantae; phylum Streptophyta; class Magnoliopsida; order Caryophyllales; family Polygonaceae; genus Fagopyrum; species Fagopyrum esculentum. The sequence continues at coordinate 128,129,257 of BSUD01000008.1, read as the reverse complement.
TCCTACGTCGCAGAGCCAAACAATAGTGCAGTCTCAGATGGTAGATAAAGGTGAAACCAGATGTATCCATGGGCCAGAGCTTATCGGGTCTCCAAATATCTACACGGAAGCTGTACCAGTGATAACCACAGACTTGGATGACCACAGAGATCCAAGCTTGAAGCAGAAACTCGAAAGGACTCCAGAAAACAAAGACTTACTGCTCTCATCATGCCATCAAGAAACAGAACAGTATAAACAGTTTGATGTTGTTGGTGATTGTTCTGACCACCATTTTGTTGACGGTGTCGGAAAAGGATCAGCATTGTTTCAGGCAAGAAAACCCAATCCCATCTATCCTCAAGATTACTGAAATACCATTATATGGCATTTAAGTATTAACTTTAAGCTCTATGCTTAGGCAAAAAGAGGGTGGTTGAAAAAGGTCCAGCAAGAGTGGAGCATTCTAGAGCAAGATCTTCCTGGTAAGAGATTTTGTGTTCTAGCATTTTTTTTTTTCCTGGCTCTAGTTATATTCATTTAAAACTGATAATTTCACTTAACAAACATGAAAGAGCCTTAGTAGTCTCTTGCACTATATATTTTGTTCATGCAGTCTGTAACTGACAAAAAAAATCCCTAAATTGAACAGAGACAATCTATGTGCGTATTTACGAGGAAAGGATGGATCTGATCCGAGCAGCTATAGTTGGTGCTTCTGGAACTCCATATCATGATGGCCTTTTCTTCTTTGACATATTTCTTCCTCCTGATTATCCTAATGAACCACCTGTAAGTACTTCCAATCTCACATCTTACACTAAACATACATATTTCTTTTCAGCTTTTTCATAGTTCAGTCAAACTAATCTAAGATAGTAAGATTGGTGTTGTGAACACATACTACATAGGACTGTTTGGGAGAAACCTTGTTTTCTTGCCTAAAAGATTCCGGTTTGAACCAGTTCATGTGGCTCTACACGCACCAAAATATTATAGATTGGTGGATATGATTTTTACTGTATAAAAAATAATGTTTGTAATGTTATTATGCAGTTGGTGCATTACCATTCTGGTGGTTTGCGTCTGAATCCAAATTTGTACGAGTCTGGAAGGGTCTGCCTGAGCCTTCTGAACACCTGGACGGGGACGGGTTCTGAAGTGTGGGACCCTAGGAGCTCAACCATCCTTCAAGTGCTTCTTTCCCTTCAAGCACTTGTGCTCAATGAGAAACCATACTTCAATGAAGCGGGATATGACAAACAGGTAGGCAGTTTGGAGGGAGAGAAGAACTCCATCAGCTACAACGAAAATGCTTTCCTTGTCACCTGCAAATCAATGCTTTACCATCTAAGGAAGCCACCAAAGGTAAGAACCTACTTAGTTTAATGTCTTTTCGACTACTTAGAAGTTTGAACTACATAGTTGAGGAATTGGAAATCTGAGAGCTGGTTTACGTCACATGGTTGCAGCACTTTGAAGGGCTTGTTGAGGAACACTTTAGGAGAAGATCTGGGCACATTCTATCAGCGTGTAGAGTTTACATGGAAGACGGTCCTGTTGGGTTTTATGCGAACAAGAGGGCCAATGCTGATCACGGGAAGGGAAATTCAACAGGTTTTAAGATCATGTTGGCTAAACTATTTCCTTTGCTTGTGGAAGGGTTTTCTGCCAAAGGAATTGACTGCAGCCAATTTACTGAATCTTGAATACTGTGTATGTGAGAAGTGTTTTTTTGTTATCTGCTTGTAGGACACTGTGTATGTATCATATGTACTCTTTTCCTGTCTATCTTGTGCTTCATTGTTGTACGCATACCCACACATGCATTAATCAATTATCACAAGTAACCAATAAACTGTTTTTGTTCAGGATTACGAACTACGAAAACTACTCACAGCATAACCATTGCTGAATGAAACACAGGTTCACAAGATACAGCCTATGATGCACGGACACGGACACGGATACGGGAAACGGACACGGCGAGAAACGGGGAAGCGGCAATGCTCAATGGTATAGGAAACGGGGACACAGCGAGTAAAACAAAAAATAAATGATTTTAAAGATATTGAAATATAGAATTCCTATATCATAATAAAATACATATATATGGAAAAAAATTAATGATATATGAGTAGATAAAAATATTTACATGATAATAAAATGAACCATTCATTTATTTCCAGCAACCACAATCTCGCAGGTGTCCATGTGGGGCTAGATTTAGTCGGAAAAAAAATGGGAGAGAAGAAAAAATATTATTGTAATTCAGTTTTTCTTTATGTTTTTTAAAAAAATTGTTTCTTTTTCTTTTTTTAGCTTTAAAAAATAAGGTAAACTTTAATTGACCGTGTCTTGACCGGACACAATCCGGGTCCTCGCCGTGTCCTATCTCGAAAACGTGTCTTGACCGTGTCCGGTCATATTTGACCGTGTCCGGTCATATTTGACCGTGTTCGAGCCGTGTCCTGTTGTGTCCGCGTGTCCGACACGGCTGGACACGGGACACATCACCTTCTAGAAGTGTCCGTGCATCATAGGATACAGCAAATAGGTTGCGAACAGCAAAAAAAGAACATCAGAGATGGAGCACATAATTAAAAGAGATTCCCATATTCTTTCGCCCTTAGCCTCCTCCAATTTGCTATTGGGTAGGTAGAACGATTGCCAATCTTCTACAGAATTTCTACAATAACAATGACCAAGATCCTACAAAATAGGAAGTAAAATCAACAATTCATATTTGCCAATCTGCTACACATACTACATAGGATTGTTTGGGAGAAACCTTGTTTGCTTGTCTAAAAGATTCCGGTTTGTACCAGTTCATGTGGCTCTACACGCACCAAAATATTATAGATTGGTGGATATGATATTTACTGATCAGGCTCGCCGGCTCAGCCCAGATCAGGCTCGTCTCCTGCAGCACCGGACTCACAGCAGTCCAGGCGTGGGCGCGGCCGGAAAGGCAAGCAGCGAGCAGGTGGTGGCGGAGCTCCTCGCGCGGCCTGGCATCCCAGTTCGGCTGGGTGATGCTTCCACAGTCCAGCCCTAATTCCGGCCCACCTGGATGGACTCCGGCCCAATGCCCTGCAGGCCCAGCGCGCCCTCCATGCCCCTTTCCTCAGCAAGCAGCGCATGGGCTTCTTGGGCCAGGGCCCGTTTCTCAATTCCAGCAACAGGCCCATTACGCCACATCTCCTCAGCCCACTTCCTTGGATCAGTCATTCGCAACCATGACGTTAAATCCGACGGATAATTTTTGGTACATGGACACGGGCGCCACATCCCACATGACGAATAATTCAGGTACACTCTCGTCTGTTTCACATAATGGTTCATTAAATTCGATAATTGTTGGGAATGGTATGCGTGTTCCTTCTACAGGTATTGGAGATGCTACTATCCCCACCCCGTCCAAACCACTACACCTATCAAATGTCCTCATTGCTCCACAAATTGTCAAAAATTTAGTTTCTGTTAGACGGTTTACCTCTGATAATAACGCCTCAATAGAATTTGACCCGTTTGGCTTTTCTGTGGAGGATCTACACACGGGGACAACTCGTCTGAGGTGTAATAGTTCCGGGGAACTCTATCCAGTCACACGTCCATCTTCCCGTCATCATCATGCTCTTTCCGTTGAGTCTCCGAATCTTTGGCATGCCCGTCTCGGTCATCCCGGTGCTCCGGTTTTAGATTTGCTTCGTCGTTCTTCTTTCATTCAGTGCACTAGGTCGCATGTGACTCCTCTTTGTCATGCTTGTCAATTAGGAAAACATCATAGATTAGCTTTTGATCGTTCTATTTCTCGTTCTAATGCTCCCTTTGACATTATTCATAGTGATTTATGGACATCACCTATCCCGAGCCGGGACGGTTTTAAATACTATTTACTTTTTCTTGATGATTTTTCCCATTTTCTTTGGATTTTTCCTCTCAAGTTCAAGTCTCAAGTGTTTGACATCTTCTTTCAATTTCACAAATTTGTCCAAACGCAATTCCGGTTACCTATCAAAAGTTTTCAATGTGATTTGGGTGGCGAGTTTAACAACAACACCTTTCACAAGTTCTTCATTGACCATGGCATTGTCTTTCGTTTTTCTTGTCCTCATACCTCCCCTCAAAATGGCAAGGCCGAACGAGTTATTCGCACAATCAACAACATGATGCGCTCAATGCTCTTTCATGCCTCCATTCCAATATCCTTTTGGCCCCATGCCGTGGAGGTTTCTTGCTACCTTTTAAACATTCTTCCCTCTAAGTCCATACAAAATCGATCTCCTACACAAGTGTTATACCTCACTACACCCTCTCTCGTTCATCTCCGGGTCTTTGGTTGTCTTTGCTATCCGAACCAAAATTCTACCATTTCCCACAAACTTCAACCTCGCACTACTCCGTGCGTTTTTCTAGGCTATCCTAAACACCATAGGGGATACAAGTATTTGAACTTAGCGACCAATAAAATCATCATCTCCTGTCACGTTACGTTTGATGAAACTATTTTTCCGTTCGCTACAAATTTCCGAGCTTCCCCGGAATTAATTACACCGCCCCTTGTAGATGACAGCCCATCCCCATATTTTCAGGCCCATACCCGGCCTGCACCAGTTGCTGCTTCCTCCGGCCCAGTCCGCTCCTCCAGCCCACTGTTGCCGCAAGGACATAGCAGCCCTCCTCCTTCCCCTTCGCATGGGCCTGATTCCCCTCCCTCCACTTTATCCGGCCCAGCCCAGATTTCACCCACAGCTCCCTCCTCCATTTCCGGCCCAGTACCTTGGCAGCCCACATTCCCTGCAGCACCGGCCATCCCACACTCCTTCCATCAGCTCCCACCTCCGGCTGTTTCACCTATAAATGACCCTGCTCACCCACCTCCGAACCGGCCCCACACCCGCAGTCAATCCGGCATTATTAAACCAAAACCAGTTTTTGACCTATCTGTCTTGACCGCTTCAATTTCCCCCGTTCCCAAATCCCACAATGTAGCCCTTCAAGACCCGTATTGGACCGCTGCCATGCTCGATGAATATCGAGCCCTTATGCGGAATAAGACGTGGGTCCTGATACCTCGTCATGCGGATGCTAATATTGTGCGATGCATGTGGATTTTTAAGCACAAGTACAGGTGTGACGGTTCCCTGGAGCGATACAAAGCCCGGTTAGTTGCTAACGGTTGCTCTCAGCAGGTTGGAATTGATTGTGATGAGACTTTCAGCTGTTAAACCAGCGACCATCCGTATGGTTCTCAGCATTGCAGTATCCCGCTCTTGGTCCATTATCAACTGGATGTTCAGAATGCTTTCCTCCACGGCCATTTGAATGAAACGGTGTATATGTTTCAACCACCAGGCTTTCGCGACCCCTCCAAACCCAATCATGTCTGTCTTTTGCAGAATTCTCTCTATGGTCTGAAGCAAGCTCCCCGGGCATGGTTTCAACGCTTCGCAGGCTTCCTCCATCGCATTGGTTTTATTAGCAGTAAGAGTGATTCCTCCCTTTTTATTTATAATCAAGGATGTGACACTGCCTATCTGCTTCTATATGTCGATGATATTGTCCTCACGGCTTCTTCTGACACCCTGCGCATGCATTTGATCAAGCTTCTGAGTAAGGAATTTGCCCTAAAAGACTTAGGTCCCCTATCCTATTTCTTGGGTATTTTTGTTCAACGGAGCTCCTCTGGATTATTCTTGTCCCAGGACAAATATGCTCGCGAAATTGTTGAAAGAGCAAAAATGGCTAACTGCAAACCCTCTGCTACCCCTGCTGATGCAAACCCTCTGCTACCCTTGCTGAAACATCTGTCAAGTTGAGTGCCTCATCCAGCCCTGCTATTAGTGATCCGACACTTTACCGTAGTCTAGCTGGGACATTACAATACCTCACCTTCACACGGCCAGACATCAGTTTTGCAGTTCAGCAAGTGTGCCTTTTCATGCACGACCCCAGGGAAGCCCATTTTGCAGCTCTCAAGCGCATTATCCGATACATCTCTAGGACGTCTTCTTTAGGTATCACCATTTCCTCTTCTCCGAAGTTTGATCTTATTGCATATACAGATGCTGATTGGGCAGGTTTCCTTGATACACGCCGCTCCACCTCAGGTTACTGTGTTTTCTTCAATGACACTCTAATCTCGTGGTCTGCCAAAAGGCAATCTGTCGTCTCTAGATCCAGTGCAGAGGCGGAATATAGAGGAGTTGCCAATGTTGTGTCAGAATGTTCCTGGTTGCGGAACCTTCTACTTGAGTTACATTGTCCGCTTGCCAAGGCATCCATTGTATACACAACATCTCTGCTACTTACCTTGCCAGCAACTCAGTTCAACACCAACGGACTAAGCACATTGAGATCGACATCCACTTCGTCCGAGACAAGGTTGCCCGTGGTCACATTAGAGTTCTTCACGTACCTTCAGCTTATCAGTACGCCGACATTTTTACAAAGGGTCTTCCCCGACAATTATTTTTAGACTTTAGATCCAGTCTCACTGTTCAACCTCCTCCAGTTTCGACTGCGGGGGTATGATAGTTTACGTAAATATGTAAATATAGGGGGTACCCTAATTGTAATTATGTAAAATTCTATTATTATTAATACGAGCCGTCTGATGACGGAAACCCTAAGGGGAATTCATATTCATTCTCACAGTTATTGTGCAGTTGGTGCATTACCATTCTGGTGGTTTGCGTCTGAATCCAAATTTGTACGAGTCTGGAAGGGTCTGCCTGAGCCTTCTGAACACTTGGACGGGGACGGGTTCTGAAGTGTGGGACCCTAGGAGCTCAACCATCCTTCAAGTGCTTCTTTCCCTCCAAGCATTTGTGCTCAATGAGAAGCCACTTAGTCCCGTTTAGTTATAACTCTGAAAACAGAAATAGAATGGAAATGAATCTAATTTATATATATACCTTGTTCCTAAACTTTTTTGAAATCATTCTTTATTTTTTCATACAAAATACAATTGATTCCCCATTTTGTTTTCCTATAGGGTATCAGTTATAATCAAATTGTACTTCAATTACTTCAAACCACAAATAATAATTCCAAAAAATTCTATAAATAAGGATATACGTATGAACTAGATTTGTTTCCTTTCCGTTTTTAAAACCAAACGGGCCCTTAGTTTCATATTTTTGGCTACAGATATGCAGCTCAGCCTGCAATCTTTGTTACTTATGTGTATAGACTACTTGGGAAATCTGAGAGTGGGTTTACGTCACTTGGTAGCAGCACTTTGAAGGGCTTGTTGAGGAACACTTTATAAGATGATCTGGGCACATCACGAGAAGGGAAATTCAACAGGTTTCATGATCATGTTGGCTAAACTGTCTCCTTTGCTTGTGGAAGCGTTTTCTGCCAAATGAATTGACTGCTGCCAATTCACTGAACCTTGCAAAGGAACGCAGATCACGGTTAGAAAACCACAATCTTAGACACGCAAACAAATTAAGCAACAAAAGGGAAAAAACCGGATAGTGTCAGTTGTGAGAAGTGTTGATTTCTATCTACTTGTAGCATACTGTGTATGTATCATATGTTTGCAACCAAACAAATAAAATGTACTCTTCCATATGTTAGTACAAGATCAGGTCTCATTCCTCTTTTCCTGTATATCTTGTGCTTCATTGTTGTACGCACACATGCATTGATCATTTAACACAAGTGACCAGAAACTGTTCTTGATCAGGAAAAATAGGTTTCAAGTTTTATAAGCGGCAACTGCAAGACTAATGACAAGTTCGCATCGGCAAATATACGCTTTTTCTGCATTTGGATTCATCAACCTGATCCAAAAAGACTAAGGTGGACCTACTCGCAGCGTAACCATTGCTTATCTCCAATTACATGGGCCATAAGGGTAGCCGAAACAGAGCACATTGGATTACAAACTGCGAAAACTACTGAATGAAGCATAGGTGCACAAGATACAGCAAAATAGGGTCAAACTGCAAAATAGAACATTGGAGAAGGAGCACATAATTAAGGGATATTCCCATATTCTTGTGCCCTTCGCCGCCTCCGCTGTGCTAGTGGGATAAGTACAGCAGCCTGCTCTATCAATAAGTCATATTTGCCAAATCTGCTACAAAATTTCTACAATAACAATGACCAAGATCCTGCAGAATAGGAAGTAAAATTAATCGGTTGGTTTATAGCATTCATTAAAGATGCCATTACAGAGGGTAGATAGAACAGCTCGAAATGCTATTATTTATGATATAATTATATGATTAATTACCTTCCACCACAGCAGCCTGCTCTATATAAATAAATTATATGTTCCAATCTGCTACAAAATTTCTACAATAACACTGACAAAGATCCTGCAGAACAGAAAGAAGACAGTTGGATTAGAACACTCGTTAATGATGATTGATATTCCAATTCTATATTTTTCTTCTTTGTGATATTTAGACGGTAATTACCTTCCATCACAGAAGCCTGATCTATATATCAACAATTCATATTTGCCAATCTGCTACAGAATTTCTACAATCAAGATCCTGCAGAACAGAAATTATATGCAGTTAGATTAGAAAAATGTTAATGATGACAAAGAGAGCAAGTACAGTACTGCCAATTCTTTAGTTCTCTTATTTATAATAGTTGGACGGCAATTACCATTCCCCACAGCTATTTTGCGGTCAAAAGTTGAGATATTTGTAGGCCTCGACTGAAAGCCTCGTTGAATAGAATTCTGGTTTGCATGGACTGGAAGCCAGGCATCCATGACATGAGAGCGACAGGAGCCATAACCACGATACCAAACAACATATCATAAAGCCGAGCCATGGAAACCACAGTGTCCCACACCACAGTGGTTTGTAGGAAGGGTCGTAGCACCTGAGCAATTAAAACAACCCCCCAGCCTGTAGGAATGATGGCCAGCAAGCTAGTGAAGAGATCAACCAGCTCAAAGTCGGTGAATTTCAATAGCAGTACCATCAACAGTACAATTAGCACAATGACACAGAGCTGTATCACTCTGTAGTATATATGCACTCTCGCAGCATATTTATTCTGAGCATAGGCTATAACAAAGAAAATTCCGGCGATTCCCATCAAGTATATCCATGATATGAAGTATACTGCAATACCCTTGTGTCCGTCAACAATTTTCAGCTGATAAATGACACCATACTGGAAAAAGAAGAAACGAAGATCTAATATTATCTCCAGCAACTTTCCCCACAAACCAGTTGTTCTCAGATGATCTTGCTCCTCATACCACCAGGTTTCCCAGCTCTGGTCAGCTTTTGTAGATACTCCACTACCATACCATATCCAGTTTACAAACTCCTCAAAATCGTAAACAGTCTTCAGCCAATCAAAGCCGGAAGGATTAAAAACAAAGGGGGCCATGATCCATGATATTACAAGGAACCAGCTCGTGATAGTCAAAGCAATGTATACAAAGGTGTCCTTTGCCAAGGGACTATGAGCCGCATAAATGACTAGAATTACCCCTAGCTCAATTGCCTTCACAAAATGGCTACGGGCATATAGTCTGTAGTTCTCGGAGAAACTCTTGTGCTGTACAACAAAGCCACGTCCAGTGGCTCGGTATTTGGCACCCCCATGGAGAATTGTCCGCCCAAAATAATGAGTACGAGTTCCTAAAGAGAATGTGTAGAAAACTGATGCCAGCTGCAACTGCATTTTCAAGAAATCCCATATTGCTGGGAGAAAACCATGTTCAAGAGAGTTCTCTACAATCATTGGTAGAGCAGTAAACAAACCGAGCTGGATAATAAACTGCTGGTTCAGCATCGCACCCATGGCTGCATTATTAGTACTGTTCTTCGCATTTCTCTCCACACCGCTCAAAGCAAGATAAAGGCGACCCCACAGAAACAGATAGACTGACATTACCACCAACAATGAGTTAAAGTAAAAGCCCACAGTACTATAGAAGACAGAAAGCATTCGGAAAAAGTCTAGTCTGTGGCCCAGTCGATAGATGTCCCTGCTGAGAACTTGCTCACCATTGCCACTGGAAATCTTAGCCTCGAACATGGAAATTTGGTTCAGACCAACATCTCTTCCCTTCCCCACCTGTATGTATTCATGATGCGTGACATTGCCACAACGAAGTGTGCAGTTGAAACCAGCAAATATATCCTCACTTATATTAATCACCTTTGATGCCTTGCTCACTCCACCACGAGTCAAGAACCAGAACCGATCAAACACATCTGGATGACCATAGTGCATTCGCACTTTGAGAGGGTTTGCTAGTACACGCTGCCCCAGTGTCACAAAGCTTGTCTCTTGAGCAGACATGAACCAGGCAAGTGAGGACACGGATCCTGTAAAGACGTTTTCACGAACTCCCAAAATTGTTGGTTTCCGGATCCCATGAAACTTATGAAATTCCTCCAAAAGGTTCCGCATCTTAAGAGCTTCCTCAAAGTAGTTGTCTTGATTCATGTCTATGGTCTGTAAAGCATCCCCACGGGTAAAAATAAGAGCATGATTCTGGTTCTCTGGTTTTCCTTCACCCAGCTTCAAGGGACCAGGTAGCCTGATCCTATAAATCTCAACCTCCCTCCGGAGTTGCTGATCATACTTGACAAGAACAGAGTAATATTCCACCCCATCCCTAGGTGAGTGAACCTCATCAACATACGCAACTCGAAGAGCCTCGTTATTTTTCATCAAATACAGAATCTCCTCAGCACGTGGATCTCCTCTCATCTTGTGAACACCATACATCTGGCATGCAACCACATACGAGAATTTCATCAGAGCACTGCCAAACTCATGACCTTTATACATAAGAGACACGCCACTAGTTGCTCTATTGAGGTTCCGGGAAGCCGGGGGATTGGTCGTGCCAACACCATTCAAGTTGTTTGGAAACATTGAGTGATGTGAAATATGCCCTTGCAAACCTCCTCTTATGTCCACCTCGGCTGCTGAATCAAGAAAGGCAAGCATCTTAAGAGCCCTGTAATAATACATCATTCCCCTGATAGTGCGGGAAAGTGTCTGCCCTCTATATGATGCCCAAAGGCGGAGATCCCTTGGTCTTTTGTCAATGATTTCTCGTTCATCTTCCAGACCTTCTCTCCTCATCCTCTCCACAAAATTATTCCACTCATCCTCGTAAATTTTCTGCAAATAAAATAAGGTGGAGATACCATCTTCATTTGGAGTTTGAAGTGCGATGCTTGGGTACATCACCTCTTCATCATAATAAGGGGTTAAAACCGTGAAAGCCATCATCTTTTCAACAAGAGGAGCATGGGGCATGTTCATGAACAGAGAGTTGCTGAAGAAGGCAACGCGACGCCTTGCCTCTCGATTCATAGGGACATTGTGCATTGAGTCCCTAGATGTAAGAATAGTATGCAAGCGCCTCAACTGTCTGTAAAAAAATTCATCACCAGCATCAGGAATCTCAACAGCATCCTCAAAAAGAAACTTTGCACCAGATTCAGATCCATGATCAGGCGGTGCTAGACCTTCAACTCTCAACTCTGCAATACGCTTCCTTGACTTTGGGAATTCACGAATAGAAAGTTCATACAATGCTTGCAACAGATTCACCGTTATATCCACATTTTTCTCAGGTTTCAGCAAAACCTCTATAATAGCTACAAACTTCTCGTGAAATTTAGGTAGCACAGCTAGATTGTACTCCTCGGTCAATTTTCCCAGAGCCATCAGATTATCCATCTTAAGGAAGAAGTTGGTGATGACAGAATATTCATCAGTGCCAACTTTGACAATATGCAAAATCAGGAATTTAATACTATCATAAGCTTCTATAACAGCACACCTCCTGTACTCATTCTTGCACATCTTGAACCAAAGCCACTTGTCAGAAGTAGCAGCCATCTCTTTTGCCTGGCTGATTGAAAGCAGAAGTTCATTGCAAAGAAGAACACAGGGCCAGCGAAGAACTCTGATGTCCCAAGCATTCTGTGGAAGCTCTAGAAGCTCCAGTTCCATGTCACTGATTAGATCCTCTTCTCTCATAGTTATTATGACCTCATTCCATATAAGAGCAAACCTGATCGCCTCCACCTGACTGGATTCTATCTTCTTGTAAGGCTGGCCAAGCCCATACCGCAGCTTCACCCTTTTTACTGCATCCTTGACCTTGTTTACTACTGTCATCACTGGTTCAGTTGAAAGCTTTTCTTCTGGCATCAAGTTGAACTGCATTGCGCCAGCGAAAAACTGAAACCTCAGCCTGAGTTGTCCAGTATTCCGAATCTCTCCCAAATGGGAGAACAAGCCAATACAAGCGCCATATATTGATGTGAAGATTGAATACCAAATTTGTAAGTCCATGAGATAAATAACAACAACTGGCAACCACAAAAGAACAACAGCCACTCTGTTTGTGCTATTAAAGAACTCGTGCCAATTATATGAGCCCTTCAGATTCATAAGAGCCTTTGTCGGTGTCACCAGGGGCCTGATCTGCAGCAAGTAGCTGAAAGAGAATTTTGAAGCCAATACCAAAACCCAAAAGAAAGTGTACTTTATGTTAGTGATCAGCCCTTCTCTGGTACCCCTCCCAACGAATACTCGCGTATGAAACCACCAAGTCAGCAAATATAGTGGCGGAAAATTGACTTCCTCAATAAAGTTCCTGATACACGGAAGAACAAATAAGAGCAATGCCATCAACTCAGGGAACACAAACACAAGCACAGTCTTCAGAAACACGAATATCTGTGTCTTAGGTGCATTTGACCACCTCCCAGTCCGGTTTTTCTCACTCCAGATCTTGGCATAGAAAACCGAAAATACAATAATCCAAGTTGCAGCCACCATACTCTTGAGCGCCATCCTCACTCCAAGCAATACATTTTTGCTTGTTACCAGACTATACTGAGTCCCCGCATCCAAGATAGACTGGAGAAGCCTGAGGGTGCTCCAAGTGATGAAAATCGTAAGCAACTTCACCTGGGTATCTGTACTCTCCAAGGCCTTCCATGGAGCCACATTGGGATGATCCCATGCAACAATCATAGCAGCCTGGAAGAACAAGATCAACAGCACCCACAACCTATCGAAGCTCCTAAACACATTCCAAAACGACCTCTGCTCCACAAACCCTGTCTTCCCCTCCCTGTTACTCTTGTCACTGTTGGAGTCCACAAAGAAGTTGCAGCTTCGATTAAGAGGCCATTTCAGGGTGGTAACACACCTCCTCCTCCAAAAATACTCATTAATGTCATCATAATTCCTCCAAGCAGAATGCGGTTTAGTCCCGTTCTTACTCCTCTCCACCTCAGCCTTAATGGTACCATAAATCGGCTTAACCACGTTGTTCAAGAAGGAGTTCTCACCAGAAATGAAAGGCACATAAGGAGCACCAGTATTGGGATCAACATAGTCATCCAGAATCAAATTCAACTCCTGAGCCATGTTATGAAATATGTAACACAAGCATTCAGGGCAAAACCTAAGATTCGCAGCTTCCCCCCAAATAAGCAAGTAGAGAGATACATACAAGAGCTCACGGCGAATCTCGTCGGTGGTGCGGCGACGTGAAGATATGCGAACATTGGACTTCTGGCAGATATATTTACACCAGGAGGTGTAATTCTGAAGTAGCTTTTTTCGGAATCGCCGGAGAAGGCCGGGATCAAGTACGGCGGGGTTGGCAGGCGGAGGATTGAGACGCATCTGAGAGTTGGCGAGGTGAAGAACCAGATTCTCGCGCTGGTTGCGGACGCTATCAGCTTGAAATCCGAAGAAGAGGCCAAGCCAGTCGAGGAGGTCATAGACACCGTCGAGCCAGGGGTAGAAAGGGGGTTTCCGGAGATCAGCGACATCGCGGAGAGCGGATGCAGCGGCTCGGACCTCCGACACACGGTGAGAGGGATGGTCAACTAGCAGGTCGTGTATGGGAATGATATTGTAGGGCTTAATTGCCGTCGTCGGAGGCGGAGGTGGCCGTGGTGCTACTAGCGGAATAGACTGCAAAGGTTCCGTCGGAGGAGGTGGAGCATCGTTTCGGTAGACTCCATATGGACGAGCGGGGTTCGTTCTTTGCCGAAGATTCATGGTTTTCAGAGTACAATCGCCATGGGAGAGAGTAACAATATGTGTGAAGAAGAAAGGATTGAGACCAAATGTTGACTGTAAAGTCTGTAGGAATAAACTGAGAGATCCTTTGCCTTGATGTCTTTTGCTTGGCTTTCTCTCAAACGTAACTGACTCTAAAGGGAAACCCCACGCGCTTTTTCAGCTAGTGCTATCACGCGCCTGAAACTGGCATTCGGTATTTAATCTTTTCCTCGTTTCATTTGTAAAAAGGGATAAATTATGCAAAAATTACTCGTTAAATGTGTTACTTTACGAAAAAAGTAACTGTTAAAATAGAATTTGTCCGTGTGTCGATTTTTCGGTCTTTCGACTCACTAGACGGCGTGCCGTCTAATAATTTCGAACCGATTTTCATTTTAAAAAAAAAATAAAAAAAATAATGATGTGAAAGAACTGATCGCACTATCTGCCAATAATGCGGTGGGTGGTGGAGCCCAGCTTCTAGTTTGCAGCAGTGTGGTGGGGATAAAAAATGTACACGTCTTAACCATGTAAGCAATGTATATATCTCTTTTTAAGTACTTAAATTAATTTTAACGATATAAAATATACTGTAAGTATGCAGTCCATTGATTTCTCTACTTACTGCATGTGTATATTACTATATTAGGATTATAAAAAGTTATTATTTATTAATAAAATAAAATCTAATAGCAATTTACAAAAGCAGGCATGGAGAACGTAGTATTTAATACTAGATTTTGAAACGTAAAGCAAGCAGGGCAGAGGACAAAAATGGCAGCCCTGCGAGCCATGTGCGCCGCTGGCTTTCGACTCGCACACTGTTTCTCACTTCAAATTTTATACACATCTACCAAAATAACGTATTCGTAAGTTATTTCGTGTTAATATTTTTTATTACTTTTAATTTATTATAGTGAGAATTTGGCCTACTATGCTGTTTTTTTATTTTTGTTAAAGAAAGTATACCCCATATTTTTTACCATCTTCATTTAATAGTAGGTAAAATTAATTAACCTCTCTACTTAACAATAAAATACTTTGAAACATCCGTAAGTTAATTTGCTTTTGTTTTTTTTTCTTTTTTTTTTTTTTTTTTTTTTTTTTT
>BSUD01000008.1:128097210-128113863 GCA_033239045.1 Fagopyrum esculentum | reverse complement strand
TTTAATTTTTATTTTTTGGTATAAATTTCATACAAGAATTTTACATACCATAATTTTACATACCAGAATTTTACATACCAAAATTACATACCAGAATTTTACATATCATGGTATGAAATTTTAGACCAGAAAACTCATACCAGAATTTTCTAGCATAAATTTCATACCAGAATTTTCTGGTATGATAATTCATACCAAAAAATTATGGTACGAGTTTTCTGATACGACAATTCATACTAGAAGAACAACCAAATTAATTAGTAAAAATAATAAACAACCAAATTAATTAAGTTTTGATCTTAATATCATGAGAATCTTCTGTGGCCTTTTACTGGGTTCTGTTTTCAGTACCAAAACCATATAATTTCGTTTTCAGTGCTTTGTCTACAGGGTTACTTGCTACTTAACCATAGGTACTAGGTCTCTTCAAAGTAATCCTGGATTTGAGCTTGGAAATCACTCAGCGAGACAAATCTCCAAAAATTTACGGTTGTATGTGCAAAATTAAGGAGTACTTGTAATCAATAACTCGTCTACGCTGACCTGTAGAGTCCAAGCAATGTCTCATGTCCAAATGATTCCTCGGTTTTTCCTATACATAAGGAGAATTCGTGAGTGATTTGACATAAACCAATTGAATATACACCCAATTTCAATAGTAACTAGTTTAGTGCCCGCACCTTGTGCGGATTGGTCTAAGTAAAAAATATTATATTTTCACTTTCATGCATCTATATTTAATACTAATTTATAAACAAATTATTTTTATTAACTAATATGACTAACATGTGGGGGTTAATTTTATTTTTTTAATAAATAAATAAACATAATTAAAAATCTATTACAAAGATTACTGTTCGTGTATTGTATTTACTCAATATAATATCACTTTTACTTATATAAAGTTAGTGGAACAAAATTTAATTTAGTTTTAAATTTAACAAATGTGTCAAATCTTGTTAGAAGATTTGCGTTGGATTTTCTCAACTAAATCGAATTATAATATATGAGTTTGTTAATTTTGATTGGTAGATAAGTAGATTTTTTTAAAATTTTTTATTTTAACAAAATGGATGTGGCATGATGACTGTTTACAAATTCTAATAAAAAATTTTGTTAGAAAATAATTAATGGCAAATCCGTAAATACATTGTGGCAAATTCGTAAATAAATTGAAAAAATGTTGACGTGGACAACCTTAGGGATTGACACGTGCACAAAGTGGGTGCTGCTTTAGTAATATATATAGATAAAGAGCGATAAGGATTCAAGAGGCTCACGTTGGCAAGGCCGTCTTCCAGCTCCTCCTGAAATAAGAAGATTAACAGATGAATCAAGATCGAACTTTTGCCACGGTAATCCATCAAATATTGACCACACAATTAATGGAAAACAGAAAAAATAGGAACGTTTAGGCACGGATCTTATATGCTTAGATTGAAAAACACAAAAACGAAATTGATTCAGTAACGAAGAAAAGGAAAGACAAAGAGAGGAGTATAAATACAGCGATTGACGAAAGAGAAGGTGAGGGGAAAGAGAAGGGGTTGGTGAAGACGGAGGAGGTGAGGGAAAGTCATCATCAATTAGGGTTGAAAAAGAACGGTAAAAAATTAAATTGGGGTACACTTACTTAATATGAAAATATAAAAGGCCTAGTTACTAGTTGTAAAATAAAAAAAAACATACTTACCTAATTAGCCCTTTATTATATTACAAACTGTAAAAAATAGATGTATATTTTTTTTATCTAATTTTAGAAATTATATTTATGAGAAAAAATATAAGAAGAAATAAAAAAAAATTAGGGTCTAACTTTAAAAAGAATTTGATTTTGAAATGGGCTCCCCTCTCCTCTCTTCTACGGAGTCTATACATTTGATTTGGATAGAATGTACGGAAATTTATCACCCCCCTTGTGTTTTAGATTTGAGTATTATTAGGGTCGGTCAATGAATTAGGGAGCCCCGGCTAAAATATCGGATTAAATTATTTTATTTAAATATTAATTTCATTAAATTCAAAGTTAAAAACTAAAACTAAAATATTAAATTCATTAAAATGATAAATTGTTATATGTTTTATTGAAATGTTAAAATAAATAAGATAATATATTTTTATAAACTAAATTTGCACCTTTTTTAATAAATTTTTTTACCTTATTTATGTGTAAATAAACAATTGGTTTATATCTATTTTTAAGGGGATTTTAATTCTAAATCACTAAATACAATATTGTTGTAATATTTAGTTGATATAAAGTGGTTGAATATAAACAATAATGTTTATATTTATTTTAGAAACATTATTCACAAAAATAAAAAGTATATTGGCAACAAGAGTGTGTATAATTAAAATAAAAAAACTGTTGGGGGTAGGAGTCAAACAAGAGACCTACAGATTGATAAAACCAGCTTATACCTTGAAACCACTGAGACAAGGGAAGTTGTGTGATCTATATTTGAAACAGAATATATATATATATATATATATATATATATATATATATATATATATATATATATATATATATAGATTTAAGTTCCGGTGAGGAGTAAGCTTATGGATAGGAATTAGGAGCCCTGTGGGCCATTGGATGGATTTAAATCAACGGCTCACATTTACTCGTCATTAATGGCATTTTGGTAAATAGAGCTAAAAGTTTGCAACAAGTAAAAATTAGGTTTTGCCTCTCTCGCACTCGCAGTCGCAACCGTTCAACTTCTTCGCCTCTTCTTCTCCTCTCTCGCAGTCGCAGCCGTCTCTTCTTCTCCTCTCTCGCAGTTCAGTCGAATTTCTCTTCTCCGTTCAACTTCTTCGCCTCTTCTTCTCCTCTCTCGCAGTCGCAGCCGTCGCTTCTTCTCCTCTCTCGCAGTTCAGTCGAATTTCTCTTCTCCGGCTCTTAACAAGATTCATACAAAATTTCCACCAATTTCATTGCACAATGGGTAAATCAAAGAGAAACAACGATTCAGGTATGTTTTTTTTCTCAATTTGTACAATTAATTTTAGATTTTAACTCTTTAAATTTGAGTTGGTCTATCTTCCTACGCATAGTTCTTCTCCTTCACTTCCTTGTCTTTTACAATAGTCTACGCATTTACGGACCATAGCATAACTTTGTTGTCTTATATACGAAATGTATAGAGGATATTTGAAACATTTTTTGGAATAATCAGTGTCTTTTACAATAGTTTATATTATTTTTCATGATTTGTGATCAATGTTTTAGAACTTCATCTAGTTGATTGCTTGCTCCTTTAGTTTCATGATTTGTGATCAATGTTCTTAATCATCATAATCCTAGCTAGATTTGTCTAGATCTACTTGATTGCTTGCTCCTTTATTTACATTGTCTTTTTATTTTATTTTTCAGATACCCTTGCATCTTTCCTACAAACAAGAGGGAAGAAACAAAAATGCATACAAGATTCTGAATCTGATGAAGATTTTTCTGAATATGAGGCTAATGTGGGCTCTTCAACTGAAGAGGAGCTAGATCTTGATAATAAACAAGCCAGCTCTGATGATGATCTTCAGAAAAAGAAGAAAAGGCCATACAAGGATGTTAAGAAGAACTTCAAGAAGATTTTAACAAGGACAAACCCGAAAGGATTTGTGAATTCTTTGAAAACATTGAATGAGAATCAGAAAAAAAGCATTCAAGAGCTTGGTTTTGGAAGCTTGCTGCAACTAGATATACAAGGGCTCCCACCATTCTTGTCATATTACCTTGTCGACTGCTTCGATAGTACAAAGGTTTGTCTGATGTTTTCAAAACATGACATCATTTACATTGATGAGAAAGATGTAGAACTTGCTCTTGGATTTCCTCTTGGAGGAAGAAAGTTGTCAATCTTGGAAAAGAATGTTAATTCTGAGGCTTATGATGAGTGGAAAAAGAATTTTCCAAGCAAAGGAGAAGTACAACCATCAATGGT
Organism: Fagopyrum esculentum; assembly: GCA_033239045.1. Lineage (NCBI taxonomy): Eukaryota > Viridiplantae > Streptophyta > Magnoliopsida > Caryophyllales > Polygonaceae > Fagopyrum > Fagopyrum esculentum. The sequence goes on along the minus strand of BSUD01000008.1, from coordinate 128,109,922 downwards.
AGCAGAGAAGATGAAAAATGAAAAGGATGGTGGACCAATGTTCAAGAAATGCTTCTTTGTCTTGCTGATTTCATTGTTAGTTGAAAGTTACCCTCGTGGAAAAGCAAATGACAAATATATTCGATGTCTTAAGAGTGTAGATGACATCTCACACTTTAATTGGTGTGGCTTTGTCCTTGATTGTTTGGTTGAAGCAAAGGTTCAATGGGATAATGAAAAGAAATCTTTCTTCAATGGATCTACACTTTTTCTAACGGTATGTCTTCTAAAAATCATTATTCTCCTTATTGTTCATAGCTTTTTGATTCAATGTTCATGTTTTTGTGTGTTGGTGTTCATGCTTTTTTGGATATTTGTTATTGCTTCATATTTCTATTTTGATGATTGTTTGCTTCATTGCTTGCACTAGCTGCTGTATGTGGACAGGGTTCAACCCTTGAGAACTTTGGCTAACGAAATTCAAATATTGAGAAGGAACCCTATATTTTTGGGTTGGACACAACAATCGTTGAAAAAGAGAGAAAGAGAAGAGATGGAAAGCTATGGTTTTGGTAAGGGGAGATTGCTTGAATGACAAAACATAGACACCGAGCATACAAAATGTGGTGGAAATGCAATTCCTCAACAAACAAATGCTTCAACAAGTCATGCTTCCGCTCGTACTCCAATTCAAGTGAGCAACAACCCTAACATTTATTTTTGCTTTTTTTACATACTCTATAATTTTGAATCATGTTTTTTTGGCATAGGAATATGTAAAAAAATTGACAAGTGCAATGGAAGAAGCTTCTGAAAAAATGTATGCACTTTCAATGATTGTAAGAGATATTCCCATAAAATTCTTGAATGATGCAAAAGTGAAGTCCATCCATGATACTTCAATGAAACTAATTGGTGCAAGTCAAAATGAAGATGAAAATTCAATGAGGGGTACAGGAGTTGAGAAAGTGCCTGAATCACAAGATCCATTTTGGCAATGCCCTGAGCTACTAAGGTGCATGGAGCAAATAGAAAAACAATTACAAATGAAGGCTGAACTAGAAAAAAGGTGCTTCAAGCCACCTTCATTTAGTCTTGGGGTGGAATTCGATGATTGGGAAAATGTCACTACAATTGCTGAAGCCTATGAAGATGGAGTGTCGCACAACGTTAGTGGAAATTCAAGTTCATCAACCCTCCACACTGAACAGGTTATATTCTCATATGGAAGTAGTTAAAGCATTTGTTCTAACTCAATAACTTTTTTAGTAATTTATTAAGAAATAGTTACATGATACAATATTTGTTTCGTGTTTAGCCAAAAGCACCGGAGGAGATAGGGAAAGGAGCTGGTAGTCAAAAGGAAATTGCTGTTGAAGGCTCAAGAAAGAAAGTCATTAACACAAGAAGTGAAAAGGTGAAATGTTCATAATTTATAGCCTACTTGTTCATAATTTATAACTTACTTGTTCATAATTTATAACTTACTTGTTCATAATTTATACAACATATATTCAAATCTATTTTATGCAAAGGTAAAGAATAAGATAAGGAAGGAAGGAGAGATCAAGATTGCATCTATTGTTGAAGTTGGAAAAAGGAAAATTGTAAGTGAAAGGGTAACTTGTTCATAATTTATAGCTAACATGTTCATAATTTACAATTAACTTGTTCATAATTTATATAATATTGTTCATATTTTATAAGACACAAAAAGTTTAACTTCTATTTACTTGTTTTATTTTATAATTTCAAATAGGCTGGACGGAGTCCAAGTAAACTTGTAACTCGATCTAGTGATAAAGTTATGCCACGAAGCAAAGTTGTCTTCAAGAAGCCAACAACACCGAAGAAAACCGGTACAACATCATCCCCACCAACAAAAAAGGTTTGAGATAATATAAGAATTATTATCATCCAATATGTGATTTTAAGATAGAATGTTCCATTAGTTTTTGTCCTTGTGCTTTATCCAAGTATGTGACCTACTTTTATTACTTCGAATATTGTTTGTAATGGATTTGTGTAGGTGTTAATAGGGGGGTCAGTTCATCAAACAGTTGGACCAACTCAAGCTGTCACCAATGTACCAAGAAGAAATCAACCAAAAAGAGACGTTGATGTCGGACCATCGATGAAAAGTCCTTTCAATGAGAGGGCGGTTCAGTTGGTGAAACTAACAACTGAAGAGAGTCATATCATCAACTTTGTCTACAACACAACGATTGAAGCCAAGTATGTTTGTTTTATTCAAATTATGATTTTATGTTCATAATTTAACAACAATTTGTTCATTTATTTATTGTTCATTGTTCATTTTTCCATAATCTTTAAAAATATTTTGTTTCAGCTCCGTAATCTTCCGCTATGAGGATATCGGTTTGACTTTAGATACAATGCGGTGCTTGAAGCCTGGATGTTTTGTTGATATTAAGTTGATTGATGCATGGACAGTTTTCTTAAACCACAATGAAAAACTTAGAAGCGTCAACTCTCCATTGAGATTCTTCTTTACGACAAATACATCTGTAAGTTTTTCTGTGTTTTAATTTAAATTTTTTTGTAAATCGTTTTTTATTTTACAAGCTCAAACTTTGAAATTAATAAGATTTGTTAATGTAATATGCAGTTTAGGACAATTATTGATGTACCCCCTAAATATGGTGTTGCTTTGGACGAGTTTGAGAAGAACGTGAATAGAGATCTTTCTCATGCACCACATATGAAGCTAAGAGATGTTGACATGGTACGTAAATTAATATTTTGGTGTTTCTTATACTATATTTTTTTAACATTATGTGATTAAATAATAATAAAATATCATACGGACAACAAAAATGCAGGTGTTCTTTCCTATGCTCTTTGAACAAGGTTATATTGTCATTGTTATTGATTTCAAGAATGATACGTTTGAGATCATTGATAGTAGAGCACCACGAGTTACATTGGGCGATGTTCCAGAAACAAATTTTGAAGAGATCACCACAAGATTGGTAAAATTCTAAAAAATTGTTATAATTATTCACTATCAATTTTGTTTCCGTCATATATGTTAATTTTTTTATTAGCATATCTTTTATGTTTAACATACATTGTATATATCTTGTTTGTGTAGAAAAAAATATTTTTGGATTACTTGGGGTATCATTCTGCAAAAAAATGCGGGATGCTAAGGAGCATGGATCCGACATTCATATGTTTACCATGGGCAACTCACAAGCCAAATAATGATTCTGCAGTATATGCCATGAGGCACATGGAAACATATATGGGAGGTGGGAACAAAAAGTTGGAAAGTTGGGTTTGGTAAGAAGAACAATGAAAAGCTTGTCAAGCTTTGTAGAGAGAAATATTTGTCTCAATTGCTCAGTTGGAAGAACAATGAAGTGAAGGATCTAGTACTTCAAACAATTGGACAAACAAGAAACATTTGAATTGTAAAGTTGTTAAAACTTACATTTTGCTTTGGAAGATGTAAAAAATGATGTGGTTTGTAACATGAAATTGTGTTTGCATCAGTAATTTGAATGTTGAGTTTTTTAGGTACAATTTAAAATTTATTGCTTCGATGCTACTATATTTTATCATCATTTTTTAGGTACTACATAATGTTTATATTATTATACATCAACGTTATGTATGTGCAGAAATTACAGAAAAATTATTGGTGTTCATACTTGTATGCGTCATTGTTCATGTTTTTATTAACCGATGTTCATTTTTTTGAAAGATGATGTTCATCGTATTCAAAGAGAGTTAACCAAACGTTTTTATTACATAGATGTCTCTTTGTTCATATTTACTTATTTTGGTATTCAAATTATAAGAGATTGAACCCGTGAGTAGCCCTAATATGATCGTCACTTCAAAAGTACAATTAGAGAATGCATGTATGGACTGAGATATGAATTTTCATGATTTTATTAATTGGTGTTCATACTTTTATACGTCATTGTTCATACTTTTATTCTCCATTGTTCATGTTTTTATTAATCGGTGTTCATACTTTTATATAGTCAGTTGATTATTCATACTATGGTTCGAAACTATGATTTCTGTAAATTAAATATTGGGCTATTTTCAACAAATACACAACATAAGGTAAATTGTCAAAACGGAAATTATGGTTCAAAACTATAGATTAAACATGTTTTTATTAATCGGTGTTCATACTTTTATGCTCCATTGTTCATGTTTTTATTAACCAATGTTCATACTTTTATATAGTTAGCTGATTATTCATACTATTGTTCGAAACTATGATTCCTGTAAATTAAACATTGAGATATTTTCAACAAATACACAACATAGGGTAAAATTATTTAAATGGAAACTATGGTTCGAAACTGTAAATTAAACATGTTTTTATAATCGGTGTTCATACTTTTATACATCATTGTTCACAACTTTATGCTTCACTGTTCATGTTTTTATCAATCGGTGTTCTTACTTTTATACAGTCAGCTGATTGTTCATCTATGGTTCAAAACTATGGTTCTTGTAAACTAAACATCAGGCTATTTTCAACAAACACACAATAGAGGATAAATTTTGTTCAAAATGAAACCATGGTTTGAAACTGTAAATTAAACATGTTTTTATAATCGGTGTTCATAAATTTGTACGTCATTGTTCACAACTTTATGCTTCATTGTTCATGTTTTTATCAATCGGTGTTCTTACTTTTATACAGTCAGCTGATTGTTCATACTATGGTTCAAAACTATGGTTCTTGTAAACTAAACATCAGGTTATTTTCAACAAACACACAATAGAGGATAAAATTGTTAAAACGGAAACTATGGTTTGAAACTGTAAATTAAAACATGTTTTTATTAATCGGTGTTCATACTTTTATGCATCATTGTTCATAATTGTATGCTCCATTGTTCATGTTTTTATCAATCAGTGTTCATACTTTAGGCAAGACATTGGTGTTCGTACTTAAACGATGCTCTTTCTAAGACAATCTCATTCTACAAAACATATTCAAAACAAAATAACAAACTTAAAAAAACATAAGAAAAGTATATAATAAGTCTCAAAAACAAGTTTGTTCATATTTATTTTACATGGTGTATCATTCGTACTTGTTAAACTTTTCACAGTTTCTGCTGTCATGTCCACTCTTGCCACACTTTTTACACTTTCTTTTACCCTTCTGAGATTCTTTCGAATGTATTTCTTGTCCATCCATGTAGCGTCTCCGGCTCCCTTTGTTCTTTGCTTGTTCAGGTGGCAATACAGTGACAGTAGTAGGTTCAGTTGTTGTTGCAAATGCCTCAAAGAAATCTCTTTTAGAAGGTGTTGTATAATCAGCTGATTTCACCACCGAATTCTTATACTCTTTAATTATGTTGGAGAATTGCTTCAAACGTTCATTGTCGTTTTCGACAAGTGCCATACAACTATATATGTCAGACCATACATCTTTCACTATTGCTCTCCTTTCCTCCATCACAACACACTGCTCAATAACCGATCCATCAATTGAGAACAAAGGAGACAAACTTGCATCTTTTGTCCACCGAGAAAGAATCAAACATTTAGGCAATGTTTTGAACTTCATATCCTTCAATGCAAGGAATATATGGCTGCATGGAATTCCTTTCTTCTGAAACTTGTTGCAACTACACACAATTTGGTCATTAGAAGTACCAACTTCAACAACAAAAACTCTACCCTTCTCATCCTTAATGTTGAACAAATTCACAATACCACTATCATCAAACAAAATAACTCGACAATCATTCCACCCAGAAACCATCTCATCTTGCATCATGTAAAAAGCAGTCAGTGTGAATAACCGGGCACAACTTCTTTCCAACTCCAAATCACTCCTAAAATCAGGAACTTTTGTGTTTGACTCAAAATTCAACTTGTTCTGTTCATAACGCTAAGTATCCATGGCACTATAATAATGTGTAATCAACTCAACGAGACTAAAGTAGTGATCTGTATACTTCCGAAAGAAACTATTTTCAGACTCAAAAATAGATGTAGTTCTTACCAATCCACCAAGCAGTATATCCCGAAAGTAAGCAGGAATCCATGAGTTGCGAATGCCATACAATTGAGTAAACCACGGCTTCTCACTCAAGTTAAACTCAGAACCCAATGCAACCCACTTTTCTTCAAATTCTTCACATTCAATTCTCTCACTCCACACAACACTACTTAATTTTGACCAAAAATCAGGTGAATGTTTAAGATTCGGACCGACTTTCTTCGACACATTTTGCATAATGTGCCACATGCAATACCGATGACGAGTGGACGGAAAAACACTTCTAGCTGCTATTTTCATTGCAGGATCTTGATCAGTCACCAACACCCTAGGTGCATGCCCCATAGCTTCCTTAAAGCTCTCAAAAAGCCATTCATATGAGCTTACATCCTCCTTCAGTAAAAGAGCACCCCCAAATGTCACACATTTTTTATGGTTGTCCAAACCAGTGAAAGGGGAAAAAACCATGTCATATCTGAAAAATGCAAACAACACACATTATAATAACAACCGTTCATTTCCTACAAATAAGATGTTCATAAAAACTAAGGCTATTGTTCATATTTATACATACTTGTTTGTTCGGTAGGTGGAGTCGAACGAAACAACATCTCCATATATAGCATAGTTTTTCATCAAAATTGGGTCAGCCCAGAATATTCTTGTCAACTGATCATACTCATCAACATCATACCTAAAGTAAAACGCACTACTGACCTCTTGCTTCTTGAACAATATGTCTATCATCAATTGGGCATCACATCCACTAAGATAAGCCAAAAGATCTCTCCTGAAATTTTTGAACTCTGTAGCCGTTGCACCTATGTTTTGATAACCCCCAACAAACTCTTTGAAAACCTTATGACTTCTTGTTGGCCCAATCTTTGCTCTTCCACAATTGAGAACAAAATTCTTAAGACCAATGTCCATTTTTCTATTAGATTTGGCAAATTGTTTCATTGTAGGAGCCAACATTGCATGATTATGAGCTTCATGAACCCACTTCACAATATACTTTCCACCCTCCATAATCCTAAACGCAACTCCTGCGTTACAACCACATCGATTGGAAGTTGTCTTCCTTTTGCCCGTACTATGTTTGCCATTTTTTTACCTTCCCTTGTGCATACAAAATACTTCCTCAACACAATATTGTTGGATTTGTGATTACATGAAACACGAATCTCAAATCCACAAATAGAGGCATACCTCCTATAGAAGTCCTCAGCTTCCTCCACACTTAAAAATTGTTGACCAACATGTGGCTTCAATGTATCATCACAAATTGGAACCCAATTGGTAGAGTTATTTGGAGTTACTTGTATAATAGTTCCACCTTCATTACATGGAGCATTCGCCCTCAATCCCGACACAATGATTGGTGATGATTGCGTACCCAACATCACTGAATCTGTAAAAGAATGTAAAAAAAATACTAGGGTAAGTTCATACTTTTTATTCATTGGTGTTCATACTTTTATGCGTCATTGTTCATGTTTTTATTCTTCGGTATTCATAATTTTTATGCCATTGTTCATGTAAATATTATAGACTATTTTCCTATTTGACATTTTGTCGAACAATTGGTGTGCACACTAAAAAAAGCTTACACATTGTTTCAATTGGAAGTATTAGACCAACTCAACATATGTATATATATGTATGATCTCAATCAAACCTATCAAACCAAAAAATATTCAACAAATTTGATTTCAAAAATAAACATCAATGAAACCTAAACTATAAGAATGAAAAACCTAAACCTTGAGAATAGAAATTTTGAAGAGACAATACCTGAATCGTCTTGTATTCTCTTTGATTTCATCATTTTTATATAATCCGTCTTTGATTTGGTTGAAAATCGGACAAATATAGATCTTGTTGGATGAAGAATGTGAGAGTGTTTGAGTCGATCGTTCGTTCAGCAGTTGTACTCTTTTTTTTTTTTTTTCAGATTTATGTAATTACAATATATCATTAATGATGAGAGTTTGTGAGCCATTGATTTAAATCTGATCCAATGGCTCACATAACTCCTAATTCCTATCCATAAGCTTACTCCTCACCGGAACTAGCCTCTATATATATATATATATATATATATATATATATATATATATATATATATATATATATATATATATATATATATATATATATATATATATATATATATATATATATATATATATATATATATGAACGTTAATAAATAAATTCCGAGGTCCCTTCCAACTTGGAGGACCTGAGTGGTGGCTCACCTCGCACACCCTTAGGGTCGGCCCTGCGTATTATATATATATATATATATATATAGATTTTAGTTCAAGTGATGAGAGGGCTTGTAGATAGGAATTAGGAGGGTTGTGAGCCATTGGATGAGTTTTAAATCAAGAGCTCTCACACGCTCATCATTAATGGCATTTTTGTAAATTGACTTAAAAATTAGAAAAAAATTTTACGTTCAAAAATAGGTGATCAGTGTTCATATTTTTATATGTCATTGTTCATGCTTTTATTCATCAGTGTTCATAACATTTTTATTCATCAAAGTGTCATGTTCATTTATTCTTGTGTTCATTTTATAATACATAGATGTTCATTTACAATATATAACCACAAAATAAATAAATAAATTCATCACAAAAAGTGAAAATAGGATCATAATATGTTATGTATGTGTAAAAGTTATAGATTAGTCACTGGTGTTCATACTTTTATACGTCATTGTTCATATTTTTATTCACCAGTGTTCATACTTTTATACATCATTTTTCATGTAAATATGATCATAATATGTTATGTGTAAAACAAACATCAATGCATTGAACACTAAAAACAGACAACAATCCATTAAACACTATCCAAATTAATGAGCTTCATGAACCCACTTCACAAAATACCTTACACCCTCCATAATCTTAAACGCAAGGCGTTACAACCACATCGATTGGAAGTTGTCTTCCTTTTGCCCGTACTATGTTTGCCATTTTTTTACCTTCCCTTGTACATACAAAATACTTCCTCAACACAACATTGTTGGGTTTGTGATTACATGAAACACAAATCTCAAATCCACAAATAGAGACATACCTCCCATAGAAGTCATCAACTTCCTCTACACTTAAAAATTGTTGACCAACATGTGGCTTCAATCTATCATCACAAATTGGAACCCAATTTGTAGAGTTATTTGGAGTTACTTGTATAGTAGTCTCACCTTTATTACATGGAGCATTGAAGCTCAATCCCGGCACAATGATTGGTGATGATTGCATACCCAACATCACTAAATCTGTAAAGTAATGTAAAAATATACTAGTATAAGTTCATACTTTTTATTCATTGGTGTTCATACTTTTATACATCATTGTTCATGCTTTTATTCTTCGGTCTTCATAATTTTTATGTCATGTTCATCTAAATATTATAAACTATTTTCCTATTAGACATTTTGTCGAACAGTTGACGTGCACACTAAAAAGAGCATATAGATTGTTCAATTGGAGCTATTAGACCAACTCAACATATGTATATACATATATTTTCTCAATCAAACCTATCAAACACAAAAATTATTCAAACAAATTTGATTTCAAAAACAAACATTCATCATAACGAAACATAAACCATAAGAATGAAAACCTAAACCGTGAGAGTAGAAATTCGAAAAAACAATACCTAAATCGTCTTGTATTTTCTTTGATTTCATCATTTCTATGTAATCAATCTTTGATTTGGTTGAAAATCGGGCAAATATGAAGCTTGTGGGATGAAGAATGTACGTGAGGGAGCTATGAGTCCTTGAAGTCGACCGGCGATTTTCTTCTCTTTTTTTTTTCCCCAGATTTATGTAATTACCAAATACCATTAATGATGAGTGTGTGTGAACCGTTGATTTAAATCTCATCCAATGGCTCACATGACTCCTAATTCCTATCCACAAGGCTTCTCCTCACCGGAACTAGATATGTGTATACCGCATATGGTATTATATAGCCTTATACGGTTAGATATGTGTATACCACAGATGGCTCGGACTAGAGACATCTGCAGTAAGACGAGGCAGAGGTAGACCTCCTCTTCCTCCAGTAGTGATAGGTCAGGGACAGGTTCTCGTTGATGATCCGCCTGTAGCGGAGGATATACATCAAGAGGTTATATAGTTGAGGGGACTAGAGTTCCACGCTTACATCCACGGAATGACAGCGAGACAAAGATCTCAGCGAGTCCAGTCAGATGACTTAGATCATGTCTCGATGAGGGGACTAGAGTTCCACGCTTACATCCGCATAGTTGAGGAGGCTGAGGGTAGGTAGACGTGCCCCGGATCTTCCAGCACATGTGTGATCATATGAGATGTCTCTGAGAGCTACTCAGGTGTCTGTTGTCCCGGCACGAGCTGCTGAGATTGCTAGGACTTAAGAGGAGCCTAGAGGACCGCAACTTGTTTCCTGGTTGAAGGATTTTCACCAGATGGAAGTACCCTCTTTCGCTGGAAAGGTGGGCTTGGAGGTCGAGCTGTGGATTGAGCATGTAGACTCAGCTCTTGAGTCTATTAGATGCCTAGAGGATAGACGGATAGAGTTAGTACATACTCTATTCTGCGATTTAGCTCAACACTAGTGGAGGACCCTGCGAAGTCGAATGACCAACTTTGACCGGATGCAGAGTCTAGTTAGAGAGCGTTTCTGCCCTGCCTCATTGAGGAGGGAGAAACTGCATGACTTTGTTGAGGCCGGTTTCGAGGATGTTCTGATAGTTGAGACGATTAGGAGATTCCAGGAGGAGTTGGCACTACTGGGTCCAGTTGCACCTCTAGAGGACCATCCCGTATATTTGTTCTCCCGTCGACTGAGGGAGAATATTCGTTCCTACATGGCGAGTTTTCACTATGATTCCCTGATATACTATCAGGATAGAGCCTCGGCTTATGAGCGTGAGCGGGCTAGTTAGAGGAGGGCCTCTCAAACAGGAATGTATTAGAAGAGACACCGAACATGACAGACTAGTGCAGGAGCACCAGGATACAGGCGAGGACAGACTTAGAGCCGCTCGAGTTACCTAGTGTCTGCACAGACTTCTGAGAGAGGACGACAGTGCTTCAACTGCGGAGAGTCTGTGCATATGCGATCTGGTTGCCCGAGAGCACCATTGACATGCTTCTCTTGAGGGAAGTCAGGACATCGAGCTACCTATTGTCGATAGGTTCACAACAGGGTTCTAACTCTGCTAGTGCAGCAGGAGGTGGGTAGAGGCCGCCTTAGCATCAGATACAAAGACATTAGAAAGTAGGGGTGGGCAACGGATCGATCCGATCCAATCCGATCCGAATACCCGGATATCCGAATAGAAATTTTCATAAAACCCCCGATCCGGATCCGATCCGTATCCGGCCGGATATCCGGCACTTTTTCCCGGATCGGATCGGATAATTATCCGCGGATATCCGGCCGATCCGATTGATCCGAATTTCAAAATATAGTATCCGAAAATCATTTTAGCCGGATCGGATCTGTTATTATCCGCGGATATCCGGATGATCCGTTTGATCCGAATGACTTATGCTTGACCCGGTTGATCCGAAAAATGACTTTAGCCGGATCCGGATATCCGCTTGATCCGAATATCCGTTTAATCCGGATATGTATTTGCTACTTTATTTATCACAAAATATAATAAAAATAATTCAAAGACCCAAAAAAAATCAAAATAAAATTGATAATGATATAAATAATAAAAAAAATGAGAATATTAATGTACATTATAATAAGAAAATAAAAATATATGGTTTTAAAACAATATATATCTTTATCTTTAAACTTTATAACTAATTCATAAGATGCCAAATAAAAAAAATTGAAAATGCTAAAGTAAAAGTAAATTATTTAACTTGGATAAATTTTATTTTTTATTATTGAAAATATTAATATATAGAAAATATTAATATATAGAAAATATTATTATTAAATATTATCAAAGTCGATTAACTTATTTTTATTTTAACAAAAGCTAATTGATTGTATTTCATTATAAATATTATGAATAATAATTACACAAGAAAACGATATTTACAAAATTATAATATAATATAAAACTTTGTATATATTCTAAAAAAATCTTGTATTTATATAAACACATACATATATATATGTATGTATATATATACGGTTTCATTAAATGAGACGATCTTCTAATAAAAGGTTGAGTTGCTAAGAAAAAAAATGACTAAAGCTATAGTTGTCATAATCATCAATACTTATATTATTCATAAACTTATTTTTAAAACTTTAACACAAATCTTATGGCTAACATGGTTAAAATAGTTAGACTTTTAAAACATCATTATATAAACTTATAGTATGTAATTTTGTACTTGTAATCTTGTATAGTGAACTATAAGTTAAAACCAAAAGTTATATTTAATATCTTTAAAAAAATAATTTGTAGAACTAAAGTAGAATAGTAAATTTTATTTGGATCTAAATTTCTTTATATCATTTCTATAGAAGCCTTTTCGAAAAATTGTTGTGCCAAGTTTTTTTTTTACTCAAATTACAATTTTCATTATCATCATTATTTATTTAATGAGAACTTATATTAAGACTTTACCACATAACTTATCTTTAATAGGATGATAAGAATTGAAATTAAAAAACTCGTTATAGACCTATAGTATTTAATATGCATAGTAAATTATAATATATATAAAAATGACTTTTTATA
>BSUD01000008.1:128060069-128096838 GCA_033239045.1 Fagopyrum esculentum | reverse complement strand
TATTGAGACCAACTTATAATCGTATTTATAAAAAGATATATCTTACAATTAGATCAATTTATAATACAAAAATATTATGAGTATTTATTCCGAAAGGTATGAATATGTGAGTATGTACAAAGTTGTATATATTATAGATGTATATATGTTTAATTAAATTAAATGAGATTAATGTGACTATGTGAGTACGTATAAAGTTATACAAAAAATATTATCAATTCATTACTTTGATTAACTAAAATAACTTACCATGTATATTGTAAAATATGTCAACTACAAATATTAATACAAAATTACATAATAATATAGAGTAACTAAGTATGCACATTATTAATTCATCACTTTGCCTAACTCAAATATTTTTCCATTTAATATTATTTTAAATATAAATATTAGTACATAATTGTAATATACAATCTTTATTTATCCTTCCTAAAACAAATACATTTAAAATTATAATAAAATTTTTTAATAGCCGGATATCCGGGAATATATAGTGATCCGGGACTATCCGGATATCCGGCGATCCGGAGCTATCCGGATATCCGGTGACCCGAGACGATCCGATGATCCGCGGATATCCGATGATCCGTGAGTATCCGGATATCCGGGATTATCCGGATATCCGCGGATATCCGTTTTTTATCCGGGTATCCGCGGACATCCGGATGCCTAAAACCACGATCCGTATCCGATCCGATGATCCGGGAAAATCTCCCGGATCGGATCGGATTCGGACCGGATCAAAACGGGTAGTAAAATATCGGGTTTTTCCGGATCGGGTCGACGGATTTTTCGGACCGGACCGGCGGATCGGATTGGTTTTGCCCGCCCCTATTAGAAAGTCTCAGATCATTCTGCTACTCAGGGTTCCGCTCCAGGACCGTGTAGAGGCAGAGGCCTGCGATGGAGGTATCACTGATACCAGGAGAGCTCAAGGTCGAGTTTTTGTTTGATGCGTGTGCTACACACTCATTTATTTCTGATGTATGCGCTGATAGACTGACCTTAGATACGGTAGAGGGGAGACCCTTTATTATATGGTTACTCGATAAGATTGACCTTAGATACGGTAGAGGGAAGACCCTTTATTATAGGGTTACCCGATAGGGGTAAGGTTAGAGGTACCCGCGAGCTACATGAGTGTCCTATACACTTAGGAACTGTGATTTTTAGTCAAATAACCATTTTATAGTTTTTTTGGAATCTGTTGAGGCTCCAAATTTTGAAGAATGAGACTTATACTGATATTAATTTTATCCTAACTACAAAATTTACACAACTGTTGTCCTGAATCGTTTTTCTTCGCTACCAATAGTCAGCGCAAGAACAGACTCCATCTCTGAAATGGTGAAACCGGAGCTTATCCCTGACAATGATCTCTCTATTAGCAACAACCGAAATGAACTTGATAGCCAAATGACAATCCTCACACATTCTCAGATTCTTACAAATCCTAATAGTTCTGCTACCACTCCCATGCCCTGTTTTCAACAGCCCGAACGCCACTGCAAGCTTCTCGCTATGGTATCTAAGCGCGTAATCCCTCTCTTCTTCCTCGAGCTCATGTAACACAGACTCTTGCACGGCCACATATCCAGCTTCCGCTAATCTCCCCATCAAATCATCCAAGTACGCGTAAATCTCCCGGGTCATGGGATGGGATTTGTCGCCCATTCTGAACAAATGAGTCTTTCTATCCACCTCAATTGTGCTGTATCCAATTGGCTTCTTTAGTCTTCTTTTGATCATCCTGTTCCTCACAATCTCGACTCGGTCCATCCTCCCTGCCAATGCATATATGTTCGATAACATAACATAATGCCCTGCAGCATCCGGCTCAATGGCTAAGAGATGCTCTGCTACTTCAACTCCAAGGTCGAATTTCTTATGCATCTTACAGGCACCTAGCATGGCAGTCCAAACTGCTGCACTTGTTTGTTTCAGATTTTTTATATAACTAAAGGCTTCATCGAGTAATCCAGCTCGACCAAGCATATCAACCATACAAACATGATGCTCAACGCCAGGTGACAGACAATAATCCTTCTTCATACATGATAATGCCTCGCGGCCTTCATTCACAAGCCCTGCATGAGCACAGGCTGATAGGATAGACACAAATGTGATCTCATTCGGCTTTGGACCGATTGCTTTCATCAGCTGAAACACATTTACAGCCTCATGCCCGTAGCCATGGATTCCGTAGCCAGATATCATAGCAGTCCAAGTAACTACATTCTTGTCCGGTATCTGATCAAAAACCTCCCTTGCTTTCGTCACATCACCACACCTTGTATACATGTTGATCAAAGTAGTGCCTAAAACAACATTCACTTCAATCTTGTTATTCAATACATAATTATGAACCCAATGTCCCAGTTCGAGTGCACCGAGCTCTGCACATGCGGAAAGCACGCTCACTAAGGTAGCTGAATCTGGCTTCACACCAGGTCCTTGCATCAACATTGAGTTAAATAGCTCCACACTCTCTCGAGCAAGCCCGTTTTGCTCGTACCCGGAAATCATTGCGTTCCAAGCGATAACTCTCCTGACAGGCATTTCATCGAACAACTTCCGTGCAACACTCAACTGCCCGCACTTTGCGTAAAGCGCGACCAATGCCGTCTGTACAAACGAATCCAACCCAAACCCGAATGCGTAAACGTGACAATGAAGGATCTTACCCACTCTAAGTGCGGAAATACCGGCACATGCCTTAATTAACGAGGTGAAAGTGTAGCTCGAGGGTGGAAGGTCGCAGATGAGCATACGGTGATAGAAGAAGACGGCATCGGATGGGAGATTGAGCTTGGAGGAGACCCGGATAAGGGTGTTAAAGAGGTACGAATCCGGGTTCGGTATGGAATAAAGTAGGAGCTTGCGGGTGTAAGGGATGGCGCGGCAAGCGCATGCAAGAGAGACGAGCTTGGTGACAAGTGACAGGCTGCGATGATGGCCAGTCACGATCAGGTGAGCGTGAACTTGTTGCAGAGATTGGAGACGCTCGCCTGCTCGTAGCAGAGCTTGGTAGGGGGAAATGTCCGGCAATGGATGCCCTGCTGCCATTAGAAGCAGCGCTAACATGAAAAGAAAGAATGCAGTGAAGTTGTGAGTTTAGTAACTTAGAATTGGCGAAACAAAAGGCGGTGATGACTGGAACGACGTCGTATTAGCAAATTTGAAACAAAACTGAGTTTTATTTGGCTTATGGTGAAATATTCCCGAGAAGAAGACAAGCAATCAGTTCAGTAAATATATTGGTAATCACTATACATGTGAGCTGTCATGTTCAAACTCTGAAGCATGGCTTCTCCATTTTTGTTGAAGTTGAACACACTTAATCCTCCATTGTTCACATCAATTGCCCTAAACCTGATCAGTCAACGAGATAAGAGCCTTGTTAAAAAATACAAGATCCTAGGAACACCAGTATGTATACGTGTACCTTTCAGGGCCTAGCCCAAGGGCCGTACAGACGAGTGCTCTAAGTATGGATTTGTGTGTCACCACTAGAAAATGATCTCCCTGGAATGTAAAACTAACAGTTACTGCAGGATCACTGTTAGTTTTATAGGCAGCTGCAGTTCATAGATTCAGAACTTTGCCCATGTAAGATTTATCCAAATGAACGTTCAATACTCAAGATTAAAATTTTGAAAAAAATTAAATCTTACAGGAGTGGACAAGATCTCCCTCCATGCATCGCCTGCAGTTTCCCAGAGCTTTCGGATAGGATAGATGCCTTTGACACTAAAGTTAACAGGATCTTCTCTCCATGTTGTATATTCCTGTGGATATATCTTCTTAGCATCATCTGACTCCAAAAGCTGAACATGATTTAGGATTACGAAAGTAGTCTTTACTCCTCAAACCATAACAAGCGTAAACAGATAAAGCATTATGATGACAGAAAGCACTGACCATTTTTCATGCCTTCAAGGTAAAACAGATGAGCCTCCTTCAATGAATCAAGGAAGATCAATGGTTCCTCCCTACCTCGCCACACAATTTCAGCAGTAGACTGCCACAGTCAAACTCATCAGTAAAAGATAAATAAAAAAAAAATGAACTACTGCAATGCTCTTGTATTGGAGAGCACAACCTTGGCACGAGTTATTGGGCTGGAGAAACATCTGTCAAAATGTGCATTTGCAAGTGCAAGCCTACATCTTTCTGCTTGTAAAATTCCTGTTTCTGTTAAAATTGATAGATCTGAGCTTCCCTACACAGTTTCTTATTCAATCAGCAACAGACAAAAAAAAATCAGATAGCAAGTAAATGAACAAACCAAGAAAAACCTGAACTCTGTCCTCAGCATTCCAAGAACTAAGTCCATGGCGCAAGAGAGTTACTTTTTTAGGTGAAGATAACGAATTAGGAACAATTGAGGTGGTTGATCTTGTGAAATCGAATGCTCCACCAGTAAGAGCACCATCATTCTCAGATTTCTCTGCTGCAGATACAATTTAGCAATCTTCAAGCAACTCGACAAATGAATTGATACCGAAAAACTCAACTTTATTACTAGGTTAGTTTGGTTCAACTATCTCCTCACTAACAATACCTCCATAACCATTATTTGACCTGATATAACATAATAACATAATAACACAGCTACAAAGCTCTTATCCAGTACTTCAGTAAATGGGCAATATCAAATATTACACTGGACCATTAGTAGGCTTCAAAACTTTGAACTTGAAGATATCATGATCAAGTGCTGAGCTACAACTGTAAGTCCAAAATTAAAAAAATTATAAATAATTTCTACTTATTCAAATTCTATCAAGAACCTACTTAATTAACGAGCCTCTAAGAACGAGTACAATAGAGCACCATCTATATGATTTCTAGTTACTGCAAAAGGCTAAAATTTGAATTCGAGTTTTTCTGATCATAGTGAAGGTCCACTGTTTTCTGGACATTATGAAAGGCAATTCACATGAGTATAAAAACAATATAAAAAATACCAGTAGCCAACGAAATATTGGGAGCAGGAGATGAGCAATGAACTCTTGTTCTTGTGTCTGTAAAGCTATGATGATTTAGGGTGACAATGAAGCTCGAAAAAGAGCTCCAGTTCATTAACAAAGCTCCACCACCCATTTCTGATGAAACAAAGCTCTCGCTTCAGTTAGGAACTGTACAGGAGGAAGATAAATGGTGAAGTTTACAATGGGTCCACTGGGCCTTTGATATTTGGGCCTAAAATAAGCGATCCATCTTCCTCAGGTTATCTTCCTGTTCATAATCGGGGTCTGAGTTGCTTGAGCACACGCAGAAATGGCTGAAATCGAAAAGCCAGAGAGGGTAGAAGATTTTAAAGAAGAGGAAGAACACTCAAAACTGCAATTAGAAGAAGATCGTGAAGACATTGCAGGCTCTAAGCTACTAGATACTGTAGGACGAGGCGAAAATGGGGGAGATGAGTTAATACGAGGACAACAATTGGATGAAAGTAAAGTACAAGAACTTCAAGCTCAACAACAATTCCATAAAGTGAACGAAGAAGATGATCAAGAAGATATAGATGATGAAGATGAAAGTGATGGCCCACCGCCTGGTTGGGGATCTATCCTTCCGCCGCCAATGCCGTCTTCTCCGGCCGGTCAGTATCTTCTCTCATCCACTAATGGAATTTCTCCAATTCTTGTAATACTTTCCTAACATTACATTCAATTTCATTGGCCGAATTCAACCTTGGCTGTAGGGTTCTTGCACAGGTCATCTCCATTTTGCTGTTCAAGCAGCAAATTTTAGGTTATTTAGGAATTTCGGACTTGGTTTGTTTCTTTAACGTGAAACAAATTAAGCAGATTGATATATTATACCTAACAGGTTCCTATTGATTACCGGTTGATTTTGTTCATGTGTGTTTGGCTTGCGCCATTGCTTTGAACAATGATTGTACCGAAGCTGATAATGATATCCACTGTTTAGGATAGTATGAAAATGATAAATGCGCCAACAATTCCGTTTACTTTCTACAGTTGAAGTGGAACAAGAACACGGACAACAGTTGGAAGTAGAAAAAACGTCCCCAAAATTACAACAATTAGCAGAAAACCAGCAGTTAGAAGAGGAAGAAGGCAGCAGAGAAAAGGTAGACGGAGAAGAAGAAGAAGACGACGATGATATTGAAGGGCCGCCTCCCGGTTGGGAATCTTCCATCCACCCGACACATCCGCCTTCTCCTATTAACCAAGAATATCCTCCTATTGATCCTCAAGGTGGTCATGATAAGTGTACATTCTCTTCCTCTCCAATACGAACCTCCGCGGTTTGAATGCTTTGTATGAAGCTTTTTACTAGCTGTTTGTAAGATCGAATGTGGGTTTAAGCACTTAGAATGGTAGATAGATAATCTAATAACTTCATATTCTGTAATATGTTGTGTATGAGTAAGGTTTAGAATGGTAGATAGATAATTTAATAACTTCATATTCTTCTAAATGTCAGATAAAATGGAAGAAGAAGATGATGATGACGACGATGAGCAAATGGAAGGACCTCCCCCAGGATGGGCTTCTCCTTCGTGGCAGCAGCATCCATCATCTACTCCGCCACATAGCCAATCTTTGATTCCTCTTCCTCCTAGTCAGTACCTTCCATCCACCCTCCCATTCCCCTGAACAACATATATAATTAAGACTGGAAACAGTTCAAAATTATTTTGTTTGGCTACTTATGGTCTTTTTATTCGTTTTTCCAATTGGTTGACCATTATATATCAGATGTAAGTTCTTAATGGAGATTTACATATTGTATTTACAATTCTGTATGTACCTTTCTGTTCATTCTTCTCTCTGAAGGCTTTAAATGGAAATCTTTATGATCGCAAATTGTAAAATTGTTGGGGTTTTTTTAATTATTGTTAATTGGCTTTAACTGCTTCCAAATCTTATTTTTACATTTACTAACATGAACTTAACATGCTTTCAGTTAATGTGATGATATATATTGTTGGCTAGATCACCCCATACTTATTACCTAATGATATCATTTGAGGGCCTTGATGTTGCTATGGTGGATATTTAGACTTTTTCCCCCTCTGACAACATATCTATGTGCATCTTATGCAGAAAGGGCTCATGTCTACTGCAAATCCTGCCGCCGACACCTCTCCTATCCTCAAGGATCCATCCATATCCGATGCCCTACCTGTCAAATAGTCAATGAAGCAGTTGAAGGTTCTTCTTTCCATCTTAATTTGTATTTGGCAATTCATAGGAATTTATCTTTTCCCTATCTAGTGGAGAAATATATACTTGCAAAATGAAGATTTGGCAATTTCTAGATGCTAATCAACCTTAACTATAATAACACAGAAAGTGCTCAAATGGTTTGTGGGTTCTGCCGTCGGCTCCTCTCTTATCCACAAGGTTCCAGATTTATACAATGCTCGTTATGCAAGCAAGTCAATTATGTTCTTCAAGGTAGATCTGTCACACACTTGATTTGCTTGCTGTAATCTGTAAATAGTTTATGTTGCATTTGTAAGCAGGTTTATCTAAATTTTGTCCTGGTGTTGTGACTGTCTATTTTCTATCATTTTTTAGAGCATGAAGTTGGACAAGTGAAATGTGAGAATTGTTCTGTGCTGCTGATGTACCCTAATGGAGCTCCGTCGGTTAGGTGCACAAAATGTCACTTTGTGACAGATATAGGAGTATGTCACCCAGTTCTCTCTTTTCATTTCGTCATAGTTTACCTCTTTTCTTTTATTTGTAGCAGAAAATAATATCAGTTGTGGGCTTGCATTAAAACCTGAAAAAAGTTTGATGATAGATGGACTCTAGAAGTTGTGCATACGCTGTGAGTCTTTTGACATCCAACTCAATAGAAGTGTATGCAAATAGCATACTAGAAGCCATCTGAGGTTCACTTCATCCTGTCTTTAAGTGAAATTCACGGCACATTATAACCAACATCATGGCTCAGATTTTAGTTCTGAATAGACATTTCTAAACAATTAGATAATGAACTTTTGCCTCAGCACAGCTTTTTGGATGTGTGCTTTTAGTTAGGCTTGCGTTCTGTATGTAACAACGCCCACGAGTGAGACCCATACACACTACTAATAGACTCGTACTCACTGTGTGCGTGTCCTTAGTGTAACAAATGTCGAAAAAAATATAGATTTTGTGTATTCAAAAGTAGTCACTAAACCAATAAACAACTTTTTTACACTAATAATAGCAATGAACATAAGATGTAAAAGATTATTCCTCCAGCCTTATTTATTTATGTACTCACATTAGTATCAGAGAGACTGAGAATGCTCTTATTTCCACTAATAATGTTCTTGTTTCACACTGATAATGCAGGAGCACGACAGACGACCTCCCCTGTCTGTTCAACAGGGTCGAGATCCTCCAGGTGCTCTTGCCCACTAATGAGCAGGAAATTCAACGGGGTGGAATGTACACTTGGATTTGGTCCTACGCTGCTGCTATTGCTCTGACTTTATATGTGCTATCTCAAGCAATCTTGTGTTGAGGAAAATGTCGATAGTTTGTTTTTCGTGATACTGAAGATATTGGTAATAGTTTAGAAACAGTTCATTAGAGGAATTAATCATTTCAATCATCAACTGTCTTCGGTTACAGCAAGAAACTTTTAAGTGTAAAAAGCTAATGCAGCTCTTCAGGAGATTGAAATTGAAAGTTGAAAGGGTTGAGCTCCTCTAGGTGCTCTTGCCCACTAACGATCAGGAAATTCAACTGGGGTAGAATATACCCTCGGATTTGGTCCTATGCTGCTGCTACTATTCTGACTTTATGTTTTCTATCTCAAGCAATCTTATGTTGAGGAAAATGTCGATAGTTTGTTTTTGATGATACTATAGATATTAGCAATAGTTTGGAAACAGTTCATTACAGGAGATCAACCATCTGAATTATCTATTGTCTTCAGGTTACAGCAAGAAAGCTTTTAAGTGTAAAAACTAATGTCGGGGATGCTTTTGACTTGATAATAGAGGACCTTGACTGGATGATTAATCTTCAGTCATCTAGGGCAAAGTTGTCATCATCTTCATTTGTCATAATCATTTTCTTCAGGAAGTTGAAAGGATTAACCTCCTGCCCAACACAAAGTAATAGTCATTGGCCACCATTTCTTTTGAATTAGTTTACATGTGACAACTCTGATACACTGAAGAAAGACTATGCATTCATGGATGGGGCGCAGGAATGAAGGAACTTGATGGTTAACAACTTACCGTGTTATGTTTCTTCTTCAAAGATTGTTCCAAAGCAGTGATTTTGTCTGCTGAGGCCTTCTCGTGCTCAGATAGCATGATCTTATCCTTCTTCTCTGAAGAAGCAAACAGTCAGGGATGATTGCATCTTTGTGTGAAAACATAGGTTTTTAAAAACAAAGTATAGTTGTGGTCACTGACTCAGTTGTTCATATCGTTTCATCAGCTTTCCCTTTTCTTCTTCGAATTTGGACATTGCAGCTGTCAAATTAATGAATTACTGGGTCAGTGAAAGTGGAAATGCATTTTCCTGGATAAGTCACTGTGACTTTCCAAGCTGGTCAATGTAATCCGTATAAACGAATTTTGTTAAAAGCTATGCTCTATAGGTGAAGTTCTACGCCAACCAAATGACTCTCCAACAACCTTGGCGACAAATGAAGCTAAGTCATAATGATTATCATCTACAGTTACTTAATATACTATCAATTCTGGCATCAAGCAGAATGAACCAACCTCGATGAAACACAGCTAGTTTGAAGGGAATGGAAAGAGATTGATGTTTTACCTTTTACTGCCTGAAGGTGTGCTGTTTTGTCTTTGTTAAATTTCTCAAAGATTTGTTCGAATTTTGCACCCTCCTCCTTCAAGGCACTTTCACACTGCATCCATGTACAAATACATCTCAGCTCGTAATTCGATGGAACACAACAATACAATCAATACTTATTTAAGAGGTTGAGTATTTTGAGTCTTTGACCTCTTTGGAACTCTTTGCCAACGATTTGGCAAAAGCTAGCCTGGGAATGAAGGAAAGGCGTTTAGAATTGTTAAGGTAAGTTCTTACTGTTAAGTGCAGATTATGAAGAAACAACATTCAAGATGGTAAGAAGACATGTAAAAAGATGGAGTAGAAGCAGTTTTTTTGTTTCTTTTTTCTAACCTATCCTTTTCAACTTTTGTCTTCATCTCATCAAACATAGACTGGACCTCTGAAGATAACCTGTTAATATAACATGGTAAAGAGTTTATTTGTCAATATAAAGAACGAGGCACACACTTCCTATTCCTCAAACAAATTTAACTGCAGCTAACATTAAATACCACCAGAAACTCAGAAATGGAAAGCTCAGTATCATCGGTTACAGCTGAGCTAATTATATACCGCCAGAAACTCAGAAAGCCATAAATGAAAATTTGGAGCACAAATGTCGATTGGTGAATGGATATCAGATCGACGTGAGTATTTTGAGATTTGAGCATATACCACAGTTGTTACCTAACAACTTTCAAACGGACGGAGCAGGTTTTTAACAAGTTACTGGAAATCTTCAGGTCAAGCAAGAAACAAGCATATGGAAAGATAATAACGACAAATCGAACTAATGCAGAAACAAGTCGCTATTCAATCATCAGATATTTGAAACTAAATCAGCAACTCGACACCTACTAATTAGCGATTGACGAAAACAAAGAAGACTAGAATATGAACCTCGAGATCATCTCATCGTGCTTCTTCTGATCGTCCTTTTGAGCTTTCTCCTTGATTTGATGCAAAGCGGACATGATTCCTTTAATTTCACTGAAAATTTACGAGCTACTCCACAATCAATAGTTTCATCATCAAACGAATTCTCAGTTACAAACAAGAAGTCGGAATAAAAGCTGTAACGAAAAATAGAAATACGGAGGACTAATAGTGAGGATTCAAAATTCAAAAGGCTGAGTTCGGTATACTGAAATTAATGCATTAATGCATGATAACATCTTCATCATCAAACGAGGTCTCAGGTATGAAGAAATAGATCGGAGTTGATACAGTAACAAAAAACAGAAGAAAGGAAGCTGAGAAGCGAGGATGAAAACCGACGATGAGAGTTCGTTATCCAGCAGGTCGGGATCTTCTCGTGCTCGCTTTTCCGATTTTTTGGCATTCATCTCCGGTTGCTTCACGCTGCTTCGGCGCTTCGCTGCGGACATTGCCACTCCTTCACCGCCAGCTAGGGAGAACAGATTTGTGGAAGAGGGAAAGAGACGAGAGTGGAAATTCACACTTGCGCCTTAATTTGAAACAACATAAAAATCTATACGGCTTACTGGGCCAAATATGGACCGAGCCTACCCGGATTGAGCCGATTGACTGGCCATTTCGAACTCTTAACAACATCTTCATCCCAGAAATTTAGAGTTTCTTTAACCATTTCTTATCTTAACAATAAAAATAAATGTCAGATTTGATTATAGAACCAAGGTGATGAGTGGAGAGAAGTATCTCAAGTAAGAAATTCAATCTGACAAGTTTCCTGCCCAACTCCACAAATCATAAATTTTATTTTTATTTTTTGCATAAATGTAGGGAGGTAAGTGGCTCTTTAATAATTTATATATAACAAAAATAATTGAAGAAACTTTGGTGAATTTTGGGATGAAGAAGAGAGGTTCTTAAAATATTTTTATGAATAAAAAATAAATAAAAATGTCAGATAAGAAACAATTTAAAGTATCTGGGATAAAGATGCTCTAAGCATATGTAGAAATGACGCTAAATGTAATGAAAACGGAATAAAATGGTTAAAGAAAAAGATAAACAATTGGATTATTTTTAGAAACAATTTGGTTTACTAGGCTTTTTTTAGTTTTGTGTTTAGTAAATATACCCCTTAAGAGAAGAGTGTGTAAATAAAGTTTGAGAATAAATACAAAAGGTTGGGGTATATTTACTTAATTAAAACATTAAAAAACCTAGTTACTACTATAGTTTTTCAAAAAAGCCTACTTACCAAAATTGGCCTTATTTTTATGTGTTAAAAAACTCTAAACAAATATAATTTTTTCATTGATTCATTATTTCGTTACGGGAATGAATTTTAGCGTTTCTAAATGAACCCTAAAAAAGTCCTCATATGGTTGTGCATATGGACCGTAAATTGACAACACCCTGGACCGTAGGCTGGACCGAAATCGGACTGTTACAGTCCGGTTTAAATTGTAATTCGGATTTGTACCTAAATTGTGCAGTTTTAAATATTTTGAACCAGACCGGGCCGGTTTGTACCTAAATTGTGCAATTTTTGTGAAGTTTTCCGGTCCAAAACCGGATCCGGACCGGACTGGACTTGACCGGACCGGATATTCGTAGTTTATGGTCCAATCCGGATTACATTTAATACAGTCCAAAACCGGACCCAGACCGTAACTAGGGTTTTCAATAGAACATGGACCGTACCGGTCCGGTCCGATTTTGCACAGCCCTAAGTCCTCAATCCTGATTAAAAAAATCGAAATCCTATAAAAATAATTGCTACTAAATTTCGAAGTATATGAAACCTAATGTTATAAATTTGTTTCAAAAATCACATAACATCTGATGTAGTTTTGCATTTTCTACTAAAATTCAAAATTAATTAAAAAAAATACTTTAATATTTTTTAAATATATAGTTTAGAATTAGTTATGAAATATCCAGTCACATATTTAATCATCAGATGTTCCGATGGGGTTGATCAAGAATAATACAGATGTTACGCTGGCATGAGCTTGGTTTTATTTTCAGATATTATCGAGGTATGTTAATAGTCTTCGCTATTTCCATGAATGATGGTGTTGTCGGCCCTCTTACTGCTGAGTTGTTTGTAATTCAATTGGCCCTTAATATTGCTCTTGATGTTAGTATTATTTGGGTAAAATGGGGGAGTAGGTATGTGTTTGTAACCATAAGTATTAATAGGGTCAGGGTATGTGTTTGTAACCATGAGTATTAATAGGGTCAAGTTAAAAACGGGTATAAACTAGATTACTCATGTTTTTTATAAAAAAAAAAAAGAGAAGATTATGGAAATTAAAAGATCATTAGCTCTTCATTTAATTATCAATTAATGTTGTTAAATCGGTTAACTATATATCTCTACAGTCCATTTATAATGGGAATGAATTTGTTTAGTCATATGTGATTGTTCATCCTCTCCGATCTACTCAGAATAAACGCTCAGGAAACACAAGATAAATTGTTCTAATGTACATATGATACTCATAAACAAGACATATGTGCACCCGTAGATGGTTACATCACACCCCATTTACCAAAAATAGAAGTAAGCATTTCATCACATCTCAAATACCAAATGTACACAAACTACAGATTTGATCCCAAATGTCAAATGTACACAAACTACGAATTTGATACATATAGAGTAAATTTGTTACATTTTTCTAGTGACATATACACATAATCAACATCACCTATCTACAAATGTACATAGAGTAAATTTGTTACATTTTTTGTTGTCTTCTTCGAAGATTTGTGAGAAATCGACAAAGAGAGCATACCTGGATCTGGGGATTGATAGAGACGAACCGAAATTTCGAAGAAGTCGACAATTGCAATTGTTAACTGAATGTACATGTTGAAAACGAATGTTAAAGGTTCGCTTGAAGTCGGATGTTGAAGATAAGGAATAAGTTGCAGAAGATACTTCCAGAATAAACCATCGTGCTTTCAAATGACGTCTTTGATTTGGTTATGAAGACGCATTAAATAGATTCTCAAATCTCAAATTTACAGTTACCAAAATCAAAGTAATCAGTTTTTTTGTAAGCATAATTAATATATTCAAATATTAATTTTTTTAATTATTATAATAACGGTCTAATTAACATCGTCTTAACACCTATTTTATTTTTTTTAATTATTAAATATTAGGGGCTTAGTTAGTTTGTAGAACCAAAAAAAATATGTTTTACTAAACTTATTCTTCTCTTATTATTTAAGTGATCCTAGATTCCGGTTGTCAAACTGCTGCTATTGATTCAATTAACTTAGGGATTATGGTGCTTTTAGCTTGTGGGCTCCTCCGATGGCATATTTTTGATAAATTTATGCGGTATTACTATTTACATAGAAGTAGAAGGTAAGCGAACAACAAGTTGCGCCGCTACCCCTTTTTGGATGGCAAAACCTAACCTCTTAAAAACAACATCTACAAATCTAGAGGATATAATATTACTATGCATAACTCTTTGCACCCTCTTGAGAATATCAACAGCATCGGCTGCAAAAAATCCAAACGTGTCAAAAGCAAATGGAAGAAAAACGTGTTGGTTTTCAACACATGCCCTTCCATGCTTGGCCACCTTAGCTGACGCCGCTCTACAAGCTGCCTGACCAACAACAAAAGGTTCGTTCCCCAATCCCACAAGCGGTGAGACCCCGTCAAATCAATACATGCATGCTTCCCTCCACTCCAACCGAACACCAAAACATCCGCTGGCCGCAATGTCGACCTTCCATCCCGCGGATCAGTCAAGAAGTTCACAGGTGCTTCTTTCTTTACAGAAATTCCGGCCCGTCTAAAGGTATCACAAAGAACATCACGAACCAGATCATGTCTATACTTGAAGCCAGGAAGTTCCTTACAATGTACAACATGCTCCCCAAAAGCATCCAACACCCTCCGACAATTAGGAATGGGGCAAACCTCACCAGCTGAGAAAAGCGGAATCATAAGTCGGTACTTGAGAATGGAGCGATACTCCACAGGGGACATGCATTGACCAAGTCCATCGATGGAAATGACAAGAAGAAAATCTTGGCTATGCGGCGCTTGCAAACATCCGAAAACTGCTTGTTGCTTATTAGTCATATCAAACCTCTCAACCATCTCCTGAACAATTTTACCAAAAAGAGCATCCGCCAAAATATGTTGGGGCTTAGGGGGGAAGGTGTCCTTACTAGTAAAGTTGGAAAGGTCGAACTTCGGGATAGCCACATGCAGGTCTTCTAAAGCTTTGTAAAAAACTGAATCCATACCGGATAGCCCACTGTCACGCAAGATATGGTCTTGGAGCACCCAAGACTGAGCTCTGGAGGCAACAAAAGTGTAAGAAGACGCCTCCATAGCAGAGTACAAACCGAGCCCTCCACGACGAATAGGCAAGGAAGCCAACCGCCATTGAAGATCCCCGAAAAAAGGACCCCCACAAACCACCATATCCTCAATCAACTCACGAAGTCCCGCGTCAAAACAAGATGCCGCATCCTTCACATGCTCTGGCTGACAAGTCCTCAGGCCAAAAAACATCTTCGCTACACCCAAACACGAACGAAGTAAGAGAAGCTCACTCTGCGGGTTCCTAAGCTGAGGGAGAAGACGCATCAACTCCAATGCCTTATCAGCTCTCTTCATAACCAATTCTTTAATAAAACCACTATCTCTACTTACAGCCCCTCCCAACAACTTCAAACCCAAAGATGGTCTCACAATATCTCTAGGGAATAACCCGTCTCGAAGCTTCGAACCATCACATGAAGGCCAAAATAACTCAGTTTTTTTAACATTCAACTCAAGTCCCAAATTCAGACCAACCTCCAAAATAATACCAAGTGCCTTAGCCACATCCTCCGATCGACCAACGATACCAAGCATGAAGAAGAGGCTTACAATTGTCACGGATAGTGTGCACAAGTGGATGCAAGACAAGCGCAAAAAGAAGTGGCCCTAAGGGGTCACCTTGCTGAACTCCTGTGGATGACCAGATAAATCTATCTCCCAAATACAATCGAGCAGGCTGACCATACAAAAACTCAACCCATAAAGAAATAGATGGACATCTTCTCCTCACCTCACGAAGCAATATTGTCCTATCAACAAGATTAAAAGCATTCGAGAAATCCACGGCAAGCATAGCAAGCGAACCATCATCATGTCGCTCGCTCAAAACCCTGTTGACACTATGCAAAATAGCTTCTGCGCCACCAGACACGCCTACTCCAAACTGAAAATCCGCTAGATAGGTTGTCATATCTTTACTCACCCCTTTCATGGCAACCTTAGAAACCAACCGCCTCCAAATAGTGCCAACAACAATGGGTCGAATCCCATTGTCAGGCTTCAATAATGGCGTAAGAGGAGCAGAAGCCACAAACTCCGCCAAACTCCCCGGACATCTGCCTCCCAACCACAGATTAACAACAAATGAGATCACTCGTAGAAGATCAACAGCAATAGCGGAACCATCCCCACACATAGCATCTAACACGTGTTGTGCCCTCAGACCATCCCTGCCGCAAGAAGTACCTTTGGGAAAGGACTTAATACACCTAAGAATCAAATCAACATCAGCAACAAAGGGAGATTTCAAAACCTCACATACCCGAGAAGGTGGAGACTTGAAGGGGTGCTTAGCCTCCAAAACCTTCACAGTCTCATCATCAAACGAAGCCACACTAGAAGAGGACAAAACCTTAACAACCGCCGTGAAATGTCCATCAGAGACCTTGCGAAGACACTGCTTGATATTAGGTCTCACTCTCTGTCTATCACCATCCGTTGAGGCGACCCTAGTAGTTGCCGAAAACCCATGCTCAGAATGGTCTAACAAACCCCGCACTAGCTTGTCGATACCGCCGTCCTCACCCCACAAAGCCAGAGACTGCATGATCCGCTGCTGTTGAATAGACTTTCTACTCCCTAATCTACTATCTCTCCTATTCGAAGGCCTGAACACTTGCAAAGTGCACCGAGGAAGAAGAAGCAACGCAACCCAAGCATCCACAGAACATGGCTCAGCGACCACTCTCTGAAGAGCACCCTTTAGAGCTTGAGAGAAAGCTAGACGACAGTTATGCGGGATACTCTTCACAGTAGTGATAGGAATGCGAAAAACTCTATCGAGCAAACCCGCATCAAAAACCAACCCTTCCTCAATAACCGCAACAGACAACTCTCCCACGACCGGCTTCGAGATACCCAAAATGTAGTTTCTTACCATTCCGTCCTCATAAGCAACACGAACGGAACCATCAGAGTGATGACATGCACGACTCAAAGCATGCATACTCATACAACGCCCGCATAACCACAACCCAAGATATGCCAAGGACTCCTCAAAAGCCACAAATACATCAAGGTTATTCTCAATAGTGTCGCGAATCACATTTTTGTTATCTTCGGAACAAAAATGTTGCCTTTTAAGATGAGAAACCAAACAAGAGAAACCTTTGCCCTAAGAGGACAATGAAGGAAACCTCTACCATCCGTTGTCATATCAGAACCGGCAATTCCTAGAGACATTTCATCAAACACGTGACGGACGACAATCCATAGGGTAAGAAGTCTATCTTCATGCCAAACTAGATCAAAAAAACCTCAAAAACATTTCATCGAACACTTGGCGGACGTAGATCAACCACCATTAAACCCAATCTATAAACGAACCTTCGATCAACTCTAATGAAAGCACCCATCGATCAGAGATTTAAGATCCGTTAAAAATCATATAATAATATCATCTCTTCAGATCAAATCATAGTATCAACCGCTTGTTTTCGGCGTCTTTCCTGGTTCTTACTGCACGGCGTTTTGTGTTTAGTTGGCTCCAATACGTTTTCATCATTAATCCTTTGTTTTTGTCCGACACTCTTTTTGTAATATAAGATTGATCACTATCTTGTTGATTTGGCGATACAAGTCCTGTTTGTTTTAACAAAACCTCCCTATTGAAATGAAAAGGTATTGAATACTTGTAAATATAGTTGGAGAAATTCATACAATTATATACATATTTCTACATTTCTTAATCCAAACACATGCATATATATATCTAAGATGAAAAAACTGAGCATTATAATATATAATATTGGGAAAATATATAGGTTGTTTATATGAACAAAATGTAAAGCTGAAAGTACTTGAAAGTTTTTTAAAAAATATAAACCAAATAAACAAAAAAGAAGCGAAACCATAGAAAGAAAATAGAAATATAGCATACGTGCAAAGTGTGAACTTTAAATAAATCACTCGAAATTTTGAAATAAGTAGTACCAAGTTAAAATTGTAGAAATCGTAGCATTCCCGGATTTTTTTCGAAAATAGGTAGGAAATTTATTTTATTTCTTATATTAGGCACGGATTAAAACTAATTACGAGAATAGGAAGTACTTTAGGTTCGAAGTTAAAACTCGCAGTTTTAACCTGCGAGTTTTAATTTTAATAATCGGAAATATAAACACATCGGCTCAATTGGTCGTCTTACCGAAGAATTGGCTTGAATTGGCTTTATTGAATCCGGAGATACAGGTTCTAGTCATAAGGCTTGCTAAAAAATGTGCGACCTTGGAATCGAACCTGCAACGCCATCGAACCTGGTGAGTAGTTGCTTGGTAACACTACCAATTGAGTTGTTATAACAATGTGAATCATATTTTCGCATATTCTACTTAAAACTCGCAGTTTAAAACTGCGACTTTTAAAAGACTCGTAGTTTTAAACTACGAGTTACCTCCGAGCCTACGGGAATTAGTCTTAATCCGTACTTAATATTAGGGGTGTGCACAGCCGGATATCCGATCCGATCCGGCTTATCGGACCGAATATCCGAATATATATTTTCACTATATTTCATTCCGGATCCGATCCGGCAAGCGCCGGATATCCGATCCGAAAGTCCCGGATCGGATCGGAAATATCCGCCGGATATCCGGCTGTAATTACTGGGATTTCCGGCTCACAATTATAATGTTTTAATCCTGTTTTTTTATCATTTCGAGCAGCTAAAAGATAAATCTGTACAAAATACAAATGAACTGTAAACATAAA
The DNA here is from genome assembly GCA_033239045.1 of Fagopyrum esculentum. Classification (NCBI taxonomy): domain Eukaryota; kingdom Viridiplantae; phylum Streptophyta; class Magnoliopsida; order Caryophyllales; family Polygonaceae; genus Fagopyrum; species Fagopyrum esculentum. The sequence continues at coordinate 128,078,040 of BSUD01000008.1, read as the reverse complement.
AACTCATATCACCAAAACTACATAAATAAATCCAAAACTTTTATCGTTTCATCGATATAAAGTTCAAAAAACAAACTTAAATAGGGTTCATATTACATCAAAAGTTCAACCAAGAAATAAATTCAAACACAATTTCGTGTAACATTATCGCACTTGCAAAGTCCTAATAATCAAAGTTTTCATCCATTACGAAACTCGGTTGCTCCGCAATTAAATCCTTCCTACCTACAGAGTTAAAACATACAACACATGTTACATGTTCAACTCAATCGATGGAAATAGCAAAATTTAAACATACACTATAATAGACTAATAGTAATAAACAAAGAAATAAACCTTCTTCTAGTTGCTCTAATGCTACTCAATCACTGCATCAGCAAGTATATTTAACAAAAACTATAGAAAAAAAACTTTGCAAACATTGTCTAGAACCACAAAAAATGGGTTGATTCTCAAGCTTCTCTAATGAAATAAACCTTCTTCTAGTTGCTCAAATGCTACTCAATCACTGCATCAGCAAGTATATTTAACAAAAACTGTAGAAATACAACTTTGCAAACATTGTCTAGAACCACAAAAAATGGGTTGATTCTCAAGCTTCTCTACCCACAAGTTCTAGCCATTGTTATTACAGAAGATAATAATAACAAATCAAAACAGTTCAAGAACAAAACAAAAAAAACAAAAAAAAAACCCTAGCTTCTTCTTCTATTTGACAGTAAATTAGATAATCCATGAATTTTACAAATCAAATGTTCAAGTTAAGATTATACCTCGAATATTCAATTGCCTTTGAAATCTGAACTTCCGTGGGACAAAAACTGCAAAACACGAACGAGTATCGACAACGTTCTTCCCTTTTAGCAGTTTTACTCGCTCAATTGATGTTTGACGCAACTTCTTCTTCCGCTTTAGTGCAGTGCAAGGGACGGGGAGCCGGAAAGGAGAAGCAGTCGAAGTATCGACGGCGACGCAACTTCTTCTTCCGCTTGACTCACTTTCACCTTCGTCGCTTTGAACGTTTGAGATTCGTTTGACGGCAGATTAGGGTTTTTTTAACTTTAAAAATTAGAAGGCCGCTGCTAGCCTGCTTGTAACTCTCCGTGACATAAAAGACATGACAAATATGCTGGCGAGGAGATTCGAACCTGTCTCAGAGTGTAACTCCGAAACACTCCAGCCAATTGAGCTACGTGTTTTGTATGAACATATTTAAAAATTATAAAATATATTATCGGATATCAGAACTATACCCCGGATATCCGAAGCACTATAATACTCATTCCGAATCCGATCCGGCGATCCGGCATACTTTTTCGGATCGTATCGGATTCGGATTAAATTCCGTCGGACTCGGATTTCCTCGGATCGGATATGTCGTATCTTCGGACCGGATCAACGGATCGGATTATTTTTGAACACCCCTACTTAATATAAGCAATATTTTTATCCCCTAACCGTTTTTTTCCCCAAAGTGACCAAATTACGACACTGAGTTTTACTGTAATCCAACGTCACCCTCCGGTCCACGCGGCCATTAAGCTTTTAACTTTTAAGCCAATCGACGTTTTTCAAGTTTCACTTATTACGTTCACACGTTTAAAAAGAAAATAAAAATAAATTTAAAATTTGATGTGGATGGTCTTCTCTACCCTTGCCCCACTACTCTCACCTTCGGGGCTCTCTCTTCTGTCTGACGCTCCTTGTCGGCCACTTTCCCGTACCAGTTATCCAGCGCAGACCGCCATCGGAGCTCCCTTGTAACCTCGTCCAATCTTCAATTGCGCCAATTTCTGGTTTGTATCTAGTGATCTATCCTTCCAATTTGAAATTTTGATCGTCTGGGGTGTATTTGCTCATTTTATTTCTTTCTGCTTTTGTTTTCCGTGTCAAATAGAGGATGCAATTGTTATGCTAGGAATCTTTTTGTTGCGTTTTAGATCATCAGTGTGAAAAGGACGAGTTGTATTAGTTGAATCACCGTAAATTGGCTGTTCCACCTGCAGATTGGGGATTTATTTCTTATCAGTATATATTTGGTTGCAGGTTTTAATTGGATTGTTTTAGATTCGAAATGAACCCCGATCGTTGCTTGAAACTGTTTTCTCTGTGATTGGGGTTCTTGTTATATATAAAGTACTGTGTAGGCTAGTGGCTACATCCGAATCTTCACAATCTTTCCTTAGAAAATTGATATTTGGCTAAAAATGTCTCAGTTCAGAAGTTTGTGTCAACCTTGTTCCCTCAAGTTCTAGCGAGATCCTAAGAGCATCTTCATTTCACGTTACCCATCCTAGGTTTATGACGTTATCTTTTTTGTTACAACAAAGAATATTTGTCAGATTTGTTTATAGAGAAGTTCTCTTTACTCTAACCTTGATTCTCTCCTCAAAACTGACACATTTATTAGTTCTTTGTTTCTTAAATGAGTAAAAAAAACTCACAATATATGCGATGAAGATGCTCTACCTACCCTTGCTTTAAGATACGAATACTATGATGCATTGGGAAACAGTACTTAAATTCGAGTTGAAGGGAGATCTTTTCCTGCATCTGATAGCAAATTTTGTGGCATATCTATTACTGGATCAGGAACTGCGATGCATCATGCCTAACTAAAAGAATAAATAAGCTTTAGCCTTTATGGAGTCTTATAATAGCAAAATCATCTAGACACCAGTACTTAAATTCAAGTATGAAGCCTTCGTTTCTCCTCTATACTGTTAGGGTCTTCCCGCTTTTAGTATAATCTACAAGCTCTTTGAGTATTAAGAGATGCCTCGTCGCTACCAATTCTGCAAATCCTTGCTATATGCTCCTCAATTATATCATATATATTGACTGTATTAAACATTCTACAGGTTATTGCAGTCTATCATCCTCAAATGAGACTCTTTACCACAGTTTTTAGCTGACGAGTGGAAACAAGTGTAGAGCATAATCCATGGCGTTTAAAAAATTATTTAGCCGGAAGGCAAAACCAGTGTCACCCGTGCCAAGTAACAACACAGACAACATCAGTGGCTGTTTTGATTGCAACATCTGCTTAGACTCCGTTCGTGATCCAGTAGTTACCCTCTGTGGCCACCTTTATTGTTGGCCTTGCATTTACGAGTGGTTCAATGTGCAGAGTACCACTCTTGCTTCAGATGAGCATCCACTTTGCCCTGTTTGCAAGGCAGAAATATCTCAGACAACCGTTGTTCCACTCTATGGACGTGGTCAAACACCAAGTCACCCTGGAAACAGACATGGCATTGAGCCACCTTCTGTACCCCCGAGACCTGCAGCCTATGGTTCAAGAGAAATGTTGAGTGCTAATACTCCTCAGCCAAGTCACCAGGTTCCATTCCAGAACCCATATCCAGGTGGTGGTAGTCAGTACTACCCTCAGCCAAATCAACAACTTCCACCAGCAAACGCTGTTCACCCAGTATTGGAGATGCTTGCAGAGATGATCTACGCACGAGCATTTGGAAACTCTAGTCGCAATCTGTACTCAATCGAAAACGTGTACCGTCATGCAGTAAATCCCAGACTGAGACGACGGGAGATGCAAACTCACAAGTCTCTTAACAGGATGTCACTCTTCTTTCTCGGCTGTATCATTTTGTGCCTATTCCTTTTCTGATTCTCAGAAATTATGGTATCACCCTTATATGCCAGATATGTGCGCATCCTGTATAATGATCGTTTTATGAACTTGTGAAATCTCGAGATCAAGCTTTGGTTGTATTTTTCTATTAATTTAGACTATTTAGTGTGTGTGCATTTTGGGGGCTGGACCGGAAAACATCGTTGGACCGGATATTCCAGTTTGACCAATCCGTCAAATTTTAAAATGCATATGAAATATTCTCAAACTTTGTCCTATATTTGTGACTTGAGTAAGGACACATTCAAAAGAAAATAGAGGAAATGGACTCGAGTTGGCCCAGTCCAAGCATTCGGCCCAAATATTAATTTGTTTCAAACTTAAAAAAAAAAGATTTATAGCAATTGACATTTTTGCAGGTCAACTTTTTTTCCCCTTCCAATTTGACTTTCCCAGCCGAACTGGAGCAGGGTCAAATATAGTCATCATTGCTCTAAAATGTAACATTTCTTTTCTTGTATGGTTAGTTAATCATTACCGTTTTTAATCCAGTTTTGGTAAGGGGACACGTGAATCATCATAAGCTGGAGATTGATTTAATTTATGACCTAAATCTAAATATATATCTATTCTTTTGATTTTTTTTAATGGAACTCTAGTTCATGGATCAGTTTTTAAAGTTGATTGCCGTAGATGTGCAATCCGTCTCAAGTGTGAAAACAAATGATGTTTTTGACAACCTTACACAGTAGGACAGAACTAACAAAATTAATGTGTTTTCCCAATCACTTTCAAAGTTATAGCTATCCATGTCAACGACGAGGTGTGTTTTAAATTTTGGACATTTTCAGTACAGCTTTTTATCTAAAGAAGAAGAAAAATATTGAACAATTTTGATAACTAGGCCTTTTTAAGAAATAGAGTAGTAATTAGGCTTTTTAATGTTTTAATTAAGTAAATATACTCCAACCTTTTGTATTTATTTTCAAACTTTACACACTCTTCTCTAAAGGAGTACATTTATTAAACACAAAAATAAAAAAAGCCCACTAAACCAACTTGTTTCAAAAAAAAATATTCTCATCTAGGCATAGTACCAAGTACCAACAATCAAGTACCAAAAAAATTCAGTTAAGAGATTTTTACTTGTTTTTTTTTTATTACAAGAATGTAATATGAAGTAGTGTAGAGCATTAAATTTAAGTCCCCATAACATTTAATTTTACCAAAGGGTGGGGGTGTCCATCAATAAACACAAGTTTATTAAATAGGATGTGTTTAGAAATTACATAATTAGTATTTGTTTTGATAAAATAAATCAAATACTTGAATATATAAATTAGTGTTTTATAATTAAACATATTATACACTACAATTCTTTCTTTTTTTTTAAAACTCGTATTTGAATATGCACCGGTGTATAAGGACATGCATAAAAAAACACACCCATAAATTAATATTACATAATCAATTGTCTTTAGCATTTGGTTTATCGGAGTACAAATGTGACTTAACTGTTAAGTTTAGGCAGCGGAGCGCATGTGGGCTCTCCCTCTCACTGTCTCACATCACGGGTCAACTTAAATGACACACAAGAAGAAGGTAAAATCTTGAAAAGAGTTGGACCGGAGATAGGGGACGAGCTTGGGGAATTGTAGCGCTTTATAAACTCCAAATCCAATTAAGCAAATTAAGAGAGTCAGCAGTTGGAAAGTTGGCATCAGTGCATCACAACCTCAACAATGCTTCGCTTTCCCTCTCCTCCTCATCTTCTTCGTCTCCTCGTGCTCACCGTCTTCTCTGCTCTCACTCCCTCATCTGCTCGACCTGGTAATCACTATTTCTTAATTATTCAACTGAAACCTACTGCCGCGCTTTGATTTGCATGTTTGAATTGATTTTTCTGTTTGAAATTCTGGTAATCGAGTTACTGTTCGAGTATTCGATAGATCTGCTGATTATACTGCGTAGATTGCTAGATGCCTACCGCTTAGTTTGGAAAACAGTTCTCAAGTTCTTGTAACCTTGTATTGTTTTTGAGATGCAAATGTTTAATTTGTTATTTTTTTAATGAATCGCTTGTTCAGGTTGGGGCTAATTCTGTCTCAGTTCAATTAACTTCAGTTTCAATACTTGTGTCAGACCGTCGCTTATGAACTAGACCTAGTTTTCTCTATAGAGTGAATAGAATTGCTGTCTTTGGTTAATGCTGGCTTGATCTGAATTTAGTCCTTGAAAAATGGCTTTAGGAATCGATAAAGCCTAAATCCGCAGGTATAATGTTTTCCTCTGTTGTAGTGCTGCAGATTTGCTTAAAACCGCAGTTTGAATGCTTCCATTAGGTTGCACAGTTCATTACTTTAGTTTTTTCGATCAACTATGATGCATTTGTAAGTGATAAAACATTCAACTGACATTCACTTAACAGCTTTGGAAGTTGGATTCTTAACACCAGGTCTGGGGGAGTTGAACATTCACATTGCATAATAGAAGATGAAACAAATAATAGCTTGGATATTTTCCAAGTTTGCATTTTAAGTTGAACTATGAAATGTGAAATCTGCTAATTTCAATGTGATTTCATATTTGACAATATTATGTTTTTTTTGTTTATATAACAGCACCATATGCAATGCGATTAAGTTGCGGAGCTTGGAAAAATGTACATACAGCTCCAACTAATACATTTTGGCATAAGGATTTTTCTTATACGGGAGGTGTGCCGACCAATGCTACTCGTCCTAGTTTCATCACTCCTCCTCTAACTACCCTCCGCTATTTTCCTGTGTCCGAGGGTCCAGAAAACTGCTATAATATCAAGCGTGTGCCTAGAGGACACTATTCAGTAAGATTATTCTACGGATTGGTTGATGATCCTAATTTTGACCATGAACCTTTATTTGATGTTTCCGTTGAAGGCACTCTAGTTGACTCTTTAAACGCTGGTTGGAGCACCCAGGATGCTCAACAAGTATTCACTGAAGTCCTAGTCTTTCTCACTGATCATACAGCATCACTTTGCTTCCATAGCACTGGTCATGGTGACCCAGCAATCCTTGCCATCGAAATCCTTCAAGTTGATGATAAAGCATACTACTTTGGCCAACAATTTGGTCAAGGATCGATTTTGAAGAGAGTGAAAAGGCTTACCTGTGGTGCAAGAAAGCCCAAGTTTGATGCAGACTACAATGGGAATCCATGGGGCGGTGATCGATATTGGAGCCCTCTTAAAACATTTGGAAAGAATGCAGATAAAGATATTTCCGTCGAAGGTACCATCACCAAGGCTTCACTTGCCCCAAACTTTTATCCAGAAGCCATTTATCAAACGGCACTGGTTAGTACAGATCCTCAGATAGATTTAGCATACACAATTGATGTGGAACCTAATAGTAACTACTCAATTTGGCTGCACTTTGCGGAGATTGAAGAGTCCGTCACTAGTGTTGGGCAAAGGGTATTTGACATTTTGATAAATGACAATGTTGTCTTCAAAGCTGTTGATGTTGTGAAAATGACTGGGGGCACTAAAAATGCATTAGTATTGAATACAACTGCTGCCATTAATGGTCGAACTTTGACGATAACACTACATCCTGTTAATGGAAGCCACGCTTTAATCAGTGCCATTGAGATCTTCCAAGTCATCGTGACCGAGGCTAAAACTTTAGCTAGTGAAAGTACGTGATCAAACTCTTCAGTTTAATTAATTATTTTCATTCAGTCTGATATGATGGAATTGATTCTCTTGCCTCAATGCTAAACTAAATACATATCTTCTCCTATTGCAGTCCAAGCTTTGCAGTCAATCAAGAGTGCATTGCAACTACCTCACCGGCTTGGGTGGAATGGCGATCCATGTGTTCCCCAACAGCATCCATGGGGTGGGGCAGATTGCCAATTTGACAGTTCTACGGCGAAATGGTTCATTGATGGACTGTAAGGACTTACCGCATGTCCTTTCTCTACGTTGGAATAATATGTAGTTTGCCTTTTATTTTTACATTCATCGAAATGATTGCTAAGTTTATTCTTTGATTGCCAGTGGTCTTGACAACCAGGGGTTACGAGGTTACTTGCCGAATGCCATTTCTCGACTGAGTCACCTGCAGAACATGTGAGTAACTCATACTTCATGAGGCATTGCTTTTATGGAGATAAATTTGGTTCTTGTTCTTGAACAAAACCAGGAACCCTATAGTTTTGCTATACTTCTATATTTTCCATCTCTTAGCGCTTTTGAATTAGTTATGTGTTCATTTTAATTTTTTAACATTTATTTAGATAAACTAATTGTTTTTACATACACCCTAAAATGACATATTGATCATTGTTTTCTCAAATTGGCTTACAATGTTGCATTTTCAGAAACTTGAGCGGGAACAGCATCTATGGAGTAATTCCATCATCTCTAGGATCAATTAAAAATTTGGAAACCTTGTAAGTGGATTGTCAACCCCATACTTCCTTATTGTAGTTATAAAACACGTTGTATATTTGTGTATAATTCCATGCCAAATTATCTGTTTTCAAGTGTTCAATGTAAAAGTTGTATGCGTCTCTTGTTGATCATACAAACATAAAGGTCTTAACAAGTGAGTGAGTTTATCTTTGATTTCAATGAAAGGTTGTAGTAAGGTAGTTGAATTAGAAATAGGACATATGTTATGCTTACCCTGTTTCATTATTGATGGTGTTCTTACCATGTATGATGTTTCATGAAACACTGTACCATATTGTTTTGTGTGTAGGGATTTATCTTACAACAAATTAAATGGTTCAATTCCAGAGGGCTTGGGACAATTGAACTCCTTGCGGCTTTTGTAAGATTGTACTAATTGCCTTAAATGCTTTTACCATCAAATCACTAATAAATCGGCTTACTTTTGGTCATAATGTTGCAGAAATCTTAATGGCAACAAGCTTTCCGGAAGAGTGCCAGTTGCACTTGGAGGAAGGCTCTTGCATAGAGCCAGCTTCAAGTAAGTCATATTACCTCTACCGGCTCTACGTGTATTTTAGTTAAAAACATGAAACCCTCAGTGCTAATACACAACTTTTGTATTGATGATATCAGCTTTACCGATAACAATGGTCTTTGTGGTATACCCGGCCTTCCAACATGCGGACCTCATCTCTCGGTTGGTGCAAAGTTGGGTATTGCATTTGCTTCATGTATAGCATTATTGCTTGTGATCCTTTGTACAATTGTATGGTGGAAGAGGCGCCAGAACATTCTCAGAGCCCAGCAAATAGCTGGTAAATAATTTTTCATCTTATTATCATCCTTTAGAGGGATCCATTTATAGTAATTAAGAAATGTCAAATAATCTTCTAGCTCAACTAATTTTAACTTGGCCATGAACTGTGGGTTGAAACTTTTTTACGAAATTACTTACCTTGGTCATATCTTTGTGTCCAGCACGAGCTCCTTATGCCTCGAAGAGAACCCAATTTTCACGTGATGTGCAGATGACCATTCAGCCTCGAACTGCCTCTGAAAACGGTCCAAGCCTCCTATCCTGAAAAATCACAGAACTTCAAGTTATAGTAAGACTTGCATTATTTTCCAACTGGATTCCCGGATTCTCCCAATCAGGAAGTTAAAGCCCCGAAGGAATTACAGGAAGGTTGGTACTACTACTACTACTGCCTTGTGTTATTTGACCCTCTGGGAATGCAGTTTGATTTGGAAAAGTTGAAGAAGCATCTAATATCTCCCTTATATGCTGTATATTATACAAAGATCGTACAATTTGTACATTGTTTGAAGTCAATTTCCTGGGGGTGATGTTAACAATTTAGCATGCACAGTAGAAACTAACTCATAGGAATCAGGAAGGTGATAGTTTGATGTTTGCTCGGCATGAAGTTCAAGTTAAGCTTAGAACTGTTTTGAAAGAAGGGTCTTACTATAGCTTAATAAATGATTTTGATTTTTCAATGGCTTTCATGCTATTGGTTCTTTTGTGTTTGGTACGTTCTCTATGATGACCTATGTGATTAGAATGTATGTTTGATCAGTGTTGGTTGACGGTATCTACTGTCATGATATATTATGGGTTGAAATCTGATTATCATATCGTACATATATAGATATAGAATAAATATGATGGACGGAAACTAGAGTGTGACGTTTATACGCACTGTGGGAGGTCTCATTTGATTGAATGATACACAGATGAATGGAAAATGATAGGGAATATATGAGAGAGTAGGGAGTGATCGATAATGCAGGGTAGGTAGGAAACCAACTCATTACATACATCCAGTTTGAAACCAACTCATTCAAACTCTAGTTAATAGGCATTCCTCTTACCGTATCACCAACTGGACTAGTCTTTTTTGGTGTTTTAAAAACAGAGTATTATTTTCAATTCACTTTACTATAATGTTCGTAACTCGTCCATAATGTATTGTTCATTGTGCACGAATAAACATTGATCAAAGCAAATGAACATGGTTGAGAGTGCACAATCTTATGCTTTGTAAATTTGGTGGGTGAAGATCACAAGAACAAACCCGAAACCCAAACCCGAAAACCCAAAACCCGAACCCGAACCCAAAAACCAAAAAAAACAAAAAACAAAAAACAAAGTGTATGATCGTGCAATGCGCCCCTTGAATATTATACACGATCGTGTACCTCTTTTATAAAAAATAAAAAAACGTGTGTTCGTGCAATTAAGAATCACATTTTGACAGGTGACGAAATCAAAATTATTGTTTATTTATGAACAAATGTTTTTTTAGAGGTCATTCGGTAAAAAAAAGAAAATAGTGCGTTAAAATCGCTAATAACTATATAAATCCAAACTCATGCCATTGAATTATTACACAATTTCATTTGTGGATGCCAACTCTACACTTAATACATAAGTTGGTGATGGGGTCGAAATTAACCCATAATCTCGTTCAAGAAAAGCGAGCAAGTATAGTGAAATACTGAAAAGTGAAATTTTATATATATTTAAAGTCTCGCTTTGACCACAAAAAAAAAAAAAGTGAACATGTATAAAAATTTGGGATGCTAAAAAAAATTTACAAAAGTTTTGTATGTCAAAAACTTTGAACACCAAATAAAGTATATTATCAAAATGGTGGTTAGGGAAATTTAGAAGATTATGTTTTGTATCTGAATGGTAAGAAGATTGTGTTTAGACGAATGAGAGAGACTTGTCAGTGAATACTGAATAGGGAGGACCAACAAAGGAATGACAACCAACCAAAGCAGCAGCCGCGGTTTCCCATGGGACCCACGTGGGTCCCCTCAGGCTCTGCTCATTCTGCGGCTCCCGGCCTTCTCCATTTCACACGCGGCTTGAAACATTCATGTCTTACTAAATTATAGGGGCAAACAAATTTCGCAAATTCCGGTCCCCATTCAATACGACGAGTTTCATTTGAAAAATAAAAATCTCGTCTCATTTCATCCCGTAAAATAATTTATTAAGGGCCCGTTTGGTTCCAACTCCGGAATCGGAAACGGAATGGAAACGAATTTAGTCCATATGTATATCATTATTCATGAAATTTTGTGGAATCATTCCTTGTGGATTAATACAAAATGCACTTGTTTTCCCACATTTTGTTACCCTATAGGGTATCAAAAGTAATCAAACTCTACTACAATTCCTTCAAACCACAAAGAATTCCAAAAACTTTCATGAACTATAGTATACATATTGACTAGATTCGTTTCCATTCCGTTTCCGATTCCGGAGTTCAAACCAAACGGGCCCTAAAAATGTATAAACTCATCGTCCAGTAATGTTTTTAATGATTATATTCAATGATACGTCGTTTATTTAAAAAAGTTCTAATGATCATTTTTTATAGGCTACTTATTCTAATTTTAAAAAAACACTAAAGTTTGTCAAACAACCGCTAAAGTCACCTCGAGTATTATCACTTATTTACAAAATTATCATTATATTTAATTAAAATTTAATATGTAATTTTAAAATTTTAATCACTTATAATATAATTTTTTAACCAAGATTTTTTTTTTACCATGTATATTATTCACGAAATATATTATTTTGAGTTATATATTTTAACGAGTTCACTATCATCTATAAAACGATCCGACTCGAGTATACCACTTTTTCTCTCTTTTTTTTTAAAAAAAACTTATTACGGTGATATTGATGCTGACATGATAAGGCTATTGTCCTGGTGTTGTTACGAAACAAATATCATTTGTTAATTATTTTCAAGTCAGTGATTTTTCGTTCGTTTTGTTTTTTGGAGTTAAATCATTTTCAAATATTTATATATTTTGAAAAACATAAAATTTAAGCATGGCTATAAATTAACTGTAATATGTTATTCACTATCTTCTATGAAGCGATCTGACTCGGGTATATCACTTTTTTTCTTTGTTTTGTTCTGAATATTTGGAAATTTTTAACATAATTGTAATATGTTATTATGGATATTTGAAAACTTTAATGTTTTTGCATTCTACGTATGGTATAACAAGATATTTTTGTGGATAAAACATAAAATTTAAACATGACTATAAATTAATGGTAAGCGGGATTAAACCGATTTTGCCCGATCTCAGCCGGGATAGGACCCGGTGAATTCAATCTAAAATATCAAGGCATGTCCCGATCCCATCCCATTTAAAATAGTCGGAACGAGACTAGGATGACCTCAATCCCGTTCTATCCCGTCTCATGCCCACACCTAATTAACATAGTGAAAATGATTTTTAAAAATGTTGTGAAAATGATTTATTGTTGAGACAATATATATATTGATTAAATCCATCGTAAATTAGTTATAGAAAAACAGTTTTTAATATAACTTGTTATTGTTACAAAAGTATTTTTTTCAAAAATAAAGATATTTCTACACAATCATTGTTCTAGATGATATTAAATACTTACTTATATGTTCTCAATTTCTATAGTCGTATTAATTTGTTAAGTCATATTACCTATAATTAATTTTAATATAGATCAATATCCGACACGTAAAATCAATAATATAATACATTTCAATAAAATCCTATATAAAAATAATGGTAGAATAGTAAATAATATTTTGAAAATAAGAACAATAATTTAAAAGATAGATAAAATTATTTTTTATAAGGTTTCACTAACACTTTTTTTTTGGTGTGAGATTTCACTAACACTTATGACATGTATTATGAATCAAATTTTGTTGGGCAAATTTGCTAACTAGGCTTTATTAAGAAATAGGAATACAAAGTAGGCTTTTTCATATTTTCAATCAACAAAATATACCCCAAATCCATATTTACCGTTCAAGGATAATTAATTACCATAATAATCAGGTAAATCCCCAAATTCTCTCTCTTTTCTGTTACAAGCAAAGAAACCAAATCTCGTTTCTTCTCCTCCTCTCTCGATCTCGATTCCGATCTCAAAATCCACTCTTCTCCTCTTCTCGATCTCGATTTCAGAATCCAATATTCTCCTCCTTCGATCTCGCCCTTCTCGCAAGCTTCTCTGGTATCACAATTACTTTCTCTCTTATCTCTCACAATCGACATCGATCGAGTAATCTTCTCTCGTATCAATCAAACAAACACCAGAAACGAATACAACGCAATCGATTTGGGATCCAAGACTTCAAATACCAGAATTCGCTTCGATCTAACAGGTATCTCTTTAACAATATTCTACTCTCTCTCTCTCGACATCTTCTTCAGTATTATTCTGGTATTTTGTTCACCATTGTGACATTTTAATCAGATTCTTGTATTTCTGGTATAAGGTATTGACAGATTTGATTTTGTTTTAAATTATGTTTCTAGTATGTTTCTGGTATGAATGAGTGTGTTACGATTCTGGTATGATCATTGTTGCTAGTTTGTTTTCTTAATTCTGATATGAAAAAATGAGTTCTGGTATCATTAATTCTTTGGTATTTATGTTCTTGTGCATAATTCTGGTTTACTTCAACGTCTGGTATACTTGAAATTCTGGTATTTGTGGTGTTGTGCATAATTCTGGTATGAATTAATGAGTTCTGGTATAATCTCCTTTGTAGTATGATAATTATCTTTATGGTATCATTAATTCTGGTATCAATCAATGAGTTCTGGTATACTCTCTTTTGTAGTATAATAAATGTTTTTCTGGTATCATTAATACTCTAGTATTTGTGTGTTATGAATAATTCTGGTATGAATTAATGAGTTCTGGTATGAATTAATGAGTTCTGGTATAATTTCTGGTATACTTTAACTTCTGGTATACTTTAACTTCTGGTATTTGTGGTGTTGTGCATAATTCTGGTATACTTTAATTTCTGGTATTTGTGATGTTGTGCATAATTTGGTATACTTTTAACTTCTGGTATCCTTATACTAGTTTTTTTTCTGGTATATACAGAACTTGTTAGCCATGGCTGAGTTACAAATTGTAGTTTTTATTGTGGAGGAGAGTGGAAATCTGTGGGAAATGAATGGACATATTTAGGGGATAAAGTAGTGTGCAAACCCATAACTGTGGGAGATCCAGTTAGCATACCAGAAATTAGGATGTTGATTGCCAAACGTTTTCAAGTAGATGAGACACTGAACAAATTGGAACTTACATACAAGAATACATTAAATAAAGCGTTGCAACCGTTTGATATTGAGACAGTAGAAGATTTCGAGGATTTTGTTGAAGTTAATCAAATGACTCAACCATGCTGGAGTGTGCCATTGTGTGTGAGATTAAAGTCTACAACTATTATACCAGAAATTGAAGAAATTAATGAATATCATCCACACACTGCCATTGTTCTTGCTCCTAGTGTGACTGAAATAGAAACAGAGAATAGCTATGCAATCACTGAAGTTGAACCTGAAGAAACTCAATGGGGTCTTAAGCTTGGACAAAAGTTCAAGGATAAAAACGCAGTGAAAAGTGCATTGTGTTTGAATGCTGTTGCCGAATGTACACAATACAGAATAACAAAGTCTATCAAGCTTGCTATTCTTGCGCGATGTCTGGATAAAGATTGTAAGTGGCGTGTGCGGTTCTCAAAAATCAAGAAATCGAAAGTGTTTACACTAACAAAGTATACCAGAGAGCACACTTGTTCATTCCATACCAGAAGAAATTATCGCAGAAAGGTCTCATATCCTGTCATTGCTGAAATAGTTGCAAAAATGTAAGTCCATTCCTTATTATCACATATAATATTCAATTCTATATTTTTTTTCTTCCATTCTGGTATGTAATACATTCAAATCATATTGTTTATGTTATTCAGGTATGCTAATACACATAAACTCCCCGAGCCTAAGACAATTATTGGAATTTTGAGAAACGAGCATTGCTTAGAAGCTAGCTACTGGAAATACTGGATGGCACAAGAGGCTGTCAAGGACAATATAAGAGGAACAAATGAAGAGAACTACAAGGGTGTGCCAGTGTACTTACATCGATTGCAAGAGGCAAATCCGAACACTATTGTAGCACTGCAATTGGATGATGAAAACAAATTCAAGTATGTCTTCTTTGCTTTGGGACAATCAATCAAAGGATATTCAGTAATGAGAAAGGTATTATCCTTCTTCTGGTATGTAATAAAGTTATGCCTCTGGTATTATAAATTATGCATGAATGATATAGATTCTGGTAGTTATGTTGTGTTTCTGGTAAGCAGTAGAATTATCGTTCTGGAATGCTCTTTTCTGGTTTGTATAACCAGTGTCTGGTATTGTTAGATTCTGGTAAGCAGTAGAATTATCTTTCTGGTATGCTCTTTTCTGGTTTGTATAACCAGTGTCTGGTATTGTTAGATTCTGGTAGTTATGTTGTGTTTCTGGTAAGCAGTAGAACTATCTTTCTGGTATGATCTTTTCTGGTATAGTATTATATATATTTGAACAATTAAGTGTCTGATATGACTATTATCAATTTCTGGTATACCAGAAAACTAATTGATTTTTGGTTGTTGTTGTTTAAGGTCATATCAGTTGACGGAACATTTTTAAAAAGACGATATGGTGGGGTGTTATTGCTTGCAACAGCACAAGATGCAAACCAACAAATATACCCCCTAGCATTTGCAATTGTTGACCGTGAATGTGATGACTCGTATGATTTCTTCTTCTATCATATACACAAGTTTGTCCCTGATACCGAGGAACAACTATTTATATCGGACATACACATGTCAATCAAGAATGGTATTGCTAAGCACTACACAAAAGCATCTCATGGATTTTGCATGTACCACTTGAAAGGGAACATCAAGAAAAAATCAACCAAGAATATAGTTCAACAAATGTTCGTGGATGCGGCTAGGTGCTACAGAAAGGATAAGTGTCTTCAACTGTTTGAAAATATAAAGATGGTATGCTTATTCTGGTTTTTATTATTTTCTGGTATGCAATCACATTATGCTTCTGGTATTTCAATCCTGGTGGTTTATTTTATTTCTGGTATTGTCCTTTATCTCTCATTTATAGTGTTTCTGGTATGAATGTTTCTGGTATGAACGCAAGTTAGGTTTGTCGTATGAAAATTATAGTTTCTGGTATTAAATTTAATCTCTAGTATGAATTCTGGTATGCTTTTTGTGATTGTTTCTGGTATCATACATGATTGTTTCTGGTATCATACATGATATGTTTCTGGTATTCAACAATATTATTGATGATCAATGATTATGGTATTACCTTTTTCTGGTATTGAAACATGTTAGATGTATGGTATGTTTTTTCTGGTATTGTATATAACTTCATGTGTACCTGCTAATGTTTGTAGGAGAAGGTAGTAGTTGCACAGCTATTGGAAGAAATTGGATTTGCTGCTTGGTCCCGAGCTTTTTGCAACGCAAAACGTTACAACATTATGACAAGCAACAATGCAGAATGTATAAATAGTGTACTGTGTGATGCAAGAGATTATCCAGTGCTTGCCCTCATTGATGTTATCAGACAGACAGTGGGTAGATGGTTTGCAACGCGAAGACAAAGTGCTGAATCATGTACAGAAATGACAACACCAAACGTTGATGCACTGATACAAGCTAAATATGGAGAGGCAACAAAGTATGGATGCTATGTGCTTGATGCGAAAAGGCTGTTGTTTGAGATACAATGGAACCAGGAAAGGGAAGTTGTGTGTTTAGTGGATAGGAGTTGCACTTGCAAGGAATTTGATATTGAGGAAATACCATGTGTTCATGCAATAGCTGCAACAAAGATGGTGAAAATGAATCCGGCTTCTCTGGTAAGTAAATATTACAGCACTGAATATTGGAACACTGCATATGAGGAGACAATATACCCAATTGTAGATCATGAGCATTGTGAGATTCCAAGTTGCATTACATCTATTGAATGCAACCCTCCAATAAAGAGGAAGAGAACAGGAAGATTGCCTAAAGCTAGGATACGGGGATCAATGGAAGGAAGCAAGAAGAAGAAATGCAGCTGCTGTGGCAGGATAGGCCATAACAAAAAAACTTGCCGAAATCAACCAATGGAGAAAGAATGAAGACACATACCAGAAATAATAATTTTGCTTATTTGTCATTATCAGATATGTAGAAAACAGTTACTATATAACTATATGTTTGTTTTATGTGTAAATGTCCACTTACCAGAATCAAAACAATAGGTAATAACAAAAACTAAATAAAAAAACTCATACCAGAATTAAATAAAAGTATACCATTACGCTATTTACATGAATACCAGAAAGCATAGGAAAGAAAATCACAAATTGAATGTTTCTGGTAAACAAATAATCATACCAGAATCAAATATATGAAACAAACTACCAGAAACACATACCAGAAACACATACCAAAAATACAAAAGCAATATATCATACCAGAAAATCACAAAATAAACGTTTCTGGTAAACAATTACTCATACCAGAGGCACATATGTGAAAAACAATCATACCAGAAGCATAAAAAATAACAAAGAAATACCAGATATAATCATACCAGAGGGATTTAATGAAATACCAGAATCCAAAATAGCAACATAAACACTTCTGGTAAAGAAACTATATTAACATAAACACTTCTGGTAAATAGCAACATAAAAACTTCTGGTAAATTATATTACAAAAGAGTTAATATATTACAACAGAGTTAGTCAATACCAAAGTACAAGTTTAGCAAGAGTCAAATACATCATTTTGGACAGATTAAGTTTCAAAGGGACTCGTGGGGTTTCACCCACTCCCTATGGTACAAAATAGAACAGAATTGTTCCCTGAAAGCTGGAACCCATTCTTGACATATATTTGACAAATCAGTTCGTCCAGACGACAAATACTGAATGTGCTTGATTGTGAATACACCACAGCTTCCACTGCAATTGTAGACAACAGATTATATAAGTTTTTTTCCAAAACATCATACTAATGAACATACCA
>BSUD01000008.1:128030396-128060059 GCA_033239045.1 Fagopyrum esculentum | reverse complement strand
TTCTGTGGAACTTCTTTGGCTGTCTTTCGAACATAATCCAATGGCTTATCAAGATTGTCCCCAAACCTCCCAAATTCTCCATTAATTTTCAGAATATAAGGAAACATAACAAGGAATGGGGTGAGCAAAGCTTTCAAGTCCCCATCAGACATACAGTCCACAATTGAGTCATATACAACAACACACCATTTAAGTAAATCAATCTGTAGTGCTATCCAGTGTTTACCACAGGTGTTGATGGCAGTGTATATTGTATCGACATCAAAGAAGCTCTTGCTAAAAAAGGGAGGATCAATTCCAAGTACATAACATGCAATTTCTTCGCCGTAATTAAAAGTCCCTGTTTCTTTCAACTCTAGGAATTGTTTATAACGCACATCGTTGAAGTAGTCAACGAAGGGTATAGGAACAATGGTAACACGGGCATAAACCTCTGGATACTCAATTACAGCTTTTCGGAGGTAGGTAATCATTTCATCCAGTTGCTGTAAAGTAGGGAAAAAAACTAATAATTCAATACCAGAGCAAATATGAGAATAATACCAGAAAAACATAAAAAGTTCATACCAGAATTCAAGACATGATAACCATCAGGCAAGATACAAGTACATGAAAACACATCATACCAGAAATAAAAAAAATAAACAAATACCAGAAGGCTCAAGTAATAAATCATCTAAGGAAGTCAAATGATAGTTTATGGCAAAATGAAAGAATTACATACCATAAAACTAATGAAATACATAATACCAGGAAAAAGAAGCAAAAATACAATCATACCAGGCTCTTATACAAGTAGCTAATACCAGAAAGCAGTACAACACAGCATACCAGAAATTGTAAAAACAAAATGTACAAACAACATCTTACCAGAAACACATCAGTAGCTAGTTTCAGAAAGACATACCAGAAAACATAATACCAGAAATTATTAACTTAAACAAAAGTAAGGTTAGTGTTAACTTACACAATCCCACAACCAGCCAGTTTTTTGGAGTAAGAGCTTGAAGTGTTCTTTATTTGCCGAATGTTGAAATCCAGTAATAAATTCTTTTTTAGTCTTCGGGTTAAGGTACCAAGTATAAAAAGCATTTCTATCCTTCTTGCTCAAGAAACTGTGCTTGGGGGGCTTGGGGATTTTTACTGGGACAACATACGGTGATACAACAAGGTCGCTGGGTTTCTTTTCACGTAAACCCATTCTCCTCGGTCCTCTGGTTTTAACTTTCCCTTTCCCTTTCACATCTACCTCTGGTAGTGGTTTCTGTACCAGAACAACAACATAACACAAACAGTAAGAAATATGCACAGAAACAACACACATGAAGAATAGTAGTGTATTATACCTCTTCCACAGCTTCTTCCTTTGGCTGATCAACTTCAGCTTCCTCCTTGGGCTGGGGCTCGGGCTGGGACTGAGGCTGGGGCATTGGCTTTTCTGTAGATACCGTCTCTTCAGAACTTGAAGAAACCCCAAGAACTTCTAACTTAGGAGCATCAGCTGGAGGTTGGGAGGCCGGCTTTTTAGAGACTTTGGTACCTTTAGAAGAACCGGCCATCCTTTGAACATTAGTGACGATCCTGAAACATTGACTCTCTATTCTGTGTTGTGCCATCGTTTGTGCCTTCTGCCTCATAACAACTTGGTTGATAGTGGCATCTTGTTGCTCAACCTTCTTGACCAACTCAGAAAGCAATTGATTTTGGGCTTGTAGTTGTTTCTTTAAGTCTTCAACCCAATCAGGCACACTATACATTAACATAATAAAAGATTAAAAATGCGATATCAAATAAGCATTTGAAACTAATAAATTATGGTATGTAAAATATCAACTACATTTTTGTGGTAGAAATAGTGGAGGTTGTGGGATCAGATACAGGTGGTGCAACCACAGCTTCTGTGTTGGAAGAGGTCGGATCAGGGACAGGTGGTTCAACCACAGCTTCAGAATTGGAGGTGGTGGGATCAGGCAGAGGTGGTGCAACCAAAGCATCTGTAGGGACAATGCTATCCATTTCTGGAGCAACAACAATCCCAACAGTGCTAGAGAGTGCAACAACAACAACTGGAGGTGTAGCCACTGCCAGTATGTCTTCTTCAGGGCTAAAACAATAGAACAAATTTTGTAAATATTAAGTATTCTGGTATGATAATATAAATACATATTCAATTTCAGTTTACCATGATACTTCCTCTACAATCTGTTCTCTCTTAGGCTTCTTAGACGCAGCCCTACATTAGGAAAAACAAACATTATTAAGTAAATCAATAACATACCAGAAACAAAAACCAAATAAAACATAACAATGTACACAGGAAACAAAGATTAAAAATATCATACCAGAAAACATATTAAATCTAATACAAGAATGTAAGGAAAAAAGTATACCAGAATTAACATAAAACAAAAACCAGAAACAAAAAGACATATACCAGAAAGTAACAAAGCATGTATACCAGAAAAATAAAACAGAAACTAATACCAGAAGTGATATTATAAGCATACCAGAAACTAACAGGCACAGACCAGAAAGCAAAAAAGCAGTCATACAATAAAACTAAAGAAACTAGTATAACAGAAACTAATGCAACATTATTCAAAAATATATTGAATATGAAATGTATTGAGATACCTTTTACTTCCCTCTTCAATTTTCCTTTTCTTTGGGACATCTTCTTTCTTAACAACCTTTTGTGGTCTTGACAACCTCAAAATATGACGACGAGGAGGAGGAGGAGGAGGAGTAGCAAAGTCATCACTCTCGGATTCCTCCTTCTTTGGGACTTCCTTGATAGCCTTGACATTATGCCCTCCAGGCCTGGATACACGTACATCGTGGAACCCTACTTTGAAAAGATGACAAAGATAGCCAGCTGGGTCCAAAACTTCATCCCCCCACCATTTGCAGTCATCCTCGGTTTCTGGGTCTTCTAGGTTGAGGGGGATAGTTTTGATGTCATCTTGAGCCACCGATGACGCTGTATCCTTTATTGTCTGGAAGCTGCATTTCATCTTCCCCTTTGTTGATGAAACCCACTTAAGACAAAGTGGGGTTGCTTCTTCATTAACACATGTGGCAAACAAAGATGCCAGTGTGGGGAGAGAGTCAAGGATGAAAACCTGCATAATATAGAAAGGAAAACAAATGAATAAACCATACCAGAAACTCAAACCAATAAATAATATAATACTAATAAAATAATATCATACCAGAAAATGAAACCACAAATGCATATCAGAAAACCAGAAATCAAGTAAACTCAATTATAAAACACAAACTAGAAAGATATACTAGAAATGCTATTGAAATAAAGCATACCATAAATCACAAACTTAATATTTCTGGTAGTTAATTGCTCATACCAGAAAGCAAGTACACTCATACCAGAAAGTATAAAATTCAGAACATACCAGAAACAAAACAATACTTCACAGAACTCAATTATACAACATACACAATCATACCAGAATCTAATACATTAAAACAAAATACAAGAATCAAAAACCAGAAACAAAAACCAGAAATGCTAATGCAATAAAGCATACCATAAAATCACAAAAGTATCATTTCTGGTAACTAATTACTTATACCAGAGGAAAATGAATGAATAACAAGCATACCAGAGACGTAAACCATAACAAAAATAACAAATATAAACATACCAGAGGCACATAAATGGAAAACCAGAAGCATACCTGGAATGCCAAAGGGAAACCAGAAAGGCAGTAATTTCCGGATGCCCTATACTTTGTTGGCTCACAATCCCTCAGGTTGTCAAGTGTCTTATTAAAGACAAGCCGCCCCCATGAATAAGAATTAAAGGCATCCATGTCCTTCAGAAGCGATAGAGGAAGATTGGAGACGAACTTCTTCTTGTCATTACCAAGCAAAACAAATTCAATAAACAGCAACAGAGCCATCTTGAATTTCCTTTCATCATTTTTTTTCAGCTTTGAATATTTTTCCTCCAATTGATCCAATTTGCACTTCGGCATGCCGAACAACTCCTTCATGTCGACATTTTCTTCTTCGTTGTAAACATGGAACCGACACTCAAGGCCGGTAATTTCTGAAAACTCACTTAAGCCAAACCTTATGAACAAAAATACACAACAAAAAAAGATAGAAACACATTAACAATAGAAAGTAAAATAGAGGTAACAAGCTGAACTGAAAAGGTTAGGTGTATAGTTAATATATACCTAAGCAAGGTTTTGTTGATTGCAAACCACATTGAGTGTTTGCGTTCAGTTTGAACCTCATGCAGAAGCATGAAGTGTATTAATTGGTTTGAAGGTTTGAGATTGGTACAGAGGGAGATGACAGATGAAAAAATAGAGTTTTTGAACATTTCTTGCCCATTGGCATCCAACCCTTCAAGTAAAAATTTAACCATGTTGACACGAGACAAGACAGTTATACGTGCTGCCTCGTATTGTGGGTTTTCATCAAATCTGTACATTAACTAGTAAAGGAAATAAGATTGTTAATACAAGAAAAACAGTCAAGAACAAACCAGAAACTCATATCAGCCATTCAACTTACATTGGACTCTTCATGTCCATAACTAACGCTTTCCTCAACAGCCTGTGTAAATATACCAGAAAATAATGTCAATATATAAATCAACATGAAATACCAGAAAGTAATATAAAAATCTCATATGAACAAATACAAGAAAACATTAATAAATAAAACAAATACCAGAAACCCTAACTAAAACATCTAATACCAGAAACAAATAACATACCAGAATAACATACCAGAACTTCGAATACCAGAAAACATTAAACATGATATGAACAAATCACAGAAACTTACCAGAAACTTAAAATTACCAAATAACATACCAGAACTTCTAATAAACACTTACCAGAAACATAAACTAAAGGAAAGACCAGAAAACTTGAAACCAATAACATACCAGAAAATGTAATAACATACAAACATACCAGAAAAGTCATGCAAATATAAAGACGAACCAAACATAGAACAAACCATATCAAAACAGATACCAGAAACGATGATTAAACTTACAAAACCTAATATGAACAATCACCAGAAACTATAATACCATAAAACCTGAAAGAGTATCAAAACAATACTAACCATAGGTATATCGACTGGTTGAGGACCACCAGATACTACAATCTGAAGGCATGATTCATCATGAGAGACAGCAGAATCATCGCCTTCGTTTGGTGTGGCATCTTCAACAGGTAAAGGAGGCGTAGGAGTCAGAAGGTTGAAGGTAGGAGCATCACAAGAAGATTTGTTGGCAGCAACCTTTGATCGAGTCGACATTTTCAATTTCTTAGGGTTTACAAAATTCGAATCGATTTTGGAGTGTTTGGGGTAAAAACAAAGACGAAAAACAAAGAACAAGTGAGGAGATGGCCGGAAAGTGACGAATACTGAATCAGAGATGAAGAATATGGAGATTACGAGAGAGATTACGAGAGAGATTACGAGAGATGATGAACCAGAGATTGAAGAAGTTGAGGAGTCGAACAGGCGAACGGTATGGCGAAGTGTTTTCTCTGGTAGTTAAGTGATGAATGAGCGGATAGTTTGTTTGGGTAAATTAGTAAGGTAAACTAATTAGGTAAAATAAGGTCAATTAACAGTAATTAAATTAGGGGTATAGTTTCTTTTATTATTTCTTAAAAAAGCCTAGTATATCAAAATTTGCCAATTTTGTTAAGTATATAATAATGAGACAAATGTAAAATGTGGACTAACTAAATACTATTATTAATTGTAGCTATATAAATTAAAAATGATATTATATTTTTATAGTTGAAATTAATCTTATAATTTTTTTCTTAAATTAGTTTAATATCCGCTCTCATTGTTTTTTTAATCTTATAACAACAAAATAATTAATGCTATAACTTTTGAATATACTATGTGTTTTTTATCAAATATTTTGCGAATGCTTGATTTAAATTACTTTCATTCTAAAAAATTATGAATCACTACAAAATATATTTCTACCGTTCGTAAATAATTTCAGAATTTGATATGTAAAACTTTTTTTTTAGCGTCCATAGATTTTGTAAAGTAAAACGTTAAAAAACAAGTACAAAAAATAATTTTGTAACATTATTTTATCTTTATTTTTAATCAGATTTTAACAATTTCGGTTTTGAATTACGGAGTTGTTATAGTTTCAGAATAAAGGTATGAAGTTGATGAGTCTTAACCGTTTCAAAACGACTTACAATACGCATACCAAATAAATAATTGACGTTTATCCTAAGAGGAAAATACCGGAAGCCACCCGTAAAATATGCTCATTTGCAACTAATCACCCGTTGAATGCGAAGACCAAAAACCACCCTTAACAACAACTCCGTCAGCAAAATAACAATCCACTAATATTTCGTCTCTTTTCGCTAAATCGCCTCACTTTCAATTATAATATTAATATGTTTTGTTAAACCGTCGATAGAGATAAAACGTGGAACAAACCGGATTTTGTTTAGAAAACAAAATAAAGAATCATCCTAAACTGAACCATCCTAAATGAATGTAATAATGTATCGAGCAAATTTCATTCCCCCCAACTCGTTTGATCTTTCGTTTCATAAAGATCGATCACTCATCGATTGAGAAGAGTGCAAAATTCATCGAATGAGAAGAGTTGCAACTCAAGTTTGTATTCAAACTTGTCTTTTTAGTTTTATTACAAATTAGGTTTCTGCTCTCTACGATTGACATTTACAGACAGGGTTTGGCTCTCTTCGATTGAAATGGAAAGCGTTTCATTCTCAATTGAATAATGAGAGGTCTTTTATAGAATAATGTGAGGTTCTAGTTAACAAATGTGATTGAACATTGTATGTGATTGAACATTTTTGATCTCTAATGTATTTGTTTTTTGTTCTAGTTAGCAACTGCAATCTTCTGGTATAGTTAACAGTAGTGTTATGTTAATTGATTCTTGTAATACATTGTAGCCTAGGACTTAGAGATTAAACTAGCACCTTACACTATGGTCTAAGTAGAGAGTTGTAAGACTCATATGCTAGCTTGCTGTGTGTTTGATCTTGATGCCTATCATGATCCAATGTTGCCACTTAGTTAAACTAAGTGAGGTAGCTTGGTGATTGATATGGTGAAAAGATTCATATACATGTGTAGGCTATTATGTGAATTAGGAGATACTTAGTTGTAATGTGTATTGTTGTGTATTTGTGTACTTATCCGGCTGAAGTTGGAGAATGGGCTTGGTGAGCCCAACTCTGGAAGCCCATCTCTATGATCCAAAAATGAAGGACATGCTTGCTAGTTTGTTGAACCGGCCGCTTGATGTTATTAATCCGGTTCATCAGCTCACTTAAGGATCGTGTCAAAACGAGGCGTTTCACCTAGGGTTCAGCTTGGTACTTCAACTCTTGGCTCCAGCTTCTGAAACCCTAGATCGAGAGCTTGAGTGTTCTTCGTCCAGGAACAAGAGAGAAGAGAGAGTACAGAGAAGGAGAAGAAAGGATCGTCCAAATCTCGCTTTGAGTGAGAAAGATCCTTAGAAGAGAAGAGATATATGTTATCTCTCGTTTGTCATCTCGCCTCTGCTTCGTTGGTTTGCAGAAGGGACGAAGATCGATCTCAGATCTTCGTCAAGGTGCCTTTAAGGGGGCTTTTCTTCACCTTTGCTTCTTTGTATCTCCTGAGTTCTGTCTTCGTTGTTCTCTTTGCTAGATCGTAGGAAAGGTGCTAGTATATCTCTTGTCCAGTGTGTGTAATATGAGTTCTTGGATACCTAGTGAAACCCGGGACCGGATCTCCCCTCTTGAGGTCTCGTAGAGTAGGAGTATTTTACATACTACCGAACTGCATTATCAAATCGCTTGTGTGCTTTATGTTTGTGTCTTTAGTCGGATCTACGACTAAGGGTTTTAGATTTGTTAGAATTTACATTCACAATTTGGTATCAGAGCATTCTGTGAGTTTTTCTTTCGAATCTGTAAAAACCCTATTTTTTTGGGGGTTTCTGCATTACTTGATATCCTCGTATATCTTGCTTTCTGATATTGCTTACGCTTGTTGTTTTGCCTTGTGTGGTTAAAATCTTCTCTGATTGATTCTTGTAGTGATCATCTTGGTTGGTTTTTTGTTGCTGTGTATATCATTACTCACTTGTCCTTCCTCTTACATGTTTTTTTTACTTTGCTTGTCTGATTATATCTAACTTCTTTCATTTCTTGTTTGCAGGAAATAAAAAATGACAGAAGCTAGCATCAGACTCAAGCCATATGATGGAGTCTTTGACTTCATCATGTGGCAGGTCAAAATGAAAGCAATCTTGACCAAGGAAAAATGTTGGAGGGCTATAACTGGTGATTACTTGGCAAAAACGTCTGCTGCCAGAAAAATGGAAATGGATGAGTAGGCTCATGCTGAAATAATGATAAGATTGACTGACGACGTGGCTCGTCAGTTTGTAAGTATCTCCTCTGCTAAATCTTTGTGGGATACTTTAGATAAACAGTATAATAAAAAATCTTTGCCCTCTAGGATATCTACTTTACATAGGTTGTTTACATTTAAGATGGATGTGAATGTAACCTTGAATGATAACCTAGATAGATTTCTAAAGATGGAAATGGACTTAGAAAGATGTGATGATACTATTAAAGATACTCATCTTGCTGTTATCTTGTTAGGGTCCTTGCCTTCACAATTTGACACCTTTAGAGATGTAATACAGTACAGTACTGAAACTTTGACTAAGACTAGGATAATTGAATTCATTATCGATAAAAATGAATCCATGAAAATCTTTAAGACTAAACCAAATAATAAGAAATCTAAAGTTAAGTCTGAGGTCTTAGCAACTAAAGGGAAGTTTAAAAAGACCAATAAGTCAAATAAAAGGGATAAGAAAGATGATTTCTATGATAAGAGCCCTAGTAGTGAAAATGACAAGAAAAATAAAAAATGTTTTTATTGTCAAAAGATTGGTCACTTCATTAATGACTGTAGAAAGAAAAAGAAGGATGAATCTAGTAAAGGAAATATTGAAAATAATGTTTCTTTGTTTGAAAATATACATGCTCATTATTCATGTGAACTATTGATGTGTACTGTTCTTTTCAAATGCAAATCTGATGATTGGATATTAGATTCTGGATGTACCATGCATGCTTGTCCTGATAGAACTCTTTTCTGTTCTTTAGATGTTTTTGATGGTGGTGATGATATGTTAGGTGATAACACTGCTTTAAAAATAAAAGGAATAGGAAATATACCTATGTGCATGTTTGATGGAAAGATTCAAAATGTTAGATGGGTTCCTGGCATTAGGAGAAATCTGTTGTCTGAGTCTATGTTTGATGATCTAGGATGTAATATAAATACTAGTAATGGTATAAGAAAAGTTGTCAAAAATGGTCTTACTCTTATTAGGAGTTCTAAAAAGGGTGGTTTGTACTTTGTAGAACAATCATCTGAATTAAACCTCTCCACTACTGATATTAATAAAAACAACCTAGAACAAACTACCTTATGGCATAGCAGATTAGGACACATAGGAAATAATGGCTTAATTCAGTTATATAAACAGGGCATATTAACTAATCAACTGTCTAATCTTAGTTTTTGTAAAAACTGTGTGTTTGGTAAAGCAAATAAAAATAGCTTTAATATATCTTCATACAAAGCAAATAAACCTCTAGAATATATACATTCAGACTTATGGGGTCCTACTCATGTAGAAACTGTAGGAGGAAAGAAATATTTTATTTCTTTCATTGATCATTATTCTAAAAAAGTTTGGATATATTTGTTGAGAACTAAAGATGAAGCTTTTGAAAGCTTTAAAAACTGCAAAATTGCAATTGAAAATGAAACTGATTTAAAAGTTAAGTGCCTTAAAACTGAAAATGGTCTAGAGTTTTGTAATGCTAGTTTTAATGAATTTTGTAAAACAAATGACATTAAAAGACATCTAACAGTCCCTTACACTCCTCAACAAAATGGTACAGCTGAAAGGATGAATAGAAATCTCTTAGAAAAGGCTAGATGTATGCTAATAAGTGCTGGTATGAAAGATAGTCTATGGGGTGAAGCTGTTACTACAGCAGCTTACCTCATTAATATGTCTCCCTCCTCTGTAATAGACTTTAGGACACCCCAAGAATTATGGACTGGAAGAAAACCTAGTATTACCCACTTAAGGCCCTTTGGGTGTACTGCATATTCCCATATAATACAAGGGAAGTTGCACCCGAGAGCACAAAAGTGTGTAATGTTAGGCTATCCTGAAGGTGTTAAAGGCTATAAACTTTTACTCATACAACCACATGGGTATAAAGTGATAACATCTAGAAATGTGACCTTTAATGAAAGAGAATTCTATTTTAAAAATAGAAACACTAACACTGTTGATAATACCAGTAGCACTGAAAATGAAACTGAATCAACTAGAAACTTTCACTTCTACACTAATGACCATAATAGGGAAAATCAAATCATAGATGAAGAGTTTGACATAGGATATTATCAAACACCTAGTACTAGTGAAGAGAACTATGATGTTGATAATCTTCCTAACGGTGATGAAAATGTTGATAAAAACACTGCTATAGGTAGTGAGAACCATAGGTCAGAATCAAGGGGGGTAGAAAATATAGGTGATATCTCTGATGCTCCTTCATCTCACTCTGATAATGCATTGCATGATAATAATGATGATTCTTTGCATGATATTGGTGATTATTTGCATGAAAATAATGATCATAACTATCAGTTGACTAGAGATAGAAATCCTAGGGTTAGAATAACTAACAGGAGATACAATGATTCTGAATATGTTTTGTTCACAAATGATTTCAATATAGTTGAGTATGCTTTCCTGACTGGTGATGTTATTGATAATCCATATACCCCTGACACATATAAGCAAGCTATGAACTGTTCTCAATCGAAAAATTGGAAACTAGCTATGCAAGATGAAATAGATTCCATGATTGTTA
Source organism: Fagopyrum esculentum (assembly GCA_033239045.1). Lineage (NCBI taxonomy): Eukaryota > Viridiplantae > Streptophyta > Magnoliopsida > Caryophyllales > Polygonaceae > Fagopyrum > Fagopyrum esculentum. The sequence continues at coordinate 128,049,077 of BSUD01000008.1, read as the reverse complement.
ACAAAACTTGGGTGTTAATTGCTAAACCTGAAAATGCTAAACTTGTGCCTTGTAAATGGATTTATAAACTAAAGGAAGCTACTAAACTAAGTGAACCACCTAGATACAAAGCTAGGTTAGTTGCTAAGGGTTTTACCCAAAGAGAGGGAATTGATTACACTGATATATTTGCTCCTGTTGTCAAATATAAAATCATGAGATTGTTGCTTGCTTTTGCTACTGTGCATGATTGGGACATAGAACAAATGGATGTAAAAACTGCCTTTTTACATGGTAATCTGGATGAAATTATCTATATGAAACAACCTGAGGGTTTTGTAGATAAATCTAAACCTGATCATGTTTGCTTACTTAAAAAATCCATCTATGGCTTAAAACAGTCACCTAGACAATGGAATCTTAAGTTTGATGAATGTATGAAAAACTTAGGTTTTTTAAGAAGCAATTATGATTACTGTTTGTACTTTAAAGGCATATCTTCCATGAATCCCTTGTTTGTGCTATTATATGTTGATGATATACTGCTTATTAGTAAGTCTGTTGTGTTAATAGCTGGTGCTAAAAGGGATTTAAAATCAAACTTTGACATGAAAGATATGGGTCCTGCACAGAAAATACTAGGTGTTAAAATCATAAGGGATAGAAAGCATAAAAAGATGTGGTTATCTCAAGTTGATTATGTTGAAAAAGTTCTAGAAAAATTCAACATGAAAAATGCTAAACCCACTTCTATACCCTTAGGAGGGCACCTTGACTTAACTAAGCAACATTGTCCTAGTAATCAAGCTGAAATTGAAAAAATGGCAAAAATTCCCTATGATGTGGCTGTTGGTTCTATCATGTATGCTATGTTATGCACTAGACCTGATCTTGCTTTTGGTATAAGTGTGTTGAGTAGATACATGTCTAATCCTGGTGAATTACATTGGACTGCTATGAAATATATTCTTAGATATATCGGTGGAACTAAAGACTTGTGTTTGATGTTTTCTGAGCATGATAATATTGGTGAAGTGTTTGGTTATGTAGATTCTGATTATGCTAGTAATAAGGATAATAGAAAATCTACCACTGCATATTTTTACACTTGGACTGGTAATTGTGTTTCATGGAAATCTCAACAACAATCTGTGGTTGCTTTATCCTCTACTGAAGCTGAATATATTGCTGCTGTTGAAGCTTCTAAAGAAGCTATTTGGCTTAAGGGTCTTGTTAGCGAGATATCTCATAAACCTTGTGTTCCTGTAATTCATATGGATAGTCAAAGTGCCTTGTATTTGTGTAAAGATCTTGTTTATCATGAAAGATCTAAACATATTGATGTTAGAAATCATTTCATTCGAGATAGAGTTAAAAAGAAACACTTCTTAATTAAGAAGATTAAGGGTGACTTGAATCCTGCTGACTTTGGGACGAAAATTGTGACTGTTGATAAGTTTGTCTTCTGTAGAAATTTTCTACAGATCTTTGATGTTCCTTGAGTGTTTGTGCAGGTCATAGACTGACGACGGACAGGAAGGAAGGTCTCAGGCACACTATTGGGGGACAGAATCAGATTCTAATGATACAAGAATCAGGAGGGCATTTGTTATGTTAATTGATTCTTGTAATACATTGTAGCCTAGGACTTAGAGATTAAACTAGCACCTTACACTATGGTCTAAGTAGAGAGTTGTAAGACTCATATGATCGCTTGCTGTGTGTTTGATCTTGATGCCTATCATGATCCAATGTTGCCACTTAGTTAAACTAAGTGAGGTAGCTTGGTGATTGATATGGTGAAAAGATTCATATACATGTGTAGGCTATTATGTGAATTAGGAGATACTTAGTTGTAATGTGTATTGTTGTGTATTTGTGTACTTATCCGGCTGAAGTTGGAGACTGGGCTTGGTGAGCCCAACTTTGGAAGCCCATCTCTTTGATCCAGAAATGAAGGACCTGCTTGCTAGTTTGTTGAACCGGCCGCTTGATGTTATTAATCCTGTTCATCAGCTCACTTAAGGATCGTGTCAAACCGAGGCGTTTCACCTAGGGTTCAGCTTGGTACTTAAACTCTTGGCTCCAGCTTCTGAAACCCTAGATCGAGAGCTTGAGTGTTCTTCGTCCAGGAACAAGAGAGAAGAGAGAGTACAGAGAAGGAGAAGAAAGGATCGTCCAAATCTCGCTTTGAGTGAGAAGGATCCTTAGAAGAGAAGAGAGATCTGTTATCTCTCGTTTGTCATCTCGCCTCTGCTTCGTTGGTTTGCAGAAGGGACGAAGATCGATCTCAGATCTTCGTCAAGGTGCCTTTAAGGGGGCTTTTCTTCACCTTTGCTTCTTTGTATCTCCTGAGTTCTGTCTTCGTTGTTCTCTTTGCTAGATCGTAGGAAAGGTGCTAGTATATCTCTTGTCCAGTGTGTGTAATCTGAGTTCTTGGATACCTAGTGAAACCCGGGATCGGATCTCCCCTCTTGAGGTCTCGCAGAGTAGGAGTATTTTACATACTACCAAACTGCGTTACCAAATCGCTTGTGTGCTTTATGTTTGTGTCTTTAGTCGGATCTACGACTAAGGGTTTTAGATTTGTTATAATTTACATTCACAAGTAGCAATCTTGTATTTTAGTTAACAATTGCAATCTTATGGTATTGTGAACATTTCTACACTCTAATGTTCATGTGATGTTGTAGTTGGGATAAGTTAAGGATTGATCACTAATTGTAGTCTTCTATTATGCCCGATTGAATAATGAGAGGTTTCTTTCATTTTAATTTGAACTGTGTTTTTATGGTATTTAGGGCAATAAAATGTCAAGTTTTAGTTATACATCTTCCATCTCACAACGTAGAGTTTGTGAACATGGTTTGCAAGCAAGATCTGTAGGAGGCAACTCATCATTAGGGGCAACTCCTTTTGTGTGGCTAAAATCTAGATACATTTTGTATGACTCGCTATCAAAATCACTAACAGTATGAAAATAGTGAGAAACAACTTCTTCATCCTCGTCAAACAACAAACCTTCACCATCATCTAACACTTCTTCATTTACAGTGGGCAACTCGTCTATAGGGGCAACTCATCATCAGGGGCAACTACTTTAAAACTTCTACACCAACAATAATATCAACATTTCCATCAAACAACTCATCATCTTCAACTTCATTGTCTTTGAAGTTGAAATCTTCATTAGAAGAAGAGACTCAGTTCCTATAGGAGATATTTCTAGTAGTGGAGTTAAAGTTAGTGATGTAGGAGGAATTGAGTAAGAAAGGGAATTAGAAATAAACTGAGATTGTGGGTTGTATACCATCAAGTTAGTTGGACTTATCTCATCACTTCCAACAAGATACATATATACAATTTTACCATAATCAAAGCACATAACCATGTATACAATATCAACATCACCTTTCACTTCCCTTAACCCAATATGTGATATTTTTCTAGGCTGGAGTACCAAATTTTTGTAACATTCATACAACCAAGTTCATCCTTTAGCATTGTTTCTAATACAACTTTGGACAACAAATTTTGATCAAAATCCTTATAAATCTTAACTTTCTCTTTTCTTTAACATAATTGGTCATCAAGGCCAACCTAAAACTTCCCCCCACTATTAAACCTCATATAATTAACATATTTGTATAAAAAAGTGCACAGTCCACATAGAATATCCATTCAATATAAAAGGCAAATAGAAAACATTCAAACATTGAACTGGGTCGACATAGAAAACAAATGCATTGATATCCACACATCTCTTTATTTAAAAGTTTTTCCAATGAATAAAGCCAATAAACTATCAATTGGGTCCACACAGATTGAGTCAAGGGTGAGCATTTAATAGCATAAACATATAAACAACTATTTCTTTGAACATGAACTCAACAACACACAACACATAACTAGACAACACTCAACTCATTACGTGAAAAGGAATAGGAATGTTGTTTGATGGGAATGTTGATATCATTGTTGGTGATGAAGTTTCAAAGGAGTATCCCCTGATGATTAGTTGCCTATTGTAGATGAGTTGTCCACTGTAAATAAAGAAGTTTCAAATGATGGTGAAGGTTTGTTGTTTGATGAAGATGAAGAAGTTGATTCTCATTATTTGCATAGTGTTAGTGATTCCGATGGTGAGTCACGCAAAAGGTATCTAGAGTTTAGCCACACAAAAGGAGTTGCCCTTGATGATGAGTTGCCCCTTGCAGATCTTCCTTGCAAACCATGTTCACAAGCTCTACGTTGTGGGATGGAAGATGTACAAACTAAAACTTGACATTTTATTGCCCTAAATACCACAAAAACATAGTTCAAGTTAGAATGGATGAAACCTCACATGATTCAACCGGGCATAACAGAAGACTACAACTAGTGATCAAACCTTAACAAATCCCACCCACAACATCCATGAACATTAGAGTGACGAAATGTTCATAATACTAGAAGATTGCAATTTATATATACTACTAAAATAGAACCCTTTTTGTCCACATGTCAACACGTTAACCATGCCACATATGACTTTTTGTCAAATATTTACAATTTTGCCACATTTTAATTACTATTATGCCATTATTCAAAAAATGTTTTAAGTCAAAATTAAAATATTTTCCATCTCATCATGTCAATTCAACAAAAATAATTCCATGTCATCATTTTCAATATCTTACGGTTATAAAAATAATTAAAAAAAAATGCCATATCACCTAACCGAATTTAGAGATTTTAATGGATTTTGTTTGGATTCTAAATTTTACAAAATAAATCCCAACTAACATTTAAATCTTATTGGTTACAATATGAGATATAACAATATTTTATTTAAAAAATTTGTATTATCGTTAATAAAGATTTTAATAATCGTTTTATTGAATCAATTTTTTTTAAAAAAATATTGATTTTAAAAGACGATTTTTCTTAACAAAAACTTTAATTTTTTAGTTATAGGTAATAATATTAAAATATAAATTAGAAATTTGTTACGTAATTTTTTTTATTTAACACTTTGAAAATTATTATAAATTTAATAATTAATTTTTTGTTACACGATTAGTGATCTAATCAGATTGATATTAATATATTCTTCTTAACAATTAGCGCTTTTTTTAAAACAAATTGTAATTTATTTAGATAATAAATTTTCAATTAATAATTAATTTATTTCCCGCATAAGGTGCGGGTATTAGACTAGTTGTTAACTAAAATACAAGATTGCTATTGTTAACTCTACCAAAAGATTGCAAGTGCTAACTAGAATAAAAAAAACAAATACATTAGAGTGTAGAAATGTGTAATTACAGAAAATGTTTAATCGCATTTGTTAATCTACCTCACATTAATAAATTTAGGATGAAATGCATCTCATTTCAATCGAAGAGAGTCAAACTCTAAGTTTGCAAATGTTCAATCGTAGAAAGCGGAACCCTTATTCGTAAAGAAACTGAAAAAAAAAAAGTTTGAATGCAAACCCGAGTTGCAACTATGAGAGGCACTCTTCTCAAGATGGGTGATCTCTATGAAACGAAGAATCAAATGAATTAGGGGAGAATTAAATGTTCTTGATTCATTATTACATTCATATAGGATGGTTCGGTTTAGGATGGTTCGTTATTTTGTTTTTAAACAAAACTCGGTTTGATTCACGTTTTATTTCTATCGACGGCTTAACAAAACATATTAATATTATAACTGAAAGTGGGGGCCCTTTAACGAGAAAAGAGACCAAACAGTAGTGAGGTGCTACTTTACTGACGGAGTAGTTATTAAGGGTGATTTTCGATCATTTCACATCTAACAGGTAATTAATTGCAAATAAGTCTATTTTGCGGGTGGTTTCCGGTATATCCTCGTCTGAAATGAGCCCTGTCGGCAAGTCCCCATATTTCCCTTGCAACGAACCACGTGGCGAGCACTCGATGACTTTGGAGATCCTTCCACGTGTCTTCATCTGTGATCTTCTATCCACACACTCCAGACTCCAGTCCCCACATCTCCCTTTCTAATAAATATTCCATGTCAATCAAACTCGTACCCGGCATTGATATTGCTATTTCTCTACTGTACGATATTACATATTCGGCGGTGAATTAACAATCGCCGGCAACCAGCTCTAACAACGAAACACCAGAGACCTTCATGATTTTGTAGACTACTAGACTTTTACCTATAATACACTGTACAAAAACGAAATTAAACAAAATAAAACAAAAACAACATCGTTGATCCACCTCTCATGACCTGCGATCCTTTATTCCAGCCTCCAGGCTTATCCGGATCATCAGCTAGCAAGATCGGATGGTGGAGGTTCGTTAAGATCTATGTTTAGGACCTTCGGTACGCAAATGTTCGAATCCACTATCGACGATGAATCGGAATCGCTTTGAGCACCGGTTGTGATCGGTGCGTGTATCTCAAACACTGGCTTGGGAAGCGCTTGGTGGTAGTTAGGAAAATTAACAATCTCTGGCCGATTAATCGGATCGAGGAGTAAAAATTGACTAACCGTCGGCGAAAATCCGGTGATCATGCCGTGATTTTGAGGTGAGAACTGAGTCCTGACATTAGGTCCGGGGGCGGTGCCGAGGTAGAGATCAAGCGGTGGAGAGGGCGGGGACTTGTCGTGGCTTAAATTAGACACGACGGTGCTGCTTTCATCTTCGAGAGGGAGAGGGAAATTAGTCTTGGCCTTACAGCCGCGGAAGCGGCGGGCGGCGGAATCGTAGGCGAGGGCGGCCTGTTGAGCGGTGTCGAAGGTGCCGAGCCAGACGCGGCACTTCTTGGAGGGGTCTCTAATCTCGGCGGCGTATCGTCCCCATGGCCTCTTCCTGACACCTCTGAAGTGGCGCTCGATGTTGTTGTTGTTGGTGGCGACGGTGGGAGCCATGGAAACCATTGGAGATGTTCCTGGGTTGGAAGTTTGTTGGGGAGTTGGGGTTACACAAATGGCAAGACGGCTCGTTGCTTTTATAGCGCATCATGTTTTGTCAAGCACTAAAAATGTCGATTATTATCAATGAAATTAAAAAAGAAAAGAAAAAAGAAAGAAAGAAAAGTGGGGCCTGGTCAGCGAAGAAGTTGCCATGGCTGCGATTGTTATATGTTATTGGAAATGACGTTTATACCCCTGTTCAATGTTTACCAATTTAGTTGAATAATTTCATTTTCTTGAGAATCTGTGACTGTGTATGATTACTGTATGTGGCAAGGATTCAAATCGTGTCTAAAGGGACCAATTTGTGGACTCAAAACTATAATTTTCTTGAAAGGATTTCACGTTGTCGCATAAATCAATATGAAGCAGTTTCATGAATAATGTTATATCAGGCTGCACTCAAATTAGCCTACTTTATTGATTTGTACTCCTTGGATGATGAGATTTGTAAAAATGTTTTGAGTTCAGACTTCGTGGCTACTGTGTGAAGCACGAGTTATCGTGATTATCAGCAAAAGCGGTATAACCAAATTGCCAGAAAAATCAAGAATAGTGCTAGGATTGTTAGATGTCCATTCAAGTTAGCTGAAGTACCCTAGGATTGTCAGACTTCGTGGCTATTATTTGTTATTTTTATACTTTGAAGATTGTTGCTTCCTCTTCTCTCCGCCGCGTCCGTTTCCTGTGTCCGAGCATTATAACTACATCATAACTACTCTTTGTATAAACCCATTCATATGATATATCAGCTTTGGTACCCAAGAACTTCAGCATAGATACTCCGGGTTTAAAATGACAATAAGAACTCATCCGCAAGGATGTCCTAGGTCGGACAACGCACATGCGTTGATTGTCCTTGTTCCTAGTCTGCTTACCCATTGTATAAAAAAGCGAACATAAGAAACTAATATGTGCCGATTCATTAGCTGTTTTGAGTCTTCCAGATTCTGTATACTGGGAATAAACGATCAAGCATGATTCATTTCTGTAAGGGTAAATATTCGTCTTCATGAAACCTAAGACAAAAACTGAGGTTTTATAATTATAGGGTTGCCATCACTTTGTTTAGTTTTCTGAGAAAGCGCAGAAGAGCAGGTCACGTACGAAGCCAGCTCTCCCTGATGCCTGTATTATCATCCTCTCGCGCTCTTCACTACTTACACACGAATCAAAGCTGCAAATAACAAAGATCAAATAGGTAACAGATTAGCAAATCAATTCAGCAATTGTATGTTCTGAAACAATATCTACTGGTATTTGAGACCCTAAGACCAGGATCATAACATTATGATCTCCTCATGAGGTGTTACACAGCCGAGGATCCAAAATCTTCTAGCATCTCTTCTTTCTGAGATATTCTATTATCGTTCTTAATGATGATTCTTAGGACAACATGCATACAACTAAGTTTAAAAGGATTCCATGAAGAAAGGATAGCTGAAGTAATGAGCCTCCGACTTTGTTGTGCTGTTCATACAGGGAGTAGACAGCTTTGGCAAACATAAATGGATGACATGAGACTTTCAAGGGATTCAGTTTTCTACACGTTCGTGAACAACTTTGTTTCTTTCACGAAATCACTAATGAACCTAAGGAGGGAATTCAAAATGTGCTAGATATTCTCATGGTTTCCTAAAAATCATAAATCAAATATTTTTTTTAGGTTTTGATCATAAATCAAATATTATAAAAGATCAAATCGTGAAAACTACAAACACTTGGGGTGCATACCTAGGTTTCCAAGAATTTGCCCGTGTTGTGATGTTCAATGAAACATCATCTGTGGTGGATGTGAGAGATCTTGAAATATCGTCTGCCTCATTTCCGGGAAGGTTAAGAACTAGAGAGGAAAGGAAGGGATCGTTAATTGTAGTAGTTGGCAAAGCACTACTGTTTGATCGAAATCCGCCACCTCCTAGGAGAATTTGAAGATGAGCTTCTCGAAGGTCCCTACCAAGCAAAGGAAGCGCTGGGCTGTTAGGAACCGCAACCCTACGTAGCCTACGTCGTCTCTGTATGTGATCTTTAGTCAAGGGAAACTTCCACTCAAGAATCCATGGAGCACAAACAAAAGCAGTATAAAAAAGAAACGAAATATCAAATTTCTTATGTAGGATATCTTGAATAAATGTCCATGTTGCAGGGTGATATGACTTAGCACATCCCTTGAAACTTTAACAGAACAAATTGGACAAACCTGTAAACACAGTTTAGTGAACCGTGTATTAGCTTTCACAGCATAACAAATTAGACAGAATAAACAGTGGGTTCGATATTGATCCACAATAGCCTCAAGTTCAATAATTTAGTAAGACACCTATTATGGGAAGCTAATTGAGATTGATCCACTTTATTATAGGAAGAAAAACATAATCTAAACTTTGAAATAGCAGAGAAATGTATCAGCCATTGTCTCAATTGACACAAGGTTATATCCAAAGATTACAAGGTTCTTGGGTTGGCATAACAAGCAACCTTAGAGCTTTAGCTATCATATCAAAGACTAAAAATTCACCTCAAAGTTACATGAACAGTAAATGAAACCTCATAGAGCTAATATCATCAGCATCATCATGGGGATTTTAATAGTTTACTTATTGCCAAAAATCATAGTAATCACCATCCAAAATTTCCAAGATATAAGTTAACCCTTTAAAGTATGAAAGGAATAAAGGGTATTCAACGTTTGCAATGACAAAGGAACCAGCAGAAGAAGTTAGAGCAAGCAATTAGACGACACAAAAGATTCAATTCTGGAGTCAACCCCGAAAGATAATATAACACCACCTAACACACAAAATGAAAGCTTTCAAAGAATCAACAAGAAAAGCATGTTTTGAAATACCGTGGGTTTGGACTCGCTAGAATGTTCCTCTTCAAGATGGGTGCAAAGAGATCCGATATCGAAATCGTCGTAGCAATACGGGCATGGTATGTCGGGACGAACCTCTTCCTCCATATCAAACTCATCCAAATTCAATCGATCTGTACCCGTAATTGAATTTGTTAAGAAAACTAAACCCAGTTTGGAATTTTAAATCAGAAAAGGGGTAGAATCCGAACCCAGGTGGGAGGCGGCATGAAGGTGGTGATGCTGGTGGTGGAACTGGCGTTTGGCGGCGGCGAGACGGGAAGTCCAAAATTCTGAATCCATAATAGCGCAGCGTGCAAACTTGAAATTGGGCAGTATTTGTCCTCGTCGGCTTGATCGGAGAAAAACCGATTGAAAAATAGCTAAAAGTCAATCAAATTAGAAATAGAGAAGAAAGGAAACAGGTGGCAGTAAATGGTATTGGGAAATGGGAAAATTGAGCCTCTTGTTCGGATTCGATGTATTCGGGGGCTGGAGGAGGCTGTAAAACTTGGGTTGAGATTCAAAAATGGATGGTTGGCGAAGAAAGGGCTCAGATGCTACGCAGAACCCTCTTATTGATATTTGATAGCGATGCTAATTTATGTGGCGCTGTGTCTTGGCACCAACTCCCTTTCTAGTTGGCCGATTCAGGACAACTTCGTGTTACTTTTTTATGGTTTACTTAAAGGTGAATAAATCTCAAACATTAATTGATCATCCAATGGTTAGTTTAAGCTTATCATCTTCACCTAGAGTAATTCTAACAATTCCCCCCGTTAACGTATACCCTTATTCATGAAAATTTTTGAAATCATTTCTTATTGTTTGAAGTAGACGGAGTAGAGTTTGATTTCATCAAATTTCGTCAAATTTTACGAATAAGGATATACACGTGGACTAAATTCGTTTTCATTTCGTTTCTGTTTTCAGAGTTGAAACCAAACGAGCCCTAAGAAAGACTTGTGATCAAACAATTGAATACGATCAGTCAAGTTCGGTTCAATAGATCTCATGATCCAAAGGACATGGGAAATCCGTGAAGCAGCGGAGATTGACAAGATTTCTGGGTTTTTTCAAAGATACAATCTCCAGGGTTCTAGAGTCGATTTTACACCGGTTTAGAATGAAACAAAAAAGGAAAAGGTTCATGATCGATTAAGGGTGAACATTTGAGATCGAATTAGGGTTCCAATCAATTTGGTGTTCTTTGGGAAAGGAAAAGAATTCAAGAGTTCCAAAGATGAACAATAGATCAAGGGTCGAGATGATTAATAGATCTAGGATTCAAGATGCTCGTTAGGTGTGAGATTTGAAGGAGATGGTGGTGCTAGGTCGGTATTTCACGGTTCATAGAATGGAGGCGCGTTTTTTTTCATGGTTCTGCTGCACAGTTGTTAATCAGGGAAGATTATTTTCAAATCTGGAAAATCACTTATTTCCATTCCATTTGATATTTACCTGTTTTTTCACTAATTATTAACTCTGGGAAGATGATTTATCAAATCTGGAAAGATGCTGCATAAGCCACCAAATCATCATACACCCAAAGATGCTACAAGCAGCAGAGACTATAAACAAGTCTCGGCCTCGCCATGAGGACAAGCACAGTAGAGATAACATCAAACTGCATTCTTGCAGCAGCGGTCACACGTAATTCAAAATGCAAGCAAAGACAAGGCAGGCGATCAACATTTTTGTAGTCATTGTCAATTTTGCACATTTACGGCACTGCTGAGGCATCATAGAGCAGAGAATGAGTATCATAGCTCTAGCTTTTTGGTTACCAAATCACAAATACAAGCTGATTAACTTAAGATATAAAATAAATTCCTTCAAGGGAAAGGATTTGCAATCAGAAAAATTATGTGAAAATTTCCTGAAACAAGTATTATTGAGACTTAGTATAACAGATCTACGATTTCTGTCTTTACATGACCAGACAGCAGAATTTGGGTTTCGGTAAAGCTCAAGTAGATTGTACCTTGGCTGTAGTCAAAGCTAGTCCCAATCACTATCAAAAGAAATTATAGCCATTGCAACGGCATACATCCGGAATTCTGAATACAATAATCACCCATCTACAGAAGAAATAAGGAAAATGTGACTTATAAAATTATATGAAATAACTTCTTACAATCTTCAGGAAATCTCAAAAACTCCGCTAATAATTCTTTCATAAGGGTAAATATTTTGCTGCAATTTGAAAGAACTAATCAAGACCAAGAGACTTCAAGAGCAACCCAAAGCAAGATGGCAGTCAGAGATCTAAAAGAAAGAAAGGAACCCGAGTCAAAACAATAGTAGAAGAAAATTCTCTATAAGAAAACAGCATTACACATCATATAAAAAGTATCAACTCTTGTAGCTATAAAGCTTATTGGATAACAACTTCATCCTATATATGGTCAACACCAATTAGCCAACAAAGAAACAAACAAATAATGCAAAAAAGGATGTTTCTTCTGAGGTTTTTCAATACTCCTAGCATATTTACCTTAAGAACGGATGTATACTAGACTTTGCTTGTACCATTTGACATCATAAATCATCGTAGCAATCTGAATGCACATAGTTATTTGATTATTAGTATTGTTCTGATAAGGAATTGCAGATATATCACACATAGGCATTACATAAACTCACTCCAAAAATTAGGGGAAATCACTTTTAAGCCCAAATTCACAATTGAAAGAAGAAGACTATCTGAAAGGATGAAACTACAGATACTACCTCATGAATAACTATAAAACAATTCAATAATCACCATGGACGCTAATCAATGTCAGCAAATACTCAACTTTACACAATTACATGATTCCAGATTCAAACGCACACACAAACAGAGAAGGTGAGTGATTTTTACCTTCAAGATTCCAACCATAGCAACGAGGAGTGCCCGATAACAATGAAGTAAGCAATGCAGAAGCGGTGACCGTGTGATAAGGAAGCAAAGATTCGACGCAGGAGCTCAATTCAACAGGAGATCTTCCCTCGAAAAGACAAATATCACATTATTCCACAAAATTAGACAGATAAAATCCTAACAAATTCAAGTAATAACACATGAAATTAAGAGAAAGTCAAACACGAAAATTTTACCTGAGGATGCGAGAGCTGGTAATAGGGTTCTGCTTAGGCATGCGAAATGGGGAAGGAGCGGGTCTGGGTTTGGATGCAGTTGTGGAGATTCTTGACGCAGCAGTTCTGGCGCCGGAAGAGCGTAGCAGAGATCGGGCAGCGGCTGCATAAGCGGCGGCCATGATGTATCGGAGGTAGATGGCAGTGGGCAGTAAAGAAAGGGTTTTTCGTGGGTTTTCTTTTGCTCACGGTGTTTCGGTTTCGAAATCTCAATTTGGATGCGACGATGGAGTCGGATTTCTTTTTAATTATTTTGTTTTTGTGTTATTTTCACGGTACGGACATACTAACATAGGGTTATCCAAAAGGGACGTGCATTTAGGGCTTTGTTACCGTCCAAATCTTCGAAGATGAACGTTTATGTTCGTTGTCTCCTGTTATTGAATTAAGAATTTTTTCTTTTGAAACAATTTGGTTTACTAGGATTTTTCTAGTTGTTTTAGTAAATGTACCTCTTGAGAGAGAAGAGTGTGTATAGTTTTAGAATAAATATATATTCACTTAATTGAAACATTAAAAAGTCTAGTTACTAATGTAGATTTTCAAAAAGGCTTAATTACCAAAATTGCCCTTTTTTCTAGTTTTCGGGTTTCTTTTAATGTATTTTTTATATATTTCTTTTCTCATTTGTTGTGTGACCCTTAATGACGGTTGATCCGTCTGCCGATATTTTTCGGCCTTTTGATTCACTAGACGGCGCGCCGTTTAATTGTTCAAACCGCTTTCCCTTTAAAAAAAACTAACGCGCGGGGAGTCTATGGTTTAGATATGGATCTGATGCGCAATAAGTTATAGGCCTCACAAACAGCCCCATTATGTGTCGGACCTAACCCTATACATTGCTCAATGAGTGACCGCCTCCAACGCGAACAAAAGACTCGAAGCGATAACGGAAACCAAAACACCTTCATTTGAAAAAAAAATCCTACACGTGGGCAAAGTTAGGAAGCATAAAGGAGTCCGACCATTCACAAAAAACGGTGACAAATGTACAAATTTTATCGAGTTTTTTTTTTGTTTTAATCGAATTGTTGATTTTCGGTTTTAATTAAGTTTAATTATATTGTAGTTGAGTAGAATATGATAGATTTGAATGAAATGAATATTGTTTGTGTGAAAATTGAAACGAAAATTGATTTTTTGGAGTTTTCGGACTCATCCATGGTGACGACCGAATGCTGAAGATGAACAAGTCTCACGTTCACGCCTAAATAAATTTAAAAAATTGCATAAACTAGAGTTTGACATGAGACGGGATTGTGGTCATCCCATTCCCCACGTCTCGTCCCGGCTATTATACATAGGACGAGATAAGTAATGGTCTTGTAATTTTACATTGAATCCCGCCGGGTCTTGTACTGGTTGGGTTCGGGACGGGATTGAACGGGTCAATCCTAGGTACTTTTTGTTGGGTAGTTTCACCAAGAAACAAACCATATATAATAGATTAGAGTATCATATTCTTTATTAAGATTTTGGTATGGCTTTTTGAATGAAGTAGGAAGATTTTGTAGATATGAAGATTTTTCTCATTAGAGAAATTTCATATATGGAGTTTGTTGGTTGGAGGAGGTGGCGCGTTTCAAGCGCGTTCTTTTTAGGAGATTAGGTTTTTTTCACTTCACATTTGGTATGTGTATCACGCCCAAACTCCAGAGCCCTTCTTTAAGTTTCAATTGGTCAAGTTTAGAGTTGTTGAATCACATCTACTTGAGATGAGTGTTAGATTATGGGTCCAATATATCGGGCCTAGTATATCGAGTCATTTGACTTATCTTTTATTTGTTAGTTCATCTTTTGATTTTATTCTTTATTAATTTGTCTTTTTATGTTATGTCTTTATACTTATCTATATATGTAATCAACGAAATAAACAAATTATGAGTTCGCAAGTCTCTACGGATTACAAATCTCTACAAATTACACGAGTTTGAAGATTGATGCTTTTTAGATGTGAAAATGCATAATGGATTAACAAAGTATGAAGATCGTACATCACTTATGTTATTAGAAGACTCATAATAATATCTTTTGTTTCAGTTTATTCCTTTTTTAGAACATGTTTGTCAGTCGATTTAGTTCTAAACCATCATGAAAATGGCTGAACCAGTATCACGACAGTATATCAGTTACTGTAGAAGGAAATATTATACCCACAGAATATTTTGTTTATCCTTGTTACTCCTTTTAACTAGTCTAGAATATTTACCTTCCTATTAGTCTAAGTTTACGTTACAGTAGTGTATGTATATAGGTATTCTCCTTCCATTGTAATCTGCACGTTGATCAATAAAACTTTCACAAAGTACATGGTTCTTACATGGTATCAGGCGATCAAACGATCCTTGTAACCTAATCAAACTTCCGCAATTCATTCGAGCATGGCACCAAATGCCGCTCTTGAAACCACAAACCCCTACTACTTGCATCCTTCGGATCACCCCGGAATTTCTCTCATCTCGGTGATCCTCAAAGGAGAAAGCAATTTTTCCGAGTGGAAAAGAAACATCGTCAACGCCTTCCGAGCCAAGCGAAAGCTTGGCTTCATTGATGGATCGATTCAGTGTCCTGACGAAACGTCCTCCGAATTTCAACATTGGGGTCCAGTAAACTCGATGATTGTAGGCTGGATACTCCAAACAACAGACTCGTCAGTCCGATCAACCGTCTCCAACTTGGACTCGGCTAGAGAACTGTGGCTCGAGCTTGAACAAAGGTACTCGGTGGGCAACGGACCACGCATTCTCAAACTGCGGGCTGACATTGGCCAATGTCGACAACAAGGGCAAACTGTTTCCGAATACTTCGGACGCTTGAGACGACTATGGGATGAACTGGTGGCTGCATTGCCATCAACGAAAACCCTATGTGCACCGTGCTCCAAATTGTTATCGGGTGAGAGGGATGACGAACGAGTACATCAATTCCTAATCGGACTTGATGATTCGTTTAACACACTTCGATCTACTGTTATATCTAAAGAAGTTCTACCATCTTTAAATAAAGTGTATTCTTTGGCTATCCAAGAAGAGTGCACGCACGTCATTCCGAAAGACTCCGAAAATCAACTAGAGGCAATGGCGTTGGCGGCTCGATATTCCCGACCCCAACAAGGTAAACAAGATAAATCCCATTTGATGTGTGTTCATTGTAATAAATCAGGTCATATCAAGGAACAATGTTTCAAGATTGTCGGATATCCTGAATGGTGGAACAATGGCAAAGGCGGATCGAATACACAAGTTGGATCCAATCACAAGTCTGCATCACAATTAGTGGCTGGAATGAATAAAGCAGAGAAACAGCAAAGTAGTGCTAGTCATGTTGCACGTACTTCTGGATTAGCTTCAGTAGCCGCAAGTAATACCATACACGAAAATGACAGATCTACAATCGGAGCATCTCTTACAGACGCACAATGGTCCGATCTCTTTGAAAAATTTAGAGACTTTCATGCAGCCTCAAACGAATCCATGTCAGGTAACGAGTCTAATAATTGGATCTTAGATAGCGGAGCTTCCTTTCATATGACAGGTAATATTGGGATGTTTACCGTTTTAACTAAAACAAAAACGCATACTATTAAACTTCCTAATGGAATGTTACAAAATGCGACTCAAGCCGGAAATATAATTCTTAGCCCATATTTTAAACTATCAAATGTGTTATATGTTCCGGGTTTAAAATGTAACTTAATTTCATTAGCTTGTCTATCTCGTGATTTTAATTGCATAATAACTTTGACATCCAAGGTGTGTTTTATACAGGACCTAGCTTCGCGGATGCTGATTGGAGCGGGTGAACCGAAGGATGGCGTTTTTTGGCTTCGTTTCTACAATTTCCCTTTTTCGATTTTAGCAGCTACCCGGGTTGTTCAAAGGGATAATATGTCATTACTTTGGCATAAAAGACTCGGGCATCCCGCTTTTGAATTTCAAATTGAAAATTCTATTATCAATAAAAATGTTCCTAATATTTTCAAAAATCATCCTTGTGATATTTGTCATCGAGCCAAACAAACGCGATCATCTTTTCCAAAAAGCTTATCACATTCTACTTCTACATTTGATATTATTCACTGTGATTTATGGGGGCAATATCGATTCCCGACCATTTGCGGCGCTAAGTATTTCTTAACTATTGTAGATGACTACTCAAGAATAACTTGGGTTTTTCTTCTAAAATCCAAAACCGAGGTTATTTCGATTTTTACCCAATTTATTAAAATGGTTCAAACACAATTTAATAAACATATTAAACGTGTTAGAAGTGATAATGGATCGGAATTTTTAAAATTAAAACAACTTTTCTTAGAACATGGAATTATCCATGAAACCGCATGCACTTATACTCCACAACAAAATGGTAGGGTTGAACGTAAGCATCGTCATTTACTTAACGTTGCGCGTGCTCTTCTATTTCAATCTAGTTTACCAATACATTTTTGGGGACACGCGGTGTTAACGGCTTGTTATCTTATCAATCGTACTCCGTCTCAAATCCTTGATAAAAAATCACCTTTTGAATTGTTCTTTAATAAACAACCGAATTATCAACATTTAAGAATTTTTGGTTGTCTTTCGTATGCTTCTATTTTACCTAAAAATTCCGATAAATTTTCGCATCGTTCACGAAAATGCATTTTTATTGGATATTCGGGTACTCAAAAAGGTTGGCGTCTTTATGATATCGAAAAAAAAATTATCTTTATTTCAAGAGATGTTCAATTTTATGAAAATATTTTTCCCTATAATAATTCATTAAAAATATCATCTTCTCCTGACTCCTATTTAAAATCAACTATTTTTTTGGAAAACCCTACTCCTACAGACTCCAAGCTTCACGCCTCTTTTGATGAGAATCCACAAACTTCCAATTTAAAATCTCAACTCCCTTTTTTATCTCCTCTGATTTTTTCAGAATCAACAAACATTGCTCCTCATACAACACCGCTAAATGTGGACACGATCTCTCCTATTTCCTCTTATACACGATCCGCTGATATACAAGCATCTCACTCGCCGATTCAAGAAACTGGATCTTCTCAGTTTCCATCCGTATCGGACGATCACCACCGCTTAATATCCTCTGATATATCTCTCAACAACTCAGCAGATCAAGCGTCCGAGTCTCCTTCCATGGATAGCAGCTCATCGCCTAATTCGGGATCTTCTCCATCTTTACCTCTATCACCTCCCTTACGCAGAAGCACAAGATCATCCATTCCTAATACCAAACTCAAGGATTATTTTTGTGGATCCTTATTACCAAAACAAACGCCTCTCGGTATCACTCCTTCATCGGCATCAGGTAAGATCTTCTACCCTATTTTACCACTCAATTCTTTCAATAACACTACAGTGTCGTATCAAGGGTTTGTTAATGCATTAAAGGGATTAAATGACCCTAAATCATACAAAGATGCAATAGCTATTCCAGAATGGAGGCACGCAATGCGTAGTGAAATCGATGCTCTCCAACAAAACAACACTTGGGTCCTTTCATCACTTCCTCCGGGTAAGAAGGCCATTGGGTGTCGATGGGTGTTCAAAACAAAACTTAAAGCCGACGGTTCCGTCGAACGTCACAAAGCACGGCTAGTTGCTCTCGGAAACCGTCAAAAGCAAGGTATAGACTATACTGATACTTTCGCTCCGGTTGCTAAGCTTGTATCTGTTAAGCTTTTCATTGCAGTTGCATCATGTCGTCGATGGGAGATTCATCAAATGGACGTACACAACGCGTTTCTTCACGGCGACTTAATGGACGA
>BSUD01000008.1:128003165-128030188 GCA_033239045.1 Fagopyrum esculentum | reverse complement strand
AGATCAAGCGTCCGAGTCTCCTTCCATGGATAGCAGCTCATCGCCTAATTCGGGATCTTCTCCATCTTTACCTCTATCACCTCCCTTACGCAGAAGCACAAGATCATCCATTCCTAATACCAAACTCAAGGATTATTTTTGTGGATCCTTATTACCAAAACAAACGCCTCTCGGTATCACTCCTTCATCGGCATCAGGTAAGATCTTCTACCCTATTTTACCACTCAATTCTTTCAATAACACTACAGTGTCGTATCAAGGGTTTGTTAATGCATTAAAGGGATTAAATGACCCTAAATCATACAAAGATGCAATAGCTATTCCAGAATGGAGGCACGCAATGCGTAGTGAAATCGATGCTCTCCAACAAAACAACACTTGGGTCCTTTCATCACTTCCTCCGGGTAAGAAGGCCATTGGGTGTCGATGGGTGTTCAAAACAAAACTTAAAGCCGACGGTTCCGTCGAACGTCACAAAGCACGGCTAGTTGCTCTCGGAAACCGTCAAAAGCAAGGTATAGACTATACTGATACTTTCGCTCCGGTTGCTAAGCTTGTATCTGTTAAGCTTTTCATTGCAGTTGCATCATGTCGTCGATGGGAGATTCATCAAATGGACGTACACAACGCGTTTCTTCACGGCGACTTAATGGACGATGTGTATATGACAATACCTCCAGGGTTTGCAATAACGGACTCAACAAAAGTCTGTAAACTACGCAAGTCTATTTACGGTCTCAAACAATCACCGCGTAACTGGTTCCATAAGTTGAGTGCAGCTCTTTTTCGAGCAGGTTTTGCACAGTCCCGAGCCGACTACTCTCTCTTCACCTTTACGCGTCCAGGTATACATATTTACATTCTTATTTACGTCGATGATCTGATAATCACAGGTAATAATTCCGATTTTATTCTGCGTTTCAAAAATTACCTTAGAACGTGTTTTTCTATGAAAGATCTAGGCAAGTTACGATATTTTCTTGGTATAGAAGTTACTCACACTCCGCAGGGTATCATTCTAGCACAACGTAAGTACGCTATGGAGATCTTAGCCGAGACCGGTACACTCGGATCTAGACCCACGACATTTCCAATTGAACCAGGTTATGTTTTGCCCAAAGATCATACCAACGCATTCGATGATCCAGAACGCTATCGAAGATTGGTGGGACGACTCATTTATCTAACCATTACACGTCCGGATCTCACTTACTCGGTGCATGTTCTTTCCCAATTTATGCAAAATCCTTCAGTTCAACATTGGAACGCAGCTTTGCGTGTGTTACGGTACCTTAAGTCGAATCCGTCACAAGGTATATTTTTCTCCAACTCGTCCCCTTTACAAATCAATGCATATTGTGATTCAGATTATGCTTCATGTCCTATTACTCGTCGCTCTGTAACGGGTTTTATTGTGTTCATTGGTGAGTCTCCTATATCATGGAAGTCTAAAAAGCAACACACGGTGTCAAGATCATCCGCGGAGGCCGAATATCGCGCCATGGCCTCAACAACGTGTGAAGTCAAGTGGATCAAATCTCTACTGCTCTCCTTAGAGGTGTCTCATGAACAACCAATCAACCTATGGTGCGACAATCAAGCGGCTATCCATATTGCGTCCAATCCGGTCTTCCACGAACGAACCAAACACATCGAGATTGATTGTCACGTGGTCCGGGATGAAGTTCAAAAGAAGACTATTCGCACTCTCCACATGCGTTCCAACAACCAATTGGCCGACATCTTTACCAAGGCTCTTGGACATAATCCATTTCACTACATTTTGGACAAGTTAGGCATTAGCAAAGCTCATGCTCCAACTTGAGGGGGAGTGTAGAAGGAAATATTATACCCACAGAATATTTTGTTTATCCTTGTTACTCCTTTTAACTAGTCTAGAATATTTACCTTCCTATTAGTCTAAGTTTACGTTACAGTAGTGTATGTATATAGGTATTCTCCTTCCATTGTAATCTGCACGTTGATCAATAAAACTTTCACAAAGTACATGGTTCTTACAGTTACCACTTGCAAACTTGATTTTTTTTTATATTTATGTTGATACGTGTGTGTATATATATATATATATATATATATATATATATATATATATATATATATATATATATATATATATATATATACAAACAATCGAACATATTCGTACTGTTGGAATTTTAATCAAATAGTGAATTAATTTGACAAGGTTACGTGATGGCAAGGACAATGCCATACACGGAGAAAGCAGTAGCCGAGGTGATGAACAATGAAGCGGCGAGCAAGGGGACGGTGTGCATAGCAAGAATCTCGCCAGACAGCTACTTCTTAGAGAGCCAAATCTCGTCCTCACTCTTGTTAGGAAAGCAGCTCCGCAGTACTAGTTTTGATCATATATGGATCATTCTGTAGTGCTGCTAATCGATCTGGATGATGGATGTTTCTGTGATATGATTTTCTTTATTAATCATGTTTATCAATTATCTACTTGTATTTGGATCAAATATTGTTGTGTATTAGATCTAGGTTTATCTAGAGTTTGTTCTTATTGCAAGTCAAGTTGATGTTACTATAAATCGAAGTATAAATGACATAGTAAAAACCATTAACCAAAAACCAACAATTTGTGTTTATATCTTAACTTGATATTCGGTAAACGAAAATGACAGATCAACAAAATGAAAAATTAACAACAAATTCATCAAAGATGCAACCAATCACACACGATTAGTGCTCTTTATGGTTCTTATTTTTAGCATGGCCATAACACAGAAAGATATACAGTGGGAGACAAATTGTCTGTCGTCGGCTATTTTGTTGCAGCCTTGAAGATGACTGAGCTCTTCCTTCTTGGAATCGAAGGTTGTCGTTCCTCGATGGCCTTAGTCCTATTAGCTTCCCCAGTGACCTGCTGTTGTCTTGGAAGAACGATACTGTGGACTGACATGCCACCCATATTCATTTATGTTGTACGTACCTACGTACGTAGCAATGGAAGCTCAAAGGTAAAATATATATATATATATATATATATATATATATATATATATATATATATATATTTGGCTCCCATGTAAACAGCCCTTATAGTGTTCAATGAGAACGAATTATATTCGTTGGATCAATATAATGGACGGCTGAGATTAAGCAGTTTCTTAATTAACAAAAAAAATATATATAAATGCTAAACAATTTTAGGGAAGTTGCAGGCGCGTGTGATACCCTACTCTCCATAACTTTCCTCAATTTTAAAATTTTCCTTTAATAAAACCACTAAATATTCTACGGTTATTTCGTATCCCGCTTATTCCTCCATAACACAATCTCGTGTTCTTCAACTGAATCGTTTCTTTGGTGCCGATAGTTGCAGGAGCTTTCTGTGTTCGCCTTTCTTCCCCATTCATCTACACAAGCAACCGTGTTCGACTTTCTACGTCTTCACTCGAGGTATTCATCAAGAACACTCTTTTTTTTCGATTCTTCAATTTAGGATTTTTTTTCATGGTTAGAACTAACGAAATCCCTAATTTTCTTGTGACTATCTTCTTCTTCAACTGCTGCATTCAAAAATTCGGAGCCATTCAAGTCGCCGGCCAAGTGGTTGGAGATCGATTTCATATTCGGTTTTTTGTTCGCCGGTGTTGCGTTCTTCCTCCTAATCAACATTTCAGTGCCGATCGTAGTTCCGATTAGTGTATTGTTCGACTCGCTGCTCCCCTCCGTCACTCGAGGTATTGTCGACGGCAATGAAATTTCTGGTTCATTGATTCCGATTAGGGTTTTGCGGATTAATGTAATATTCCCTAAAATAATACCCCTCAAATAAAACCCCTAAATCTTTTACAGTTTTCCGTGTCGTCTTCTTCATCGGGTATTCGGCGCTGTTGGTCTCGTCGGTGTTGTGCTCGACCTCCAATCTACATTCGGTGCTGTGTTCGCGGGTATTCGGTGTTGTGTGCGCCGGTATTCGGTGTTGTGTGCGCCGGTATTCGGCGCACACAACGGCCTAATCACCATTTCAATGTCAATCGTCATTCAGATTAGGGTATTGTTCGTCTCGCCGCTCTCCTCCGTCACTCGAGGTATTGTCGATATCAATGTAATTTCCGGTGCATTGATTCCGATTATGGTTTTCTGATTTGTTTTTTTATTTTGAAATATGGTTGCCAAATTGGATTGGTTGTCCATTGTTGTTGAATGTTCGTTCATGCCCTGTCGAATGCGAGTTAGGTTGCAGCATTCAATACTTGTCTGTTCATAAATGATTGGTGTTAAGGGCTATGAGTTTTTTTTTTCTGAACGCACTTGTGGATGCTTGGGCATCGTATCTGAACGCACTTGAGTGGTTTAGAGGCGAAAATTCACCAAAGATCTTTTTTGTGTGGGTTTAATGCACTGTAAAATGGAAATACAACTCGCTATTCGGTCCTTTTATTATTTATATTCGATACCATACTACTTTTTTATTCGCTAATAGCTGTTTTGTTTCTGTGTGGAAGATAACGTTAAAAATTGTTACAGACTTGTAGGCAACTACTTTCAATTGGTGACGAAGGGAGCGTTGAGTTCGAAGAAATGTACGATGTTTTCAACTACGAACTAAACAAGTGCATAATATCAACTGATCACATGGAAGATTTCAGAAATCTTGACATGGTAAAACACAGTGTTGCCAGAAATACCGCGTATAGTTGCTAGAGGGGCATTGAAGACTGACAATGCTATGAATGATGAGGAATAGACGATTCAAGTTGTTATTTTGATATGTTGTTCCGGACAACTGTTTTGCTACACTATGTCAAAACTATATGCTACAGTTTCTTTCTCTTTTTGGATATTTGAATCACTTATGTAGGGATTAATGCGTTTGACACTCCTGTCTATATTAATGTCAAAGTTTTATGCTACAATGTCAAACTCTTTTGATATGTTGTTTCGAAAACTCTTTTGCTACAGTGAGTATAACACAACAAACATTGGAAGACAATTTTTATCTTGTATGCAAACACCGTTTACCATGCATAATACGATAGATTAGTAAGTGTATTCATTACCGAATATGAACGATATAATTTCAGAATATACATGATATAGTTAATGGATGCTTCATATATTAGGTGTTGTATGTTAAAGAGCACAACCTTTACACTTGAGGAAACATACGAAGACGATAGTTATCTTGTATGCAAACTCCGTTTACCATAGATAATATGACGGATTAGAAAATGTACTATTTACCAAATATGAACGATATATTTTATAGAATATACAAGATATAGTAACCGGATATATAATATTTTAGTGTGTCATATGTTAATGAACGCAACATGTACACTTGGGTCATGTCTATTGCATCATGTCTATTGCATCGTATTGTGGAGTCCAATATTTTGTTTTCGCCGGTGATTGCGTCATGTCTATTGCATCGTTGAGCTCTTCATTTGCCGCTGCTTCATAAAAATCATCCATACTCTCCATGTTAGCATCAATGTCGAATCCATCAACATCCCAATCCCTTTTATTTCCGAAATCTGTAAAAAATTCACTACATATTTACAATCTGATAATTGAAATATAGCTAACGATTACGAGTATGTTTAATGTTTGATGAGTGGGTAAACCATAACCGGTGCCATATGTGTTTTCGTAACCATGTTATAGAACGTATTCGGAAGTATAGTCACATATATTCGTTAATATGAAACCAAATATCTGTTGATATATTAATTTAATCGTGTATGATGTTTCACATTCACTTACCTTCTTCCATCGATGTCAAAAATGTTGCTTGCCAGAATGCCCTACACAAATCAACCGATAAATGTGGACATATAATGATAAAAAAACGTAAGACTGTAAAATGACTCAAGCCGTTTGAAGAACAAAAACCGAGTGGTTGATATTTAGGTAAGACTGCTTCATAAAATTCATCCATACTCTCCATGTTATCATCAATGCCGGATCCATCAATATCCCAATCTCTTTCACATGGGGAATCTGTAAAAAATTCAATAAATATTTATATTATGATAATTTAAATACGAGTTTGTTTAATAGTTGATATTTAGGTAAACCTTCACCGTCACCGAATCGTATTCTGTGGTATATTCAAATATATTCGTTAATATGAAACCAAATATCCGTTAACATATTACTTTAACTGTTTATGTTATTCCACGTTCAGTTACCTTCTTCCATTGATTCCGAATCTGTTGCTTGCCTGAATCCCCTACACAAATCAACCGAACAATTGAGGACATATATTGATGAAAAACGAAAAAATTGAGGACAAATCAACCATTGTTTGTTGATGAGAATATTGTATACTGAAAAAGATACACTTACTGTTAACTATTTCGGCGAAAATATGTTTAGTTCTTCCGGCGACAATGGAGTGTATGGCGTTTCAACAAAACGTATCATCCATATAATTGATATTGCTTTGATCGATTTTGTTGATATTAATTGGAAGATTCTGTATATTGTAACTCCCTAAAATAGTGGAAGAAGATCTCATTTATAATTTTTCTAAAATATTATAATTGCCTTATTTTGGAGAGTGTATTACACATTTCAATGAGGAGAGTGTGCTGAATTTTTCATTGAATATTTATGTTAATTTTCAGCCTTTAGATTAATCAGATCAAGGCCTACTATTTGTTCTCATTGTACACTATAAGGGCTGTTTACATGGGAGTATGATTCTATATATATATATATATATATATATATATATATATATATATATATATCTGGGTATTGAGGCTAGAGGAAGACGATGAAGAGAAGGTTGTTGGATCGACCTGCAACCCTTGAAGAAGGGTTAGGGATCCGAGTCCAAGGGGCCACCCACTTGCCATGTCAGGGTTCTGTTCCATTTTGCAATTCTTAGATTGTGTGTTGTACTTACAATGTACATCATTTGAATAAGATCGAAATTTAGAATTTAAAAGGAGAGATTCTACGTACCTCCATAGCCAACAACAATTAAGGTTGCAGAAGAGGTAGAGGGTAAAGATTTTAGTGCGATTTGAATAGGATCGACAATTTTCTGTTGCAGTTTCCTAACATTTTTTTCCTTCTAATACGTGTGTGTTGTTCCTTTAACATGAAATAAAGTTAAGATGGGGTGGATCCCGCGGTTTTATTTTAACTTTTTATGGTAAGTAGTCAAGCTTTTATGATCAGGAGTTATGTAAAATGAGTCTTGCTTTGCTTTTAACTTAACCTATAACCGAAACATTGAAACAAAAGTTTAAGTTTGTAGGGGCATGGTGTTCATCCATTAAATGATAAAAGGTCAATTGCACCAAGTTAGGGTTGTTCACTTTTTGCCTGGACAGCAGAACTTAACAGGACCTGATTTTACTGTCCGGTTCACGACAGCCTCTTGTATATAAGTAGTTCATCCGGTCCTCTTCTAACGAGTTACTGTCCGGTTCAGACCGTAATATACCCGATTGTTATTATCTGAGGTAGTTAAGGCTCTTCAAACAGTCCAGACCGGACCGGACCGTTTCACTACTAGTATGAAACGGTCTAATACGGTCCGGACTGAACCGTTTTATTATTTTTTTAAAAAAAATCAAAATTTTTTCTTCTATGGATTAAATCCGGTCCGGTCCGGGTTTTGGACAGGACCGGATACTCTTCTTATTCAAAAAAAATTAAAACGTAAATTAACGGTTCGGACCGGACCGGACTGGACCGTAATATTATGGACCGGAACAAAGCGGACCGAATTTTTACACTTACGGTCCAGGACCGGATCGTAATTTCCGGTCTTCCGGTCCGGTCCAAAGCTGTGCAGCCCTACAAACGCTTATGTGATGTCTTCGATTCTCAAAAACTCAAACTTCGCTTCTCTCAACTCTGTCTCTCTCCCGACGACGACGACAACCATTCTGGATCTCGCACGCATTCACATCCTTGATTGGTCTACTCCGACGGCCGATTCATAGGTAATTTGCTAACCCTAAGTCTGGATTCCTCGAAAACTCTCGTTTTGTCTCTCGTTTTTTGGGATTTTGCTAAGCCTAATGTATGTTGGGTTTTTGAAACTCTCGTTTTTTTTGCGATGCACTGTATCTTCGGTGGTGCTTAGTAACCCTAAGCCTTGCTTGGTACAATTCTCAATTTTTGTAATACCTTCATCTTCGGTGGTGCTTGACTGATTGGTACTGACAACTTCATCTATGAATATCTTCAGTTTTATCTTCTTGTGCTTCATATTTTGGCGATTTATGCTTATCTTCTACAATTAAGACGAAAAATCTGTTGAATATGCATTATTATGATGGGAAAAGTCTGTTGAATCTGAGAGAAGAAGTAAAAGTCTGTTGAATCTGAGAGAAGAAGTAACAGTCTGTTGAATATGCTGATATAGTGATCTGGATATAGATCGGCTTTAGATATATATGATGAATGATTGTGCAGGATGAGGAGTATCTGCTAGCTTTGCTAATGGTAATCAAGTCTAAGTTATAGAATCATAATGGACTCCATTTTCCTATTGTTAACTACGCCCTGTATCATCTTTGTAAGTTTAGATAAAGTCCCTTGAGGGAATGATTGGCGTAAATAGAGAGATTACAAAGATCTAAGGGCTTCCTTGAAGATTTTTGTTGGCAAGCCTTTCGTTAGGATGTCAACATATTGTTGTGAAGATAATACATGAAAGACTCTTAACATGACCTAGAGTGACCTTATCACGGACACATTGAAGGTCAATTTCGATGTGCTTTGTTCTTTAGTGTTGAACTGGGTTGGTCGAGAGGTGTATGCAGCTCTTGAAGAAGCTTCCTTACCCAGCAGGATTCTCCTATAGCATTGGGTACTGCTTTGTACTCAGCTTCAGCACTGGATCGGGAAACTGTAGGTTGATGCTATGAGACCATGAAATCAAGTTGTCCCTGTGGAATAAACAGTAGACGGAAGTTGATCTTTAAGAGTCAGGACTGCTACTCAGTCTGCATGTTGTAAGTTTGACTGTTTGAGATAGGATCTAGTATTGAGATGTAGACCAAAGTGGGCTGTACCTTTAAGGTTAAGTACTGCAATGCACCTGCTAAGGATCTATAGAGGGTGGGGCTGTCCACTGGTTTACCAGATGCTTTACTTGACTTGCAATTTGTGTCAGCGGGTGTAGCATAGGGATTGCAGAATGCCATAACCAGCTTTATGGATCATCTCACGAGGTGATAAATGTATCCATGGTCCGTGCATACGAGATTGGACAAGAGAGTGCACCTTTGTCACAAACAGGAATGATTGTCGTATTTGTAGATCTTGAAATATTATGATATTTTCAGTCTACTCTTCTGTAAGGATTTTAGCAAGTTCTTCATGATCTTAATCTACAAACCTAAATATTCTCTTAAACTGATAGTGCTTATGTCAATGGTGAAGGTTCTATGTTTTATTGTATATTTTGATTGATGGATTGTTATTTCCATGTTGCGGTGATTTTTTCAGGACTTTGTTAACTTGGTGCAGAGGACATTCACTTGGAAAATGTTCTCCTTTGAGATGGATGATAGAAAGAGTGAGTTAGCTTTCAGTACCTCTAGTTTATGTAAACTTATGACAGAATAAATGACTATATATATAAGGCTTATACTTTGAAGCATGTGCTGGTTTGATGTTGCTTCATATAGTCTCATGTATTAGTTGCAAGTGTACTTTTGAGAGTTATATATTTGTCATGGTGACTGTGTTAGCATTCTTTTAGTATGGTGTGTATCATTTAGTAAATGTTGGATTTTCATCTTAATGGTGAAACCAGTCTATGATGGTGCTAGAAAGCTTTATCATTTTATTAGAAATATGTGTTCTACCTGCTTATGTTTCATTGTTTAGTAGCTCTCTTGCTCCTGAAACTAGTTGTATTGTATATTAGTCGACAAAATTGTTGTTTGGATTGCACCTGGAATTCAGTTTCATATATCTGCAATAGTGTTCATCTCGTCTCATGATTCTGTGATTATAACTAGATTTAAATCTTGTATCCAGAGATTGGGCTGGGGCTGACAATGTTTGGGGTTTTCTTCACGTTCCTTGGGATCATATTCCTATTTGACAAGGGGCTGCTTGCGATGGGAAACGTATGTTGAACTCTTTGAAATTTGCAATGTATTAATTCATTTTATGCTTTCCGTATGTTGATTTCACTATGTTTCTTTTCACATAAAATTTGCACAGATCCTGTTTATGTCAGGATTAGCATTGACCATTGGTCCAAAATCAACTCTGCAATTTTTCATGAAACCTCAAAATTTTAAGGTATGATTACCATCAGCAAAGTCCTCCCCTTTTTATGCTTCTGCTCAATGATCACACCCTTTCTGATTCCCATATACTCTCACTGGCTGCTACCTTTTGTTGACTTCTCAGGGAACTATCTCCTTTGGCGCTGGCTTCTTTTTTGTTATCATAGGCTGGCCAATTCTGGGCATGATTCTAGAGTCCTATGGCTTCATCATACTTTTCAGGTTCATTACAGTGCCTTGGCTTCAAATTTTCACAATTTGAATAATGCTTGGTTTGTTTTGTAATTTTGTATTGAACTATTGATACTTTGTTTTTGCAGTGGCTTCTGGCCCACAGTTGTTGTTTTTCTGCAGCGGATACCTATTCTAGGCTGGGTATTCCAACTGCCTTTTATCAGATCGGTATGTAACTACTCTGCACCTCTACCAATATGTATTTTAAGCAAAATCTCCTCTTGTTGATGGTCATGATGTGTATGGTTTGGTATCTGAATGTGATACGTTTCTGTTCATCAGCTTTGATCTATTTGTAAAGTTGATTCTGGCTCCGGTAAATTGCATTTGTAGCATGGTTAGAGAACTTCAAAAAGGGGAAATTTGTCCCTTTGGTCTTGTGCTCTTAGTTAGTTCTGCTGCAAAGCAGAAAGCCTTGCCTCTTTTGGTCGTATATATTTGGAAAGTAGTAGTTGCAAGAAAGTCTTGCTTATGCTGATCCATAAGGATTATGTGCAACCTCACAGGGATAGATTATGAGAATTACGGAATTTACGGAGGGAATTAAGGGGTTTATATTATTTAAACCGAACAGTACCCAAGGGTCAGTAATAAAGTATCATTGGTTATGCTAACATACTTTGGCAGGCAAATATATTTGTAGTTTCAATGGTAAAAGTGAGAAGGCTACAAGATTTATGTTTATCTACATTACCTTCCATAACTAGCGCTGTTTATATGATGCAGTTGCTTGATCGCTATCGTGGAAAGAGGGTACCTGTCTGAAACAAATCAACACTCTGAGTTGAAGTGTTTGAAGATACGAGTGAAGATGTAAATCCTGTTTTCTGCAGGTAATGGCTTGGAAACTAGTGTTGCCACTGTTGTCGAGTGCTAAAACAGGTTTGAATCAACAACTGCCACAAGATTCATGTGTTGCTTATAGGTTTCTTGTAGTTTCCCAAATTGCTAGCTCAAAAGCCAAACAATATGCTCACTGTATAATTGTATTTGAACATAATACTGTGATTTGAACTTGTTGGATGATGAAAGAAAATTAGAGATCATTAACCATCCATGCCAATAATTGTATATGAACATAATACCAATAATTGAATCAAAGACAAGCCAATTAAATACATTTTCTTAGGTATATATTAGCCTTTTGAAACAATACATGAATAATTTAAAATCTTTAAAGGTAGAGTTTTTGTCTATTTTAATTATGGATGATATTATATTCACGCCATTTAATTTCTATAGAGATGGCAGAGGCACATATATGTTTCTTGTAAGATGCTGCTCGGCTTCTTCAAGAAAGGAACTCAAACAGAAAAGATGATCTAATTGAGGTTGTGAGAGGCAACTTAGGTAGTGTGAGATTCAAAGATTGCAAGTGTGAGGGTGGGGTGCTTACCCTAATCCCATCGTAGGTTAGCCGTCGCTAGGAATCATCAAATTTTGGACTGGAATGAACCGGAAATTTGTTATTGGGCCGACTAGACATTGACCAAATTTTTTGGTCTGGTCCAAGTCCATACCGGTTTGTCAATTTTGTCAATTTTTTAAAGGGTTCAATCTTGGACAAAAAAAAAATATAGATCCTGAACAGTCTAGATCAGATTGGATCTAGATATCCTGTCTTGGCCCGATCCAATAACAAATTTTCAGTCCAAGTTCAGACCGAAGGAACAATCCTAGACGTCACCCTTTTTCGTGAAGAAGAGGAAGGTAGAATAGAGTACCCTTCTCGAATTCACATATGCACCCTAAAAACACGAGAATTATCCTCTATGCGGGCCTTATCAGCCGCACAAGACTCGAGTTTTTTCCGTCTTAAGAGGCACTATAATTAGGTGTGGATGAACAATTTAATGGTATGCATGACTTATAATAGTTTGAAGAGTGTGGGGAAGATACCGGTAGGTACAACAGAGTCATCTGATAACTCAATATCACTTAACGTATTGGACAATTTGAAGAGTAGAGAGCTTGAGGTCCACCTCCAAGAATTGAAACTAAAGAAGGAAACCTTCAGGTTACATGTCATTTCCAAAGTTAGGAAGAACAAAGTAGTGGAAATCAGGGAGGGGAAGGTCAAAAAGTTGGAAAATAAAATAAAGTTAACCACTCTTACTAGTTTGATGGAGAGGGCAATATTCCTTGACTCTTGACCAAGAGAAGTTGATTATTCAGTTGCTCAAAAAACTTAGTATTTGAATTTATGTTTAAGTTTGGGTCCCTTCAAGGCTGGTATTGTTTGTTTAGATTTATCGTTTGTGAAATAAAATCTTATGTTATAAGTTACATGTATTTTGAATTTAATGTATCACTAGTTGTTTTTAATTAAATTGGATTTTTATTTGTAAGTTAATGTCTTATTTTATGTTTAAGATCTATTTTAAATTGTGTTTTTTAATTATAAAAAAAATTCAAATACATATATAAATTAGTATCATATTAGATTGATATAAATAAAGTCTTATGTAAAAAATAATTTTAAAATTTTAAAATATTCAATATGTAAAACTCTATATACGTTACAAGATGTCAATTTTTTTTGGGATAGGAGCCGACAACTATTTTGGTATCAACCCCGGGCTCATATTCCACCCTCCGTCGTGTCATCGATTTGATGACATGGAAGGCATAGGAGCTCCGACCCTCCATGTGGATACATTTGTTATTTATATTTTATAAATAAATATATATACAAATTTTTTTAAAATTTATTACAAATATCCGTACAGAGCACGAAATATAAACTAGTTACATAAAATCACACTGTTAAAATCACACATAAAAATTTACACGAACAAAAATGTATACAAAAAATTAAAAAATACATGGATCTAAAAAAGTTCAGAAAATATTATTTGATTTGCTAGTAAAAGTTAGTAAGACAATTTGTATCGATAACATTAGATTTACATAAAAAATATATTCTAGAAAAACATTTTGACATGAAAAAAATGACGACAACATTACTACAAGCTGGATCTTTACTTTTGTTTGATCAAATTAGTAATGAGTAATTTTGTCGAGGTTGACGATTGATCTCTCTTGATTCATTCAACTATCAAAGATGTCGCAGCCGGTTCCAAATTGTAGAATGTGAGCTCGGAAAGTGTTGGCGCTCTCAGTTCTGATGATCACTGGTGGCTTGGGTTTGTTTTTCGTCCCTGGTGGACGGCCACGGCCTCGCCGTATAACTTTTCCGTCATCGGAGCTTCCGGATCCAGAAGGGTCGCTGCTGTTGGGGCGGCGGTAAGGTTTTTCCTCGTCGGTTTCAGGTGAGCTGCGGCGGCGGAGGGGCAGATTCTGGTGGTGGTGGATGTAGCAGTTGGCACTTCCTGAATCAAAAGCCGCCATAGATGATTGTTGTATATGATTGAATAGGAGAAGTGTTGTTTTTATAGAATCCTCTAAAATTTTGCTCAAGTTTAGGCGGCTAAGGCTAAGCCCATCCTTGTCCAATCGGGTGTGCGAGTTTGTCCACTCACCGACCATGGATTTGACTAAGCTATAGATATCTCACTTTGGATAAAAACCTCTCAATTAAGAATAATTATAACATAAATTTACTAAATAAACATATTATTAATAGAATAATAGTACTAAGTCAGAGATAGAATAGTAAAAGTTAGAGATCTACAAAACAAAAACCTATAAAGTAGAATTTACTCCATCTAACTTTTTATATATTATTACGTGAGAACTTTATAAATTGTAAAAAGGTATAAGGTATTATATACAATACAAGATCATGCATTAATATGATCTAAATAGAGAAATGTAATATGTATGGAGAGATATAATAATTTTGTAAGTTTTTTTTAAATAAAATTCAGATTCACTAAACATTCGTTTTAATTCTCGTATATGCTTTAATTATTTAATATAGGGTGGTTAATTGTAAATATTTAAAAAAAAATGGGAGAATTTGACATACTAGGCTTTTTTTAGTTTTTGTTTAAGAAAATGTACCCCAAATTTTTTACCACTTTCATTTAATAGTAGGTAAAAATTAACCTTTCTATTAGAAAGAAATAATAAATGATGTTTGTTATTTGTTATATAAGTATAATTTTTAATTTTTAATTACTAATTTTTTTTTCTTTTATTATTTTTCTTGCCTTTTTTATTTATTTTTTATTTTCTTTTTTATTTTCTGAACTGAATTTTTCATACCGGAAATTCTCATACCAGAATTTTCATACCAGAAATTTCATACCAGAAATTATCATACGAAAAGTTCATACCAGAAATTTCATACCAAAATTTTTTTCATACCAGAATTTTTTTCATACTAGAATTTTTTCATACCAGAATTTTTCATACCAGAAATTTCATACGAAAAGATCATACGAGAAATTTCATTCCAGAAATTTCTGAATTAAAACTAGCGGCACAATCAACACTTGATCCTTGTGCTTTCTGTCCGCTATTTATTTTTGTTTACATAATACTTTTATTTTGAGACAATTTTAACATATAATTCTCCACTCAAATAATGCTCAACTCCTCCACGTCTTGTCAATTTGTCATTGTCAACTGGAAAAAAGAACAAGTCTTTTGGAAACCAAAAGAGACGGTGATGGACCCATTTTTGCAAACCGTCATCATATACGCAAATTACAATAAAAAAAATTGCAAAATTACAACGAGCCCCCTAAAATTTGCAAAATTAAATATTAGACAATTAAAAATTCATTCCGGTATGTAAATTTCGGTATGTAAATGTCCGGTATGTGAAATTCTGGTATGTGAAATTCCGGTATGTGAAAATCCGGTATGTGAAAATCCGGTATGTGAAAATCGGTATGTGAAATTCCGGTATGTGAAAATTATGGTATGTGAAAATTCCGGTATGTGAAAATCCGGTATGTGATAATTCCGGTATGTAAAATTCCGGTCCGGTATGTGAAAATTCCGGTATGTGAAATTCCGGTATGTGGAAATTCCGGTATGTGATAATTCCGGTATGTGATAATTCCGGTGTGTGAAAAAATTCTTCATTCTAGAAAATAAATAAAAAATAAAGAAAATAAAAAAGACAAAAAAATTAATAAAAGAAAATAAAAAAAGAAATTCAGTTTTTAAAAAGCATTTGGAAGAAAGAAGAAAACAAGAGGATGGAGAAGGTTTGAAGGTAAAAAAAATAAGAGGGGTATATTTACTTAATTGAAAAACAAAAAAGCCTACTTACTATCACTATTTCTCTAAATAGCCTACTAACCAAATTTGCCCAAAAAAAATTATGGATGATTTTATGTTAAAAATATATAAGGAGTGGTTTATGATGAATAAATGAAGATTAAGTGTGGTTATCCTAAAAAAATTTAAAGGGTGAATTTTGCATAAAAATGATTATTAAATGTAGGGACCCCAAACAACAATTAGTGATACATTAAATTCAACATACATGTAACTTATAATATAAGATTGAAATAAAACACAAACGATAAATCTAAACATACAATATCAGGCTTGGAGGGACCCAAAGTTAAACATAAATTCAAATAATAAGTTATTTGAGCAACTGATCCATCAACTTCTCTTGGTCAATAGTCAAGGAATCTTGCCCTCTCCATCAAACTAGTAAGATTGGTTAACTTTCTTTTGTTTTCCAACTCTTTGACCTTCCCCTTATTGATTTCCACTACTTTGTTCTTCCAATTTTATAGTGATTTTTTTCCCTAGAGTGTGGGGCAGTTGCCCCTTGCCCCCAAGGCCGCCCCTGTGCATGTGAACATATAAGTTTGACAAATCCTACACTTTCTTCACTATGATTATACATAAATAAAGGAGATTGAAAGAAAAAAGATGCAAACCGTGAGACGATTGAGATTGTCCCTGTGATATTCCGAGCTTGTCGGGATGGACCTTTTGCATGTGGGATTGTAAAGTACCGTAGCCTCCCTTCGCCCTCTACTTGTACACCAACGGACAATAGTTGCACAAGATTTGACAATACTCGTTCACCACCTCACCCTTCTTGTAATGTTTTGTAAAGATGTTGGATGTAAGCATTTTCGGTGGAGGAACTTGTCGAAAAGCCCATTCACCTTGTGATATATCCGGCATTTGAGTTTCACTTTCTTGGGTGCTAGGAAAGAAAGCGGGAGTGTTGTCGTTCGGGTTTGCCATTAGAATAGATTGAGAGGAAGAAGATTCGAATTTGAGAAATCGAGAATTGAGATTCGAGAATACGAGGTTGAGTTGAGACTTGAGAGTAGTAGTAGAAAGAGATGAAAACGTTGGTGTTATTTATAGGGATTGAGGGTTTTTTTTTTTAAACCATTTACATATTTTATAAAATAAAAAAACCACACCCAACAGCTAAAAGAGCTGTTGGGATATGGGGCCCGCCTAACGGTTATATGAATTAGCCATTGACGGGCCATTTGAACTGCCAATTTGGCAAAAAATAAAAAAAAAAAAAGAAAAAAAAAAGGTTAAACCGCCGGTTTAGTTTTGACCAAAACCGACGGTTTGATCAAACCGGCAAACATAATCGTCGGTTCAGATGTTTTTGCCCAAATCGAGCCAAAGTCTACCATCATCTCTTTTTATGGATAAAGCCAATTAAGTGCATTTGTTTTTTTTTCAAGGGTTTACATATTTAAAGAAGTCGTGAATCCTGGCCGCTACATCATAAATCGTCAGCAGCCGGAAAACCCTTGAGTAGTGCCAAGAGAGGCAATGTTGTCCGTTGTCGTCCTACATCCAACAATAGTCGTGGATGTGTGGTTCAACGGTGACCGCTGGTTTGGCTACCAGAGACAAATTCAAGTTAGATATTAGTTCAGATCTGAATTGGTAAGAATCATCCACTTTTAGATTTAACTAGTTTGGTGATGATTATGTGAATTTCTGAAAAGTTAATCAAATGTGTCGATTGAATCGGTAAAGGTGAATTTTGTTGTCATGATAATGGATTGAAATACAAACAAATTCACTTTTATACACGAAGATCGAGGAGAATCGTGTGTAGATTATGTATTATGCATAGAATTTGTGGAACCAATTTTACACTCAAGCGTACGCTTAATCATCTATAGCGTTCGCAAATTTTTTTGTATTAATGGCTTCCTCCTGTGTTCACAAGCACTCAAATAAATCCATGGATGTAGACAATCTGTTGGAAGATATCTTGAAGAGATTAGTTGTCGCCTCTCTAGATTTCTATATGTTTGCAAGTCATGGAACTGTCTCATTTAGTCGAGCTTCTTCGTCATTTTCCACCACAATTTTACCACCACAATCTCAAATCAGTAATCCTAAGGGCCTGTTTGGTATCGTATTCTAGGGGATTTATTTAGATTCATTTTTACGGGATTATTGGGGATGGGAAAATTTGTTCCGTTTGGTATGGGTTGGAGCTTCGAGATTGTATTATTTTACGAGATTCTTTTGGGTAAAGAATCCCGTAAAAAAAGCTTGCCCACCCAAGCTTCTTGGGGATAAATTGAGTTAGGGTCTGTATAGTATCGTATTCTAGGGGATTCATTTAGATTCTTTTTTTTGGGATTCTTGGGGAAGGGAAAATTTGTTCCATTTGGTATGGGTTGGAGCTTCGAGATTGTATTCTTTTACGAGATTCTTTTGGATAAAGAATCCCGTAAAAAGAAGTTTGCCCACCCAAGCTTCTTGGAGATTAATTGAGTTAGATTCTTTTTATTCCATACATACCCTTTCTTCTATTCTTGTTCAATCATCTTCTCCATCTTCTCCCGATACCTCACGAACGACTACACAGTCCAGGTTCTCCTTCTCCCGTTGTTCATCCTCTCACAATCCATGTCTACTTATCAAACAATTTAGCAAATCTATGGCTATAACTCCTTCTTTTGGATCCTAATGTCTACAGTGGAGTATCGCAAAATCAAGGATCTGGTTCGCTTCCTGTCTCACAACAAATTCAACTCGCAAATCTGGCTATAACTCCTTATATTCTCGTTCATTCATCTGTTCCATCTTCTCCCGTTGCGAAATTTGGTTGATTTCTCGTTCATTCAACTCGCACATCCCTTTCACTTCTCGGATCCGATCTCGTCCTCTCTCGCTCTCTCCCGCACTACTTCGCCAGGTTCATCTCTTTCCCTTTTCAATCCATTGGTCTGCTTATTTGTGTAGTTTGCCTGATCTTGATATGCATTTTTAGAAATTATCTTTCTCTAATCGAGAATTGATTTTTGCTTACGGATCGTTGTTGGTTTCAGATGAATTGTTTGAATGATCTGATGTTAGTCGTTGTGATCGGGTGTGACATCGTGCTTTTGCGCCTGTTTGTAAGTCAGAATCAAGGAATTGCAGCAAAGATAGCCATTTATGGTATCAATAGCAAATTTGCAGCAAAGGGTGGCAACATAATTGAGTCAGAAAGAGGAGATGAATGAAGGGGTGTTGATGTACGAGTTCAGGAGGTCAAAGGTAGCCATTGACGAGCTTGAGAGCAAAGCGAATGGTGGTGGGATAATGGAATGGGAATATGAGAATTATGTTATGTTTGTTGATGATCAACGATGTATGTAATGACAATAGTGATTTTCTTACGGATATTTGATTGGAAACACTTAGGGGCATTGTCGTAAACTTTCCGAAACAATCTGTCTCAACAATCTGATACCAAATGAGTAAAATTACGCAAAAAAGAATCTATAACAATCCCCATCCCTAACAATATCAAGAATCCCCATCCCGAAGAATCTAAAAAAAGAATACCAATACGATGCCAAACTGGCCCTTAGTGGTATATACATTAGAAAGCTCCTGGAAGAGAAAGGCAAATAGTTTAATCTTCAAACGGTCCTTATGACGGTACAATGCTAAGCTACACGAAGAAGAGAATTGATGAATTGAGAAAAGTGGGGAAGTTTGTGCGGGCCTTTTCAGCCCTAGATCCAAACATGGAGATTTTCCTAGATCCAAGAATGGAAGGTCTGCTTGGAACCCTAGATCCAACCACAACGCCTCTCATCCTCGTTGAAGTTTCGCCATGAAAGTTGCCATATGAGGTAGATCGTACTTGGCCTCCTATAGATTTCTCTTCTTCTAGATCTTCTCGCACTAGGGTTTCTAAAGCCCTAATTTTGCTCAAACAGCTGTTTAAAATCTACATATACGAAACATTTATGATTTTTTTCATTTTGTAAAGTAAAAAATGTGCAGATTTCCCTAATTTTAACACCTTCTACTATCAATTCCTTCCAACCTAGTGTGTTTAAAATTGGATTTTGATTAATTTTTGGCTGAGTTACGACTTTTACAAAAACTCATACCAGAAACCATACTTGAAACTCAACTAGAAACCATACCCAAAACTCAACCAGAAACTCATACAAAAAAGTCATACCATAAACCATATCAGAAACTCAACCAAAAACCATACTAGAAACTCAACGAGAAACCATACTAGAAACTCAACCAGAAACCACACCAAAAACTCAACCAAAAATCATACCAAAAATTCAACCAAAAAACATACAAAAAACTCAACCAGAAACCGTGCCAGAAACTCAACAAAAAATCATACCAAAACTGAAAAAAAACCAGACCAAAAACTCAACTAGAAGTCTATAAACCATACCAAAAACTAATGTCAGATACTCATATCAGAAATTCAACCAGAAACCATCTCAGAAACTCAACCAGAACCATACTGTATTTTTAATAGAGGAGGTTAAAAACGAACCAATTTCTTTTACCTAACATGTAAGTGGTAAACATAGAGGGGTATACGTTCAAAAAACATTAGGAGATAAGAAGGCATTTAGTCTAATCTCAACGACTCTTCTATGTTGTGGGTACCTCTCCCATCACAACGAATGTCAACAATTCATTCATATCGGATAATTCCATTTATCAAGTCACTCTGAGGAAAAATAAGAAAATATGGAGATTTGCTCCGCCAAGGGATATGGCTTCATGTCGTTTTCTTTCTCCACATTGGGAGCTTGGAGGGGAGACTATTGCCTTTCTTAAGAGGGTCAAACAAGTGACCAAAAGTCATGAAAATGGATCTAAATGTTGTAATTTTATTTTTTTAGAGAGTTGATTTTACTATACATAAAAGGGGTGGGGCTCAATTTGTTACAAGCCTCCCAATTAATTTTGTATAATATCTTACACTTTTTGTTATTTATATAAAGTTTGTAATTAGAATATAAACTTAGATTAACATTAATTGAACTTATTTCGAAAAGATGCCGGTAGGATTAAAAAAATGTCAAAATCATAAGATTTGATTTAGAAAACATCAATAACTACCTTTAACCGTAAATATATTATCAAAAAATAAAAATTAATAAATAATGAGCTAATTTTAGACAAAGTGATCCCATATAATGAGCTAATTTAAGGCAAGAATAAGATTTGACGGTTATTGAAAATGATATATGTTGACGTGTATATGTATGATATATTTATGTTGGCATTTGCGAGTCACATACGAGATGACTTGAATGAGATGAAATCTTGATAATCATGAATGAGGGTAAACGTTGATGGTTGCATGTGATGCATGGCGAAATGATATGATAAGATTTATGATGATATACGTATATGCAAAAATTGTCATATTAGTGAATGAGAATATAAGGAATTAACCCTTGAACAATATGCCTTTATTGTTAAAATGATTGGTTGTTGTTGTATCCTAGGCAAGAAATAGTGTAGATGGGACTAATAAGGAGACTAAACTAGATTTAAGAGTTCTATCTGGGTTTGAATTAGTGTTTAGTAATTCATCCAAACGAGACCGTATATAAATAGGTATATTGGGTGTCAAGAATGATGCGGTGTGTTAT
This sequence comes from Fagopyrum esculentum, assembly GCA_033239045.1. Lineage (NCBI taxonomy): Eukaryota > Viridiplantae > Streptophyta > Magnoliopsida > Caryophyllales > Polygonaceae > Fagopyrum > Fagopyrum esculentum. The sequence goes on along the minus strand of BSUD01000008.1, from coordinate 128,008,899 downwards.
GCGAATTGATGTGTGGATGAGTTATATGTTGCTTTGTGTTATTGACATTATAGTTGGTTTCAATGATGATGAAATATTGTATTGTAAACCGATAGAGGTTTAATGAATGATGTTGAGAAAGGGTGTGTTGCACGTGAGTATAGTTGGACTTACTTTTTCGGATAACATTAATATACTCGTATACTTATGGTTTTAAATAATTTTTACAGCTAGAAACCACTAGTAGAGTCAATGGTTAGTCATCGACCTCGTTGAGGGAGTGATGTCTCAGGTATGATCGTGCGACGTGGTCGGTGAGAGCCCCTTTCATACATAAAAATGTGTATACATGTTTTGACGGTGCCCTAGTATGGATTGGTCGAGCTGTGGAAAGAAGGTGGATGTTAAAAATGAGGGACGGGATTACAAATTTTCATAACATTTATCGGAGGGCCACATATGAATTTGAGAGAGCATTGAGTTACCTTGTGTTGTCGAGAGGTAGGAGATGATACATTATCATCGTAATTATTATGAACATTATCATCGTGTTTTACTATTTGTACATTTATGCTGATATATGAATATCAATATAGATTTACTCATATGTTTTAAGTACTTACATTATTTGTTTCGCTACCCTATTTGTTAACACGTCTACAAGTTCAGTGGTTTAGTGTATATGCTCTTTATTTGCATTCATTATATACGAATATTCGATTTGTTTGTGTCGTTAGTGATTATGTTTGTAGTATTTTTTTAAATGTTAGGTTTTTGTGTTTGACCAAACTTTTGTTGTTGTGATTGTCCTTTCAACTTAACATACGACATTCAATGAACCAAAACATAATGATATATTCGGGTTATGTACATGTGCATGGTGTATCCTACAAAGTTCTCCACTATGGTCTTGTGTTCAATGTTGGCAATTGGAGCTTTGATAAGGCTAGATGGACAACAAGTGCAAGGCCAAGTTTTCCGACTACCAGTCCCTTCAAGTCTAAATACAAGCAGCGAAAGTAAACGAGTGTGTGACTTGTTGAGCATTGAGTGCATGTGGCTTGTGACACCACCTATTTCATTTCTAGTTGATTACCAATTAATTAACCCTGTTTAAAACAATAAGCGGAAAAGCGGAAAAGCGGAAAACGTAAATTTTTTAAAACTTTATCTTACAACCATATTCACAACATATATACATACTAACATACGTCATAAACTCCGTTTAACCAAAACACAACTGTTTCAAAACCATGCAAAACATCCTAGGCGGTAGCATCCCATAACAGCCCACCTGATATGATCTCAAATCCAGGTGTTGGGTCCAATGTCCTTGCCTTGATCAGGCCGAGTCTGAGTAGTTGAAAAATATGTGGATATAACAACAATGAGCCACACGCTCAGTAAGGGTATACAATTCGCACTCTCCCAATATATATAAGTATCTAATATCCCGTCCCCAAAGGACACTCTATACCCTTCCTCACATTCCAGAGTCGATCAATGCATACATATCCACATTCACATATAATTCCACAACCATTCACATCACATTTCACATAAACATTCAAGCATGTTATCACACATCACATATAAACATATCATCTCATATAAACATCTCATATCATCTCATCACATATAAATAATCATAACATAACATATAACATGCTAGACTCGATCGCATCGATGCATAGGTGATAATTAACTAACTAGCTCCAACTGATCGTACGATATATTTTTTCATTGCTTTCGTATTTCTTTCTTTCTTTTTTTTTTCTTTCGGTTGGCCAACCCGATAGCGTCATAGGCCCCCTGTAGATCAGGTAGCGACCTCAGCCATCTGTCCTAAGACCCCCTGTAGATCAGGTCGCGATCTTGGACTATTTTTCTTATCTTGAGGCCCCCTGTAGATCAGGTAGCGACCCCTGGCTGTTTTTCTTATCTCGAGGCCCCCTGTAGATCAGGTAGCGACCTCTGAGGCCCCCTGTAGATCAGGTAGCGACCTCGTCCCCCGGAAACCCGTGCGGGACCCAGTTGGGCTAATTAATCAATTACCATCCTATATTATCACTGTCATATCATAACTCAATTTCATGCTTTCATCATATTCTTTCAACATATTCTTTCCACTATCATCTCATGTACCTCATGCATGCTTTCATAAGGAATATCAAGTCATCATCATCGTCTCACTCATATACATATAAGCATGCATACAATCATAACAAACATATATATACATTCAAGCATGCATAAAATCATAGCATATTAAATACATAACATATATTAAGCAAGTGTAATTCATATACACTTACCTCGCAGGTAAGAACAATAAAACCTCGCAAACCAACTATTGAGTCCGTTTTCCACTCGGACTATCCTCCTTTATCGTGCTTGGATACGCTCACAAAGCAACTAAGTTATAATTAAACCGAACCCTTCAACAACACCTGTTGAGAATATCATATTCCTCGTATTAAACTTCTCGCTTCAACCACCAGTTAAATTCATTCCTTTGAATTTAATTAGCTTATAGCATTTTCTAGAATCCCAATTTAATTAATTAACCTTTAATTAATTAATTAAATTTCGCCAGAACAACGTTTTGCCCGCAGGCAATTTCTGAACCCACCTGTCATCAAATCTCATCAAACAAACAGCCCATAATCACCAGAATAAAGTAACGAGCATAATGGAATTTCCAATTATCCATTTTGACAAGCCTAAGGTCAATTTAGGCTAAATCGCAATACGGAAAACAAATAAATTCATAACTTATTCGTTACTAACCCGATTGACGATCCGAAAGAAGATTCGGAATCACAACGACGCAGGCTACGCTCGGACACCATCAAATTCACCGGAATCTGAGCGACAGAACCTCCCTAGTATCATATATGCTCGACCAGGCCTTCCCTTACACGGAAATGTAGAAACTCGGTACCAAAATGAAGAGAATAAAGAGAGGAATCCAAAAACTCAAACGGATTTGAAATCGGATTAGAAACGGAGAGTAGATCTGAGTTTGAAGATTGAGAGAAATCAGAGGTTTTACGAGGAAACGTGAAAGAAAATGAATTAATAAACGTCATTTCCGCTATTTATAGCGAAGACGATAATTATCCTATAGCGGAGTCGATAATTATCCTTTCACCGATCCGAAAGCGGTTTAAGCCCCTTTCTCCAAACTTCTCGAAATTGGAATAATAAATCTGGAATATTGAATGGATAATTATTCCGCAATTGTCTCGAAAAACGCGTATTTCTAAGCCGTCTTTCTTAGCCGCTAAGAAACGAAATAGCGACTCTTTTGGCCGTTTTGCCTTTCCATGTTTTTTCATATCTAGGACATGTCCGATGTCCTGATCATTTTTCTCAACTGCATTTTTATTAATTGAAGCTCCCAAATGCTCCAAATAACACCGGGTTGTAATATCATCTAGGAGCAAGTTACCTCGAGAGGTATCTCGTGTTAAAACGGATTTAATTCCTTAAAATTCTCGATTAGGTCATCTTCGATTTTTGACTGTTACAAATATCTTCCACTTTAAGAAATTTCGTCCCGAAATTTAAGAAAGGACGTAGAACCAAACCCGTAGATATATCAAAAGGATGCACAACCGGATCACAATTTCTCGAGGTTTTTACTCAAAAAGATAGGGGTATCTAGCTCTCATATCTCGCTCGGTCTCCCATGTAGCCTCTCGAACAGAATGATGTCCCCATCTGACCTTCACCATCGGAATCTCCTTGTTTCTCAATCTTCGAACCTGCCTGCCTAAAACCTCAACTGGTTCTTCTGGGTAGGACAAGTTCTTAGATACTTCTATCTCAGGTTCGGGAATGATATGACTCGGATCTGACCTATACCTCCGTAGTACCGATACATGAAAGACATCATGCAATCTTGATAACTCAGGTGGTAACGCCAATCTATACGCAAGTGGTCCGATCTTCTCTAAGATCTCATATGGACCAATGTATCTCGGTGCTAACTTCCCATGCCTACCAAATCTCATAACTCCCCTCCAAGGAGATACCTTCAAAAACACTCTATCGCCTATCTCATATGTCATCTCTCGTCTATGGCGATCAAAGTAGCTCTTTTGACGATCTTGTGCTGCCTTCAAGCAGTGCTTTACTACTTGTACTTTCTCTATTGTTTGTTGTACAAGTTCAGGACCCTCTATCTGTCGCATGCCCTCAAAATCCCAACATACAGGTGTGCGACACTTCCTTCCATACAAGGCCTCGTAAGGGGCCATACCAATACTTGAATGGAAACTGTTATTATACGCAAATTCGAGCAATGGCAGGTTAGAATCCCAATTACCTTTAAGCTCCAAAACACAAGATCTCAACATCTCCTCTAAGGTCTGAATCGTTCTCTATGATTGTCCGTCTGTCTGAGGATGAAATGCTGTACTAAAATGCAATCTTGTACCTAAGGCATTTTGCATACTTCCCCAGAAGTGCAATGTAAACCTCGGATCTCTATCAGATTCAATCGATACAGGGACTCCGTGCAGTCAAACAATCTCTCTCACATACAACTCCGCCAGCTCATCCAAGGAGTTATCTTGTCTGATCGGTAATAAGTGAGTAGATTTCGTCAATCTGTCTACAATCACCCAGACCGTGTCATTCTTTCTGAAAGTCCTAGGAAGTCCAACCACAAAATCCATTGTAATTCGCTCCCACTTCCACTCAAGAACTGATAAAGATTGTAATTTTCCTGTTGGTGCTTGGTGTTCAGCCTTCACTTGCTGACACACTAGACATCGAGTCACAAAATCAGCTACCTCTCGTCTCATCCTCGGCCACCAATAGATCTTCCTCAGGTCATTAAACATCTTCGTACTCCCAGGATGCATGGAATACCTCGAGGAATGTGCCTCTTCAAGTAGCTTCTTCTTTAACTCCTCAATGTTTGGCACGCATATCCGTGCACCTCTGTATAACACTCCCTGATCAGACAACTGGAAGTGTGTAGTGGTAGCATCTCCCACTTTAGCTTTCAACTTCTTCAGTGTATCATCCTCATCTTGCCTAATTGAAATCTCATCAAGAATCAACGGTCTTACCTGAATGTTTGCTATCAACTCAGATCCTCTTACATCCATCTCTACTCTCATAACTCTGAGAGCTAATAGATGCTCAACTTTGTAGTTGACCTTACCGCCTTGGTCACTGCTCTTTCTGCTGAGAGCGTCAGCTACCACATTCGCCTTTCCTGGATGGTACTCTATAGTGCAATCATAATCCTTGAGTAACTCCATCCATCTTCTCTGCCTCAGATTCAGATCCCTCTGAGTGGGAATATACTTCAGGCTTTTATGGTCGGTACACACCGGAAATGTATCACCATAAAGATAGTGCCTCCAGGTCTTAAGAGCATGAACTATAGCAGCAAGCTCTAGGTCGTGTGTAGGGTAGTTCTGCTCATGAGGTCTCAATTGTCTAGATGTATATGCTATTACCTTCCCTTCCTGCATTAGAACTCCTCCTAAGCCACTCCCAGATGCGTCGGTGTAAACCACAAAGTTACCCTTATCTGAGGGTACAACCAGAATAGGGAACGTAGTCAATCTTTTCTTAAGTTCTTCAAAGCTCTCTTGACAACTGTTATCCCATATAAACTGCTGATTCTTCTTTAGCAAGTTAGTCAATGGACGCGCGATAATCGAAAAGTTCTTTACAAACCTCCTGTAATAACCCGCAAGTCCTAAGAAGCTGCGAATCTCTGTAATGCTCT
>BSUD01000008.1:127855508-127998963 GCA_033239045.1 Fagopyrum esculentum | reverse complement strand
TATAATTAAACCGAACCCTTCAACAACACCTGTTGAGAATATCATATTCCTCGTATTAAACTTCTCGCTTCAACCACCAGTTAAATTCATTCCTTTGAATTTAATTAGCTTATAGCATTTTCTAGAATCCCAATTTAATTAATTAACCTTTAATTAATTAATTAAATTTCGCCAGAACAACGTTTTGCCCGCAGGCAATTTCTGAACCCACCTGTCATCAAATCTCATCAAACAAACAGCCCATAATCACCAGAATAAAGTAACGAGCATAATGGAATTTCCAATTATCCATTTTGACAAGCCTAAGGTCAATTTAGGCTAAATCGCAATACGGAAAACAAATAAATTCATAACTTATTCGTTACTAACCCGATTGACGATCCGAAAGAAGATTCGGAATCACAACGACGCAGGCTACGCTCGGACACCATCAAATTCACCGGAATCTGAGCGACAGAACCTCCCTAGTATCATATATGCTCGACCAGGCCTTCCCTTACACGGAAATGTAGAAACTCGGTACCAAAATGAAGAGAATAAAGAGAGGAATCCAAAAACTCAAACGGATTTGAAATCGGATTAGAAACGGAGAGTAGATCTGAGTTTGAAGATTGAGAGAAATCAGAGGTTTTACGAGGAAACGTGAAAGAAAATGAATTAATAAACGTCATTTCCGCTATTTATAGCGAAGACGATAATTATCCTATAGCGGAGTCGATAATTATCCTTTCACCGATCCGAAAGCGGTTTAAGCCCCTTTCTCCAAACTTCTCGAAATTGGAATAATAAATCTGGAATATTGAATGGATAATTATTCCGCAATTGTCTCGAAAAACGCGTATTTCTAAGCCGTCTTTCTTAGCCGCTAAGAAACGAAATAGCGACTCTTTTGGCCGTTTTGCCTTTCCATGTTTTTTCATATCTAGGACATGTCCGATGTCCTGATCATTTTTCTCAACTGCATTTTTATTAATTGAAGCTCCCAAATGCTCCAAATAACACCGGGTTGTAATATCATCTAGGAGCAAGTTACCTCGAGAGGTATCTCGTGTTAAAACGGATTTAATTCCTTAAAATTCTCGATTAGGTCATCTTCGATTTTTGACTGTTACATGGCTGATCAACGAAGCTCTGTTTTTGCACCATAAGATGAGGGATTATGATAATCTTAAGAAACTTAACCTCGCCTTAAATCAGACGAAAGTAAAAGCTCGATAAAAAATGATTCTCATAGTGACGCCCATGATGAATTAGAGGCTATACATACCTTCTAAAACATACCCAACATTCAACCATTCACATAAAAAGTGAAGTCCTAATTCTCATTCAATTGTACCAAAATTTAATCTAAAATTAATAAAATTAAACTGTATACATTTAATTTTGTGAAATGTTGCTAAGTATTATTGTGTTTTTTTAAAGGGGTACATTTTAATTCATAATATTCTTACAAGTATATTTTATCTTTATCTAGAAAAATCACTTACTAAATAAATTTTGTAAAACCAACTTATAAATTTCAAATAACAATTCCATATTTTAATTAGCCATATTGTTTAATTTACTTAATAAATTGCGTGCAAATTTATTTTGTGAAAGATTGGTTAGTATTATTTTGGTTTTTAGTGGGAATCGAGTAACTGTTAATTCAAAATATTCTTACATTTATTTTTTATATATTTATTTAGAAAAATCACTTACAAATTAAATTTAATAAAGCAACTTATACATTTAAATTAAAAATTTATTTTTTAATTAGTCACATTAGTGTATAATTTTCTTATTATCTAGTTGTTATAATATTGTATAACCATGATTGCTATTTAATATTTACAATTAAAGTTATAAATGAAATATAATAAGGATGATACCTTTTCCGTAATTTCACGTTTATATCAGATTTGATAAGCTCGTAGTTCATAAACGTTCACAAATTTATTAAAAAATTCAGCTAGTTCATTAAGATATTTATTTCAGCTACTCAACTTCAATTATAATAAGGTTCAACCTATATACAATTATAATAAGGTTCAATCTATAGATGGACTCCCAACTAAGGAAAACTTGGAAAAACAAAGGGTACCAGTGCCCATGCAATGTACTCTCTGCAACCATCCATATGAATCAGCAAAGCATTTGTTCTTCAACTGCCCTTTCACATTTGAGAACCTTCACAATTCTAATATCAAGACCGTGCTCCAGCAAATAAGCAATTCTAACCAGAATTTGGCAAGTATGGTCAACTGCGTCAAAAACAAACTAGATAATAATCAACTGGTCCAACTAGCAGTCACGTGGTGGAATGTTTGGACTGAACGAAACCAGAATATTTTTAGTAATAAGAAAACCCAAAATGTTAGGGTACGAGTACTTGACCAAATAAGTTGCTGGCAGGATGCGAACAAAAGAAAGAACCAAATCAAACAAAAAGCGGCCATTAATAATAGGAAAACTAGAAATATCAAATGGATAAAACCTGAAAATGGATTTGTCAAGTTAAACTTTGATGGATCTAAACGTGAATCCGGGGAGTCAGCCTTCGGGTTCATTCTAAGAAACGATCATGCGTCAACCATCTCCCTAGGCTACGGACAGTGTGGAAACACATCGGTCCTTCATGCTGAAGCATGCGCGTTGAGGGAGGGTTTGATCAGAGCATGTGATCTGGAGATCAATAAACTTGAGATTGAAGGAGATAATCTTACAATCATCAATTCCATTAAGCAAAGTTGGAAACCCCCATGGGAGCTTGATCTCATCATTTCAGATATCTCTAATATTTTGGTAAGTTTCCAGCAGGTTAAGGTACAACAGTGTTGCCGACAAGCTCGCAGATTTGGGACACGACTACCCACTAGGTTGTGATTCGATCCCCTCCCAGGTGGTGGATTTCATCCGGAAGGATGCTCTAGGTTGGAGAGTCTCGAGGAGATGATCTAATCTAATCGCTTACCGTATAGTATCTAAAAAAAAAAAAAAATGGCTCTAAAACGGTCCCAAAATTATTATTTTTTTTTTTTTGTTATTTCAGCTCCGTTATTTCCGTAAGCTAACCAAATGTTATGGCTCCTAAACCCTAAAATTCAGAATTTTCATTCCCATACACTTTTGTTCCTTACATAGTTTCGAAATTAATTTTATTTTCTTTATTACTCAGTACAAAAATCCACGTAGTCTATATTAATTGGGGGGATAAATTTTCCCGCCATTTGTCATCGTCGAAACCGAGAAGACGAAAGAGATCCGCGATGTTTATAATCAAATCCTCTGTTCTTGGGGTTTTCCCCAATCCAATCCAACCCCCTATGAAGAGTGAAGATTGAAAGACTGAAGTGCAACTCAAGATGGGAATACATGGGCTGCTACCCCTCTTGAAATCGGTAATGGTTCCGATACACATAAAGGATTTGCAAGGATGTAGTGTTGCAGTCGACACTTATTCTTGGCTCCATAAAGGCGCCTTATCTTGCAGTGCCGACCTATGCAAGGGCTTACCCACCTCCAGGTATGCCGATTTGCATCGCCCCCTTTCACCCGCTCCATTTTTGATAGGATCGGAAGTTCCGCGTTTTAGGGTTACTGAGGATTTTATTTTTTTTCAAGCCGCTGACCGTCGGAATGTGATGCTTCTGATTCTTGCATTTCGATTTCGAACAATTTATACGTGACGTGAGAATGTAATTTTGGAGCTACAATTTTTTATCAGTTAAGAGTCAAAGAATCATTTTAGCAATTTGGGTTCCTTTATAAACAAGTACTCTATTATGAAGCAGACAACTTTTTTGGCAATGTGAATTGCTACTGCACTGTATAGGTATTTGATATACCTAAATGAAAAAATGAAGTCACTGAAGTAGAAGCTGTACTTCGTTTATCGTCTACAATACATGAAGCCTTTTGTTAATTTTTAAAATCTTGGCATCTACTAATGGCTGCTCATATTGACATATTTTCAGATATGTCGACTATTGCATGCATAGAGTAAATCTCTTGCGGCACTACGGTGTCAAACCCGTCCTTGTATTTGATGGTGGATTTTTGCCAATGAAGAAGGAACAAGAAAACAAGAGAGAAAGGTAAGGCGTTAAGTGTATATTTAGCTAATTGTGAAAGTAACTTAGAATGAAAACTACTTTTGCAAGTTGAAGCTTCTATTTTCTACTCCCTACACCCTCTCTTCCTTCCCTTTCCTGTATTGAACATATTTATTTGTTCTGATATTAATAACAGTTGTGCTGACAGCTCTTAGTCCTTTACCAGCTTATGTTTCATGGATCTTGACTTGTTAGTCATTTCTTATATGCTTAAATGTTGTTTTCTAATCCCTTATGACGTTGCTCTACTTATACAAGTGATGGAGGAAAACCATGTGAGATAAGCTGCACATTCTTTTTATTGCATTTAGCGGGGGCATGTAGCATAATAAATGGAAGGGAGATTTTGTATATGTTTTCTTGGGACAGCGACTAGGTTGATGATGCAGTACAATTTGAAGATCTGTACAGTATGACTTGCTTTATTAAGAAGTTGATTTTGATGATTTTTACCATGAATGTAGGTCAAGAAAAGAAAACCTTCAACGAGCTATTGAGCATGAATCCAATGGGAATTCTGCTGCTGCCTATGAATGTTTCCAAAAGGCTGTTGATATTTCACCTGCAATTGCACTTCAACTAATAAAGGTATTTAATTCACCCCTCTTTTTTATAAACTTCGAGTAGATATATAATGATGTATTGCATCCTACCAAACCTCTTGCCAACAAACATTTTTGCCTGTGAAGGTCTTAAAGAAGGAAAATGTTGATTATATTGTGGCTCCATACGAGGCAGATGCGCAAATGACGTATTTGGCCATTAGCAAACATGTTGAAGCTGTGATCACTGAGGACTCAGACTTGATTCCATTTGGCTGTCCTCGGGTGCGTTTTACCTTGTGAATCATGATTAAGGCAATTTCTGTACTTGCTGAGCTGTTAAAGTTTTTTTTTTTCTTCTTTTTTGTACATTAAAAGCTGTGAATCGGACCAACTGCTTGTTATTGCCGAAGAACTTGGAAGGTTGATGGAAAGAAGTCCATTTGATTTCTAAATCTGGTTCCAGGAGTCTTTTTAATTGAACCCAAGCTCTTAAAAATAGGAGAAATATGTTCAGTTTCCGTATTCAACAAAATGCCTTGAAAACTTAATATGTTGTTGAGTTCATTTCCGGCTCTTATACTTGTGATGGTGCTGGGTTGTACACCGATTTTCTGTTTACTACTGTCTGTTTCAGATTATCTTCAAGATGGACAAATACGGACAAGGTATCGAATTCCAATATTCCAGGCTGCAGAACAATAAGGAGATCAGTTTCACAGGATTTACAAAGCAGATGATACTTGAAATATGCATTCTCAGTGGCTGTGATTATTTAGGGTCACTACCAGGAATGGGACTGAAAAAAGCGCATCAACTTGTTAGGAAGTTCAAAACTTTTGACAAGGTAAGCTTTTACTTAGTGTTGCCACACTGCCTACTTCCACACTGCTGCTTGGCATGCCATTTTGTTCATGAAGCATTAATCTTCAATCACTGGAATGTTGCAAGATTGAAAGGGTTCTATTATTTGCTTAGTACTAATCGGAATGTGAGAGCTGAGACAATTTATTACTACAGGTGATCAAGCACCTGAGATACAGCACTGCAGCAGTTCCTCCTAATTACGAGGATTCATTCATGAAAGCTGTATGGACTTTCAAGCATCAGAGAGTGTTCAATCCAAGTGTTGATGATATTGTGCACCTTTCTGATATTTCTGATAATATCCCTTGTGACTTGGATTTTTTGGGCCCATATCCTACTGTATTAGTATATTTATTCCTTCATTTTGGTAGCTAAAATTGATCCGCTCAATTCTCTTAAAATCCTACAATTTTTTTGAAGTTACCTTAACTAACCACAAATCGATACCTCAACATCTTGTTAGAGCTATAGCAAGAGGAGAAGTTGATCCAATAACTAAACTACCATTTGAGGTATATAGTACTTTCTTTATAATGACTTCAACATTTCGTTTTTTCTTGTTGTTTCTTCTTTTTTGCCATGATGAGATATTGCATCTCCTCAAAACCATGTCACTATTGTATTGACCATTTATCTTCTCACATTTTTCTTCAAAAGTTGCAATAAGCAATTCCTCTCATCTTGTGAGATGCAGTGAGTTCTTAAATATAGAGCGGAGCTGCTCTCTTTTGCACCCATATCCCTGCATGCATGGAGAACATCAATCTGCTAATCACTTGCATTTTTGTGCATTTCATTATGATTAGCTCCTATCCATTTAAAGTTTCTTTCTTTTATGCCATTTGACTACTCTTAAATAAAATGCTGTTATTTTTTCTGTATATTTTCTATTATACTTCCTTTACATTATCATTTTATACTTTAGCAGGGGGAGAACATGACTGCTGGTCCAACCCTTGATAGATCGTATCAGCTCAAAGAGTTCAAACCTGATCAAGGGAAGAGAAAACTTGACTTGCCTGCACAAAAGAATATTCTGACAAACTACTTCTGTATCCAAATACTCGATTGTCTTGTGGATGCCTTTATATTGTTCATGGCCTTTTGAACCAAACCTGAGTAATGATTTCATGCACGCCTGTACATTGCCATCAGGATAATTTAATGCTCTCGTTACTATAGTTAGAGTATGCTGACCGAGTTAAACATTAGTCTGCTTATGACTGTCTTATCCGCTGAAATAGTGAAATATGATTTTTGATATGATATTATGTGCTGTTTCTTTGGCTTTGCTAACTCGTGGGATGACCACAATTTCCAGAGTTTAACAACATTCATTTGGGTAGTACACTACTTGGATATTCTTTGTTTTGCTTTTTGAGTCCTAAGCTGATTCTGGCTTTTTAATGGAGCATTTAATGCCCTATCCCCCACCCCCCTCCTTTTGTTTTATGTGAGCTGTTTTCTTCGTCTTTTTCTGTTTTATTTCCCTTAACACCCAAAGGCTTTGCTTCTCTTGAAGCAAAGAGGAGTTTCATGGCTCCTCGAGTCTCTCCTAAGCCACCGGAGGCAACAGCTTCACGTTTGAGGCGAGAAGTTGATGAGGATGGTACTGTTTGTGAGAGAAACAGTTCACCTATATCGCTGTTTGACCTAATTTCATCTGCTGATTCTGTAAGTTCATTAAATAAACTTATTTTCACTGTCCTTGATGTTAGGACGTGCACATGCAGTCCTGCAGAACTAATATTGCTATTTATCAGGTGGAAACCGATCACATTCTTCAGAAGGATATGGAAGTTTTAAATTCCCCTTTGAAGGGTATGTATATTATTCTATGCAATATTTTCAATTCTGCTTTCAAACGACTATGAAATACGAATTGTAAAAAAACATACGTTTGTGGTATGATAGAGTTAAAGGAAAGTCCTGAGCAACAACTGTCTAGGAAAGTGAAGCATTCAACAACTGATGAATCTTGCTTGGAAGCTGCTAGCTCTTGTCTTGAACAGAATTGTGAAGATAATGATCGTAGCCATGAAAACAGTAAATCCACTCGAAGGAGTTCTTATTTTAAGACAGTGGAAGAAAATACCCCTGGCCATAAATCTGGCAAGGTTGTTGTCAGAAGCTCTTATTTTAGAAAGAATTTGACAAGTGTAAATGATGCAAATAAAGAAAACAAGACAAGCACATCCAATAACGTTGCTTCTGATGGTGGTTTGTGTGAGAACAATATGCTGGAAATTGCTTCAGTTAGGAACGAGTACTGTGAAAGTTTGAACACCAAAAGGAAGGCTTCTGAACTAGAGAGTCTGAATATGGTATGTTCTTTCCGCTGCATCATTTCTTAGTGCCTTGCTAAACGATCTCTGACATAATATTATTTTTTCAAAATGTAATTCATATGTCTAGGAGCACTCGGAAAAGCACGTGAGAATAGAAGCCTCCCTTCCTGATGAAAGTATGTATATCTGCACATAATCATATAAAGCTTATTTTTTGACATGCAATTGCAAGCATACTTACATGAGTGACATGCACCCTTCAGGTGATGAAGGATCTACAGGAGTGTCAAAATTAGGGTGTGACATATCCCACTTAAACCGCTATTCTGAGATTTCAGAAAGATCTTTGGAGAAGTTTGCATCTGTAATATCATCATTTAAGTTCAAAGCATCAGGATCTCGTGCCAGTGGATTGCGTGCTCCTCTTAGAGATGTCCGTCCGACTCTTTCTGACAACAGGTTTGCTTCCTTATTTAAGGATACCCTCTTGAATTTTTTTAATTTGTGTAATGCACCTAAGAGCTTGTTTTCATGTCAATGTGTGAAAGGTCACCTGCTGTGACTGCTGATATCAGCAAATTTTCATACGTACCAAACAGTAAAATGGCGGTAGGCAAACCGCGGAGAAGATGATGATGCAGCTGCAGCATCTCAGAGAAGACTATTATTGTAGGTGTTGTTTCACTCGATCTTATATTTCTATTCATCTGCATTCTGTTGTAACATTGTTCTTCTCATTTTGCTCTTTACTTTCGACTGTATGCCCAAAGGATAATATTGCCATGTCAGCAGGGCATTATTTACAACAAACTGTCAATTTTATTGAACATATCCACAAAAATAGGTGCCGGATTGCAACTGACGTGTAATAGGACTGCTATTAACAAATTTTGTTTAATAAAAATGGTGGTAAACGTAAATCCTTGGATAACACGTTTTTATTTTCTCTGGTTTGAATGGGTGTTTGTTGTCGTGAAAATATAAAGAAAGACGTCCCTTGGAATATTCCAGTATTTGAATCGTATATTTTGGTAACTTGTAACATATTTACAACGTCATCAACAAATGTGGAGATGATAAGCCATTTAAATGTGGTGAGTTTCTATTCGTGGTTTAAATTTCATTTTTTTATAGCAAAACCGGTTGCAGTATATTAGCAGTATTGTTCATGATTATCTTCTTTTCTTGTCTGTTACACAAAATGTAAACCACACCTGGATGTCATCGATTGCTTAAAGACTAATATAATAACAGTCATTTTTAAATGAAATTTTACAATGACTTTCTTTAATCAACAAATTTCGAGCATCTCTGGCACGGAAATTGGGATTTTCTTGAACATTTTTAAAATATAAAATAAAATAAGTTATTCGTAGGAAGAACAAATTCACTGGATTTTTGTTTTGTTTGGATATTCAGAGTAAAAATAATAAAAGATAAAAAAACTTAGTGAAGATTTGTAAATCGAGATAACAAATCCCATTTAAAAGATTTTATTTTCTTAAAAGCTTTCATTTTGTCTTTTGCTAATTTTATTCGATAAAGGTTTGTCTTTTCTCATTTGAATGCTTAAAATTAAAGTAATTTTATATTTATTTGCTTTCTTTGGATTCTATGTAGTTTATTCCCCCTCAAAAGACTATCTATAAATGATTACATTTGAAAGTCAATGTATAGAATTTGAAGAGGTAAACTAAAATAAGATAAATTGCATGTAATAATTCATACTACAAATGGACATTTTTTTTACTCATTGTCAAAAATATGTACAAGTACAAGAAGCAAGCAAAATGTGCAAAAAATCTGGAAATGAAACAAGCCAGCCCTTTCTTACAAAATGTGCAAGGAAATCTGGTAACCTATAATCCGTCTTTCTCTTTTTTTTTTATCTCTTTTCTCATTTTCTCTGTTACCATAGCTTGATTGTCAAAATATGACATGAAAATTTCTGTTCACTGTACAGTACAAAACCAAACAGACATGTCACGATTTCAAAATTCACATCAATCGATTGCAAAATTAGAAAGCTTCTAGAGAAGGGGATTGCGTCTGCGGCGTCTATCGGGGAACCTCCTATGCATAATTTCATGGGGAGGCAACATAGAGTACTCGCAGTCTTCAATTTCCTGTTCCTGATTATCGCTTGGGATTCGATTTTTAGTCTGACCGAATTTCCAAGGGATCTGTATCGGCGCAGTGCCCTTGGATTTCGTCTTCTCCTCCATTGTAGTGCTCCCGTAGCTTTGTCGGCGATTTTCATAGGATCCGACACCACAATCATCCTCAGCATGATCATAGTAGAATTTGACCTCGTTTTGCGTCTTAAGATCATGATATTCAGCGTTTCCGAAGGTCTGCTCTGACTCGGAGTCGGAGAACAAGATTTCGGACTCGAGGAATTCTTCTGCCATTGTTAGCGAGCTTCCAGAGGGAGATCGAGCTAAGAAGAAGATTTGTGTTAACTTTTCTTGTTCGTGTAAGAGGGAAATGAGAAGGGAGCAGATGGTAGGCTTTGCTTGTGGGGTTGGTTGATGGAAGTTTCAACTATCATGCTATATTTATAGTTATATTTTATTTTATTTTTCTTTTATTTTATGTTGATATAAATTCATTTATGTATTTTGGGTTGAAGACTATTTCAGTAATTATTTATTAATTTCTCTTAACTTGGGAAATAGAGTTTTAGGCCGTCTCTAATTCAAATCGGAACAATTTTGATAACTAGAAAAATTATAATAGTAACTAGACTTTTTAATATTTTAACTAAGTAAATATACCCAACCTTTTGTATTTATTCTCAAACTGTATACACTCTTCTATCAAGAGGTACATTTACTAAACATAAAACTAGAAAAAGTCTAATAAAACAAGTTATTTCTTCAAATTGACATGTTCAAAAATTCTCTTTTTTTATATATTTTAAATTTTTATCAACGTGTCATTTATTTATTTAGAAGGATGACATCACTACCAAATATTCTATTTGGTATATAAGTTAAAAAAAATATATTATAAATAACTTAAATAAATTGAAAGAGATAGAAGTAAAAACTTTTTATAAATCAAAATCTTATTATATATCCTCAAATAAAATTACTGAATTATCAACCCAGATTTTCAAAATCATCATTTGACCAAGTATTATTACTATTGTGTTTATCTGCATCATATATTTGTTAATATATATTCTTAAATATGGAATTAGATATATAATATACGAAGCTTCGGCAAATCAGATGCGAAAACAACAGAAGATATCATCTCAAAGAATTTGGAATACTAAATTTGCCTTAATTAATGCTTGATGCTGACTTTATCTTGCATCCAATTTTGATTAATCAGGTGAGTTCCATTTGTCACCTCTAAAATAATTATATAATTTAAACTTTTTAAATGTGCGAATTCGTGGTTAAAATTCAAACTTTTATTAATTAAATAACTAATTATCGATCGAGCTTGTAATAACTCGTTGGATTGAGTCATCAATATATTTTTGTGTTAATGTAGACGTAGATACTGCCCCATGTCAAAGATTTGTTTTGTTTATTTAGTAAATTTAATATTTGCGTACGTGTTTCTCCCTGTGAATTTATCGCCCTTGACTAAAATTATATATAACTATATAATAAGTAAATTTGGGTCCGGTGTAATTTCTATTCATAAAACGGACGAAATGAAAACGAATCTACTTCATTTAAACGTCATTGTTCATTCATAAAATCAATGTGAACATATTAGTGTATGTACATTAGTGTATTTACACTGTGTATTTGTACAAATTCATTCAACATTACAATATCAATACATCTATGTTACCTTTCTATTTTCTTCTAAATTTATCACGACTTAAAATCCTTATCTAATTTATTTTTTTAATTTTTTTTTGTCAGTAAACAAGTTCCAAATTTTAGATATCCAGTTTAGCTAAAAATGGAAGCGAGACCCGATCCGAACTTACTGCAGCTAATCAACTACTTACAAGGTAGTTAAGGTTGAAGTAAACAGTAAGGCGGATGATAGAGTTCTGAATACGACAGAGATCGCGGCCCTTGAGAGGCATACCGGAGTGACGGTGTTAATCGTCTGAGAGCCTCTGTCGATTGTGGCGTGGGGTGACACCACCACTCTACCATCATCTTCTAAATCATCAGAGTGAAATACTTATAACCATCGCGTTGGGGTTGTTCACCGGTTGAGAAGAGCAGCGCAGTGGATATTATGTCCTCTTTTTCTTCTTTTTCTGCACCGTCTTGCTGCCGTTTCCGTCGTAGTTTTGGTGATCATCGGGGAAGTTGACTTGGGATTCTCGAATTCTTCTCCCATCACGTATACGATAGATCAACTCGATCCGCCTCTTCAACTCAAAACAAAACCTTAAATCCTAAAATTAACCATTTTCCCGCTTTCGTAGTATAAGAAACAACTTTGCAATATTAAAAACGACTTTGACAACCGTTATCAGAGGATACTTTTACCGCCAATATCAAAGAAAACTTTGGCCGCAAGTATGAGATGCGACTTCGGCCGCCGGTAGAGAATACTTTGGCCATCATGTTCATTCATAAAATCAATGTGAACATATTAGTGTATGTACGTTAGTGTATTTACAAATTCATCCAACATTACAATATCAATACATCTACGTTATCTTTTTATTTTCTTCTAAATTTAGCGCAACTTAAAATCCTTGTCTAACCTTTCGTAGTGACAATGCTAAGAAATTTATTTACCTACGACTTTTTCTTCAAGGTAAGAGTATCTATTTAGAAACCTCTTGTACCTAGGCACCATAACAAAATGGTAAAACGCAAACACCACCATATCCTTAATGCCGCTAGATCACTAATGTTTCAAGCATATTTAGCCATCTCGCTTTGGGGAGAATGTGTTCTTACAGCATGTTACCATATCAATCGCACCCCTACTCCCATCCTCCATCACAAAACTTCTTATGAGCTTCTACATGGCTCTCCACCAAACCTTGACCATCTTTGTGTGTATGACTGTCTTGATTATTGTACCCTTATACTCGGTCTTTGGAAAATTTCGATCTTGGGGTAGAAAATGTATCTTTATAGAATATACATCTTCTCAAAAGGCCTTGAAAATGTTGAATCTTGATACCCAAGAAATTTTTATAACGCAAGATGCACGTTTTTACGAGATCATTTTTCCGTTCTCTGAACCGAAAAATTCTCCTAAACCTACAGAGTCCACAGAGGACCCCACTGATTCCCCCCGGATATTACCAAGAAATCCCCCGAAAAATAACCCCACCCAAGAACCCCCAAACACAAATTCCCCTTAACGCGGGAGCCCCCAACTCAACCTACTACGCCCCCAGAACCCCTCACCTTCCACGCCCCCTGTCATCTCTCCCCTACCTAGTGTTGTTGCCCGCCAATTAATACCATGAACCCCACTGCTCTATCCACAAATCTCTTCATTAGCTAAAATGTTTGGCGATGACAAATTGGCGTTGTTACAAAAATATAAGAAAGACGAGGCGAAGTAGGAATGCTTAGATATAGGGGTGGGCATGAGACGGGACGGGATATGGGTTGTCCCGCGTCCCGTCCCGCAAATAATTTGCGGGACGGGACGGGATTTACGATTTTTTTTCTTTGTCCCGCGCGGGCCTTGTCCCATGTGGGACGGGACGGGATGGGATGAAACGACACAAATTCCACGCAAATTATGCACCGATTATATTCAATATGTATGCTTGTTTTCTCTCATGTTTAAAGACACAAATGATCGGGGAAAAAAACTCGATGCCTAATTATCGATTTATGACGCCTACATTAGTAGTTAATACATTGAAAACAAATTCAAGTTATATCAAAGTGTCTTACCAATTCACATTCAAAAAATAACAACAAATAATTTACAGAAAATTACATTTATTTAACAATCGATTACAATTGTGGGAATCCACAAATCAAGGGCGATGGAACGGACTAGAGCAAGGACGACGATGGAACGGAATAGAGTAAGGCGACAAACGGACTAAATCAAGGGAGAACATAACCTAAAGAATGAGTGATGAAAAATTATCGAACTAATAATTTTGAAAATATATAAATATTTTTAAAAAATTATAATTTATGTATGATATTTATCTATATGATATATATAAAAATTTATTTATATATAAATGCGGGACGGGATTAACCGGGATGAGAAGTCTTCGTCCCGCGTCCCGTTCCGCACATTTTTCGCGGGACGGGACGGGACGGAATACACATTTTTTTTCCAAATCCCGCCAGGATTGGGACGGGATCGGGACGGGATTAAGAGGTATTCACTTAGATATGAAGTGATCGCTCAAGTTGCACAACACTACATTGTACATAGTATGGTGAATATCTTGTAAAAGGATAAAGAAAAAATGAAAATCCCCACGGGCCAGCCAAATGAGATACCCGTTGCTTGGGTGCCACGTGGCAAAATCCAGTTCCACAAGCAATGGAAACAAACTGGATTGCAACCATAAGCTAATAATAATTCGGTAGTACATATAAATAATTATATAGCATCATTATTAATTAATGGACTAATTAGTCCTTATTTAATACATTAATTTTTCTTAATATATTACAAGATTTTATAAATTATTCTTGTATATGAATCCCAGGGATAAGAAATTTTCAAATCATTTGTGTATAATAAAAATTAATTTAATAATATTTAAAAAAAATATTTTTAAGTTACTTATATACAATACAATAATTGTGCAAAAAAAATAATTACAATAGTTATTGTACAAGAAAATTAGTGTACAAGAAAAATTTTATATGTATTAAAAGAGACCTTCTTTGCCACGTGTCAACGCCACAATTCACGCAGCTCCCAAAAATATTTTTAAAAAGTTATTATTTTGGTTATTTTTGATAAAAAAAATAAAAATCAAATCCCCAATTTTATAATTAATTTTTTAAAACCTTACTAATTTTTAGAAATCCAGTAAATCTTTTAATCAAATTCTAAACATATTATTTTCCATCAAAGCTAATATATAATTATTAAAAAAAACTCATATTATAAATCACAGATTTTAAGTAAAGGAACGTATCTAATTATATTAATTATATTTAATATAAAATTAATTATAAAAAAAAATTAAAATAATAATAACAATTATAATTTCATTCTCCGGATTTTTATATTATAAAAGTATACATATAAATTTTTAAGTACAAAGTATTTATTAAAACTCAATCCGCAGCGGGTAATACACTAGTTCATTATTTATTTATATGAGGCTATTCCCCTTCAATTCCTATCCTTTTTTTTTTCTTCCTAATTTAGTGTCGTTGAATTTTGTACGTTTGCATGTGTAAAGTTGATAACTCATGTACGACAATATATTGTTCAGGCTTTCAAGTTGTTTGGTTGACTATTTTACGGTATTCATCATATTCAAAACTTGCACCTTTCAACTTCATTTACAATTGATACTCAAACTACATTACAAATTCCGAGTTGCATCAGAGAATACAATTGAGCCTGTAACTAGATCACTGACAGGCTTAAACAAACTTTATTAACAGTTTAATTTACTGTCATTTTGGTAATCATGGTCGATTACATAAGCCATCCATTTGGGTCATACTTGAAGAATCATGTTGATCCCTCTGTTGAAGCATCCACAAGTATGTATTCGGGTCAATCACAGACTCCTCGATTGCACACTGCCCTTCAAGCATACTAATCACTTGAGACATGTTCGGCCTAAGAGCCGGCGACGCATTGGTGCACAATAACGCAACTCTCATCATTCTTAATGCTTCCTCCTTGCTGTATTCAAACCCTAGCCTTGAATCAACTATCTCCATTAGGTTACCCTTCTGTTGCAAATAATATGCCTGCATGCCAATAACATTAACAGTATGTACCTCACGCTTAGCAATACAAAGCTGACATCAACAAGATCATCAAAGTATGTTACTCAATTACCCAATCCATCAGGCAGAAATGATTTTCGTCTGCTCCAAAATTCATGTTGCTCCTTCCTGCTACAATCTCAAGTGCAACGATTCCAAAACTATATACATCAGCTTTGAATGTCAAACGCCCCCATAAAGCATACTCTGGTGCTGTGTATCCTCTGCAAACCAAACTCCCAATATATTTATGTATCAGGTATATCTTAATGATTCATTTATACAAGATTAAGGGCATGTTTGGTATCCATATCTAGAGATCATTATATCAGAGTTCTAAGAGAAAAAAAAAATAGAGGGATGAAAAATATAAGATATGTGATACCGTGTATCAAAAAGGGAGAAAAAGTGTAATAAAAGTATATCAGTATATCACCCATACACTAGATATGGATACCAAAAGTGTAATAGAAGTATATCAGTGTATCAAGTTTTTTTTATGTCGATATCCATATTCTTATATACCAGAAATAAAAGAGGGATGAAAAATATAAGCTTACATTGTTCCGGCAAGTTTTGTGCTGATATGAGTCTTCTCTTCCTCATGAAGCCGCGCTAATCCAAAGTCGGAAATCTTTGCATTAAGTTCTGAATCGAGTAGTATATTTGTAGGTTTGATGTCTCTGTGTATAATCTTTAGTGTCGACTCCTCGTGCAAAAAAGCCAACCCTTTAGCTAAACCGACACAAATTCTCAGCCTAGTAGGCCAGTCTAATCTAAGAGGGCCATCCTCTGTCCAAATCGTCATCTTGTTAGAACATACTTCAATGAAACGTGGTTTATATCATTTGGGAGAGGCTAGAGTTTTCATACCAAATAAAGCATGCGACAGGTTGCTGTTGACCATGTATTCGTAAACCAGGAGTAGTTCACTTCCTTCAACACAACATCCATACAACCTTACGAGATTTGGATGATCTAAGCTGGATAGAAGGCCAATCTCAGTCACAAATTGTTTATTCCCATGGGATGATTTAGAAGAAAGTCGCTTCACTGCAATATGACTTCCATCAACTAATGTTCCCTGCATCATTAACATCTCACCATCTCAGTCAGATTGTATAAAAGCAGAATGCAGCTAATCTACTGAAAATCAAAAGTTTACAAATGAAATACCTTATACACAGATCCAGATCCTCCCTTGCCAATTATATTAGCCGAGTCAAAATTGCCTGTGGCAGCTTCAATTTGACTGAAAGTAAATGAACCACTCTGCAGATCAAGCCCTCTAAGAACTGTTGTGTCCACCATATGAAGAAAGAAAGTATCAATGAATAATTCGTTGACAGTACACCAACGACGTGAACAGACATCTTAGGTTCTCATAACCTAAGGATACACTAGTTTATCATATATGCCATTCTAGATCATGTATTATGATGTAGCAGAAATAATACTCTGATGTGTTTCAGTAGAGTTCCTCAATCTGTTTTTATATGTACAATAAGAGAATAATTCTCCAAATTTGTTTTCACTTAGTAAAGGACAAACTCATGAGATGTCCAAGCTTTATAAGTACTTTTGTTCGAAATTGTCACTTACTTTCTTCCCTTGATGGTCTGCTTTGCCGTCTAAACCTCCAAAATATAATACAGGAGAGCAGAATCAGTCCCACCAATGCAGCAACAGATACAACCACAATCTTTATCATCTTTTTTTGATCACGAGGAGGACTGAACTCTATAGGTAAAGTGTATAAGAGAAAAAAAAAAGCATCAATGTTTGACATGAAAAGTCAATACATCTTACAAACCATCCTTCTGTATGCTTTTCATTAAATTTTGTAGAATACTACTTTCATTCTCATGTTTATTCCAATAAAGAATCTTTTTACTTATACTACCCTTCATACGTATATGAGATGTCAAGGCCAATGGAAACCAATTACATTGCTTGCATGACCCTCACCCGAGGTTCACTATTAAGTGGGGTTAGATCTATGATGTTCTGTGATAGCTGAACTTTCTTGAGACACAAGACCTATGACCTCCAGGGAAAAGGACACGGAAAGTAATTTTCCGAAATGTAAAACTCACCAGACTCTACAGAAATAGCTGATACCATTGGACCATAAATTCCTCTCTGAGGTGAACCTGTTGTCCCCTTTCCAGCATAATAGAAGCGAATTTCTATAGTACCAGTATTTACAGGTATATGGTAAAATGTTGCTTCACAAGCCTTGTCTGTTCCATTTGCTGCTTTCACAATATCAAAATCCTCGTAGACCAACTTCTCCTACATCACATGCTATTATGCTAAAGCTTAATTTTTAGTAGTACAAAGTTTCAAGAGGCTTTCAAGAGTACCTGAATATAGATATCAAATATCCTCCTTCCAAGGCTGTAAAATGAATTGTTATCTCTAAATACTATCTCGGCAAAGTGGAGAGTGACAGTATATTCACCGTTGGCTAGACAGCGTCCATAATAAGTCAGAGAGATAGCAGAAATCCGTGCTTCAGTGTATAACCCCGAATCATTTAGGGGTAGTAAAGAATCATTAGTTGCTATATAGTTTTGAAATGGAGTCCGGTACCAGAAATGACCGGTGCTGCTAAACCCCCACTCTGTCTTAGATGGAAAAAATTTGGCAGGACCTCCAGCTGCATAATCTGCATCATAGGTAGTGTTTCCAATGGTGGTTGCACCACCACCACAGTTGATATGCAGTGAATACCAAACTGCATTTTAGAGTCAGATATCAAAGTCAATCCTATATACATGTGGAAATGCTAGCTAGCGTTGTTGTATATGAAACAGGCTCATAACGCACCTTGTGAGCATGGTATGTTCCTCAAGCATACAGCCAATGTTCTACAATTATGGATTGAAGCATAGTCGGTGTGAAGCAAGTAGAGAAAGATACAAGGAAGATGTGCTATTAGATGACTTAACAAAAAAAGAGAAAATTCAATTAAAAATGAGATGAGAATATTTGATCTTACGAGTTCAATTCCCGTGAAGATGCTCTAAAGAAGTTTCTGTAAATGAGAAAGAGTGTAGAACAGTCACGACTGTATGTCTCTTATATCAGCACTTAAAGGAAATCAATAAGATAATAACTTACACATTGTCAATATAACAAGAAGGTGGAACAGAACTCTCCTCGAAATTGTTGTAGGAAAGATCTATTTGACTGAAAGAATAAATATTTCAAGGTTGACAAACACAAGCAATTAGAACAATTACTGGGATATAAAGGATTAACAATCTTAGATGTGAGTACTTTCCAGCCAGAAACATTTCTGTATAATAAATAGAAGCATCCAAAATGTAGCAACATCAATTTCAAGGGTCGGACTACATAACCAATATTAGCCAAAATTTATTCTAAGTATTTAATTAAAACATGTCAATCTATTAATCTAACAAACAAATGCTGCAATTATAAGGTAATGATATGAAATCTGAATGCAAGGTCTACAAAATTTAAGCTACTTCCGGTGGTTAAAAAAAATGATGCCTTGCAAGGTGCTAACTTACGTATTACCACCAGCACTATTGATCCAGTCAGGAATCGGCCCTCTGAGAAAGTTGCTAGTCAAATACCTAAAATAGCAATTTAATGAAGTATTTAGGTTAAGACAAGTATTCAACATAGAAAAAATGAAGTGGAGTGACAAAACTATTTTCGCTCTTTCTTCATTGTAACAAGTTTCCTCTATACAATTAAACACGCAGACCAGAAGTAAAATAACAGAAATCTAGACCTTGTATCCTTTATAATGATAGTATTTTCCATAAACCTAAAAGGGTATTATAATAATTGGGAATCCTAGTTAACATTTGGTTGATTGATTACTTAGCTTTACTCTATGGTGGGTGCACATGGAAAAGCATCATATCATTTGACATGATACCGTTAGTTGTCTTTCTAAGATATACAAGGTTATATACATCTCAAAGTAAGGGACTAAGGGTTAGAAGAAATCCTTTCAATTGATAAAAGTGCTTATACAGAGAGAAGCTGATTTATTTTCATCATTTTTCAGCTGCTTACATATTTTGCAATGTCAAAGTTTGCAAGCCATCGGGAATATAACCCTCCAAATTGTTGAAACTCAGGTCCCTGGAAGAAGAAAACATGTCAGAGGATCAGGAGGCCGATTTTCAAATTATACAACAAATCATCAGGATTAATACACAATTGGAAGGAGTGTTTAAAGAAGAGTCAGAACACCAAAGGCAATGTAAAAAGTGCAGGCTGGGGAAGTTACAATGAAGTCAAACTCGACAATTTAGCTATGTAGCCAGGGATGGATCCTGAGATGTTACAATTCCTCAACATCCTGCAAAACATCATATGATCCAGCTCAAGTTCAAGGCTGTTACATTATTTTGTCCAACAAACTTGTGCATGATAAAGATACTGCTTACAAAAATTTTAGGTTTGACATATTTGCCAAGGGCGGGAACCTGGAACCTTGTCCCTTCAAATCACTGATCTTTCTGCACAGAAATAATGCAAACTCTCACATAACTTTAGAAGCCAATTTTTTTTAATTCAACAGAACCATGATGACTTACAGTTCAGTTAAGCTAGATAAATTGGATATGCTGGACGGTATTGGCCCCAAGTAACCACTACTTTGGATTTCTCTGCAAATATCAGTAATGATATGAGCAAAAGCTAGGTAGAAAATTCGTATATTTGAAAAGATAAAAAAACATGAACGTACAACATTTGAAGCTTCCTCCAATTTGGAAAATAATCTGGTATTTGCCCGCTAAAGTTATTACTGCTTATCCTTCTGTAATCAATCAAATGAAAATGATAGTACAACAAAATTACGTTGTATAATGAACAGTAACCATTTGAATGTACAACAAGACACATCACAGAATGTGTTAATACATAAATAGCAGTTGGGGAGTTAGTCAAGTAGCCATTTCAAATAGGAGCCTAAGTGTTGTCCAGGAGACTCGAGTTCAAATCCTTTTGGCTCTAGGAATCATTGTTGTTTTTTTAAATATTAACATTGTGGATACAAAATTATAAATAAATACTTACAGTTCAGTTAGATTTGAAAGATCCATGAGCTCCTTTGGCAACTGTCCTGTAAAGAAATTTGCATTGAAAATCCTAGAAAGTAAACACATGAACATATTAACTTCCGTATAGGAAGAAATCGCGGTAAGTTTAATATATATCAAATTAATACAAAAAATCTAAAAGGCTCACAGTCTCTCCAAGTTGACCAATTTTCCAAGTTCTGCAGGAATCACTCCAGAGAAAAAATTGTTTTCAAAGCTTCTGTGATTATTGTAAGCACATCAATGAGAAGAAGTAAACGAGTTAGGCACTGAATACTACATCTATCTTAATGTCTAACTCAACATACCACATCAACAAGAAAAATAGATTGCAAGTCATGTTTAAAAAACTTCCATTTTTGCTCCATTCACGAGTACATTAAATGCATTAAGTCATTAGCCACGTCTTTCCTTTTTCTTTTCCTTCTAAGTAACCGCGTCTTTTCTAGTTTTGTTGAAGTTGACGATTACTAAAAATGGGAAATTAGCAGTAGGAATAGAGATGGATATACACGAAAAACATGTTTGTATCCAAGATATGAATAAGACCTACAAAGTAGTAAGTGTGGTGATATTTCCCAATTCCTTTGGGATTTCTCCAGATAACCGATTGAAACTTAAAAGCCTGCAGAATTTGACATGTATTAATAGAAATACTATGACAAGTCAGCTAAATATGGAAATACAAAGAAAATTCCGCACAGAATCTCCAATGACATTGAAGCCCATTCTAGTGGTATTGAACCAGAAAGATAGTTCCTCAGCAGATCGCTGAAAAGAAAATTGAAGATGGAAATTATGTCACAGTTGCTCTAATCAGAAGTTAAAGTATATAATATATGCTTGTGTTTTCTTACACTTTCTTAAGGTAGGGAAGCTTTGTTAGGGACTTTGGAAGAACACCTGCAAGATCCTGTCCACGGAGAGATCTGCTACAGATATTAGCAGGTGAAAAGTTTCATGAAAAATACATAGCATAAGGTATCTCTGATATTAGAAGGCAGATAAAAGTAGAACAAAAGGCAGTAAGCAATCCCAAGGTACTAGAGGTTGATTGCATCATAGAAATGCCACCAAGAATCACCTGCAATGTAAGCCCAAGAAGAAACAAAGAGATTTTGCATATGCCTTGAGAGTTGAGACTACACAAGGTGAACATCATACCTAGAAGTACCGTCCTACGACATCTAAGAAGCAAGTTAACATTCTAAAGCCAAACCCTAATTCTATATGGGAAGCTTTAATAGTGGCTCAATCACTGGCTAAAATGGAGTAAGCAAATGATTAGGAACACTATTTGCTAACTTGATATTGTTTCACTGTAGGAAGTAAAGAGATCATCATAGAAAAAGCTTATTAATTTTGTGTTACACATGCATAATGGAACTAATGACAGAAACGCAAAATTCAATAGATCAAGGATAGCCAGCCTACATATTAACCACATGGCATTTTCCTCCAAAGCAGTGGTCACAATCAACTTGGTTGACATAAAGACTTCCTGGGTTAGACAGTGTTCTCCAGCTAGTATTATTACTGCTGCAAGGGTTGACCTCAAATTTCCAATCGGTTTTTCCCAGTTCTTTCGCAATTTCACGAAGAGTATTCACTGCCATATAAAGAACCATTAGACATGGTCAACTAGCCAATAATGCAATGAGAAACCTGCTGTCAAAATGCAGGAAACTAATATGCTCCTGAACAGTTCTCAGATCTCAAAACTACTCAAACAGATGCATATGCAAACGTTAACATGGATGCATAATGCCACCGGAGAGCAATTCCGTTAACTAGATTAATCAAAGACCACAGTCACCATACCACCAAAGAGATATTGCCCACCTTTTTGTAAGTCTGTAATCCTAGTCCATTTCAGAAGATTGTTTCAAAACACAAGACAACTGGTTACATTATAGTGTTACGGCAATTTCAGCAGCACAATAGAAACCGTAATAGTAGGTTTTTGACCTAAAAAGACAGCACAAATTAAAATCCATGAATTGAAAAGTTAATTTATTGCTCCAAATTATGTTTTCACCGATGAATTGAACAAATAACACGGTTCAGCAGACAAATTGCTAACTCAATGCCAGTTTCATGATGCAAACTGTGTGCAAATTTTCAAGCAGAATAAACAACCACCAACAGAGCATTCACGGGTTATAAGCAGAAAGGCAGGTCACTATGCTCTCACCTTCGTCGTCGGGAAGAATTCCAAATTGAGACTGAGAGTCGCAGGTATCAGAACATAAAAGCACAAGAAACAGGAGGACAAGGGTGCCGGTACCTCCTTTCTCTATTGCCATTGGATTTGGTTCCTGTGTGATCTGTGAAGCTTTGCTTTTCTACTTGTGATTTTCCGTATGAGGATTCTTTTCTACTTTACTGATTGTTCACCATTGTTGAAGCATTGTTGGTTGATTTATGAAGCTTTGCTTTTTCTACTATTACTTTCAAAAAAAATTGACCTTTTTCAAATCTTTGTATCCCGTGGACCACAGTTCTGGGCAATAGCCAATAATGGAGGTTTGAGTATTTCTATTTATCTGGTTGTACTTATATGAATAAAGTATTAGAGCAGGACAAGTTTGAAATGTCAAACAGATAATAAAGATGATTACTTATAAACAATGTCCCACATACAGAGTGTTCATTGGTCACTACACTTTCAAACTATATGCCAAAGGTTGCTGCTTTATGAATTTATTGATACTAGGAATATTTCATAAGGCGACTGCAGGTGACCTCAAGATGATTCGAGTTTAGGTCAAGACGATGAATCCTTGAGTGGTGGATCAGAAGAGTGGATTGAGCTCTGATCTGCAGGCTCCACCTGCTCACGCATATGAGCCATCCAGTCGTATGCATTTGTGTTCGTGGCAGAGTCTTGTACATTAAGGCTACCTTGAAGCATGCTCGCAACTTGAGACATATTTGGCCTAAGAGCAGGAGACGCAGTTGTGCATAACAACGCTATCTTTATCATTCTCACAGCTTCCTCCTTGTTGTATTCACTCCCTAGCTTTGGGTCGATTATCCCCATCACATCTCCTTTCCTTTCTTGAACTGTGGCCTGTACGTAACAATGTATCATATACATGCATGCAACGATTGAAGTTATTAAACAGATGGAATTGCATGACATATATACTTACCCAATCCAGCAGACAAAAATTCTCATCATCTGGCTGAAAATCCATGTTGCTTCTTCCAGCAACTATTTCCAGGGCTACTACCCCAAAACTATAAACATCAGCTTTGTATGTTAAGTAACCCCACAGTGCATACTCTGGTGACATATATCCTCTACATATTAACCAACAATGACGCTGAATAATCAACACAGAGCTAAAAAGTAAAAATTTTATCTTGTTTCATTATTTCTTCAGCTTTGTAAGCTTACATGGTTCCAGCAATTCTGGTGCTGATATGGGTATTCTCCTCCTCGTGTAGCCGAGCTAATCCAAAATCAGAAATCTTTGCATTCAGGTTCTCATCGAGGAGTACGTTTGTGGGTTTGATGTCTCTATGAATGATTTTTATTGTCGATTCCTCGTGCAGAAAAACCAAACTTCTAGCTATTTCAATACACACTTTCTGCCTGGTAGGCCAGTCCAATTTCAAAGGCCAATCTTCATCTGTCAAAACAGTATTACTAATTAGCTTCATGTCAAGTTTATTCAGTAAATTTAATGATATGTGATGACTTTTTTTTATATTCTTACCGAATAGAGCACGTGCTAAATTGTTGTTTACCATGTATTCATAAACCAAGAATAATTGGGACCCCTCGACGCAACATCCATATAACTTGACAAGGTTTGGATGGTGTAAACCAGATATCATCCCTATTTCAGTTACAAATTCTCTATTTCCCTGTGATGATTTAGAAGAAAGTTGCTTCACTGCAATAAAGCTATCATCCAGTAAAGTGCCCTGAGTTCAGAAAACTAAATCAGGCAAGCAAAAGAATTACAACTATATTGATTCTTGAAGAGAATATATTAATACCTTGTAGACAGATCCAAAACCACCTTGTCCAATCTTATTAGCGGGATCAAAGTTGTCCGTTGCAGCTTTAATTTGTTGATAAGTGAAATAACCAGTTTGTAGATCAATCCCTTTTAGAACTGCAATGCAGATAAGAAGAAAATCACCTTCTTAACATATCCTAAAGAAGAGTTTTGTTAGAAGACTTGCTCACCTTCTTCCCTTGACGGATTGTTTCTTTGCCGCTTACACCAAATAGATGCACCATAAGCAATGATGAAGAGGAAAATCACTGAAGCTATGGATCCAATCACAATCTTGATTTTCCTTTTACTGTCTGGAGGACCAGACTCTATCCCCCCAGAGAAGAATACACGAGAATATTAAAGAAAATCAATCTCTCCAATGAGATGACAATTATAAGAAACAAAAATGAGCATCCTACCAGATTCTACAGAAATAGCTGAAATGAGAGGACCATAGAATCCTCTAACTGGGACAGCTGTGGTCCCTTTTCCCGCATAATAGAAGCGAATCTCTATAGTTCCAGTATCTACTGGTATTTTTTTAAAGGTTTCAATATGGACCTTCTCAGATCCATTTGCTGCTTTCACAATATCAAAATCCCGGATCTGCAACTTCTCCTGCATCCCACCAAGGGTAACTACATCAGACCCAAGCTGTTAATAACATTTTATAGGCGAAACCAAATTTTTACCTGGATATAAACATCAAATACCCTCCTTCCTAATCTGTGAAATAAAATGCTGTTGTTGAAGTCTATCTCTGCGAAGTAGAGTACAACAGTGTAACTTCCACTGGCCAGACAGCGCCCATAATAAGTCACAGAAATAGGAGAGAAGCGTGCTTCCATGTACAATTTTGCAGTCTTTGCATCAGTTACGGCTGCAACAGAACTATTTTTTTGTATATAGTCTCCCGTGTATGTTCCATTTACATCCAAGAGATGTCCAGTGTTGCTAAATCCCCATTCAGGCTTGTTAGTATAAAATTTGGCCGCAGTTGCGGGTTCCTCATCTGCTTCAAATCTAGTTTTTCCAATTGTGATCTTTTTCCCACCACAATTGATATGCAATGAATACTTAGGTGCATCTACAGAGAGTGGAAGAATCATAGGAAAATTTCAAAATAAAAGGATATTTTTGGCAAATAAAGATATGTTTGACTGAGAACTTACCCTGGGGACAAGAAAAGGTCTCTTCCAAACACACAGCCAATGATCTAGAGTGGATTTAACAACAATATAAATCAGCAAATCTTAATAAATTTCCTATCTCTACAACCGAATAAATATCCAAGGATCTTACGAGTTCAATTTTCGTGAAGAGCTCCTGAAGAAGTTCCTGTTGGTGGCACAAGTTACACGAAGCATGAAAGCCATTAATTCAAAATGTCCCTGCTCCCTAATATGACTTAAAAAGGACACCATCATCATATATGTACTTACAAGTGATCTTTGATGCATGAATTTGGAACTGAGCTGTTGCTAAACTGGTTATAGGACAGGTCTATATATCTAAGCATAAAAATAATGCAAATGTAAACATTTAGAATTCGAAAATCCAGCTACTTGCGGATATTTTTCAGCCCATAGACACTGGTCAGATGACCTCTGCTATACGGCAATAAGGATACAATTAAAGCAGCAATTTAACTTCGAGTGTATTACTCCAGATGGTAACGTACTTATTGGAAGCAATCTTCTTGATCCAATCAGGGATATTACCGGTAAGAAAGTTGTGTGTCAGATACCTAAACAAGAAAACAATTGTACTCAATAAGCAAGCACCAAAAAAGAGCAAAGATTACAAAATATATCTTAAATCAGGCAATTACTGATTAACAACTTGATTGTCAATAAACAGAAAAGTAGAAATTATACCATTACCATATCTTGCTCAACAGCAATGAAAAATGTTGAGTTCCCAGATAGATAGACAAATGAAAGCCGAATATAACAAAGCACTGTATATTAACAGTGTCACACGAATAAATTCAACTGCTTACATATAGTCCAACTTTAACTGTTGTAACTCGATAGGAATAGAGCCTTCCAAGTTGTTAAAACTGAGATCCCTGGAAGACGGAAAACATGTTTACGAGAATGCATCCTTCGAGTATTAGAGTTTCAGAAGAATTGTCAAATACATAAAGGGTGCAAGGATGGACATACAGTAATTTCAATTCTTGTAAAGAAGCTAGGCTGTGTGGGATAGATCCAGATATGTTACAGTTCCTCAAGATCCTGCAGAGGCCAAATTTATCGCTCAGCTTAGGTTATCATACTATTTCTTAATCTAATAGGATTCTACTTTGTATTTTGAAGATAACTTACAAATATTTCAGCTTTGTCATGTTTTCTAAATGTGGGAAACCAGACACCTCTCCATGTAAATCAGAAATCCTTCTGGAAAATATAATGCCAAAAGAAACATGTAAAATAATTTCTGGTACTACTAACCCGCGCCAAAACTTGATAGATCAAGCACAAAATACGACTCACAGATCAGTTAAATTAACCAAACTGGATATGCTGGATGGTATTGGTCCCTTGAAACCACTACCCTGGACCTCTCTGCAAGTGATACACTTCAGTAACATCGAAAACATGGATACCATATTTCCAAACTCAAAGGACTTACAATCTGGTAAGTGCTGGCCAACTCTCAAAATAATCAGGAAGTCTTCCGCTGAAGTTGTTACTACTTATCCTACTATATCAACTCAAAAACAAGTAAACAGAAAACCAAAAAAAAAAAGTAACAAGACACATAAAGTCAGAACAAAAAACAATAAAATCAACAGCCTAAGCACATATAGATGAATATATGACTGACAGAAATAAAAACAGTCTAGCAAACATATTTTTCTAAAAGAACAGATAGAGTAAACAGCATGCTCACAAATCCTGTAGTTTAGAAAGCCTTGTGAGGGCCCTTGGTAACTGTCCAGTAAGGTTGTTTGCATTGAGAGTCCTACAATCACAGAAACACCAAATAGCTTGAAAGCATTCCTAAACTAATCATATAGAATAAAATAAAACATGCCAATGAATACATTTTGCATTATTAATGCACTAAATCCAGAAGACTCACAAGTTTCGTAAATTGACCAGTTTTCCAAGCTCTGCAGGAACAGGCCCGGAGAAATTATTGTTCTCAATGCTTCTGATATTTCGTAAGTACTTCTTTTAGATAGAATCAGACATCAAAGATGCAAGTATGATCAATTTTTATTCAGCAGTATATAGGAATAAAACATACAAGTAGGTAAGTGTGATCATATTCCCTATGTGCTTTGGGATTGGCCCAGACAACCGATTGACTATAATGGACCTGCAGAACCTTACTCATTACAAAATAATCACAAACAAATTGGCTAAGATTGAAAATCAAATGAAACTACCATACATGTAATCCAATGACATGTTAGCCCATTCTTGTGGTATTGATCCACTAAGATAGTTTCTTGTTAGATCACTGAAAATGAAAAAATGTTATTACTTTCATGGTTTCTACTGTCACGTAGCAAGATGAAGAAATAATATCGCTCTTACATTCTTGTAAGGTTTGGAAGCTTTGCCAGAGATTTTGGGAGCACGCCAGGTAGACTTTGTCCTTTGATATTTCTGTTCAACACAAGCAGGTTTGACGTTTACTGATGTTGTTAATCATATACATAATACATCCCAATGTGATTGAGACTGTCATTAAGTTGAGCGAACTTACATAAGAATCACGTGGCATAAATCTTCTGAGCAAGTGCAGTTTAATTGATTGACATAAGTGGTTAGGTTCTCTGCATTATTACTTGGTGGTTGCCAACTTGAGCCATTGCTGCAAGGATCCACCGAGATCGAGGATGTCCAGTCACGTTTTCCCAATTCTTTGGCAATTTGACGAAGAGCCTTTACTGCAATATACAGACAGAATAATGAGAAAAATACATGTAAGGTAAAGCAAAATGGCCTGGTCCATTTTGTAAAACTTTTACTCCACAAGATGAACATTATACAGATAAGTAACCACGCTATGACAAACCAAAAAACTAGTGTTTGCTCTAGATGATAGAAATATCAACTTCCACTTGACTCGCTCATGTCTACTTGTTTGCTCGACTCGGTGTGCATACACATTAGGTCAATTAAGGTAGAAAGAGTATTTGAACTGCTCAAAAAACTGGTTGTGACGTTGGGTCGAATGACACATGACCAAGAATTTCAAAAACTTTGAGCTTCTGATTTGGACGTAATTATGTCCACCCTTGGAAAAAGGCCGTCCCAATTTTATATTTCAACATGATGGGCAATTATGATACTGTGACAAACTTTATTCCAGTCCGGGAGAGATGAACAAGGTGGTATTGTGTGGAGGAAGATGATGAGTGGCATGTAGTGTATGACTTTAAAAACTTATTTGTTATTGTAGAAAAACAACGCTAGAAATGGAAGACATTCGATGAAACAACA
Source organism: Fagopyrum esculentum (assembly GCA_033239045.1). Classification (NCBI taxonomy): domain Eukaryota; kingdom Viridiplantae; phylum Streptophyta; class Magnoliopsida; order Caryophyllales; family Polygonaceae; genus Fagopyrum; species Fagopyrum esculentum. The sequence continues at coordinate 127,969,714 of BSUD01000008.1, read as the reverse complement.
TGTGTCATGTGAGCATAGTAAACTTACATGAAAAGAAAATTGATGTAACTACTTTGTCGCATTTTCTGCAATCATCACGCTTAAGATCTAGTTCAACTTTATAATAGATGCTTGTGAACAAATAAAAACAAACAATAAAACAAATTACAAAAGAGATGACGATGCATGTTGTCGTTCTCTTTAATGTAGAAATTGAGTAAAATTTCAATCCTCCAAGTTGAAGCTCTAGTTATTAAATTAGGTGTTGAAAATATTTTATTTTTTGGTTTGAATAAAATCTATATTGTAGGAGATAATCTTATTGTGATTAACGTTATTAACAATGCAGGGAAAACTCCTTGGAAATTGATTTAATCATTCTAACATTCTCTTTTACCCTCGCTTTTTTTACCCGTTTTGTTTTTAGAGAGATGGCTCACATTTTCAAGGAAGTTAATTGTGTTAGACAAGCTTGTTGAGCTTGGTCACATCTCCCATGCGGCTTTTGTGGACCCACATGTAAAGTTGTTGTTTCTCATCCGCGAGGATTCTCTAAGTCGATTAGCGTATTATAAAAGTAATTTCTAAATGTTAATATAAATTGGAAATTGATTTTTAAATTTTTTTTAAAATATTTAAATAAATAGTTAACAAATCAGTTTAAAATTTTAATTAATTAGAAGAGATAAATATTTAAAAGAGAATTAAAAGTCATAATAATGATTATAATTTCATTCTCCGGGTTTTTATTTTACAAAAACATACATATAAATTTCTAAGTATTAAGTATTTATTAAAACTCAACTCACACAAAGTGCGGGTAATACACTAGTTTTACATAATAAGGTAGACTACATTTAGCTGACGTGACACGCTGAGAATGGATATTTAAGTCAAATCTCATATATTAATAAACTAGCACTCTCTTTAAAATTATTAATCTTTAAGTATTTCAATTTTAAAACCAAACAAACTTGGTGCAATTTAAAAAAAGATTTTGAACGATTTAAATTCTCTATTTTTTTTAAATTTAAATCAATTCTAATTTTTTTAAAACTACTGTTATATCGAAAATTTTGATTTTTTAAATTTTCAGTATTATAAAATTCGAATTTAATTTTTCACTAAAAATAAAAAATAAGATTTAGTGATTTTAAAAAAAATTCTTATAAAATTCGAAGTTAAATTTTTTATTTTTATAAGTTATGTATTTCATGTTTTGTTTGATGCAATTAAAAAAAGATTTTTTTACGTACAATTTAAATTCTCTAAAACTATTTTATTCAAATTTTATTAAATTTACTATTATAGCGAAAATTAAAAAATTTTAATTGTTTAAATTTTTGCTATAATAAAATTCTAATTTAAGTTTTCACTAAAAATAAAACTAAGATTTAGTATATTTTTAAAAAAAATTCTTATAAAATTCAAATTTTAAAATTTTTGTATGTATAAGTTACGTATTTTATATTTCGTGATTTTTGGTTTTAGAACTTTCTTTTAAAGTTTTTTTTAAGGGTAAAAAATAGAGAATTCTATTGTTAAGATGAAACTATTAAAATTTTATTGTAATTTTGTTTATTTTAGTTGTTATTTTTCAATTGATGTGATTTGAGTTTTATAATGATTCAAAATTATTTATAAGTGTTTTGATATTATATAAACGGGACAGGACACTTCTAGCGGGTTGGAGAAGTTAATGCCCATATTCCGTCTCGGATATTTATTGCTTAAAAGTGATTGTTATTTATGAAACTCTGTTGGGATTAGACATGACAAGATCGGAATTTGTAAAATTTGTTCTCACCATATTTATAAGTATTAAAAATACCCGTGCATGGCATGGGTCCTAAACTAGTTGATTTCAAAAGAAGGTGAGTAATCCGGTACACTTTTGCATAACGTTGTAACACGTGTCACCTTTTCTCTCTTCTTTTCTAATTGATACTTTTTATTCAAAGTTTTTTTTTACATTTCGCTCAATTTTTTTATTTTGTTAGTTCAAATTATATAGTACTAATGGTTCAAACATATTTTTTTTTAAATCATTAGTTCAAAATAATGCATTGACTAATAATATAAAATGGTTGAACTAATTAAATATTGACTCTATCTGAACTATTGTTAAAAATATTTTGAACCAAAAAATATCATAAAAAAATATACAAATAACTGTAATTATAAAATTTTGAACTTTTATATAATCTATGCAAATTTTGGGTATCATTAATTCAAACATCGTGTTTTACTAGTTTAAAGATGTACATGTAAAAAAGTGAAAACACAACTAATAAATAGAACAAAACAATACATGAACTAATGATTGAAAATATTAGAACCGATGGTAAATAAATTTGAATGGATTGAAATAAAATTTTGAAGTGACAAAGTAAATGTTGCAATCTTTTCACATAAAAATTACAAAAATGTAACCGCATCTACTCCTTTTTATAATACAATTTCAAAGGACAAAATTGCCCTCGCACCTTCTAAAAATTACAAATTGCCACCACACTTCTTTTAATTGGTGAAAAGATATAGACCATTGAACCTAGGAGTGTTCATAGGTCCGGACATGGAACGGACCGAACCGGAACAATGCAGATCGGAAATGGACCGAATTATGCGGCCCCGGACCGGATGGACCGAAAAACTTGTGATATTTACATGTAGGCCCGGACTTGGACCAGACCGGAACAGTATCTAAACAAAATATTTCCGGTCAGTTTTATTTTATTTTTAAAAAAATAGATCCGGACCAGACCGATTGTGGACCGGACTGGACCGAATTGGTTAGACCGAAGACCGGACTTGTTGTTTTTGGTCCGGTTCAAGTCCAATCCGGTCCAAGAACCGAACTGAACCGGAAAATGCTCACTGCTAATTGAACCAAGTCAATCAAGGGTCCTGATTATTCCACGCCACAATCACTATCTTTACTTGAACGACCGCTCAAAATAATGTCAATAATAGGTTACCACTATAAAACAACACTAGTTTATATCCCGCACCTTGTGCGGGTACATTTATATATTTGATATTTTTTGAATAAAATGTCATTAACTTGAGTACGTGAAAACTAATGATACATTTATAAAAAAAATAATTTTTTTAAAAAAAATTTATCATTAACAAAAGTTTTGTAAAGAAAAAGAAAAAATATATATATATATTTTAACTTACAAAATTGTGATTTAGTAAAAGATTTAATCCGAGAAAAATTGTGGAGCGCCACGTCAGCATTAGTGTAGTGTACTTTAGTAGTATATATAGATGATAAAATGTACAGGAGAACTCTAGAACGTGATATACTAACTTATTTTGGATTAATTTTTTAAAAGATTAGTTAAAAAAAGATTTTTTTTATAGATCGTGTTTTGATAAAACGTAATGCATAAGCCTAGAACGTAATATACTTAACTTATTTTGGATTAATTTTTTAAACGATTAGTTAAAAAAAAATTTAGATTTTATTTTATTAAAAAAGATTTATTGGCTTAATTTGTAACTTAGTAAAAGATTTAATACGAAAAAAATTTTGTTAGGGCGTCATGTCAGCATTAGTGTAGTCTACTTTAGTAATATATATAGATTACCAAATGTAAACAAATAATAACAAATTGGAAAAACCAAAGTATGAATGTTACACACTTAATTTCCATGGCTCTAAAGTTGACTCTAGGGTTATCTCCGTCAATTTTGTTGTCCGAAACCACAATGGAAAGGTTTCAACCTTAATGCAAATTTTTTTTATTCGGTTTTAAAAATGGAAGCATTTGTTCTTGAAAATTGGCCTGTAAGAAGCTAGCGAATTGCCAATAAAAAAGATTGAAAATCGAGGGTAATAGTTTGTGTGTCATCAAGACACTATAAGGTTTTTGAAGTTCTTCTTGTGAGGTCATGATGATTATATCCGATTGGATGTTTCCTTCTTTGACGAATTCTAGATTAAACTTATTTCAAAAAAATCAATTGTGTTGTTGACCGGTTAACCCATTTGAAAATATCGACACCCAACAATAATTTTTTAATGATCCCGAACTTCGTGTTCTCATCCATAACAATTTAGGTTGGACTATCCTTAGGAGATAGGTCAAATTAATTGCTTTCGTTGTTAAAAAAAAAAGTCAATAATAAATTTATTTTGAGAAAATTTAGTTAATAAGGTATTTTTGTTTTTCATATATTAATTAGTCCCTCTATTTTTGCGGCCGTTCCATATCTCAAATCTAAACTCGCTCAATCCAGGTCCGGTTCTTCCCAATCCTCAATTGTTGGCGAGCTTACAAACGCTACAACAAAGTAAACAAAATCGCCGCCCAAATCTACCATCGGTGCCGCCCAAACCCGCCTGCTGCTTGGCCGCTTCCGCATCGTAAACCACCGGCAAGCAGATCCGCCGGTTTGTTGCCGCCCTCCCCAACCATCGGTTCTGGCCGCCTTCAACATCGTAAACCACCGTTCTGTCTGGCCGGCCACTTGCCTAGTTGTCTGGAATGCCCCCGCCCGCTGCTTGGCCGTCTTCAACATCGTAAACCGCCGATCTGCTTGTCGCCCTCACCCGTCTGTTGCTTGGCTGCCTTCCACATCTTAAACCTCCGATCTGCTTGTCGCCCTCGCCCCCGCCTGCTGCTTGGCCGCCTTCCACATCAATCGTTTCTTTCTGGTTGCTTGACCACCTTCCTAGTTGCCGTCTGGAACGCCCCCGCCTGATGCTCTTCCACATTACGGATACCAGGACTTTGTGGTGATAGTATTACTCTTATGTATTATGGTTATTCTTTGTAATGCTTCAACTTTAAAGCTGTCAACAAGCGGACAAATGTTAGATCTCCCTTTTGATTATTTTATTGGTTTACATCTTGTTTAGCTTTCATATCTTTGGAGATTTAAAATGGAACTTAACTGAGAACATCTGTTCGTTTTTGAGATGGGATAAAATAATTTTAAGGGTTTAATTTAGAGAGCTCTTGCTTGGATGTTGTTGGCACAAATTGCGTAGCTTGTCTTTCACGATGCTATAAACTTGTGAGTTCTCGATGTTGCTGGCACAAATTGTGGTCATGGGGTATCTGTAACAAAGGCATCACATAGTGTTCAATTGTTCATTGCTATATTCTCTATTAATTATTAGTACCCTTAATCTCATATCAATTGTGCTCTTCTTTTTTTTATTTTTTTTTTTGCACTTTGAAGCATTTTTTTTTGGAGTAATTACATATTTTTTCCTATACATTATATTTGTGTGAATGACGGGATTGTGTAAATGACGGGATTGTGTAAATGAGGGCATTGTGTAAACGACGGAACAATGTAAGTGACGGAGTTTTGGGATTGTGCAACTCATTTGAGCTTGCGTAATTCAACCTTGTGTAAACAACGGATCAGACTTGTGTAAATGACGGCATTTTGGGTTTGTGCAACTCATTTGATCTTGTGTAACTAAATCTTATGTAAACAAATGACCGGACTTGTGTAATGGAAAAATGACGGAATTGTGTATTAATACTATGTATCGGCTAAACAATACACAAGTACGCAATACATAAATTAGGGGGTTGAAATTTTGCTTAATATTGTGTAATTGGAATTTGTGTATTCATATTGTGTAAGTGAAATTATGTATCAATATTATGTAACGGAAAACTGGGTATTAATACTATGTATCGACTAGACAATACACAAGTTCAATTAGCCTAACTGATATAAGGGTGGGAGTGAGGGCCTGCTGCCCAGAGTTCGATACCCATTATATGTAACCCGTGTAGGCCTATTGAGACTAAACTGAACTTGGACTTAATTAAATCGATTGGGCGACTCAATTAAAATTATCAATTAACTCTTTCAATTAATCTTTATTAATAAATAAGAGGAGTCTAGTTTGTATCCAACATATAACATCACCCATTTATTTTTAATGATATTAATGTTATTTTTCTTCTCTACTGGTTTAAATAATTTGAGTTATTTATTTATAATTTTTTATTGTTCAATTTTTTTTAAATCTCTATAAATAATATCTATATTTAAAATGGTTTTCAATTATTGATTTTGAATTTTAAACTTCTATATATACTACTAAATATACATGGGCGCGTCGTGGGAGTAGTATTTCGAGTTGGAGTTCCCACTATTAATCCCATAAAATCTTTATTTTTTAAACTATTTTGTAAACTATCAAATATTTTGTTTTTAAATTAAATTTTTATTTGGAACGATTTCACGTTACCTACGATTATATATTTTTGGGACAAACTTTACTCCAGTTTTTTTTCCCCGATTTTTTTTTCAAATTTGTGAATTATTTTGAAGCGATATATACGTTTTATAAATCCTTTTTTTAATAAATTTGGTTGCAACAATTTTTGGAATCTATATTTTCTGATTTTTTTAAAAAAAAAATTGTAAATTATTTTGAAAATCTTATAAGTCATGTTTATCCCCAATTTTTAAATTCGTTATATATACTAGCAAAAATTCTATAAAATATATATCGGCTTACAACTGATCTTTATTTTAGAAATTCAATAAATCGATTATACCAGTAAAATCGCTTCCACAAAAATTGTTCGATACACGTCACACATAATTTCCAATATATATATGGAACATACTTTCACATAACCCAAACAAACATTTTCTTATTTTTATCAGGTAAATCTTCGTATTTATCTATCTTTCGGTTCCAATTCTATTGTATATTGATTATTTTCCATTGTCTTTTTCAGGGTTTGAGTTCTAATTCCAAATTTACGTCTTAAAGATATCTTTCATGTTTCAAACTGTCGTCTTTTTCAAAATTCTTCACGTCTTTCGTCTCTTAATTTAACGCAATAATTTGTATTTTTGTATGTATATTGATCGTCGCTTGAGGAATAGTTCGTTTCTTTTAGTCTAAATATTTATTGTTTCTATATCTTCCGTTATAATTTGTAAATATTTTAACTTAGATCCGGGTTTTTTTTTTTCAAAATATTCGTCAAAAAATATCATAAATAAACTGATACACAATTTTTATCAAAAAAATCGTACATATATAATTTATGTTTTAAAAAATATTTTAGATCAGTTTTTTTGTTTTGTTACAAACATAAAATTTATGTTTCCCTTTCCATTTTGTATCTATAAATTATGTTTCAGATTCCGATTTAGTCGTCACAGGTGATAGGCATATTAGTTAATAGAAAATGACTAAGTTTAGATAAAATATTCAATACATAAGAAAGAATTTGGCCAAGTAGACTCTTTTCTATTTTTTTTTTATTTTATGTACCCCTTTAATTTTTATCACTTTCATTAATGGTATGCTAAATTAATTAACCCCTTTATTTAAAAAAACAGACATGAATTTTTTTTTGTTAGGTAAAACGAATTGTTGATTGTGTTTTTTTATTTTCTAGTATGACTTTCTTGTATGAAATTATGGTATGGATTTGATATGAATTTCTAGTATGAATTTCTGATATGAATTTATGGTATAAATTTTGGTATGGTTTCTAGTATGAATTTCTAGTATGGTTTCTCGTATGAATTTCTGGTAGTTTCTGGTATGGTTTCTAATATGAAATTCACACCCAAAAAATTATATTTAATATTTTATTTTCTGGTATCAGTTTCTGATATCATTTTCTAGTATCAGTTTTCCATCAAACACAACACCAATCTTAAGCATAACAATCACACTGGTGATTCTGAGGAGATCTCGGAGGATGAGAGTGAAAGGTCGGATTCTAGCTATGACTATGAAATTGAGAGGATAACTGCTCAGCATTATGGAAAGAAGGGTAGCAGTGTAAAAGCTAGGATTTTCGAATCCTAATAAAGGATGTTTAAGGGTGATTAAGTTAATCATCGAAATTAATTGACCCATAAAACGCGAATAGTGTGTAGATGACGAGTATAAATTCCACCATTATGATTTTGGTGTAAAATTGGACTTATGGGGAAATTTTCACTTTTTCCTCCGGGGAATAATTTTTTACCCGCTGGTATTATTTAGAGCATTTGGGAGCTTCAATTAATAAAATTGCAGTTGAGAGAAATGATCAGGACATTGGGTATGTTCTAGATATGAAATAACATGGAAAGGCAAAATGGCCAAAAGAGCCGCTATTTCGTTTCTTAGCGGCTAAGAAAGACGGCTTAGGAATACGCGTTTTCCGAGAAAGTTGCGGAATAATTATCCACACAAAATGTCAGATTTATTATTCCAATTTCGAGAAGTTTGGAGAAGGGGCTCAAACCGCCTTCGGATCGATAAACGGATAATTATCGACTTTGCTAAAGGATAATTATCGTCTTCGCTATAAATAGCGGAAATTCATTTATTAATTCATTTCCTTTCACGTTTCCTCGTAAAAGCTCTGATTTCTCTCAACCTTCAAATTCAGATCTACTCTTCGTTTGTAATCCGATTTCAATTCCGTTTGAGTTTTCGGATTCCTCTCTTCGTCCTCTTCATTTTGGTACCGAGTTTCTGCGTTCCGTTGAAGTTATGGCCAGGTCGAGCATCCCCCTTCTATGGTCAGTTCCGTCGCTCAGATTCCGGTGAATCTGATGGTGTCCGAGCGTAGCTTGCGTCGTTGTGATTCCGAATCTTCTTTCGGATCGTCAATCGGGTTAGTAACGAATAAGTTATGAATTTATTCGTTTTCAGTATTGCGATTTGGCCTAAATTGACCTTAGGCTTGTCAAAATGGATAATTGGAAATTCCATTATGCTCGTTACAATATTCTGGTGATTATGGGCTATTTGTTTGATGAGATCTGATGACAGTTGGGTTGAGAAACTGCCTGCGGGCAAAAGGTTATTCTGATGAATTTTAATTAATTAATTAAAGATTAATTAATTAAATTAGGAATCTAGAAAACGTTATAAGCTAATTAAATTCAAAGGAATGAATTTAATTGATGTTTGAAGCAAGAAGTTTAATACGAGGAATATGATATTCTCGAGAGGTGGTGTTGAAGACGGTAGACTAACTATAGCTTAGTTGCTCAGTGAGCGTATCCAGGTAAGTCTTCGGACTTACTTAGCTTCGATCTGCAGAAACCGTGCCTGAGAGATTTATATCTCACTATGTTGATATGTGTTGTTGTTTTGAAATGCCTTGTTGTGTTGAAATGTGAATGTTGCTGTGCATTGAGATGTGTTATGTGTGAAGCATGCTTGATGTGTTTATGATGCAAATGACGTTATGATGTGTAAAGCATGCTTAATGTTGTTGTGATTATTATCATGTCATAATTATGAGAAATGATTAAATGAACATGTGTTAGCCTATTGAGGCGTGCTATTGAATGACATGATAAGCTTGTTAAAAGCATGATAATGTATGAGATGATAAGCTTGTTAAAAGCATGATAATGTATGAGATGATAAGCCTTCTAAGGCATGTGATATGATGATGACCTGTAAAGGTCAATAGTATGTAAAGTGAGTATTTTGCAGTGAATACCGGAGCTCGGCCAAGCCCGGATCACTTGCGTTGTATAAGAATGACATCGAGTCTGATGGACTTCAGGCTCGGGTCGCACACCTAATGAAAATGGTAAATGTTTGCATTAACATGAATGGCAAAATGTTGCATGTGGTTAGGAGTTAAGACCATAACTCACCACGAGAAAGCCTGGCCCGTAGACTTGATCAGTCTGACTACGACCTAAGAGCAAATGTCTGAATTAACCTAATCTGTGCAATGGTGAGCTCACACCAAAGCCAGAACCGTATAAGCAATGGTTCCGGATTAATGGGTCCGGGATCGAAAATTGTAAATTTCATACTGCATTCACGTGCATCATTCATAAAAGCATGATATCATCTCATGAGCACGGTATATGGTATTTGAATATATTTGTTGTGTTGTGATGTGATGATATAATCTCTCGTGGATAGATTATGATCGGTAGCTAACGGTTTTAAACCGAATCTTTTTAGGTAATGCTGATCATAGGAACGCTTCAGGGATGTCAGCTGCAAGGTGTGGACAGCCGGGGCAGTGTTAACCCAAAGGGTTGGTTGAACTTGCTTTTGAAAATAATCGCTTGCAAGCGAGTCTTTTGTTGATTGTGTGCAACTGTGTACACATGTTGATTTCAGGCTGAAGTTTTAAGACACCTGTTCAGGTGTCATGCTTTGAAGTGTCGTTTTGGGATATACATACTAACTGCATGCATGGTTGTTATGTAAATGTTTTTAAAATGACAGGTTGAATGTTTTCATTATTTCTTCGTGCTTCTTGGTGCAAGGTCCTATTTGTGAAGTTGTTGTCAGGCTAACTGATGGGACCCACTGTGTGGTCCTTAGCCTAGTGACGTCTTGAGTTACTTAAAACTCGGGTCGTTACAAATTGGTATCAGAGCTTAGGTTGACAACAAGGGCACATGTGACTTGAGATGAGACATGATAGTTCAACCTAAATACAACCCAGTCCGGGTTGGTTTTGAAAGGACATTTAAGTTTTCAAAAGATTTTGGAAATTACTGACATATGGTTTTAATGAATTTAAAATCATATGCATAGTCGGGATTGTGGGTAAAGACACTGCCTTCCACTCCTCAGCGTGACTCCTTGTAAGTGTAGTTCTCTCTCTCTAACTTGTTAAGATTATAGTATTCTTATAGATATCACTATTGTTATAAGTAGTGGATATATATGAAGAGGGAACGATCGTGAATGTTCCGGTTTGTCGAAACCGTGATAAAGGCAACCGTAAGCGTTTTGATTAAGAGACAAGGAAGTTTCAGCTTCATTACGAGTATGTCAATGGGAGCACAATGTGCAAGTGTGTTAGTGGAAGTAAGACAAGCTAGAAGTTCATGAGAGTATAATGTTTAAAGTAAGTGGTCAAGGTCAAGTACTTCTACCCATCGAGCTACATGAGATGAGAAGATGGAAGAATATAGCGGTAGAAAGGGCTATTGCTACGATAAAAACGCAAGGGCAAGCACGAGTTGTTGAACCCCAAACACTAGAAGTTCCATATGAGGAACAAGAAGGTAGTAAACTTCATTAGAGAAGTGACTAAGGCCATCAAAAGAAGAGATGCGTTAGTGTTTGCAGGAGCTTATGTAATGCAAGTTGATTGGCGGTTGAACCACATAAACATGACTTTTGGGGACATTGGAGAGCTAGAAAAGTATAAGATGAAACTTGCAGCAACCTTCATGCAGAACATCGGTGCATGTTGGTGGATGAGAAATCGTGCAATCATTGTGGATTACGAGACTTTCAAGAGTCGGATTTGGACTAACTTGTTAAAGTCTTTTCTGAAAGCAACATTTGGAGGTTCTCCTATGATGGAGATGAATTTCACAAGGAGTATACATCGTTGGATGAGAGTGCACCACTTTTTGATCAATTGATAAGAATGTTTACAATAGGATGAAACAACCTCTTAGTTGGTGTTATCACCTAAGGTATGACGTTATTGGAGTATTAGGAGAGGATAATAAAGCTTGAAGCAAGACAAGGCTTTAGAGGTGGATTCCTAAACTAGTGGAGGAAAGAGGCAGAAGTCTACTCCAAGTTTCTTGAACCTGCGAGTACGAGACGTGTGAGTCAAGAAATAAGGCCTTCTCCACAACCATGATCATAAGAGAAATTGGAGGGAAGAACATTTTAAATTGTGGAGACCTAAATCATTCCAAGAAGGATTGATCAAAAAGTCCAACTACATGTTCAAATGTAGTTAACCTAGAGATAGGATAAAGTTTGGGAGATTTGGGGATAATGTTAACTCAAGGATTTTGTCCTAATGGGAGAGGAGGAGAAAGTCAAAGTTTACGTGGAAACTAGGCAAGTAAAGTAGCCAACCGATATCCTTATTACCGGATTCGATAATGATGACGTGATTCTAGGCATCGATTGGATGATCAAGTATATGGATAAGATAGATGCGGAAATGCTAACAAAAATGATGTTAGCCAAAGATGATACTTGTCATGTGTTCGAAGAAAGTGAGCTACAAGACCCGCTAGTGATGATCTCTGCGATGAAAGCAAGTAAGCTGGTAAGGACGGGATGTGAAGCATATATATGTTATGCTTTGGAGAAAGAAGGACAGATTCAATTGAAATACATTCCAGTTGCACGCGAGTTTAAGGATGTTCTTCAAGATGAATTACCTGGATTGCCACCTACTAGGCAAGTTGACTTTAGAATCGATCTAGAGCCTAGAACTAGACCAATTTCTAAAGCTCCGTACAGAATGGCACCTGTGGAAATGCTTGAGTTGAAGAAGCGGTTGGAAGAATTGGCAGATAAAAGATTTATTCAGCCAAGTGTATCGCCATGAGGAGTACCAGTGTTGTTTGTGAGGAAAAGGATGGTACATTGGGGCTATGTATGGACTATATATAGAGAACTGAAAAGATGGTGATTACGAACAAGTATCTTCTACCATGAATTGATGAATTATTAGATCAGTTACAAGGAGCAAAGGTGTTTTCCAAGATAGACCTACAGTCAGGCTATCACCAATTGAAAATTCAAGAAGATACCATACATAAGACATCATTCAAGACTCGTTTGTTGTGGTCTTTATAGATGATATATTGGGTTATTCACGAAGTAGTGAAGAGCATGCAGAGCATTTGAAAGCTGTTCTTCAAGTATTGAGGAAAGAAAATCTTTATGCTAAGTTGTTCAAGTGTGACTTCTGGATGAAAGAAGTAACATTCTTGGGACACATGATTACTGCAGATGGAGTCAAAGTTGACCCATCCAAGATCGAAACCGTGCTAGCATGGGAACCACCCAAGAACGTCAAAGAGATACGTAGTTTTCTAGGATTAGCAGGATACTATAGACGTTTTGTAAAAGGGTTTTCCATCATAGCAAGACCGATGACCAACCTATTTCAGAAGAAGGCAAAGTTTGTATGGACTAACAAGTGTCAAGCAAGCCTTGAAGAGTTAAAGAAGAGATTGACTACTGTACTTGTGTTAGGTCAGCCGAATGGAACGCTAGGGTTCATTGTTTACACTGATGCATCTAAAATGGACTTGGAATGCGTTCTGATGCAGAATGACAGTTATATCATATGCATCGAGACAATTGAGGTAGTATGAGCAAAACTACCCAATACATACCTTATAGTTAGCAACGGTACTTCGTTCACTGAAAATTTGGTGGCACTGCTTGCTTGGAACAACATGCATGATTATGAGACATCATAAGAGTTTGAAGTACATATTCACTTAGGAAAAGTTGAATATGAGACAAAGAAGATGATTAGAGATAATAAAGGTTTATAATTTGAATATATTATATCATCTGGACAAGGCTAAAGTCGTGGCCGATGCTCTGAGCAAAAAGTCGGTTCAAGAAGAAGGTGATTGCTCGTTTGACGGCACAATTTGAGATACAAAAAGATATGAATTATAGTGGTAGAGAGAAATATGGGTTTAGAAAGACCAAGGGTATTTGTGTACCTTGGAGATCATGCCTAGTTGGATGGAAGAGATCCAACATAAACAACTAAGTTCATTGATCTAACCAAGGTGAGGTCAATGATCACGAATGATGAAAGTTTAGATTCTTTATCAACGACGACAATATGATTGGATACCAAGGAAGAATATGTATGCCTCAAGATGATGAGATTAGAAGAAATATTCTTGTTGATGCTCATACAACACCATAGTCGAATAAGATGTATCAGGATATTATACCATACTTCAGGTGAAAAGATATGAAGAAGGATAATTATAGGGTTGTGGCATGTTGTCAAACATGTCAACAAGTTAAGATTGAACATCAAAGAACAAGAGGAGAACTTATGTCACTTGAAATACCACAATGGAAATGGGAACTAAGCTGAGTTTTACAACAGCGTTCCATCCACAGTCAGATGGTCAGTCCGAACGGACTATTCAGACTTTAGAAGACTTGTTGAGGTCATGTGTGCTTGATTGGGGACCGATATGGCCAGATCAATTACCGTTGGTCGAGTTCACCTACAACAACAGCTGGCATGCATCCATTGGGATGGCACCATATGAAGCACTGTACGGAAGGAAATGTCGAACCCCATTATGTTGGGATGAGCCTGCCGATGTCTTTGATACGGCTCCAGACAAAGTTAAAAGTGATATTGAAAAAGTTGCTTTGATTCGAGAAAGGATGTTGGCTACACAGAGTAGACAAAAATCGTATGCTGATAAGCGCCGACGTCCGCTAGAGTTTGAAACAGGGACACACGTTTGGCTGAAAGTTTCACCGACTCGTGGAGTCAAACGGTTTGGTATCAAGGGAAAGTTAAGTCCTCGGTATATTGGACCGTTTGAGATTTTGGAAAAAGTTGGTAAAGTAGCTTATCGTTTAGCATTACCGCCAACAATGGATGGAGTACATCCAGTGTTTCATGTATCACAACTAAGACAGTATCTACCAGATCCGAGCCATGTACTCAGCTATGATGCTATCGAGATAGAGTCTGATCAAACCTATGCCGAGTTCCCTATGGCCGTGTTAGATAGAAAGATAAAGAAGTTAAGGAATAAAGAGATTCCATTAGTGAAGATCCAGTGGTCCCGAAGGGGAATGGAAGAGGCTACATGGGAAACAATTGAGCACATGGAGAGAAATTATCCAGAGGTGTTTAGTTCTTTGATCGGTGATTGAGATAGAGGCAAGAATTAGTACCTAACTTTTCCACTAACTAATGTGCTTATATGGTTCTCTGTTTATGTGATTTATGTGTGTGTGAATTGATTTGTGTTTGCTAACATAGGAAGTTATAGACTTTCCTAGTATGAGCGTGATGACCCCGCTAACGTGATAATAATCTATGCTTGCATGAAATGCAAAGATAGGTTATTTATGTGACTGATAGATTCAGTCTTCTGATGAGCTGTGTACTAAAGTTTCGGGACGAAACTTTTTCTTAAGGGGTGTGTGATGTAAAAGCTAGGATTTTCGAATCCTAATAAAGGATGTTTAAGGGTGATTAAGTTAATCATCGAAATTAATTGACCCATAAAACGCGAATAGTGTGTAGATGACGAGTATAAATTCCACCATTATGATTTTGGTGTAAAATTGGACTTATGGGGAAATTTTCACTTTTTCCTCCGGGGAATAATTTTTTACCCGCTGGTATTATTTAGAGCATTTGGGAGCTTCAATTAATAAAATTGCAGTTGAGAGAAATGATCAGGACATTGGGTATGTTCTAGATATGAAATAACATGGAAAGGCAAAATGGCCAAAAGAGCCGCTATTTCGTTTCTTAGCGGCTAAGAAAGACGGCTTAGGAATACGCGTTTTCCGAGAAAGTTGCGGAATAATTATCCACACAAAATGTCAGATTTATTATTCCAATTTCGAGAAGTTTGGAGAAGGGGCTCAAACCGCCTTCGGATCGATAAACGGATAATTATCGACTTTGTTAAAGGATAATTATCGTCTTCGCTATAAATAGCGGAAATTCATTTATTAATTCATTTCCTTTCACGTTTCCTCGTAAAAGCTCTGATTTCTCTCAACCTTCAAATTCAGATCTACTCTTCGTTTGTAATCCGATTTCAATTCCGTTTGAGTTTTCGGATTCCTCTCTTCGTCCTCTTCATTTTGGTACCGAGTTTCTGCGTTCCGTTGAAGTTATGGCCAGGTCGAGCATCCCCCTTCTATGGTCAGTTCCGTCGCTCAGATTCCGGTGAATCTGATGGTGTCCGAGCGTAGCTTGCGTCGTTGTGATTCCGAATCTTCTTTCGGATCGTCAATCGGGTTAGTAACGAATAAGTTATGAATTTATTCGTTTTCAGTATTGCGATTTGGCCTAAATTGACCTTAGGCTTGTCAAAATGGATAATTGGAAATTCCATTATGCTCGTTACAATATTCTGGTGATTATGGGCTATTTGTTTGATGAGATCTGATGACAGTTGGGTTGAGAAACTGCCTGCGGGCAAAAGGTTATTCTGATGAATTTTAATTAATTAATTAAAGATTAATTAATTAAATTAGGAATCTAGAAAACGTTATAAGCTAATTAAATTCAAAGGAATGAATTTAATTGATGTTTGAAGCAAGAAGTTTAATACGAGGAATATGATATTCTCGACAGGTGGTGTTGAAGACGGTAGACTAACTATAGCTTAGTTGCTCAGTGAGCGTATCCAGGTAAGTCTTCGGACTTACTTAGCTTCGATCTGCAGAAACCGTGCCTGAGAGATTTATATCTCACTATGTTGATATGTGTTGTTGTTTTGAAATGCCTTGTTGTGTTGAAATGTGAATGTTGCTGTGCATTGAGATGTGTTATGTGTGAAGCATGCTTGATGTGTTTATGATGCAAATGACGTTATGATGTGTAAAGCATGCTTAATGTTGTTGTGATTATTATCATGTCATAATTATGAGAAATGATTAAATGAACATGTGTTAGCCTATTGAGGCGTGCTATTGAATGACATGATAAGCTTGTTAAAAGCATGATAATGTATGAGATGATAAGCTTGTTAAAAGCATGATAATGTATGAGATGATAAGCCTTCTAAGGCATGTGATATGATGATGACCTGTAAAGGTCAATAGTATGTAAAGTGAGTATTTTGCAGTGAATACCGGAGCTCGGCCAAGCCCGGATCACTTGCGTTGTATAAGAATGACATCGAGTCTGATGGACTTCAGGCTCGGGTCGCACACCTAATGAAAATGGTAAATGTTTGCATTAACATGAATGGCAAAATGTTGCATGTGGTTAGGAGTTAAGACCATAACTCACCACGAGAAAGCCTGGCCCGTAGACTTGATCAGTCTGGCTACGACCTAAGAGCAAATGTCTGAATTAACCTAATCTGTGCAATGGTGAGCTCACACCAAAGCCAGAACCGTATAAGCAATGGTTCCGGATTAATGGGTCCGGGATCGAAAATTGTAAATTTCATACTGCATTCACGTGCATCATTCATAAAAGCATGATATCATCTCATGAGCACGGTATATGGTATTTGAATATATTTGTTGTGTTGTGATGTGATGATATAATCTCTCGTGGATAGATTATGATCGGTAGCTAACGGTTTTAAACCGAATCTTTTTAGGTAATGCTGATCATAGGAACGCTTCAGGGATGTCAGCTGCAGGGTGTGGACAGCCGGGGCAGTGTTAACCCAAGGGTTGGTTGAACTTGCTTTTGAAAATAATCGCTTGCAAGCGAGTCTTTTGTTGATTGTGTGCAACTGTGTACACATGTTAATTTCAGGCTGAAGTTTTAAGACACCTGTTCAGGTGTCATGCTTTGAAGTGTCGTTTTGGGATATACATACTAACTGCATGCATGGTTGTTATGTAAATGTTTTCAAAATGACAGGTTGAATGTTTTCATTATTTCTTCGTGCTTCTTGTTGCAAGGTCCTATTTGTGAAGTTGTTGTCAGGCTAACTGATGGGACCCACTGTGTGGTCCTTAGCCTAGTGACGTCTTGGGTTACTTAAAACTCGGGTCGTTACAAGCAGTAAGGTGAAATTTGTGTCCAAGAAGAAGCATGAATCGGACGATGAAGATTCTGATTCTTGGGAGAGGAAGAAGAGGGGTAGGTCTAAAAAAAGAACCAGCAGGAAGAAGTCGGAGAGTGATTCAAGCAAAGAAGATGAAAGTCGAAGAAAGAGAAGTAAAGAGAATAGTAGGAAGAGAGATGAACCATCTGATGACGAGAAGGAGCGTTGCCATCACAACAAGAAGAGTAGGAAGGAGAACAAGCAGATGAAAATCCACCGTCACTCTCATGATTCCGATGACTCTCCAAGACGTGATAAGAGGGCATCACCTGATTCCGATGTTAGTGGCTCAAATGATTCCGGTGGTGTGGTGCATCTTCTGGTGGCATGGCGGTTCCGATCTCCGGCGAAGAACCCTAAACAAGGTGAGGGATAGAGAAACAGAGGAAGACTGAGGCGGTAGTTCCTATCCCCGACGGTCTCAATGATGAGCGTGAGGAGAGTAGGGTTTGGAAAACCATAAGTTTGAACCATACATTTCCTAAATAAGTTTATGCTATGAGCCTAGTTAGTAGGGTAAAATCTCATAAAAAAAACATACTTCGCAAATTTGACCAATACATAATGAATAAAAGTGAGTATACAATATTTTTAGCGGGCACTAGATTAATTTTTATTAAATTAATTATTGTCACTCACTATTTGTTAATTTAGATCATTGAAAATGAAAAATAAGTACTCTAAAATATTTAAGAAGAAAAATAGATGATTAAATATCAATCAACTATAACAAACTAAAAATATATGATTTAAACATATTAATACAATACTTATATAATATTTATAAATGAAATTACTCAGTTTATAAACTTTAAAACAAAACTTTAAAGTTCATTAAATGATCCTGATTTCACTGTCAATTTACAACCTCTTCCACTGTCAGTTTACAATTAAAGAGGTTGAATTGTAACATACCTTCGTTGGGATCAAGAGGAGCGCCGTTGGAGGAAGCAATGGAGGGGAGCAGAAGACACAGCATTACAAAGATGAAATCATATGCTTTGCTCTCCATTTGGTCTGTTTGATGTGGGAGCTTCAGCTTGGCTTTCAGTCTCTCATTGAATGATTTGTAACATGCTACTACGTGACAAAACGTTGACCCAACCTTTGAAAAGTCGTTGTACCGATGACTGCTGATTCATCACTTCAATCGTTAAATGCTACGAGTGAGTGTAGTACTGTTGTGTTTGTCAATTTAGGGCCCGTTTGATTTTCACTCCGAAATTGGAAACGGAATGGAGATGAATCTAGTCCATATGTATACCATTGTTCATGAAGATTTGTGGAATCATTCCTTGTGGTGTGAATGAATTGAAGTAGAGTTTGATTACTTTTGATACTCTATAGGGCAACAAAATGTGAGAAAGCAAGTGCATTTTGCATTAATTTACAAGGAATGATTCCACAAATTTTATGAATAAGGATATATATATGGACTAAATTCGTTTTCATTCCGTTTCCGTTTCCGGAGCTGGAACCAAACGGGCCCTTAGTGCGAGGCAAACAATTTAATACGATTATCGTTCAACAAAACTATTTGCTAGGGTAGTCTCATTAATGAAATTTATATCATTCACGTACAACTATCAAAGAAAATATCATTCACGTGTCTTCGGTACTTAATGGAAGATGCACTAGATGAGATATTATCTAGTAGGTGTAAAAATCAAAAAATCGATAGTATTGAATGTCATGAAGAAAATAGAACAAACGAAAAATCAAAAAAAAAGGAAAAATATATCATAGTAATCCGAAACCATAGGAGTTTCGAGAAAAATGATAACGAACCAGTCATTAGAGCAAACGTATGTCGTCAAAGAAAGTGCACATATAGACAAGTTTTTTGAAAAACATTAGACGCCTCAATTTAGACTCAAAGCAAAACCGTTTAAAGTCAATCAAAAATTCATACCTTTCCTAGAAACAACTTGAACAATCACCAAAGTTAGCTCAAAAAATCACTACAAGTCACGAAAAACACATATGAGTGTGAACTTTGAAAAAGAATCGAGTAGTTGCATATTGTTTCTTGAGTTGATGGACAACTTGTTTTTTATTGTGTCGAAGGAGTCCAAAATAGAGGTGATAAGATGAAATTTCTTTTTTTGGTTACAAAAAAAGTTAGAAACATTGATGCTTCTCCCCAATACCTAGTGTGTATGGTTATAATATTAACAAGTTCAATTATATGTTTATTTCATTGGGAAAGGTCGGATAGGAAGAGAGTCTTTTGCTACGGTATTACTGAGCATTGTCGTACTAATACATGTCAAAACAAATTTTCCTAACGGCCACTTTTCCCTTTAAATTTTTTGTACAATTTTGTCAAATATTTTGTTTTGTTAGTTAAAGTTAGATTGTATTAATGGTTCATACATTTTTACTATTTTATTTTTATTTTAAGAGTTTAAAATAATTTATAAATTAATAATATAAAATTATTGAACTAATAGACGACTTTATTTGAACTAACAAATATTATAATAAAATATACTAATAAAACTTGTGTTTCGTAAACATTAGTTGAGAATGAATAATGAATATCAAAGTTTTGAACCATAACTATAACTATAAAAATTTAAACTTTTATAATACTACATTACTTCCTCAAACAACTTTGGGTACCAAATAATTTTGATTTACTCAACCTACCCAATTTTAAAATACTAAATATTAATAGTTCATGGGTTTCAAATTCTGGCCAACTACACTAATTGAATCTCATACCCAAGATAATAAATTTGACAAGTAACAAAGTTGAGAGAGAGGAAGATTAATGTAAAAATTATCACAAATCTCCTTAATTACAAATTATTCCCATCCCAATTACAAAATTATTCCCATTCTTTATTTACAACCGTACCTTTTTAATATTGTGCAATTAGTGGGTCTACATTTTTAGATCAAGTCAGTCTGCATATTTAGCGGGGCTGTTCAGGTACTCTTCATAAATTCGGTAGGGCCGTACGGCTGAGCGTAGAGTCGACATGTGTCCAATTTTTTTTTTTTTAGAAACGAATGAAAATTATTTTGAACTACCATGTTATAAATTCTGCACTATTCCTATGTAATTCATGAATTATTAATTTTTAATATATTATATCAAATTATTTATAAATTAATCGTTTATATGTTATGAACTATTCAATTATAATTCATGAACTATCATCTTATAAGTTATGCATTATCCTTTATAAATTTTACGCTATGAACTATCATTTTATAAGTTATGAATTATCCCTAATAAGTTTTGAACTATTATTTTCACTCCTTTATAAATTTTGCATTATGAACTATCCTTTTATAAGTGATGAACTATCCCTTAATTACTTTTGAACTATTATTTTCATTCGTTTCTGAAGAAAAAAATAAAATAAATAAAAATAAATAAATTTTGGGACACATGTCAATTTTACATTCGGTTGTACGGTCCTACCGGAATAATGCATCTTACCTGAACAGCACTCGCATATTTAGATCAAGTCAATCAATGATCTGTATAGCTTCGTAAATTTTTACCCAACAAGTGGGCATGAACCGGCTGTTAGGGTTAAAAAAAAAACAACAAGAAAGTCCGTATAAAGGTGCAGTTATGGAGAAGACAGTACGAGCAGGCCCGCCAATTCGTGTCGGCAAAACTGAATGATTTGTTGATACAAATAATTTAGAAGGTAAACTACAAACAAAATAGTCTCATGATTGAGGATGAGTATTAATGCATCCAGATACTGGTAAAGAGCAAACACCATCATCTGTGAGGAACGTTGGGTCCATCATATAAGGATAGCTGTAGCTCCCGCCCTCTTCTTTTCTATTCCTGTTGATATCTCTCATGGCCTTAAACCTCATATCATCCGAGAATGTTCCTGCTTCCGGTATCACTTCCGGCACCGACATCTCCCTTTCAAGCATGCGCACCACCTCTGACATGCTCGGCCTCATTGACGGCAACCCATTTGCACACAGAAGGCTCACCTTCACCATCCTCTCTGCCTCCTCCATGTCCACGTCCGATCCCAGGTTCTCGTCGATCAGACTCGTGTACTGTCCGCTTCGTTGCAAATGGCACGCCTATATATTGTAACAATAGTATTGTGATTTGAACGAGTTAATTAGTGGAATAGCGAGACAAGAGGAAATGTTTGTGGTTTTGCTGCACAGAAGTTGCAGCTAGATTTTCTATATACTTTTGTGGTTAAAAAATACAACCCAACATATATGTTTCCCCCCCTACCCGATCAGGACCGAGCTTGTCTCGCTCAATCCTTGGCTTATCTTATCAGACTACCTAGATTTATTGTCTTATATAATAAATAGTATTTGAAACTCTATCTCATAAGAATTAAGGCTATATTAGTCCAAGAAGACTTACCCAATCTAGGAGACAAAAGAAATCACCGGGTGGGTTGAAAGAACTGTTGCCCTTTCCACTGATTATTTCCAGAGCTACGATACCGAAGCTGTATACGTCTGCTTTGTTCGTGAGGTATCCCCATAACGCGTATTCTGGTGCCATATATCCACTGCATTCATGTTTAAGGACAGGGTTTAGCAGAATTCTATCAAGACAAACTTGTAATGGGACCAGGTTGCTTGTTAATTGTTAACTGTTATTACATGGTTCCAGCAACTTTGGTGCTAATGTGGGTCTTGTCTTCTTCCCCTAGTCTCGCCAACCCAAAGTCAGAAATTTTAGCATTCATGTCTTTGTCAAGCAGCACATTTGTGGCTTTGATGTCTCTGTGCACGATTTTCAGCCTCGATTCCTCGTGTAGGAAAGCTAAGCCTCGAGCTATACCCAGTAATATCTTGGATCTGGTTCCCCAGTCCAAGACACACCCTTCTTGATCTACATCTCATCCAGATCAACACTTTTAAGTTTTAATTGATAAAAAAATCCAAGATCTAGTTATAAATAAATCACAGTGTGCTGTTGACATACCAAACAAGGAGCGTGCAAGGCTGTTATTTTCCATGTACTCGTAAACCAACAATAACTGATCCCCTTCGGTACAACATCCATGAAGTCTAACAAGGTTCGGGTGTTGTAAACAAGAGATCATGCCAATCTCATTCAAGAACTCGCGACTTCCTTGCTTTGAACTAGCAGAAAGCTGTTTCACAGCTATAGTGGTTCCACCAGGCAGCAGCCCCTGCAGTTTTCTCATTCAGGTTATGACTTTTTTGTCTATCAATGACATTCTCAATGGCTTGGGCTTACCTTGTAAACAGGTCCAAACCCTCCTTCCCCTATCTTGTTCAGGGAATCAAAGTTGTTGGTGGCAGCTTTGATTTGCTTCAATGTGTAACCACCTTGTAGCATTTCGGCTCCTGTGTGGCCAGCTCACAAGTTAAAGTGACTAACAGCTTTTCCAAACCATTGGTAACTGGTGAAAGGAACTCATTGAGGATGTACACAAAATATCATTTTACCATTTATAGTAAAAGAACACTTGGTATGTGTAACATGTAATTTTTAATATTTTACTGACGTTTCAATTCATTGACATTTCTTACCTTGTGGATCTGCTCCTTTCTTCCCTCTATTTATCACTTTTTTCCACAAGATAAGAAGTGATAATGAACTGATGATGACAATCATAAACACAGAAGCGCCTACAATGATATACTCTGCTCTCCTGTTTGTACTGTTTGAGCAATCTCCAGAATCTGTGAAGATGTCACTTGAGTAAAATCAAATATGGTGTAAATAAAAAATAGTTATTGCTTATTTCTTAGCTTAAGATACATAACTATTTCACGTTTGGCTGCACAAGGCAAACTTGAAAAACTATTTATATTTGCATACTATTTTGATGGTCAAGCTGAGTATGCCCAGTCATCTGGCTCAGCTCAGCTCATTTGCATCCGAAGATAGAAGAGGGGGTAAAAGCAGGATAACAAAATGCATGAGAGAAATAACCACTAACAAGTTCTCTTTTTCCCATATAAGCGGTAAAAAGTCGACTAACCTTGATGCACAGATATAGCTGATATGAGAGGTCCATATACACCTCTATAAGGAATCCTTGTAGTTCCTTTCCCAGCCCAGTAAAACCGAATCTCTAAAGTACCATTTGTCACGCTTGCATTGAACTGTTTTACTAGTGGCTTTTGAGCACCATGAGCTTCATCTTCAATGTTGAAATTCTTCTGTACCAAATTATCCTGCAGAAAGTAAACAGTTAGCCCCATGCACAAAAGAATGATAACAGAACTAATTTCACTTGACTACCTGAATAAATATATCAAAAATGCGCCTTCCAAGGCTGGTATAGGTATTGTTAGTTGTGAATCGGATCTCTGCAAAATGAAGCTTGATGGTATAGTTCCCATTCTTCAAGCAGTAGCCATAGTAAGTTAGCGTCATAGGTGTGACCCTTGCGGTGGTATACAAAGTAGACAAATTGCTGGATGTCAGCGTTTCAATGTAACGTATATTTTGGTGGTTATTATCATCCAAGAATTCCCCAGTGCTACTTAACCCCCAATTACTTTCATTGTTCATGAAGTATACTGCATCCCCGCCTTCAACTGATGCATCTCCTTCGTAAACCACCTTTCCTTCGTCGCCTTCAATGATTACATCATCTCCACCGCAGTTAACATGGAAAGAACATTCATCTGTTGTAAAAAAAAAAATCACATCAATGTAAGACTATGATTTTATCCAGTACGACTGACTGAATTGTTAAAACTTAAAATAACCATTTGGATTCAGCATATTGTATGACGACTATAGTTTTCAGAAGCATTACTTACAGCGAGGACAGACAACCGTGTCTAGGCATGGAAGAAGTCTTCTTCTGTTATATATGTCAAATGAAAAGCCACGAAACATAGATTGTAAGTATAAGTTTAAGTGGGAGAATTGAATATCTTCAACAAGGTATAAGAGCATCTTACAAGCCTTTCTCTGCTGAAGAGCTCCTGAACAAATTGATGTTTAAGTTCCTGCGAGAAAAATCTAAGTACATAACTAAGATGTTTCCAGGTCTTCACTAGTAACGAATTTTGAAAAGAAATCAGGTCTAACAGGTTCGGCTGACAAGCGGGTTGATTAGGACCTTGCCATGTGAAGTTATTGTAGGAAAGATCACTGCACCACCACAAAAAAACAATAGAGTATCATCTCAAGAAGAAAATAATTTAATTAATTTCATCTAATTACTGAAGTACAACATAGTCCAGTGTTCACAGAATACTTGTCTTTAGATGGAAAAACGAGGTGAGAACAGAAACAACAGGAAAAAAAAACATAAACAAGGGGTGAATGAAACAAGATCACTTACATGTTCAATCCAGCAACCAAGATTGTAGAAGGTACATTTCCAGTAAGTGAATTCCCTGTTAAGAATCTGTTTAACGAAGCAGTATTCAGTCCATCTGATTGTCAAACTTAAAAAAGGGCGTTCTAGGATATTCACTTACAAGACTTTCAAATACTTTGCACGTATATAGGCTGGAAGTTCTCCCACCAGCATGTTAAAACTGAGATCCCTGTTTGAATCAGCATTAGAAGATCAAAAGGCTGAATGTTCCTAACGGAAACGTCTTGACAACTTCCATAACAATAAAGTTATCAATTTTTTTAAGCTAAACATGGTACTGGAAAAAATAGACACTTGATAGCTGTGATCATGAGGAGAGTTGATTGTAAAATGGACTTACAGTAGCAGCAAATTTTCCATTTGCCACAGGTAAGGAGGAATTTCCCCAGATATGTTGCAGTTCCTCAGAATACTGTATAAAAATAAAAAGGAAAGAGGATGCTTGAAACTTCATATGATGGTGACAGGTAGAGCTTAGAAGTGGTGCTAGAAATTCACATACAGTATCATAAGTCCTGTCATGCCGCTCAGGACAGGAAAGCCTTTGGTTGTCCCATTGATATCACTGATTCTCCTGTATATTATCATCAAAGGAAATACGTTAGATTTTCTAAAAGCCAAAGCATCCTATACTCATTATGAAGAATGCACTCATGTACTGTAAAACTGCCAAAATGTACTCACAGTTGTTTTAGGTTGTCCAGATAAGAAATTTCAGATGGAATAGGTCCTGCCAAGCCACTGGCGTGCATTTCCCTTCATAAATATTAAATACACATTGAGAAAGTGTGAGAGGCATTTCTCTTCTTTGCAGTCAGTTTACTGAAGTACTTTGATTTCAAAAAATTAAAAACTCACAATCTATTCAGTTGCTTCCAACTTCTTATAAAGCTGGGGATTGTCCCTTCGAAGTTGTTGGCATTTATCCTACTGTAATTTTAAAGCATTTAGGTATAACATACAATGTGGTATCAACCAGTGGAATATAAAAAATAGGGACTGAAAGAGATCACGAGAACTAACAAATCTGTCAACTTCTTTAGCCCAGCAAGTGATTTCGGCAGTGTACCAGAGAAATGGTTAGACGAAAGCATTCTACAGACAGAAACAGAACATCACAAGAATTGTTAGTCTAAAAAAATGAGAAGAGCTAGCAGAAAAAAAACATTGTCAATAAATGTCTTACAGAGTCCTCAAATTAGTTAGATTCCCGATTTCAGCAGGAACAGATCCGGAAAACTGATTGGCTTCAAGGCTCCTGATAAGAAGAATTTTTTTTCTTGAGTATTGCGAAAAGTCAATTATACCACGTTCTTTTGGAAAGAAAAGGCATCCCCAGGATAACCCAAGAAATGAAGCTTCAATGAGCAGCTATTTTGCTTAATAACATTTAACCAAATGACATATATTGGAAAATATCTAAGACTCACAGGTATTCAAGACTGGTCATACTTCCAAAAAATTTTGGAATTTCTCCTGAAAGTCGATTAACGGAAAGGGAGCTGCATCATGTCACCTGCATTAAATTAGTGAAGGATGGAACTTCCAAGTCATAAACATCAGAAAATCTACTTGAGAACTTACATCCATTTCAGCTGCAGTTGAGCCCACTCCCTAGGTATGTCTCCACTGAGAAGGTTGTAGGCAAAGTCTCTGCACAGTACATTTTACATCAACCAATGTGCCATGTAAACAAACAGAAGAGAAAGGATAAACAAAGATTGAGTCCTTACACCACTTCTAGATAAGGAAGCTTGATAAGTTCAGGAGGAAGTATACCCGGAAGGCTGAAATCTTTTAGAATTCTGAAACGCATATA
This sequence comes from Fagopyrum esculentum, assembly GCA_033239045.1. Taxonomy (NCBI): domain Eukaryota; kingdom Viridiplantae; phylum Streptophyta; class Magnoliopsida; order Caryophyllales; family Polygonaceae; genus Fagopyrum; species Fagopyrum esculentum. Next base: position 127,943,080 of record BSUD01000008.1, on the reverse strand, counting down.
ATTACATGTGTACTAGTGGTGAGTAGTGATTATATATTTAGGAAAGCTACGCATGAAAGCCGAAAGTTGAGTTACTCAACATGGCACACAATTTGTGGGGGAAATTTTGAAAGGATTAAAATAACAAGATTGATAGAAACATACAGACTCACAACGTGACATGAATTATTCTCAAAATGACAGTCACAATGGATGCTGCTGTTAGAAACCATTGGTGGCTGAGAAGACATTCCAACCATTTCAATTTGGCAAGAAGTGTCATCAAATGTCCAGTATGTAGAGCCCAATTTATGGACAATTTCTTGCAGAGCAGCCACTGTGAACAAAGAGAGGAGGGTTCGGTCAGATTATCATACCGCACACCAATCTTGTAATCTTTACAGTCTTTACAGGAAAAACTAGATGTGTAGCTCATTCAATGATGCCACAGAAAACTGAAGTCAGTTTCGTATTAATCATTTTCAACATAAGCAAAGAAAGGAGGAAACCTTCAATAAACCTGATCAGTGAAATCATAAAGATTGTCAGCCAATATTTCTTCAAGAGCAGGTTCCCGTTGACATATATATCTCTAGTTTCACACTATAAACAGTTTAGGCCATGGCTAGCAGAACTACCACATGCATTTTTATATACAGCTGTTTTTTTAGTTACAAATTCCTTGCAGTTGAAACATACAGATCTTTAAAATAAATTCCTCGAGGAAAAAGTTCATCAATTCCTAGGGGCTCATGAGGTACCATGTTAAAAATGATTAGAGTGCGAAAATGGGAATTCTAGTGCTATAAATTCCATATAAGAAAATGAAAGTGCATATAGTAACTTTGTTATCAAATCTTATCGAAGCTCTAGTGGTAACTGGTAAAGTATAAGTTTAGGTCCTGTTTGGAATTGCTAACAATCATTTCCGGAAACGGAATATTATCGAATCAATAAAAAATAATGTTTGCTTAGGGACTAAAATGGAATGTTAGAGGTTTTTAACACATTAAAGTAACATGATCATTTTCATTTCTTTTCCCTTAACCGTTTCCAGCCAATCATTTTCATTTCCTTTCCCTTAACCGTTTCCAGTTTCCATTCCACCCTCTAACCAAACGGGCACTTCAAATCTCAAAAGTGAGGTAATGAAACTCAAATAGTGAGATGTTGGACCAAGTCCAAGGCCAATTCTGAAACGAGTTGGGGTCTCATCAGCAAAGCAAGGTGAAACCCAAATATCAAGCAGACTGCTACAATATCCAAACAAGACCAATAACAACAACAAACACAGCGCTAACGGATTAAAAGGCTACACAAGCTTCGTGTCATCTTGGATTAAAAAGCTACACAAGCTTGTGTAAAAGGAATTGGAATCTGTCATTGGATATCTGGATCAGCAGGTCATATAGTAAGGGGATTGTACGGAAAGGATTACGACCTTCATTTAGTACGTAAGCAATAAGGGTTTAGCGGTGGAGGCTCTATACTGATGGGAGGGTTCAACTTTGTGATATACAAATCCCAAATAATCAAACTTAGAATACGACCTAGAACTCAAGAGCCAAACAAAACATATGCATATACTGATATGCATCACAGAGAGAATAAAATATTAGCAGAAAAGTCTGGTAAAAATAGAAACCGAAGGAAAGTAAACCAGATACCAAATAGAAGCGAGTAAAATTAAGAATGGCTTGCCTTCATCGTCAACTAACTTAGCCTCGCAGTCGCAGGGATACCCAAACCAAGTGGCGAGAAGGATGAGTACAGGAAACAGACTCTCCATTGCTGTCGGTTAAAACCAGAGAGAGAGGAAGCTTATTATTCATCAAAGATAGAGTTTTGGTAGATGCCAACAAAGTCTTTTGGGGCACTGTATACAGCAGTCAACACTCGAGGCTGGAGGAGATAGAGAAAGGAAGAGACAGCTTGTCAACTTGTATGATAAATTCTGAAAATTACACAAAACCACCCTTAAAGTATATGTTTACTTCCAATAAAAAAAAAGTGTATATCAACAATGGTGACTGCAATCACCATTGTTAACCCTTTATCCACTTACCATTTCATGATCACTAATACAATTTCCAGAAAATGCAGTTGGGCATTTTAGTTACTGGTAACTAATTGAAGATATTTCTTTTCTTTCATACTTTGCCTATTTGACCTCCAATTTCCTGGTTTTGACGCTTTGGGGTCAATATTTTTTGGTCAATATTGAACGCTCATTATCTTGCATCGCATTATGGCCAGTTTGTCAAACACCCCTTCACGGCTTCACCTACTATATTCAAATAATACTATTTAGTATTTACTAGGGCTATATTCTAGAAATGAATTTGAAGCAAAGTTGTGCAATTATTTAATTGTAAATAAAATTCAAACGAAATATGTGGTATATAGCTTTTACAAAAAAAGGTAAGTATGACCAGTAAAAAATTCAAAAAATTCAAAAAATTCAATTTGTTGTTTGTAATCTATAAACATAAGTTAAGGTTTTACAGAATAACTACACTTGCCTATATAATCAATTGTATAGCATGTCAAAACCCGATCCAGATGGACTATAGAATGGGGTTGAGTCATATGAGAGCACATGAATGTTAATTCCAAGTCCAACACATAAATTCAGCAGGTTTTATCCTAAAATCAATTGACAATAAGAGAAATAGATTACCGACCTTATATAGTGGACTTGAAATGTCTTGACTTTAAATGTGATAACTTATTATTTTCAAGAGTGAATTTGCTATGTAGTCTTAGTTCACTAATTTTGTTTAGTAAGTGTGCACCTCAATAATTTTGTTAGAATATGACCTCTTTTAAATTTTTATAACTAATTTATCCTTATACAAGAATCTAAAAGATTGCTAAATGATTATTGTCTTTTAATTGACCCACAATCCCTAATTGAATAAGGTGTATTTTGAAGGAGTTACCAATTTTGATCAGCGTAATCAATTAGTAATTAATCGTGTACAAGAAATTTTTACAAGAATTGATAAAACTAGCAAGTTACATGTTTGTACTCTTCATGTAAATCATGTGATTTTTTGTACAAGAAAATTAGTTACAATAATTTTTGTACAAGAAAATTAGTGTACAAGAGAAAGTTCAAGTATCATAATTAACGTATATTTATAATTTTCAAAAGAAGATAAATCGTGAAATCCAACTTGTCCAGTTGGTATTAGGTTGGGAGAGAGGGGCAACCAACCAGAGATCAATTCTTGGTAAAGTTATAAGAGAAACGTCTAAATTAGGATAAAATTTATTATAATAAATAAGGGTAGATCTCTATATTATTTACTTAACAAAATTAATCATTGGGTACATTTCATTCAATTCTCTCTTTTTTCAACATAGCCAAGAGGGAAATAAAAGAGTTTTGAGAGAAAGTAAGAGGTTTGTAGTGAAGGATATTAGATCTATGTTCACATTTACTTATATATAATATTGTATCCCATTATATCCTCCTTCTATTAGAGGATATATCATCTACCTTCTAGCTTAGATTGCGTCTTTTTAGCTATCCATCCCTTTTATTTTCTATAACTCTTGAACCTACCAATCCTTACTACCTTAAACCATCAGATTACCTGGGTATTTCCCTTTGCTCGGAGGTTCTCAAGGACGATAGTTTTTCCGAATAGAAAAGGAACATGCTCAACACTTTTGAAGTCAAGAAAAAGTTTGGATTCGTTGAAGGCACCATTAAAAAACCATAAACCACTTCTCCGGACTACATTCACTAGCAACTAGTGAGTTTTATGCTAATCGGATTGCTTCTTTAGATGATTGATTCCTCTCCCCGTTCTACGATCACAGATCTAAACACGGCTCGAGATCAATGACTAGACACGGAACAACAGTTTATGTTGGCAATGGTCCACGAATCCTTAAGTTGCGTACGGACATATCTCAATGTCGTCAACAAGGTCATTCGATCACGTCATACTTCGGTCGTCTCCAATGGTTGTGGGATGAATTGGTATCTTATCTCTCTTCTCATACGGATATATGTGATTTGTGTGCTAAAATATGGCCCTCGGCCAGAAATGATGAACATGTTCATTGGTTCTTAATTGATCTCGATGTCTACTACCATAACCTACGGTCTTCAGTGATCTTCAAAGATATGCTTCCACCACTCACCACAGTCTATGTTTTTGGCGATTCAGGAGGAATGTACACACACTACGTCAAAATAAAACGAGATAAGACTTGACTCTTGCGTGATGGCGGCTCGACGGTTTCGTCGTCCATATCTAAGTAAATCCGACAAGTCCAATTCGTATTATGTGCATTGTAACAAACCAGGACATGATCGAGCAGGTTGAATGTTTCAAGATCATTGGTTGTTCGTATTGGTGGAATAATGGTCGTGGAGTCACCAGTCCATTGTTTAGAATCCACCTTCAAAGGGGCGATCAATTGCAGCAACCATTCATCCTCATACTCGTGTGGGAACGTCTAATGCAGTCAAGAATGTTAAAAAAAATTCAAATGATGTTTCAACACTTATAGTGCTAAATAACAATGATCAAATGCAACTTGGGTCCAATGTTACCAAGGAGAATTGAGTTAATCTTATAGAAAAGTTCTAGCAATACCACACAAACTCTCACTAAAATATGTCAGATAACCCTTCTCGAATCTCATATAGGAGTGTCTCCTATCACGTGACGGGTAGATTAAATTTTTTCTCAAATATGAAAATTGTCCATCCATATACAATACAATTACCATCGGAAATCTGATAACCTCTACTTGTGTAGGTTCCATTGTGGCCGAGTTTGGGTAGACGGTGCGGGGTGGGAGTGGAACGTGATGTCTTCCACCCTCCCTATGCAGGCACTCATTATAATTTTTGGGTTCAGATTGAAATCAGATTCTGATTTGTGTGATTGCGTGTCCTAGAAACTTGAAAGGGACGGAGCATACACTGCAGCTTCGTGTATAGGCATGTTGTGACCACTTGTTAGAGGTGGGTCGCAAACCTAAACCGCCGGTTTAGGTTTGCGAACCGCCGGTTTAGGTTTGGCCTAAACCGGCAAAGTTCGAACCGCCGGTTTACCTAAACCGGCGGTTTGGCACATGAATTTAAGAAAAAAAAATTAAATATATTATATTTTAATTAAAAAAAATAATGCATTTGTTAATCTTTGTAGTTTGTACATTTTAAATTTTTACTAAAGTTTTGTAGTTGAAATTTTACATAACTATCTTTTTATAATTTATATTTTATACATTGAATTTTTTTTTTCAATAGCCTTTAAATAGAATTACTAAGTAAATAAAAGAAAGCAACTAAAATAAAATTACTAACTAAAAAATAACAAAGCAAACTCAAATTTTTATACATTCAATTTTTTTTTATTACATTTGCCATTAGCTTTTGAATAAAATAATTACATAGTAAAAAAAATTACTAACTACAATAAAAGAAATAAGCAACTAAAATAAAATTACTAATTAAAATACAACAAAGCAAACTAAATTTTTTATACATTCAATTTTTTTTTTCATTACATTAGTATTTGAAATTTTGAATAGAACTAAATGAAAAAAAAAAAAAGGAGAGGGCTTGAACCGGTTTCCCGGTTGCCTACGTATCCTCTTGGGGTTTAAGAGGAATCAAAGCCTACGTAGTTCTCTTACCTTTGCTTACCTTTTTCGGACTTTTGAGTTGTTTTCGTAACCCCTTTACCTTTGCGCCTCGGACTCGGAAGTAGTGGCCGGATCATCGGAGTTGGAATCCGATTTTGTGTCATATACGGGTGCATTCCGTTGTTTCCTCTTCTCCGCCCTTATCCAATCTTGAACACATACTTGAGCCTCCAATTTATCGGGCTTCAATTGACTCCTCTTGTAGCTTAGCATGTTTCCTCCTTGACTAAAAGCTTGCTCCACGGCCACCGTTGATGCGAGGACGGCCATAATTTGTTGCACAATTTTGGCCAATGTTGGATACTTTGGGGCCATCTTCTTCCAATATTGTAAAACTTCAAAACTATCAATGTCACCATCAAAACTAAAAGGAATAGTTAGATAATCTTCAAATTCCGCACTTGCGGATGAATGTCTAAGTGTTTTTGTTCTTTTAGATAAAATTTGTTTAGCTTTAGAAAGAATAGAAGAAGAGGGTGGAGGAGTTGTTTAGGTAGAAGCACTAGCACTAGTTTCAAATAAAGGAAGTAATTTAGCAATTTCAACACGAACACTACTAGTAATAGAATTAACGTTCTTAATATAAGATAAACCTAAACATTCATAATAAGCATTTAAAAATTCCGTAACACCATCAATTTTTAGTCTAGGATCGAAAACGGCGGCAATAAGATAAACTAGGGGAACGTCTTCATAATATTTTAGCCATTTTGATTTCATTTCGGTTGTAGCATTTATAAGTGATTCTAAACCTAAACCGGTTTGTAAAGTTTCGGCAACATTTACGGCTATTTCTAAAAAACTACAAGAAGTTGGAATGTAAACATAACTCAACATATTAGTAGAATCACTAAAAACTTTTAAAACACTACAAATATCAAAACAAGTTTGCCAAATACTTTCATCATCTAAAATAGACCAAGAAATAAATTGTGAGGAAAATTCTTGTAAAACATCTTTATATCTAAGTGCTTGACTAAGGAGTTTATAGGTTGAGTTCCAACGAGTTCCAATATCTTTTGAAAAAGCAATTGGAGGAACATTTTTTCTATACAAGTTGATCTCCATTTTCTTCTTAAGTCGGTTGAATGTCAAATATGTTCAATTACATCGGTTATAGGTTCTAACATTTCATGTAAAACTTTTAGGCCATCTTGAGCACATAAATTTAAAATATGACATGCACATCTTTGGTGAGTAAAAGAAGTTTTTATAAGTTGACCCGCATTTCCCACCAAATGGTTAACGGCGCGGGTGTTAGCGGAAGCATTATCAAATGAGTATGAAAAAACACGATTTTGTAAATTAAGTTCTTGTAAAACCGTTCTTATTAAATTAGCAATGTTGGCGGCACTATGTCTTTCATTAAAATGTCGAAATGCAATAACAAATTTATGCAAGTACATGTCATTATCGATAAAATGTAAAGTGATGCCCATGTAAAAATGTTTTTGTGATAAAGTACTCCAAATATCACTACAAATTGAAACTTGATGCGAAAAAGATTGTAAAACCGTAAGAATTTTTTGTTTTTTTTGTTCATAAGATTGAGAAATTAATTTTGAAATTTGTTTACGAGAAGTTGGTTTATAAGCCGGTTGAAGATAAGTAGTGTTATATATTCTCTTACATTAATAGATTCCGCATAAGAAAATGGAAAAGCTTCGGATGCAATTAAGTTGGCTAATCCTAAAGATTCATCAACATGATTATAATTAAATAAAGAAGATTGAGAGGAAGAGGATGCAAACCCGTGGGACAATTGAGTTTGTCCCCGTGTTATTCCGAGCTTCTCCGGATGCGTCTTTTGCATGTGGGTTTGCAACGTCCCGTATCCGCCCTTCGCCTTCCACTTGTACACCTTCGGACAATAATTGCACGAAACTTGGCAATAATCGTCCATCACCGGGCCCTTCTTGTAATGCTTGGTGAATATGTCGGAGGTGAGCATTTTCGGTGGAGGGGCTTGTCGGAATGGCCCTTCACCTTGTGGAACTTGTGGCATTTCCGAATCCGGCATTTGAGTCTCGCTTTCTTGTGTGCTAGGAAAGAAAGCGGGACTAGGAGTGAAGTCGTAGTCGTTTTGATGATCCGGGTTTGCCATTTCGAAAGATCGAGAATACAAGAAACGGAGAAAGAGAATACGAGATGGAGATTGAGAGTAGTAGTAGATAGATGAGAATGTCGGTGTGAGATAAGTGGAAGAATTGTATGGTATTTATAGAAATTATTGGTAGTTATTTTTTTTTAATTACACTAAATTTTTTAAAAAAAAAATACACATCTAACGGCTCTAAGAGCCGTTGGAATGTGGGGCCCACCGGCTATTAGCCGTTGTGGGCCAAAGAGCCGTTGGCAAATGCCAACGGCTCTTTTTTTGCCAAACCGCTGGTTTAGGCAGTAAAAATTTTTTTAAAAAAATAAAAAACGGCTAAACCGGCGGTTAAACCGCCGGTTTAGGTTTGGTCTAGAACCAAACCTAAACCTAAACCGTAAACCCCCGGTTCAACCAAACCGGCGAACCTAAACCGCCGGTTTGGTTTGAACCGGACCCACCTCTACCACTCGTTGCCCAGAGTTAGCTCCCTCTGCGGCTTTTACTGCTATCTAGAATATAGACATTTTGGAACACATCCGGGTCTTTATTTGGCTCGCGACCCATGGTAAACTGCTAACTAATGCTGAACGCTTTCGACGACATATTTCCACTAATGATCGTTGCCCAAATTGCCCAAATGCGGCTAAAACTCTCAGTCATCTTCTCGAGACTGCCCTAACACTGTCATGTTGTGGAGACGCAACCTAGAGGTTCCTCCTCAGGGAGATTTTTTTCCGTTGCCTTATCAAACTTGTTTGGCTACTAATTTAGCTAATCACGAGCTTCTCCCTAACAGTACTCCTTGGAATATTTGTTTTGCCGTCACGATGTGGTAGTGCTGGAAATGGCGGAATGCAACCATCTTCCGGGTGAGACTCGTCCCAACAGTTGCTTAGAGTTAGTTATGGCTCATTCAACATACATTGTAAATGTCGTTTCTCACGTTCGGGCCAACAGGGTTCACTTGGATCGATTCATTGTTAGTGTCTTTAAGACTGCACCGGAGGAAGAATGGTTTAAAATGAATTTTGATGGAGCTGTCCGGGGGACGATGTCCTGCGCTACGGCCGGGGAGTTATCCGTAACGAACATGGACAGTGGGTCGGTGGGTTTATCTACAACATCTGTTCATGCACAATTCCGATGGATGAAATATGTGGTTTCTACATGGGTATGTGTCTTGCTTGGGATGGAGGCTTTCGTCGTGTCACTGTTAAGATCAACTCGAAACTTGTCGTCAGACTCGTCAATAGGAGTATTCCTCCCATGCACCCTCTATTTAGTGGAGTATCTCGATGTCAAGGCTTTTTGCGTAGGAATTGAGAAGTCCAGATCCTTCACACTTACTGCGAGGCAAATGCAACGTGTGATTGTTTGGCTTCGCTTGCATTTGATTACCCGTTAGGTTTTTTCTCACTTGATCAACCCCCTCCATCCTTAATTCCGATTTTGAAAAACGATGTCCGAGGAGTAGCAACTCAAAGGCTTATCACATGTTAGCTTTTTTCGTTTAATTAATAACATGGGTGAGCACTAGGACTCCCCGGCGCAATTACCAAAAAAAAGTATTTTTGAATCTAACTGGAGGAGCACCTGATGATTGAGCGTCAACTCTCTCCGTGCTTGATTTAGGTGTCATAGAGACTAGAGTAGTTTAGAGCTAAGGAGCAAAAAAATAAAGATGGATCCATGACAAAGCATGTAAATCAAATCCATCGTCCCTAATGTCCGACTCCATCTAGTTAACGATCGGAGAGTGGTGACAAGATTCCATCGGCCTCAACGGTCGTGACCATGACAAAGCACGCGTCGACTTCTGTTTTCTTTATGGGCTTTTGTTTCAAACTCGATCGTAGACTTACTATTTCTTTTGGACATTTTTTTACGGGGATTTTAAATTAAAAGGACCCTTTTTTTTTTAACCATTTCTCTAATTCTGCACTTGAAGTGCGGAATCAATTCAATTATTTTCAGTTTTTACACTTGGGGTGCAAAACAAAAATTGAGTTTAAACAATTCCGTATTTGGGTGTAGAACCGAAAGTTTTGGACCATTAACGTAATTACAAAATACAATATCCCTTTTGAAATTTCACCTAAAGTCGAAGAAACCCAATTAAGGGTTTCTTGTGGAGATTTCTCGTCAATGGCGTCCTCAAGCCCGATAGCACCCTCAAGCCCGATGGCCCACAAGCTCCGATGGAACACCATTGGTGTCGAAGGTGGACAACGGCATTGGCGCGCTCTTCGTTAACAGTGGCAATGGTGGGCACCACTGGTGGATTTGGGCTGCTTCGACTGAGGCGGTGGCTTTGACTCAATTAGCCTATGGAGTTGGCTCCGCCAAAACGGCTTCGACTCAACAGGCGGCCTTGGAGTTGGCTTCACCAAAACGGCTTCGACTTAGGGGCGGCGGATTCCATCAATAGGTTGAGCGAGGTTGAAGGTCGATGTGGGTGAGAGGGCAATGAGACAAAACCGATTCGCTAGGGTTTTGTGTAAACGTAATTGAGAAATGAATCATGAATACACAACTTTGTAGGAATTTTATTTTCACTCACACATTTTCTTTTTATCCATTTGGTTAAGTGTATTTAGAACTGAAAAAACAAATAAAAATTAATAGGATTCTAGTGTAAATCTCAAATACAAAAAAGATAGAGGTTTTTTTAATTACCTTTTGTGAGTATTGGATTATCATGGTATTTTTGAGATCCACGTTGATTGGGTAGAATGCGAGAGTGGATAAGTAATTACATTAGTTTGTTTGTCATTGGCCTTCCTAATTCCACCCCATTTTATAACACCCAAATCCCTCAATCAAATCAAATCAACAAATTTTTTTTCCCTAAATCAATCAAATAACTAAATTGATTCTTATTTTTACAAAAATTTTTTTTATCTTTATTATTGTTAGGGAATTCATAGTGCGGAAAACTTCCGCTCCTTCGAAAATAATACGGATTTTTGGTTAAAGTTGTTCCGATGAACTAAGTATGGGTAAAAATTTGGTATGTTATAATATATTTTATCTATATTTTGCATCTTATACTTAATATGATATTTTTTTAATTGCTATTTTTTTAAAAATATCCGTATTACCCTCCCGAATTGACCTTACCGCTAAATTTTCTGATGAATAATATAACTTGTAATTAAAAAAATAAAGAAATTAAAATAACACAACTCGTTTGAAAATGATATTATAATTCAGAAAAATAAAAGGGCAATTTTGGTAACTAGGCCTTTTTGAAATACTAGAGTAGTAACTAGACTTTTTAATGTTTCAATTAAGTAAATATACCCCAACCTTTTGTATTTATTTTCAAACTTTACACACTATTCTCTCAAGGGGTACATACATTTACTAAACACAAAACTAGAAAAAGCCTAGTAAACCAAATTATTTCAAAAAAAAAAATTTGCATAAATTGTGCTAATAACGAAAGTTCGTTGAACCCATTTGTCGTTCTTGGGTTGTTCTCCACGATGGGGTCACACTTTCTGCGGGCACATGAGACAAGAACATGTTATATAACTGTTCCAGGACTTTCGCGTTGAACAAGGTCGACCCGTACCTTAGTTATAGTTCAATAAAATTATTTCGAGTCACTATGTTTATTACAACAATCCGCTAAAGTACATTTCATTTGATTTTTTTTCCTTTGTTACATTTATAGCTAAGTAATTTTAACATCGTAAAACTCATAAACTCAAGAATTAAAACTCGTAAAACTCATAAACTCAAGAATTAAAACTCGTAAACTCCAAAACTCTTATTTTTAACCTCCTAAATCTAATGTAATTTTTGAAAAAAAATTTGAATCCCAAATGCACCTATGGTGCGTTAATACCAAACTAAAAAAAAAATCTCAATTGCATCTATGATGAGTTAATACCAAACTAACAAAGATAAAAAAAAAATTTTAATCGCATGATAGGTGTGATAATAAACCAATTTAAATTATAAAATACACTAGTCGAATCTTGAGTCTTGGGGGTGCGATAACCTTAATTCAGACTAATTTAGGATAACCCAACAAATGGGTGAAAGTAATTTTGCCCTAACCAAACTCCATCCTTCTTTTTCTTAAAATTTTGATTGACACTTCTAACTCACCGAGTTCGATTGTGGTCAAATCGTGCACTATGTTTTGTGAAATTTAAGCTTATTTTAAGAGCTTATCGACATTCAAATTACCATGTGCAACACAATATTTATATAGAGAAAGTTTCAAAAAATTTGGAGCAAAATTAATAAGCCGATATTCAATTTAGAGCTTTGAGTAATTTTGCGGTTTATATCCTTTACAAAACATTAAGAGATAAAGACAAGTATTAAAAAAGATTTTTGGGATTTCAAACACTATGGGTGCGTTCGGTGAGGCTTTTATATGAGGTTATTGGAGGGATTATTATGCCAGATTAATTTTGGAGATTATTTTGACCCCAAAAAAGTACCCCAATACACATAGATTATCAAAATTATTGGGAGATTATTGAAAATAATAATCTCCCAAAATAATCTATCATGCATACCAAACGGACCCTATATGTCCCGTTAGACTATGTATAAGGATAGGTCGATATTGATTGTAAAAAAGTAGTGGCATATAGCCTTTGTAAAGGACTAAAAATATTGACCATTACAAAATTTTGTTTTTAGGCTTTAAAAACCACTATATGCTGGAAAAGATTTCTAAGCATGTTTCAATTTCTTGGAGCAAATGATATATGATTATCCTATTCTAGATATTTCGAGCTAATTTCATGTTATATAACATTTGAAACGAGTTTGGGACCTGACAATTTTTCCGAATCTGGTAGGTACGAATAGGGTAGTTTAGATGGACTCGGTTCAAACTCGCCCCAAAAATAGACAAGATAAATGATTATGTCTAGTCTGAGAGCAACATTTGTTATCGAGGTCTTTCGAACAATAAAAATACTATAGTAAATAGGCTTGAACATTAGGGACTTTTAGTACAAAACATAAGAATTTTACATATCAAAATTCAAAATTTTGTAGCAAATGATAGGTAGTTATCCAATTTAAAATTTGAGTGAATTTTGTGGCTTACAACGTTTGAAAAAATTTCAAAAATAACGGTTATTATACAAGTTGATTTATGCAACACAATAACACACATAGCTCTGGTCTAGTGTTCATTGGGCTTTTGTAATAGAGGCCGCCTAACTTCCCGAACCACTCGACTTCTTCGCAATCTTAATTGGCAGCTCCAATCTTGGATCCAAGAACGCCTACAAGATCTACTTGGAGATCGCGTCTAACGATTTTACTCCCCTTGTAACCAAGGTTCTTCTATTTCAAATTTTTGTTCCGGGTTTTCGACCCTTCTTTAAATTGATGCATGAGTAGTCCGGTAGCTTCTTTTACCTTCCTTAAACCACAATACTCAAAAGTTCAAGAATAATTCTATGAAAGTTGATTGGAGCTCCTCCTTTTGTTATTCCGTGTTCGACTCCGTTATCAACTAACAAGTTCAGAAAACGACGAAAGAGGTTGACCATGATCTTTCCTAATTCTTCTCTAACTTTATCAACTATCATTGTCACAAGCAATAGTTTATCCATCTCTTTTTTCTTCATCCCCTATTTGGAAGAAGGAAAAAAAATCTCAACTCTTGAAACCCCCAAAATCAACTTGCCTTGTAGTTTATGTTTCTTCGACTAAGGAAGGTATGAAACCATCAAAAGTGCAAGTTTTTAGAAAATCAAAATTTCTAAGGCCTTAAATCCTAAACAAATGAGCCAAGATCCGGTTTTTGTCAAAAGGAAGGAAACTTCTTTTATCGATTCTTCTATGTTTTTCTTAATTTCGTTTATAACATCGATATAATTTTATAGTATGATAATATCAGGTATAATTTTAAAACATACGAGAAAATCAATAAACTACAAAATGAGAGAAATAAAATACCACATAATGTTGGAAATAAATTCCGTCTAAGACCTTAGTAAGGTTAAAAAACTACAAGTTTGAAAAACCATTAAATTACTTTGTATTATTGGAATGTTTTCATTTTTTAATATTCAAAATTATAATTTATTTTCCTGTTATTCAGGAAAAAAGATGTGAGAAGAAGACCCGGCCTAAGCCCGACTCAGACAGTAACGGGCAAGACATTTCGTGCAGGCTCGGTCCGACCCGTTCCGAACTCGGGTCTGCCCAGATCATTCAAACGGGTCAGAAAATAGTTTAAATATATAGGCATTTGGGATGGGCCTATACGGAACCCAATTTGGTTAAGTTGTATATTGGTAAGCCATGGTCTTTGTAGTAGATCGCCACGTTGGGATTCATGCGTGCAAGTTAATCAAAAAATATTACCAAACTCTCCCTCTCTCTTCCCTGCTTCATTTTTTCCTTTTCCAGATTTCCGCTTCCTCTGCCGCTCTTCCAAACTAAATGGAATCTATGGAGGCTTCTTGTTCTACGGAGAAAGACGATAATTTCTTCAACGCCCTCGAAGAATTCCCCTTTTATGATTGCATCGATTGCACCTTCGAATCGGAACCCCAATCACATCCTTCTCCTTCGCATTCTTTCTCATCTTCCTCCGGCTCCAATCTCATTGAATTCAGGCCCAACAAGGATTCTTCCTCCGGCCTCCGCCGCCGATCGTTCATCAAGAACCGCCGCCGGGAACAGCGCCCCGATTTTTCCGAAGATCCGAGCTCTGGAACCTCGACGGAAGCTACTGGAGGTGGTGATGGAAGGATGGAGAAGTTCAATTCGTTTCATTCGACGAAGAATCACGAGAGTGTGATGTTGGATTCGGACGACGGGACCGAACCAGGTTTGTCAGAAGTAGTTGAAAGTGTAAATAAAGAGAAATGTGTGGATTTTATGATTACTGGCTTTAATGACGACGGTGAGGGTGATTCGGGCGGGGCTGAATCATCGACGGCGAGACGAAGCGACGAGGATCAGTCAGGTTTTATTGTCTTCTTAGTGGAACTGGTAATTAAGGCCATTGGGTTTCAGCTTAGCTTAGTTATTGGCTTCATCACTTTCCCATTTTGGTTGATGCACGCATCTTATATGTTTTTGCTAAATCCTTTTCTAACCATAGGGCGCGTTAGGCATTATTTGGGCGGAAAAATAATCAGAATATGCAATTTGCTTTTAGAAGCCGTTGCACCATCAATGTCTGAGTGGTTTAAAGAGAATCATTCATTTGTTAAGGTTGCGGTAAGGTGCGCATGGGGATTGTTCTGGTCAGCTTATCTGTGTTCAATACTTGTGGGTTTATTAGTTTCAGCATTTGTGGGTAGTGGGTTGATCATGAGGTGTTTGGTGGAGGAGCCTTTCCACCAGAAACAATCCTTGAACTTCGATTTCACAGAGAATAAACCGGTAGCCATTGTGCCAATTACAGCGGCTTGGTCCAGTTGGTCTACTATGGACTATGGAGAACAGTTTCCCATGAAAACTCATGGTGTAGAAAGGGCCATTTCTCCCAATCGCAAGCTGCACGCTACCATCAGGTTGACATTGCCTGAGTCTGATTATAACAGGAAGCTCGGAATGTTTCAGGTGCGTGTGAACCAAACTTTGCAATAAATCATCCTCTCTTACGTCCAGGTTCCTCTTGAAACTTGATTCTGATGTATATGCATCATTATGGAGGTCGGGAAACTTCTGATGCGAGTTTTGTTTCAGTATCTTAGTGAGTAATGCATGTAGAATTTTATACATTATGTAGTTTATGAGCGAGTGTACAATACATTTGGTGTTGTAGGAGAACATTTTTTATTTAATATCTTTCCAACGCTGCTAATGAGATCGGTTTAAACTGATCTCATTATGTGCATCATAGACAAATTGAAACTCCATTAGTAGAAATAAATCAATGTTTTGCGGTAGTAAAAGTGCATCACAGATAGGACCTGAGTTACAAGACTGTTATGGAAAAAACTATTGGACTTGATCTTTGGCTTAAGGGTCTGATAAAAGAGGCAATTTATGAAAGAAGTGATTGATGAAAATTTCACATCCGCCCACCACCTAGTGGGGAAAGACTTAATTTTGATTTCGTTCTTGGCCACTTGGTCAGTAATAAATCTTGTGTCACGAAAGATCATTTTGATTTTTTAAATTTTCTTTATGTTCAGCCAGGTGTAAAGACTTCTGGTAGATGGTCTTGTATACTCTTTATGTCATAGAGTCTTGCCTTAGGTCCTATCTGGCTGTAAAAGATTCTTATGGATTACCTTCAAAGTTCAGATATAAATAGCATTGTGGTGTGTTAAGGCTGAGGATGATCTAAATCAATAGTAACATGAGGAGTATGTGGTAATTGGGAAGAGATAATGTCCAGCCCTGTGGCTGTGGCTTGACTGTGGTGTAGCTATGCTGGTTTGTTTTCAAAAGAGACACTAAATATCGATATGTTCTGGCCACTTGATCCTTCTTTCTGAATTCTTTCTTTGAAAATGGTTTGTTGGATCATGCATTGAAAGTGGTCTGGCAAGTATAAATTCCTCCAGCTGCGGTTTTTATAGTGCAAATATTCCTTGTTATGTGTAGCTTGTCCAGTATCATGTATCAGATGAATGTCTGACTCTCCACTAAAATTACTTAATAATGTTCAAGCTCTTTGTGAAAATGAGAACTCTTATTTTGTTTGTTTTTGCAATAAAAAAGAAAAGACTGTCACTTCTGTTACTTGTAAAGAGCCATAAACTTCTGAGAGATGTCTGCTGTATGAGAGAGTGGCTTTTTCTTGTGAACTCGTTGAAGATGTGAAATATAAATAGATTTAAGCCTTGCATTTGTAAACTTCTGAGAGATGTCTTGTATGAGAGAGTGGCTTGTTCTTGTGAACTCGTTGAAGATGGGAAATATAAACACATATAAACCTTGTATTTGTAATCTTGGACTTGTGATCTGATTCTTTGCAAGTATTTCCATGAAGAGGGATGGAAGAGATATTTATGATGTCTCTTCTGAAATATTCTAACTTTAGTTTCAACTTATGTAAGGTTACTTCACAGGGAGCAGCAGTGTACTTGTTCTAACTGATGGTTATGTTTGTTGCAGGTGAGGATAGAGTTTCTGTGTGCAAATGGAAAAATTCTTGCTAGTTTAAGACAAGCATGCATGCTGCATTACAGAAGTGAACCTATTCGTCTGCTGCAAATGTTCTTAAAGTTTGTTCCCCTGGTTGCTGGTTATACATCCGAGTCCCAAAAACTGAACTTGAAGTTTCCGGGATTCACAGAAGGAGAGGTTCCATCTGCCTACTTAAAAGTGATGATGGAACAGAGAGCAGAATATCGTCCAGCTGGTGGAATTCCAGAAGTATATGATGCAGGTTTAGTACTCGAGTCAGAACTTCCTTTTCTTAAAAGCATACTATGGTCTTGGAGGAGGACCTTATTTGTGTGGATGGGTATGGTGTTGTTCATGATTGAGTTACTATTTGCCTTGATTTGCTGCCACACAGTGGTGATGCCTAGGTTGAGAGCACACGATAATCCTACTGCTGTTGTAATCACTGATACACAAACAGAAGATGAGCAAAGTGCTATGTAGCTGAATAGTTTGGTACTTGCAATGTCGTGTTTGAATCTTGTTTGTAAAATTATGTTCAAATCTTCATCAAGCTTGTTGTACACAATGTATATATTCCTGCATACCTGGCAGACAGTATAGGTTACTTACTGAATGACATGCATTTGGGTACTTGCTGGATATTTTGTGTTTTCTCTATATATAGAAAGAGGTTGCTTAACTGCCTGCTGCTACAGAATATTACCATGTCAAAGTATTCCATGAATTACGGTTGTTGGTTAGTGCTGATATTAATCAGTGAAGAAAAATCAAGTGTGAAAGCCAAGAGTTTGTCAAGAATTCCCATTTAGAATGAGTTCAAGGATGGTGGGCATTTATATATATCTAGATTAAAGTGACTTTTTGTATACAGTGCGATCTTTGTTTGAAGGGATCAACAACAAGATTTAGCTGTGGGTGCATGCGCATTGAAACTCATACACTAAAATTTATTAGTAGCGTTGAAAATTTGTGAAAGATGTTAGGGAATTTCGCAGGTTGCTTTTGCTTTTAGAGCATGGATTATGGTAATCATGCACTAATTAGACTATTTACGGTCATGTTACCGATTTTTATGTGCTGCATGTGAGGATACGCCCATGCAAGCAATGACCAATTGTGATATCATCATTTCCTTGTTTCTTTTATCCATGAAAATTCTCATTTGTTAAAACAAATCTCATTCAAGTATCAAAACTTTCTTATTCAGGTGATACAATATTTGAGTTTTGTCTCACTTAAATGATAAAGGTAGGTTTTCTTGACGAAGGAGGTTCGATACCCTCCTCGTATCAGTAATCAATCGGGATAACCAACTCTTTACATCAACGACAAAGTAAAAAACATTAATGCCGGTAAAAAATCCGAAAAAATTCTTCGTCTTGGGGTATACATGACGAAACTGAATAAACCGGACTCTTTTTAAAGAAGTCTGGATAACACTCTTGAAAAGTCATTCTTTGAATCCAGAAACACGTATCAATGATCTTTGATACATAGTCAAGCAAGATGTTGCTAATTGCTAAATAACGAGTATCAAGCTAAGTGTTCAATGACATAATCATGAATGTAGTGATGACCTAGAAACCCTACTGGTGAGATGGGGCCACAAAGTAGCAGAATTGTTGAAATTGTAGTTGTTGATGGATTCAGCATATTTATAACTATATTGGCTCATACCTAAGCACTTGAGTTTAGACTGATACATGATACTATTTACGAGACCTCAAAGTCTACGCACTGTTAGTTATCAAAATATTACTACCGTTAATTACTGAGTCCGAGGGCAGGTAGGAAAAGTCAAACACAGACTATACTCGACTCCAACTGCACCTACAAATACCCTTCTTCCTCCTCAGCATGCATATATCTCCTCTCTGTGAAGTAAACTGCAAACCCATCATCAAGAATCAAAGAGAATTTGATTAGGATGGGTGATAATTCAGTGGCAAACTCAGAGACAGAGGTAGCAATCCATGTCAAAGATAACGGGAATCCTCATAGCTCTGAACAAACCAGCTGTTTCACTGTCCCTTTTACACAGAAGGTAATTATAATTTATAACTACCCATTTTTACATACTCTTAACTTGTTTGTTGTTAATTACTTGATTAGCTGATGAATAATACGCCTGCAGATGATCGCGGAGGTGCTGGGTACCTACTTTCTGATATTTGCAGGATGTGGGGCGGCGGTGGTTAACCTTGACAGGGATAAAGTCATCACCTTTCCTGGTGTCGCCATCGTCTGGGGACTCGTCGTCATGGTCATGGTTTACGCCGTCGGCCACATCTCCGGCGCACACTTCAACCCTGCCGTCACTCTTGCTTTCGCCTCTTCCGGCCGTTTCCCCTGGAACCAGGTCAATACTCATTATATCATCTGGGAAATCTGTTTTGATTAGTACAATACAACTGTATACACGCTTTCCAATTATATTGACTTAGTTGACTCTATAGGTTCCGGCGTACATTCTGAGCCAAGTATTGGGATCGACGTTGGCTAGTGGAACCCTACGCCTAATCTTCAGCGGCACCCAAGATCATTTTGCAGGCACAGCTCCTACCGGAACTCAGCTTCAATCCTTTGTGGTCGAATTCATAATCACCTTCTACCTCATGTTCGTCATCTCCGGTGTCGCCACCGATAATCGTGCGGTTAGTCCTACTAACCAAAATATCATAATCAACTTCAATCCTTTGTTTTTCTGGGTGTTGAATGTATTGGTTGGTTGAACAGATCGGAGAGCTGGCAGGGCTTGCAGTGGGATCAACTGTGCTGCTGAACGTGATGCTTGCAGGGTAGGTTAGAGTAATGTATGTTTATGGTACAGATGAATGCAATTAGTTATAGTTAATTAACTTGGTTTAGCTGAAAATTTACACAGGCCAATATCAGGAGCATCAATGAACCCAGCAAGGAGCATAGGACCAGCCATAGTATCCCACCATTACAAGAGCCTATGGGTTTACATAGTTGCGCCAATCGCCGGAGCGATTTGCGGGGCGTGGGTTTACAATCTCATACGCTTCACCGATAAGCCCCTGCGCGAAATCACCATGAGCGGTTCCTTCCTCAAATCCAAGGCCACACCCTAGTTCATATAATTTTTAATAGCTCTCTTCTGTTTTAGAGTATGATAAGCTATTGTTGTGGATGGATCAACTTTCTAATCCAGTGTTCGTGGCGACGTACACGCTTTTTAACTTTTCATAAAATCAATGTCACTTACTGAACCGGTTTTTTATGATCCGGTCCATATTTAAACTGGACCGGTTTAAAATATTCATAAATAAAGCGTCCTTGCAAGTTCAGTCCCCGCAACGGTCGAATTCTAAATCCCGTACCCTTTAATTCATCAATCATTCCCAGAAAAAGATGCCATTTCCCTTAAGTTACCGTTACCCCACATTTCTTCTTTACAAACAATTCGAATTCAAACAAATCAAGCGTCTACATATCTGGTTCTCTCGTCGGTACAACAGAGGAGCTAAAAATGGTGTCCAAAATCATAAAGAAAACCCCCACAAAATCCATAAAGAGCTACATTCGCCGGAAGAAATCCTCCCCCGGCAAGGCTTCCGTCGTAATCACCGCTCTCCATGACTCCATATATAGCTGCCGTCGCCGCCTGGAGAAGCTCTTTTCGAAACTCGCCCGCATCTCCACCACGCCCACTAAGCGAACCCCTCAGAAGCGAAAGGGTATCCGAAGAATTAAACCCCAAGAAGAAGATTCAGAGAAGCAATTTCTCATTCCTTCAATTTCAGCCCGGAAACCTCTCTTCTCCGGGCTACTTCCGCCACCGGATTCCGGTACCAGAACCGTATTCCTAGATCTGGACGAAACCCTAATCCATTCGAGCCCAGACCCGGCTCCTGAAAGGTACGATTTTGTTGTTAGGCCAGTGATCGACGGGGAATCCATGAATTTCTACGTTTTGAAGAGGCCAGGGGTGGATCAATTGCTAGAGTTCCTGAGCAAAAGGTTTGAGATTGTAGTGTTCACTGCCGGGTTGAAGGAGTACGCTTCACTGGTTCTGGATATCCTGGACAGCAAGAAGGTGATTTCTCACAGGCTTTACAGAGACTCTTGTAGGGAGATGGAGGGTAGATATGTCAAGGATCTTTCACAGGTTGGAAGGGATCTGAAAAGTGTTGTGATTGTCGATGATAATCCTATCTCTTGCTTCTTTCAGCCGGAGAATGCCTTTCAGATCAAACCTTTTGTGGATGATTTGGAGGACAAGGAGATGTGGAGGTTAATGGAGTTCTTTGATGACTGTCAGGCCTTCCAGGATCTTAGAGATGCTTTAAGGGTTTTTGCTCCTCAAAATCAAAATGCCCAATTCTAGCTTCGTTTTGATTGCTGTTTTTTAGCTCCTTTTTCTTTTTCGAGGAAGAAGATAAATAGATAAGGTTACTTAATTTGTTGAACATGGCAATATGTTCAATCCCGATTGTATTTTCTTGGATATTTAAGCATATTTGTCAATTTATAGATTATTGGTTCAAGTTTCATCTCCAACGCATGTGTCACAAGCTCGGAATTTTACTACAAAAGTTCAAGGTTAAGTGTTGTATGCTATTTAGTTTTATTTTGAGTTGCTATGTAACACAATGCCATTTTATATTTAGTAGATGTGTTTTTCGTGTTAAATAAAATAGCTTAATTTCGATACCTTATACAATAGATTTAATATAAATAATTTATTTTATTTTAAACTTTTTTCAAAACTAAAGTCTGTATCTTTTAATTTTATAAATACTCGAACAGATAGAAAATATAAACGTAATATGTAATATAAGTAAAAGTTTAAGACTATAAATTAATTTCCAACAAATACATAGATTTATGTGTGTTGTATTAATAAATTTTAAGACTAATTTACCTTTTATTCAATATATTAATTTTCAACAAATATGCTACTAGTTTATGTATTAACAATTATCATTAATATGATTATATATACATATTCTAATTAAGAAGGTAGAATCTTGAGAGAATAATTTAATTTATAAGATTATGCTCACAATATTCGATTATCTTTTCCTTTCTAATATTAAATAATATGAAATTCTCTATTTAAATCAAATTTTATGTAAATTATTTTATTTAAGATGAAATTAACATGTCCATCTTTTTAATTACTTTTTCCTTTCTATAACTGAATGTTTAATGTACAAGAATCGTTCAGATTAAATAAACCAATGTTTTTATTTTTTGTATATAAGTTTCATGTACAACAAATAGTTAAATCATTCATGCACATATCAAGATACAAGAAATGTGCACAAAAAATTAAATTATTTATACAAAAAATAATTTAAAAAAAGACGGGTTACAATACTTATTAGAAGAAAATTTATTTTTTAATTACTTGTGTACGATACAAGAATCGTGTACAAAAGAATTTTTACTTGTACATAATACAATTATCATGTACAAGATAATTTTTTAGCAGTATATTTATAATTTTTGAAAAAAAAATGATTAGAGTTCGAAAGTCTTGAACTACACTAATTTATCAATTTTGCATATCTTGTACAAAAAACACAATTACTATCTACAAGAAAAATATCTCACCTACAAGTAGAGCATTTCTATAGTTTCTCTATTTTATTTTCAAGTTTTCATCTTGAGATCTTAGCTATTCATACTCATAAAATATTTGAAACTGGATCAATATAGTTTGCGCTTGTGTACGAGTGTGTATCGTCTATAGTCATTCACACGTTAATACTAAATAAAATATAATTTAAAATCTCGTATATTACTAGTAATATCAACTCATAAAAAGGTTTCATAAATAATTGTGTTAATAAAACTTTTTTTGTATCATATCCCTAAACTAATGCTTCACGTCGTTCTCTCATTCTCTTACTTCTTTTTTTCCCTCTTTTAGGTCTACGCTTCACATTATTCTCTCCGTAACCGTCGCTCCCTTCTCGTCAGAAGTATCGTTGTCTCCGCTCGCTTCTCGCCAGGACTATCTAGCCTCCACATATTTTGAACAAAGCGTTACTTCCACTAAAATTGGGTATTACAAAAATTAGACTTAAGTATAACTTTAAAAAAATAATAACATAATACTGAGATTCAATTAGTCTAGCTAGTAACAGGGGGAGGGAGGGGCTATCAGTTAGGGTTCGAAATCCACAAATTACCTTTATGAAACTACAAATATTACCCCCATAATTACCTAATTAAAATTTTTTTTCCCACAAATAAAAAAGCCTAGTTACATATAAAACAATAGAGTCTAATTGAGGCTACTATTTTAACCCAAAGTTTTATTCTAATAAAGTTTATTTTGATTATAGAAGTTAACAACCATTTTGTATATTATAATATAGAAAGATAAAAGCATCCCATGATTTTTATTTACACTAGCGTTCATGCCACAGCAGGCGCATCCTTGAGCCAACCATCCAACGGCTTACCAATCGAGTAGACAATAAATCCAATCTTTCTCAACTTGTCACCATCCACCACATTTCTACCATCAAACACAAACGCAGGCTTCTGCATATTATCAAAGATCTTCTGAAAGTCTAAGCTCTTAAACTCATCCCACTCAGTCAGAACACAAATGCCATGAGCATCTTTAGTAGCAGCATATGCATCACCCACACAGTTAATTTGCTTGACAACACCAGGTTCCGATGGTTGAAGATGAGCCGGATGATCCCATTCAAATTTATTCATTTTAAGATCCTTCTGGATTTGTTCCTCAGTAACTTGCGCATCATAAATACTCAGCTGAGCATTATCTCCCAAAAGTCCCTTGCACACATCAATAGCCGGCGTCTCCCTGGTGTCGCCTGTGTCTTTCTTGAAAGCAAACCCAAGAATCGCGATTTTCTTGTTAGCAACTGTATTAAACATGGAAGCAACAACCCGGTTCACAAAACGCGCCTTTTGGTAGTCGTTTAACTGAATGACTTG
Source organism: Fagopyrum esculentum (assembly GCA_033239045.1). Taxonomy (NCBI): domain Eukaryota; kingdom Viridiplantae; phylum Streptophyta; class Magnoliopsida; order Caryophyllales; family Polygonaceae; genus Fagopyrum; species Fagopyrum esculentum. Next base: position 127,919,304 of record BSUD01000008.1, on the reverse strand, counting down.
TCTCCAGTAGTTAGCTACTTCTGGTAGACCATTACACTCACATATGTAAACCAAGTTGAGTATATCTTTTTGAAAACAAGAACCACCAAATCCAACACTTGCATTGAGAAACCTCGATCCGATTCGACTGTCTTTCCCGATAGCATGAGATACTTGTGTTACATCCGCGCCAGTCGCCTCACAAAGAGCTGACATAGCATTCACAGAAGAGATTCTTTGTGCTAAAAAGGCGTTCGCCGCGAGTTTTGATAGCTCAGCTGACCATAGATTTGTGCAAATGATTCTATCTTCCGGGACCCAATGAGCATAAACGTCTTTCAAAGTCTTAACAGCTTTGTTCCCTTCCGGTGTCTCTCTACCTCCGATTAGAACCCTCTCCGGGTTGAAGAGATCAGTGATCGCGGTCCCTTCAGCGAGGAACTCAGGGTTGGAGAGAATCTCGAAGGAGATTCCGTTGCTGTTGTGGAATAGAATTTTTTCAATTGCTTCAGCTGTTTTTACTGGCACTGTTGATTTCTCTACCACAATTTTGTTAGACTTTGAAACATCAGCTATGATACGAGCAGCGCTTTCCCAGTAAGTTAAATTAGCTGCCTTGCCTGCACCCAGTCCACGAGTTTTAGTCGGCGTGTTAACGGACACAAAGATGATGTCTGCCTCGGCAACATGCTTCTCAACATCGGAGCTGAAGAAGAGATTCTTCCCCTTGCATTTCTTTACCACGTCGTCGAGACCCGGTTCGTAGATAGGAAGGCGTTCGCTGTTCCATGCATTGATCCTTGGGACTGATATGTCAACTACTGTAACTTGGATTTCGGGGCATTTAAGTGCAATGACAGCCATTGTTGGTCCACCGACATAACCAGCACCAATACAACAGATCTTCACCATGTTTACTTCTTAGCAGAAAAAATCTATCAGTTTCACCAAACCAGAAAAGGGCCCACACAGTACAAATACAACATATATTTTTTCGCTTTGTCGCCAAGTCACTAACTAGAAAAACTACCAAGATCTGATCATCAAGGAAGAATAATAAAAAGGCATGAACAGCACCAAAAAGTAATGATTTTGGGCATTAAAGGGCAATAACAGATGAGATCTAGAAGTAATGACATCTATAACACCAGAGGGGCATAACAATTAAAATGAGTAACCCTAGAAGCCGGCATTGAGATTAGCATAATAATAAGAACATTGGTTGGATTGAATTTACATCCGACAATTCAGAAAGAGATCATCCAAAAGTCATTACAGAATTAACCTAATTCACTCATGCAATCAATACAGCGAAATTCCTTAAAGACGGGGAAGAGATTACCTGCAAATGATCAGGCGAGAGAGAGTGGAACAGATCTGGGAGAGGGAAGAGAAGAAGGGAAAATGGAGGGTGAATTCGGATGAAGACCGGAGTTTTTACGTGTAAAATAATGATTTTGCCAATAAATACTCTCTTGTTCAAACGAGATTGTTATATTTATTTAATTAAATGTTGTTATGAATAAAAATTATGTTAAAATTAATAATTTAAGATTTAATTTATACCTGGTATAAGGATTTTTTTCTCAAATATTTCGTTAAATTATTTATTTAAGTTTTTTTATGACGAAAGATTAAAAATATAGTAAAAATTTATAATTTGAGTTTGTAAAATAGATTACAAGTAATATAAGGATGTAAGCTAATGTTAAAACTATCATAAAACTTATAGTTTATACGCACGATCACAAGATGCCCTGTCGTGCTTTTGGTTCACGATTATACACCCCTCACATTATAAAATGCACGAGAACAGTAATTAATCATCTGTAGAACTTGACTAATAAATTGTAAACAATATAACAAATTCTATTGACCAATCATTTGCATTCCTAATTAATCATTTGTATGAATTGTGGATAAGAAGTTCTTAAATTAGTTTTACAATTTTCAGAGAGATTATCAGTTTCTTCTCAACTTAATATAGGAAGACTTTGAAATATATGTTGTATAGTTCACACTTAGGACTTGTTCCTTTTCAATATCTTGAGATACTGACATCAGGATGTGGGTGTGCGATTGATATATGAGATCTAATACTTGTGTTTGACAAGATGGTGAGGTATATCGGAAAAGGAAGACTTGAGAGGAAAAGGTGAGAGGGAAACTTGAGAGAAAAAGAACGTGATATCTGTCAAATTTTAAAGATATCAAAAACCTATAAAAAAAATTAAAGATTGATGTCTGATATATCACTTTGATACTTATATACTCAATTACGAAACATAAATATCATGATATGTGATATTCATATACATATCCCATATCAAGATATGGGAAAGGAACATGCATTTACTCTTCTTCTTTTCCCCGCGAATATGAAATTTATACCTCCTACGAGATAACTCAATAATTAGTTACTTTTTGCTGCACATATATATGTTGAGACTAACATCCAAAAAAAGGTATTTCATTTGGATGTCACTAAAATTTAGCAACCCAACCAACCTTGCCTCAAGACTAGACTTGGGTCTGATTTAGGACAAATCATCGAACAATCAATTTTCAAACCGACTCAAACAAACCTAAATCGGCGGTTAACTGCCCGTTTGAATATGTTTTTATTTATTTTTATTTTAAAAGTAGACCAAATCGATCATTACCCAATTTAAGTATGTTTTTTTCTAAAATTTTTAAAAGTTGACCAATTCGGTTGATGTTAAAATTTTTTTAGCAAATTGATGCTAAACCGACAAATCAACGGTTTGTCAGTTTAGGTGTAGGGGTTTAGGTTTAGATTTCCGACCCTATATGTAAAATGTACCACATTGTGCCAAATGTCACATGATGAACACTTTCTCATGTAACTCATCCTTTTACATTGCACTATGTTCACCGCACAAAAGTGACTACTAAACAAAAAAACATATACTATATTTTTTATATAGATTTTTTGAATTTTATCTTATTCTAAAGTTTATGGTGATATAGAGGAGTATTAATACATCAAAGATGTTTGTATTTGTAAGTTAACCTAAGAATTGAAACTCTTTTGAATTAGAAATTCCCCAATCCAATTCCATTATGCCGTGCTCAATATCTCTGATGGAAGCCTACCAGAATTCCAACATGGGTGATGATCGTGATCGTCACAAAAATTGCAATGAGTACCCAACACAGTATGATGGAGCCCTAAATTTAAAGATGGAGAAGCCTTCCGAGTCTTCCTCCTTACAGGAAGAAACTGCAAGCCCGGAAGCTTGCTCCGTTCAGGTACTCAGATATCCAATCCTCTCTCTTCATTTGATGGATTTGCTGAAAATTTTGTAGCTTTCATCCGATTAAATTGAAATTTGTGTCTCGACTATCTGAAATCATTGTTATGTATGTTGATTGATAGATGATGAAGAAATAATTGAAGTTGTGTTTAATTGCTGGGGGAAATTAGGGTTTTATGTTCCAAACTCCAGGACTAATGATAACATTAGTTTTATCGTGACTGAAAATGTAGGATCAGAAGGTACTCAAGGAAAATACAAATGGTGACAATCTACCTTCATATGAATTGGGCAATAAAAAATCCCCCAAAACTGGGCATGATGAGCGTCATAGATACTTCTGCTACGATCACCCTCTTGCTGAAGATACTGGTGTATGGATACCCGTGTCAGTGCCCCCCATGTCCCATGCCGAGCACGAAGAGTGGACAAGAGGTTTCCCCTCCCATGGAGGATATTTTAGAGAAAGGAACATGGGGTGGGATCAGTGTGTTGGGGAAGAGAAGAAATTAACTATGTGGGATGTAGTAGTTGAACTTTTACTGGCAGTGGCAGCTAGAGGCAAAGTTGTTTCTTTTGCTATAAGTAACCCTCGTTTGCTTAACACTACAAATGCATCGAGTCTTATGCTTGAGGAAGCATGGAAAGAGATGGCTCAGACACTTACAGAGGTCAATACTGAGAAAAACAGAGAAATTATGGAGAGAGAGCCTCCTAGATGGTTGCCTGACAGTGCTGCTGCTTCTTGCATGCTTTGTGGTGTGAGATTTCACCCTATCCTGTGTTCTAGGCACCACTGCCGCTTTTGTGGGGGTGTTTTCTGTGGAGATTGTACCAAAGGAAGGAGTTTGTTGCCTCCAAAGTTCCGCACTGTAGATCCCCAACGTGTATGTGATGTCTGTTGTGTCCGACTTGAGTCTCTTAAGCCATGCTTGATGAATGAAGTAAGCCGTGCAGCCCAGTTACCCACACACGATTTAACAGATCTGAGCACCTTGAGATCATGGTTGAATTCTCCGTGCGGAAATTCACTGGAATATGAGATATACAAAGCAACCAACACAATCCGAAATTATAGCAAGAAGGTAAAAGGGTTTCTCATGTATCCATTAGCAATTGAATATTAATGTACCATAAAACATGGTAAAATTTGACTGTTGCAGGCTTTAATTTGAGTTAAAATTATATGTACCTGCAGAAGTGCTTACTTAATCTGACTGTCCTGTCAGGTAGCGCTCCGTAAACACGAGAAAGCTATTCCAGGTGCCATCTTAAGACAAGCGAAAGGCCTTGCAATACTTACAGCTGCCAAAATCGGAACTATGTTCACTTACAACATCGGAACTGGACTCATCATTGCTCGCAGAAAAGATGGCACATGGTCTCCGCCATCAGCAGTATTTTCCTTTGGTATGGGATGGGGAGCTCAGGTGTGTAGTAGCCTCCTTTGGAACAAGCATTAGAATTTCAATATGTATAAGGGCAATGATGTTTTTAATCACAATAAGAGTATCTTGCCATAAATTGATCTTGTATTTTCCGAAACTTATATGGACTTCCTTGAAGAAGAATTGCAGCTGATGTCTTTTTATGTAATTGCTGAGGTTATTCTGTGGTAATGCTAATAATAAGAATTTATCCCATACAGGCTGGCGGGGAATTGACAGACTTAATAATTGTGCTGAGAACAGATGATGCCGTGAGAACATTCAGCGGACGTGGTCATGTTTCAATGGGAGCCGCTTTTAGTGCCGCGGTTGGCATTGCTGGACGGACAGTTGCTGCTGACATTCGGGCTGGTAATGCCGGACATGCTTCTTCCTACACATACAGCTGCAGTCAAGGTACTGTTTTTCTTAATTGCTAGATCTTGACCTGTACTGCTGAAGATAAACCCTTTTGGTTCCCCATAGTGCAAACTTAGGCAAAGGGTGCTTATTTCTTGCAGGTGCATTTATTGGATGTTCTGTAGAAGGGAGCATTGTCATCACGCGAACTCAAGAAAATTCCAGATTCTACGGTAGCCAGATGATCAGTGGACCGGAGATTCTTCTTGGTTCATTGCCGAGGCCACCTGCAGCAGGAGGCCTTTACAATGCCTTGGGAGAACTCTATGAGAAGCTTCAACTCTGAACACCCTATACTTTGCGTCGCCCATCCACAATAGTATGCCCCAGAAGTGATGCGTAAATAGACAAACCCTATATAGGAAATGCTAGTGGGAACAAAGATGTTTATTGTATATAGAAAACGAGTGTTGATTATATAGGCTGATTTGTACATTATATCTTTAGTGTAAATAGAGTTGCTGAAGTTGAATCCAGTGCCATGGCAAATCATTGTTGGAAAAAATTGTGTTTCCTACTCACCGAATATGTGTAATATCTTGTATATTTACAAATTACAAAAAAGTAACTTAGTATATATAGGAGTATTATACAAATTACAAACAAGTAACTGTCTAATTTCACAAGAGGAATCAAACAATTTGGTTTGGGCTTCAATCATACACAAATCTAACCTCGTTTTTCAATCAACAGATTTAGGTCATTAGATCAATCATAGGAACCCACATTGACACTGATCTCCACTCTCCAGCAGCCAATTCAAACTAGCTAACCATTTTAATATTACTAACTTAATCATAAAATATTCCCTTAGAAGCTTATAATCTCAAAAAGTCGTCTATATTTCAAAGCTTAAAAAGAGAATTGTATACATTCAACATTGGCTATATGCAATAAGTAGAATTTTGACTGACTACTAAATTGTCAACATTTTTCGGAAAATTGTGCAAATCATCTTATTCCTAGTTCTTCCCAGTACTGAGTCCTCCTTTGACCGGCTTTCCTAGGTGGATCCCTCAGGGCCTCCTTCTTTGAACGACTCCTTCGAGGCCATTCAGATATTATGATTTCCTTAACGATCATAAATACCTTCGATGGATTCGTTGGTTGATCAAGGGGGTGGTAGTTAACTAGTTAATTACTTATCAGGGACTCTTTCTTTTCCTTTTTAGTGTAGTTTCAATCAACATAGTTTGAATTTTGACCCAGGGCTCTGCTTCTGGTTCCTCGTTTATAAATAACTGATTGCAGAAATCATTGCTCTGTTTTGTCAATGGTGACGAAAGTGTCATCCTTTGGATTGGGTTTGGATATCTAAAGATTCCCTTTTGAAGCTCGAAGCTTTTTGCCTTGCACACAAGGGGGAAAAACTAGATTTGTCTGGCACAATTGACAGCTCTTCATCGCTCTTTCTCACTGGCCTGAATATAATTACATTCTAAAACTGAATCGCGGATGCATCCAAGTAAGTTTCCAGGTTTCGGGGTCTAGGGTTTTGTAAAACTAGATTTTGTGTTGAGAATGGGGGATGGTAAAGGGAATTCGATTGGTTTGCCACCATTCTTGTTGAAGACGTACGAGATGGTGGATGATCAAAGCACGGACTCCGTTGTATCGTGGAGCCTTACCAATAAGAGCTTCATCGTGTGGGATACTGCTTTGTTTGCTAGGGATTTACTTCCCAGTTTTTTCAAGCACAACAACTTTTCCAGTTTTATCAGACAGCTCAACACCTATGTAAGTTTTTATCTATCTTTCACTCATTCAAGTAGTTCATTAATCACTCCAGTCTTGAAGAACTAATTGGATTTCACTCAATAGGGGTTCAGGAAGATTGATCCGGACCAGTGGGAATTTGCTAATGATGAATTCATTAGAGGCCAGCCACACCTCCTTAAGAATATTCATAGGCGTAAGGCTGTTCACAGTCACTCTATGCAGAATCTTCAAGTCCAAGGGAACTCAAACCCCCTCACGGAATCAGAAAGGCGGGGGTATGGAGATCGAGTGGAAAGACTAAGACATGAAAATGACACCCTTAACATGGAGTTAGGGAGGCTGAACGAGGAGCAGGAGGAAACTGAGTCTCAGGCTCAGCTATTGAGTGATCACATGCAGCTTATGGAGTTAAGGCAAAATCAAATGTATTCGTTTTTGGCTGAGAAGTTGCAGAAACCAGGATTAGTAGTAAACCTCATGCCTCAGATGGAAAGCCGGATATGCAGGAAGAGAAGATTCTCAAGGTGTGAATATGAGGAAGATAGTCTAGCAGGATCTTGTAGAGGAAGTCCCGAGTCTACTGTTGCTAGCTCGGTGTTGGGAATCGATTTGGAGTTGTTGGACCGTCTTGAATCATCTCTATATTTCTGGGAACACATTCTGACAGATATGGAAGATGTTGTGATCTATGAAATGAACTCAGAGCCTTGTGATCCCACTTGTATCCCTTCTTCTGGGGCCCAAGGGGCGAACGATGTGTTTTGGGAGCAGTTTTTGACTGAAAATCCAGTTTCATATGAGGAGTCTGAGTTGAAAACGAATCAAGACACGGAAAACAAATCAACCGAGTATGGCAAGTACTGGTGGAGCGTGAGGAGTGGAAATACGCCACTAGAGCATATCGCCCGGCTTACTGCAGGAAGGTCTTAGCATGTTTTCTTCTCAACTTTTTGGTAGCTTATTTAGTGCTGGGTGTATACATAGTTATGGCTATTTTTGGTTCAGTAACACATAAGTAGCAATCCAATCACCCTTCTCTTGAATTTATGATTACTTTCTTCCTTTGGCTCAATTATACTGCTTCATTCTAACAAAAAATATAGTGCTTCATTAATCACTGTATGATCCTAGTATTATTTTCTTTTATGTTTCCATTTCAAATGTCCGAGCTTGTTTTGAGACCAGCCAAAAATTGCGGTAGCTTTGAAACTCATCTTATTCTTACTGTTTCTTCCTTGTAGTAGCAACTAGTCTTCAACTTCTGTTCATATTTGTGTAGAATTGATCGCCTGCAATTGACCGAACTGTGGCTTGTAAATGTACATGGTCAGTGGTATTTATGAATAAAGCAAATTGCAAGGTTCACGTTGTGCAAGTTATGATCTGTCTGTGAGCTTGTGATTATATTTTTCTGAAGTTTATTTGCTAAGTTGGGTAAGGTAGTTCAATCCTCTATTGCATTCAGAGCAGTCGTAACAGAAAATTGAACAACAAAAAAAGTTGCTGCTAAATGATGTACAATAGAGCAATGATCAAAAGAACAAGGGCTGCTAAAAAAATTAAAAGTGCATAATTATGGTGGATGCGTAATAATTCAGCAACAAGGGATGTTTTGTAAGAAAAATGAGTAGAGATAGGAAAGCTAGTTGTCTGAAACCAAGTTCAAATCTAGGAGTTGGTTGTTCAAGGCACGAATGTGGTCGAATTCACACCATACCTGCCGAAAGGCCTTAATGATGAGGTCATGGTACTCATCGTCATTGAGTCTCAGATAACAAGCCAAGAGTTTCTCCATTTGGTCTGGGTCCTTGATCCCCTTTTCCATGATCATATCCATCATTGAATCCCGAAAGTCCCGTTGTGGGTCTTGTGAATGCTTCACCACGGCAAAGCTCTCCATCCCTGCTGCTGTTACTGATTTTGATGGCGGCTTCATGTGGGCCTTTTTCAGATTCTCAATTGCTTTGATTTTGCAGGTAGACTTTCTCTGCTTCTGCTTCTGCTGCTGCTTTGAAGGCCGGTCTTGGTCTTTGGAGGATCCTCTCCCTATGTAAACAGACTTTCTCATCTGGTCTATCTCATTCCTAACTAGCATGGGTTTCTTTGGCTTTTGCCCCTTGTGTTTCTCATCTGCTGCTGCTGTTTCATCCATGATTCCTTGACAATCTCGTGCATCCTCTCTGTAGACGAAACGCGAACCCTGCTGTTTCTCCTTCGTTTTTGTTGGGATCTCCCTCTTTAGCTTGAACTTGGTTATCCATGAAGTTGGGAAGCCATGAGAAGTGGAAGAAGAAGATAAAGAAGAAGGCTTCTTAGTTGGCCATTTCATGTTCAAAGACAGAGACTCGAGAACGTGATGGGATTTGCAGTCCGGAATGGTTATCTCTGCCACAGCTAAGCATTGATGGGTTTTGGATTTTGAAAAGAAAGAACCGCCTTCCTTCACACTTTATCAGTCCAAGTTACTTATAAAGATAATGGTCCTACTAATTACTAAATACGAAAACTTTATATTAGAAACCTGAAGAATCCAAATTAAAGAAAGATAAAGACGAGAACAGAGTGATACTGATATGAGTGTGTTTTCCTTTCAACTGTAACTTGTTAAGTTGTTTCTTCTCTAGCTTTACCTTTAGCTTTAGACGAAGACAGTGACAGGTACATAAAGCTATGCAATTTGAAACAAGAGAACTCCTATACCATATCCTCTAACTTTCTTACTTGCCTTACATGTAATTTAAAACAATGTAATTAATCACGATTCACAAACAAAAAGGACTGATTCTGTGCAAGCTATGTTGACACCACTAATCACAAAGATTAGACAACCGGAACAGATATGGACATTGACAAAGGGACCTCACCAGAATACTCTGAATCCCTATGGTCGTAGCCTCCATAATACAAGGCTGCATGCTGGCGCCTTTGGAACACGCGAACGAGGGAAGCCGCCTTCCTCCTAGCTCTCCTGCTCCCGCTAAACAATAGAGTTTGGAGCAGAGTGGCCATGGCCGGAGCTTTGAATACTGTATCTGTGACCGCACCTCCCCCACTCCGACACACCTCAAGGAGTGCAGCAACGGCATTCTCCTTACCCTTGGGGGTTCCGCTCCTCATCATCCCAATCAAACTCGCCACAGCCGAGTCCTCTTGCCCAACAGCTTCAGCACCCGCGGATTGTCTCACAATCAGTGCTAAGGAGCCTGCTGCCTCCTCTGATACCCCTTCTACTTCCAGGGCACCTACTAGGGCTGTCACCGCCCCACCCTCTATCATCCTTCTGCAATTCTCTGTATGCGTGCACAGGTTGAACAGCGCCGTCACTGCATCCTTCTTTCCCCTGGCTGTCCCTTCTTTCAACATTCCTGCAAGGGCTTCCACTGCTCCTTCCTCTTCTGCTATTCTACTCTTGTAGTCATGCACCGCCGACAGACTGAACAATGTCGCTGCTGCATTCTCCCTCCCCTCTGTCGTGTACCCAAACCTTAAAACATTCACAATCCGCTCCAAGCACCCTTCTTCCTCCATTATCTTGCTCTTGTTCTTCTCGTAGATTGACAGGTTCAGCAGCGCTGTCACTGAATTCTCCTGAGCATTAGTATTTCGAGACAACAACATCTTGCTTAGATGTGGAATTGCGCCTGCTTCTGCCATGTAAGCTCGGTTTTCCTTGGCATTTTTTGCCATCAAGCGAATTTCCCGGGCAGCCACAGCCTTTGTATCCTCTGCTCCCTCTGCTAGTTGCTTGATAAGCAGGGCTGATGTTGCCTTATTGGCTTCAAATGCAGCCTTTGAAAATGAGGTTGTACCTGAAATCTCTGAGGAAGAATCAGCGCCATCAGGTGCAATACCATTCGCAGTGCACCACTGCGTAATAAGATTCCTAAGACCTCGATTTGGAACCAATTGTTTATGAGACAGCATTTGGCCTGTCTTAGGACACGTGCAATGGCCTTCATCCATCCACCTCACAATTGAAGCGCGATCATAAGTCTGTCCAGTTGATATGATAACCGGGTCTCTCATCAAGTCTAGAGATACCGGGCAGCAGAAGTCCTTTGGTACAATAACAGTCGCATTATCAATATGTTGATTAACCAAATCCTTCTTCATCAATATTTGATACTCACTCATCACTTCCATCCTATCTTCCTCGAATCCAAAGAGTAAGAACCTGCAATATCGAGCAAGAGCAACAAACCCATGGATAAGTGCAGCAGATGGCTCGAGATCCCCATCCTGGTTGCATAGTTGCTCCTCCAAGAACTCAATTTCATCCCTACAACTTGTTGAATCCTGAATCCCCAACTCATCCACAAAGAAAGACCGTAGTACGGCATAATCAGGGGGGACACCATTCTCAAAATCGGTCAACAAGGAGTAGAAACGGTGCCTCAGAACTTCATCCTGCTTATCAATATACAACTTAGCCTTCCTAAGCTGCCTCTGCAACAGCTCAATCTGTTCTCTAACTTCTTCATTCAAATGAAGCTCGTCAAAGGGCAACACATCCAAAAGAGTTGAGATCCCCTGATTGAGATCGTTGAAATGACCCGAAATGGACATATTTTGCAGGAGCAGCCATAGTTTACTCGACTGGAAACAGTAATCAAGGAGTATCTTTGATCTGGATAAAAGCAGGTAGAGCTCCTTGAAGCACAATAGGGATGTATAAGAATATACCAACCCTGTTTGCTTCAAGGACTCCAAGAGAACAGCTAGTACCTCAACCCTATAAACCAAAAACCTCGAATTCTTTCTCTGAAACACCATTTTCTTACCGGAGGAGGAAGAAATCAGGTCATGTGCAACGGCTACGAGCATCTCTATGAGCCCACCGGCAGTCAGGTCACCCGGCACCAATAACGCCTCTAGAAATGGTGAACTTCGACGCCGTAACGACGAATATAGAGTCGATGAAGTCATCTAAATTACCCGAAATGAAGAAGAAGAAGAAAAAACAATTCTAGGTTTTAATTCTTACAGGAGTTTCGCACGCATATTCAATCTTGGCTATCAAGCACGTACACCAAACCCAAAAATCCGTTGACGAATACGATCAAATAAAACAAATTCAGAAAAGAAAGAAGAAATATTTTCAAAGCATAAACTCCAATCAGAACTGGAACCCAGCAGATAGAGAAACAGAGGAAGAAGTAAAGAAAACAATAATGGAAACAAACATTTGACTGATATATAAATCCACACACCGACGGCGACAGTAGCTGAAAGGAAACGTAAAGCCGATGACTTTTATCCAAATTGGAAGAGGTTTGCTTTGCTTGGGGGATTGCTACCGATAGGGTGAAGGTTTGGGTTTTGACGTTTGAAGCTTCAACCTTTTATGAAAGACTATTTAAAGACTACCTGGTTAAGTTAATCTAACTGCTTTAAGTTTAGAAGCTGCAATTAGACAGCTAACATACAAGTCAAACATAAGTTCCTTAGTCTATGTTGACAGATGGTTTTGATTTGATAAGTCTGGGTAGAGATTGAGATGAAATTTCAGGGATTTAGATTCAATGTAATGACCCATTTCTTGTAAATTTTACATTTTTTTATTGTTTGTTAATTGTTATTATAAATAAAAAACGGCAAAAGCAGGTTAGGCTAGAAACCAAGTTCACTTCTTTTGACTGCAAAACTAGCTAAATATAACCACAAAATTCGGGTAACCGTATTTCTACATAGATATCATAATACGTGCCGTGATACATATTGTTGCAGGGGTGCCTATATGGAGATAAAAACTCATCAACTAACCCTACCCTAATCTAAAAATTTCCTTACCTTACAAGTTACAACTCTCTACTTGAAATGAAACCAAAGTTACCAAACTACATTATAACTCATAATTTGTATCACATATATGCAATGAAATGCAGCACAGCAGCAGCAGCAGCGGAGCTGTTACCTTGTCCCTCTCGGGGACCTGGAAGACATACACCTTCCACACCAAACAAACCTTTGGAATGACGCGCTTCTCCTTTTGAGGTGCCAAAACTGTAAAAACTCACTTCCATCACTACAGAAACAGGTGACCAACAACTAACTTCTAAAACAGACACAGTGATATGTACAATACCTTACGCCGAGTTCTCCGAGATGCTTTCCAACAAAGCAAGCTTCTAGTTTTAGACTCTAGTCTCCTGTAAATTGAGAGTCGAATACATAATTCATTACAAATCTAGCATTATAGAAACAAGGCCCGGAAATATTTTCTAGGAGAAAGAAAAGGTGGAATTTATGATTTCAAATTTCAGAAAAAGAGCAAGAACATCAACACTGATATGTAATACATACAGATTGTCCTGCTCAAGCTTTTCAGCAATAGACACGGCCTTGCGTTTTGTCCAACTGTGGTTTCCTTCTGTTTGCTGAATTACATGTGCAAGGGAGACCTTGCCTCTGACTAAGCTTCTGCACTGGTTTTGTTCCTGAGACCTTATAAGTTCGGACGGACAAGCCCTGTCTGACGGCTTCTCTGGAGCTCCGGCCACTTCCGGAGTTCTCATACTTGCCTCCCTTTTTGGTGTACTAGCAACTTCAACTATTTCACTGCTTCCAAATTTAAGTCCATTATCAATATTAATTTGAGATGATCTACCCTCCGAGCTGCGTAAAATAACAGGTTGTCCACTCCCTGGCGCAATACTTTTTCTTGACTGAGATTTCATTTCAATCAGTACTGGACACCCAAAAGTGGATTCAAATGCTTGAACAATATATGCCTTGAATTTCTCTGCCTTGGATTTGGTCTGGTGCGAACTGAAAACCAATTGTGCAATTGGAGCTGCAGAGGACAATCTTAAATGAGAATACTAAAGCTGGCCATTATGAATTAGTAGAAAGGTGGGAATAAAATGAAGCATCATCTTGAAAAAGGATGCAGGAAAAAGGGAAGTAATCCTTGATAGAAATGTGCCTATGCATTTTCATGGGTTTGTTAAGCTAACAATTTTTTTCTTCAAACAAGAATTGACCTTTTCAACAAGGATTCAAATGATACTTATATCCTATATAAACACAGTTTGTTTGATTCTTTCATCAAAAACATATACAAACAACCTGCTTCATCTACATTCTATGAACACCCAACAGTAGATGATAATAGAAAAAAAAAAAGTAGAGTACGAAATACAAGTTACTACTTCATTTTGATTAGATAAGCACAATTTACCTGCACTGTAGGAGACTGACATAAGTTTTCCTTCTTTACACAGGAACTCCTTTATGCAACTGATCTGAATTTTATCCAGCACATCTGTCCAAATATCATCAATTTCAGTGTGAGATTTGCCAAAGCTATGCCTACCATGACCTCTTTCTAAATCAGTATTGACACCAGAAATTTGCTGAGATGTGATCCTGCTACCACCATGTTTTCTTCTATCAACACTGCTAGCACTAATCTTAGTAAAACGATGAGCATCACCAGAACTTCCAGCATGAACCCTTCCCATTCTGCTGTCTAAACCTTTCCTGTGAGACTTTATATTGTGACTCACATTAGACATCCTCGCTAACTCTCTACTGGATTTCCCATTTAAGACCAATGGACTGTGATTAAAACTAGTGTCCGTGGAAGAACTAGGCAACATATACTGCCCATCAGGAGCAAGCTGAAGTAGTGCTGCTGTTAGCCAAGTCAATTTGTCATTTGACATCCTCAATTGCTTCTCTGCCTCTGAGAGTGTCCTTAAAGCATGTCTCAGTTTTTCCATATCTTCTTTGGCCACTGCAATCAAAGTGTAGTGCCGTGTCAAGATAAAGAAGAGGATCAATTCATACAAATATTGGATTAAGCATAGTGCAGAAAGAAGTCCAGAAAAAAAAAATTTTGAATATAAATTCTGTTCAAGAAGAATATGGAATGATGCTATAAGCTACAATGTCATCAATATCATACAGCGGCATATTGAAATAAGATAGCAGCAGCAGAATACTAAGCCTTACAGGCTGGTCGCTTGAAGAATCTTCTTCTACACCTTTCTTTCGCCAAGTCATAGCTTCCAGCAAGTATATCAGTTATCACTGTAGCAAGTTGTGACATCAATGCTAATGGCTCTACACCTGTTTCCATTATTTCTCTTAAATTCTTTACTGTATTAACTGTGTCCGCCGAGAGTGCCAAATCAAGAAGATCCACTAGTTTCTCGTCAGAAATTAGACCGACCTGAAAGAAGGCATGCACATTCTCATTCAAAGTTAAAATGAAATGATAACAGCTATATAGCAGAAAAACTCCCAATATGTGAATTAAACAGAGAAAATAAAAGCCTCATACATGTCATGACAAGCAATCATACAGGGGGGAAAGTCAGATACATAAATTCTGATGTCAGAGATGAGTCCAAACTTACCAATTCCTGGACCAGAGAAACAGAGATTATTTGCCCCAGTAAACTTAATTGCTCGAGAGTCATCTCAGCATCTCTGAGAGACCCATCGGACCTTGATGCAATGAGTTTAAGTGCGTCCTTGTCAATTTTGAGACCTTCTTTTGTGGCAATATACTGTAAAGCATAAATTATATCGGCATCCTTCAATTTGGGAAAGAAAAACTTTTGGCATCTGGAAATGATTATATGGGGCAAAATGTCAAGAGTAGAACAAATAAGCATAAAAACCACACGTCTTGGTGCTCGATCTATCACTTTGGAGATGGCACTCCAAGATTCAGCAGATAGCGTATCACAATCATCAAAGATAAAAACCCTGTAGTGTGACTGTCCTTGTTGTGAGAGCATCATTCTATCAAGCATATCCATAATGCTTTCAAAATCAAAGTTACCAACCGGACCTACTTCTTTTATACATGTACTCTTCCCCAGATCATGTGCAATGCAAGAAGAGCAAAACCCGCAAGGTTTTGGATGCTCAAGTGACTGGCAATTCAATGTTCTGGCAAGTATGCGTGCACAAGAGGTCTTACCAGTGCCATGGGGTCCATAAAAGACATACAGCAACCCCACCCTCCTCTGTGTAACTGCATTTGAAAGAGCTTGGACTACTAGATTCTGGCCCACTAGATCCCTGAAAGTTCTCGGCATGTACTTCTGTGTCAAGCTTTTGTGTATACCAGGTAGATGTCCCCTTAAATTGTGCTGGCCCCCGGACCTAGCATCAGATCCAAGGTCAGATTCTGTATCGTGTTTCAGTAAACTATCTGCAAAAATTCCCAGCTCCCCGGAATAATCATGGTCCCAAGCTGCATTTTCACTGATTTCTTGTGATAAGGACTCATCAACTAGAAGAGGCAGTGCCTCAGCATCCGATCTACTGCACGAGCTTGACCCCTCAGATGCCTTAGGAAAATCTGTAACATTCCTGCCTTGGGACATTGATCCACCTCTTTTTAACCGTGAATCAGACAAGCCACAAGAGAAACTCCTGCCAGCCAAATCAAGAAAAGATTTACCTCTATGATGAAGTCTCGACCAATTCCAAGGGATCCCACATCCATTTCTTGGAGCCCTTGTGACATTATTCTCACCGCATTCATCCTGTTGCTCTTCCATTTGGTAAGCCCGGTGGCCTAAAGCACGGACTGATGAATTAGAGGCAACAGATGCCTCCTTTACAGTTCTTATATCCCTTGCAGAAGCTTGACTTCTTTTCACTTTCCGGAACTTCCTCCTTCTCACCCGATTAAGCCCGCTGCAGGACACACGACCACTAGGCTCAGGTTGCTTAGAATTCCTCTCTTGTTGGCTGTGCGGTTCATGGAGAGGCATCCTAGAAGAGGCTTCATCTGCATTATCCCCTGGGACTTCATTAAACTGTTGTGAAAGGCTTCTAGCCTTAGCATCTAGGTTTTGTTTCCCCGTAACATGACTTCTTCTCCCTTTTTGTTCAGAATTTGACAGCGCAGGCTCTTGGGATAACTCATTCAAATTTTCATGCGGAAACCTTTCATTGGCAAGCAAGGGATCATTAGTTCCAACTGTTTGCTTCGTCTTACCCTTCCTACCCTCTCGTGCACCACTTGTAGTACTATGCTCACCGGTCAAATTTACCCCAGCTGCAATGGTATCTGCCTCACCAGCATTAGATTCGGATGCTGCAGCACTCTCCTTAGTTTCCTGGGGAGGAGAGCTCCTGAGCCTTCTCTCAGTCCTTGGATGGTCTACACCTCTGGACTTTCTCCTGCTAACCGAGGCAACCATTTCTGCGCTCTTGGCAACCACATCTGTAGTTAGAGGAGACTGCCACGAGGGAGGGCTAGCTGAAGGATCACGAAGGGACCGTGATCTCTGAAGCACAATAAGGTCCCTCATAAGGGACCTATCGTGCAGCATAGGACTATGCTTATGCATATGGTTTTTAAGGTGAATGCAGTTAGTCAAATGTATGTGGTTTCGAAGATGATCACCAATATCACTGTTAGCATCCTTGAGAATCCTGTCTCTAACGGCCCTTGTCATTATCAAAACTAATCTACAGATCCAGATACAAAAACTTTTCCAAACTAGGTGCAAAAACCCTAAACAGACATGGGATGACTTTTTGAATTTGGAACAACTACACACCAGATCTTCCAAATTAATCCCTACCCGTGAACCAAATCAGATGAGCACCAATCAGTACAGCTTCGCGAATTGGGTGCTGAAGACAACAATAAATGCCCGCAATTCAAGCATTCAATTACAATTAAATGCACTGGCCATATGCAACTCAAATTCATGAAATCCCCTACCCAAACAAAGAAACCCACGTCAAACTATTCATCATACTTGTCACAATTGAACAAACGGAAAAACCTCGTGGAATACAGCCATGCAAAAATTGAGCTTTAGAAGTTCAAACTCATCGAGGGTTCCACTCCACCCAGATGGCGAAACAGCTTCAGAACCCTTGAACTTCGTGATTGTCCTTCGAAACTGAAATGAAACACTGTTAATCCCAAAGCTTGAGAGGACATGGAGAAACGAGAGGGGTGAAACAAAGCAAGTGTATGCGGGAGAAGAGAAAAGGGGGGTGGGATTAATGTGAAAAAGAGGCAAGGATAAAAAGGAACACTCCAATCACCTGACTCTAACCAAAAGGATAGTCCTTTTTAATTAATACTAGAGGTGTAGAGCACCGATTGCAGTTGAAATCCCTCTCAGATCTCTCTTCGCTAACTTTCACATGAATTTGCATAGCATTCACCTTCCCCACCTCTAGGGGTCTATATCTTTTCGCGAAAATGACGGCGCAGTGTTACTGTGAAAGCTCAGGTGAAGAGAGAGAGATAAGAGGAAAGAGGGGAGAAGACAAGGGGCCATGCCAAATTGCCAAAATGCCATGGTGCTATTTACATACTTGTTCCGGTCACAGTGAACACATCAGTACATCACACAGACAGACATAGACCTTTGTGCATCTAGCCGTTGATTAGCGATGGGACCCGGTTTAGGTGGGCCCAGAGGCAATTAAACCCACGCAAAGATGCTCTCTGGTTCCAGGGACACCACAGATCAGAGAGGAATGGGCACATGGTGGGAGCTGAGCTCTCAGACATGCGCAGCGGATAAACACTTTGTCCTCTTCTGCTAACAATTCAAATATAAGCCTCCAAGGGAACAAAATATTCCCATGAACTATGACTATATTTCCTTTGCAATTTGCATACATGGTCGAAATATCTCAAATTACACGTTTTTGTCTAATCAGCAATTCGCAGCAGTCGTCTTACATTCTCCTTATGAGTATTAAATATCATGGCTTGATAGCCATGTTTATTCATTTAAATAGTTTATGATGATGCAAACATAATGATTGAAAACCCGTATTGAAACGATCTGTAATTGCCGCTGTCATCGATGAATAATTTGACTGCGTGAATCACTCCTGCAACGTAACGCTACATTTAGAATCGAACTTGTAAAAGTGCAAATCAGAGGCGAACTTGAGAATATAGTCAAATGTATACACATGTATTGAAATAGAGATTCAACTGGAAAATGGCATAACTAAAAGATTCACCTGTTTATTTTCAGGAAAAACGAATATGAGATGTGTTCCTAAACATTTTTAAAAGCAGAATAAAAGGAGAGATAATATGTCCCTTTGAAAAAGAATCCGACAGCTAACGAGTTTGAAAAGGGATGCAAGTTGTTACAAATAGGAATAGTCTGAAACTAAATTATCAGTTATTTGATCACAAATCCTGCCTCTATAGTTACCTAATATGCAGTGAGTGCAGCAGGAGATAACAGCACTAGCAGCATAGTTCAGAACAACTCCTAATCTACAATATTACAATAAAAACTCCATTGTTAATGCAATCAAGAGAACAAAACCTATTTTACATGGATTCATACTTTGCACCTGCACAAATTCAACAATCTTCAGATTATCATCACCGGTCTTTAATCAACTTCACGCCCACAAATTCACTACCTCTCTCGTCGTAGCAAATTGTAAGGTCAGGACTCTGAACAATCACACCAGCACTCTCAATGATCGCTTGGGAAAGTGCTAAGTCAGCTTCAGCAGCTGCTTGAAGAGCTTCCCATATCTCTGCAACACAATTGCTTCAATTTATGTCTTCCTATTTCTCTACAACACTGCTGCTTGAGATTCCAAAGCAACAACATTTTTTTTTTGGTAAGTAAAAAAAAACCTGGAAATTACTTTTACACATTTCTTTTATAATTTAAGAAGCTACATAACAAAATTAAGACACGGACCACAAAATAACAGCTTCTGATGTACTCAAGGACCTAGCCAAAGAATTACCTTTCCTACCACCATAGTGAGGAGCAGTGTCCCAGAACTCCTCCCGCATCTGTTTGAGTTGTGCCACAGTAATCGGCTCTGAATGTTTCCATGGCTTTGGCTTCCTGATTTGTTTAGCATTTTCTACAAATAATTACATACAATAACTATGAAGCCTTCCACAAGTATATTTTACTTAATTGCAGCCATCAGCAGCAAAGTAATGGGATAGTTGGCACACTTAAAGAATCATGCGAAGACAACGAATTAAATGAATGGTCAAATGATATAATACATAGTATCATCATGGAAATAGAATTCATGAGAAACTAAACTTTAAAAGAAAAGAACTTGTACCACACCAGCTACCCTATCCTCCATCTAAACCCCTTTATATTTTCTACCACCCAACAAGAGAGAACAACCACACTTCCTTTAAGACTGTAAATTTTATGCAAAGGCAAAAAAATAGAGCAGCCGATATATAGGGCTTTCTTAAAGATACAAAGACTTCATATGATATGACAAAGGCCACTGGTGATTATTTGCAAATTAATCTTATAATATCGCAATGATCCAGCAAACAAAACAGCCTGACCTATTTCCAATAGCAGTCAATCATACAAACCGAAGTACCAACACAAAGCTTTTCATGAACCAACCGTGTTAGCAATATTTTATTCAATACTAATGTGGCAATGCCAAAGTGGCAATGCCAAAGTGTCAAATTTTATTCTTAATTTCCCTCTCTACAACATAATCAGTGCACAACCAGAGCCTCATCCATCAAACAACCACATAATTCATAATTCTCCCACAATATATTCACATTTTGACCAGACCCTCAAAGTGCAACCACAAAATGCAAACCCGACTTGAAATTCCTTTCTTATCCTTGGGAGAGAAAAACTTCTGACCATATGCCTTGCTGGAAAGCGTGCTTCTTATATGCCTTCCCCTCTTCTAAATATCATCTAACTATTTGGCTTATGCTCAGCGATAGTGGATAAAGATCAGGCATAATTAAGCAGATAGCAGGAGTAACGAGAACCTTCCCTAGTATTTGAATACCCCTATGAACAAACTGACTCCCATCAAAGAAGTTCCTCAAGGTTGCAACAGATACAAAATGGAGATGTGAATGCCCCAATGTCACATAAAGAACATAACTTAGTAACACCACTTGTACTCACACAACAGGATTGAATCTACAGAAATAAAAATGTTGGTATATCCCGCAACAAGAACTGATGACCTATTATAGTCGTTGATCATTTCAGCACTTTTTCACCCATATGCTCTAGAAAAAGAAGAATGCTCACAAAGGTATATACACTTGACAGTCTCTTGCATCCAGTTATTAAGAAGGGAGCATTTTCAACTAATCAACAGAAAAAAGTAAAATTATTCCAAGTGAAGCCTGTCCTCCTAAATTATTTAAGCTCCATAAATGAGCACCCGAAGAATGCATGGTTTCCAACTTCTGATGAAAAAGTCAATGCACAATCTTGGATTTATTCTTTTAATATTTAAAAACAAGGGCATTAAATTCAAAAACAGCATTACAACGAAAAAGGAGCATGATGATAGATCTTTCAATCCCCAAGAAAAAACGGAGGGCAAAGTATGTGAAATCCACACATGCCACAGCTGAAAATGCAATAAACATACAAATGATCTCCGGAATAGAAAACTGCCAGATCAAATAGCCTTCGTCAGAAGGTATCTCAGAAGAAATGCTGATTGCATAGACAAACTGTGCTTAAATATTCAACAAGCTCTCAAACCAAAAAGAACCTCGCTCACAAGCTCCCAAACTGTGCTTGAATATTTCCCGACCTAACCCCAGCTTGCCGATTTCTAACAAGCAAACTGTGGAACATAGGCACTAAAACCAAAAAGAACCTTACTCGCAAGCTCTCAAACCTCCAAAACGACATTATTAAGGTAATCAATCAGATTCACGCAAAGCAGCAGAAAGGAACGCAAGCAAATCTATTCAACAGGAAATGACAAGAGAGAGAAAATTGAAACAGAAAAGCAATCGACGAGGCAAAACAATTCCGAACTGAAACAAAAGAAGGAAAGACGCATCGAAAAGGGAAGAAGCGAGATGGGGGGGAATAGAAACCTTTATCATCTCCCTGATCACGAGACGACATGCAACCCATGGCGATCGATCACAGAAAAAATGGATTAAATCGGGATTTAGAAAAATGGATTAGATTCTCACCCTCGAAAAACATCAACTTAGGTTAGAGAGAGCTAGTTTTGGGGGTTTCATCTTGAGGGAGATTGTCTGGGTAAACTCCGAATGATTTAGCAGGTAAGGAGGGGTGGGGGCCACCAACAACGGCCCTCAAACCCGTCGTCGCCTCGTCGGGGGTGAAAAGAAAAAGAGAATGGGAAAAAGACGGGGTGAAGCTTAGGTATTTAATTACCAACTCTAATTAAAAATAAAAAAAGAAAATTAAATAGAAAATTGCATGTAATACCATTTTTACAAGAAAATTGAATTTTATTATTTTTTATTTAACTCAAACTCGTCTCATTTCTTCCGTGTTACTTTCTCGATAGGGGTTGCAACAAAGCCCGAGCCTTTGAGATACGGAGATAGACATGTACAAAAGCGGGTTTTGGTCGGGACATAACTAAAAATTCTACCAGGAAGGTGTGGGTTGGCCGGCTCGGCCTGACTTATCCGGACCACAATTGTTGCCCATGTTTGCCCATATAAAAAGATGGTGGGCTGCCGGACCGGCCGGGTGGCCCGAATGTACATGATTGGACTTTTTTCCCAAAATTTATCATTCAAAACAAGTGATATAATGTTTATTATTTAATGCACAACTTCTATCCAATTATACTTGCATAATGCACTGTCAACAAGTTCAACAGCAATTAACACACAAAAATGAATAAATTCAAATACCTAAAAAAACAACAAGTATCATTATAATCAAGTTAGTCCTCAAATCTTGTATTACAAACGAGTATAAATCGTCAAAATACTTCAAACCAAAATGAAAAATCAAAGTATGTGACACTCAATACAATATAAATTTTGTATATGGTAGGGTCGGGTTGGCCCACGGGCCAAAAGGTTTACTCATACTCGTCCCACCAAAATACGGGACATACTCAAACTAGTTTTCCATACCCACGTGTTTTCCCGGACGGATGGGCAGGCGGGCTGGACGGTCCGGGTCGGATTTGTACAAGTATTTGTGTTCATCTTCTTTTTAGGTAAAGGTAAAAAGTATGCTCTTTTTATGTGTTTTTGTTTTGTAGACCCCTCTAATTTTTACTACTCTAATGGCCTATCACTATTACTCTATTAAGAGTGTATTTACTTAATGAGTTTATGATATAGGTACTCTTAACAAAGTAAATATGAAAAAAAAAGGACCAAGTTAGTGAATTTGGTCAAGGTAAATTCATATAAAAAATAGAAAGAGTGTGATTGGCCTCATTAAGGTCCAATCACACAAAGTTCACAGAGTATATGTACATGCCTTCAATGTGAGGCTATAACCAATAACACACATGATACTCCAATGAGGAATGCAATCCTCCTAAATGTATCTAATACCCTGGAGTTGATAAACACGTGAGTATATCCGAAATCGGCAAAGCTTATGAGACTCGTTCACCTTCGGCAAAACCATCAGTAGAACGGGACACTCATATGTTAAACATATGTCAAACACAGGTCAATAGTCATTCCACCTTTGGCAATGCCGTCAGTAGACTTCAACCAAGCCTAGTACATATATATATAAAAAAAATACATCAAGCATGGGGCATAATGCAACTCCGGTAAAAACCTAAGATGTAATCCTCTCTCTATCTTATGTGGGGAAAGCCTCATGCAACAAGGTGTAGACATGTATCTTGATCAATTTCACAAGGATATCTAACTGAATTCTGTTATGGTCAAATACCAAGGCATTCCTAGAATACCAAAGGTAATATACCGTAGCAGAAAACGCATATATCTTGGATCTGCTCGTCCAACCCTTACCATGACCGTTAAGTCAACCAATCTATAACATATGATCTAGTGGTGATATCTCACGGACTCCCAAAATCTACTCCAACTTGTCTCCAAACCTCCCGTGCATATGTGCAGCCGAATATCAAGTGATCATGTGATTCACTTTCACTCGTGCACTAGTTACTGGTAGGATCATCTTCGGCAGCAAAACTCATACTTCAACTAAATGACTCGAATGGATGGAAAATAGGAGAAAATGACGGTTGGAATGGGAAGTAATAAACACGGAAATGAAAATAGTAAAAGGATAAATAAGGTCGAATCAATTAAGCAAACGAATAGAACATTAATCTTGATTGATCAACACCCCAAACATATTAACAATCAACTATTCTGCTACAATCTTACACAGTCAAGGAATGAAACAAAGTAAGCACAAAAAGAGTCTTGTAAACGTTTGCAAGCATCGACACTCAATCGGAATTCTCACACAAGACAATTCAAGCGAAGACAAATCAATAAGATTTCTCTCACTCGATTCAATCTTCAAACAAGAACAAGTATTAAATCAATACTCGTGTAATTTTTGGATTCAACTCAATTGTTTTCTAACATAAACCTACAACCTTATTATAAGATAAGTAGGGATAGAAATGCTCCAAGAAATGCTCCAAGAAATGCACTCATACTCCCTTTGAGTTTTGAGTGCCGCACTCATTCACCTCTTGTTGATTGAGTGTTGATTCAATCTCTTCTATTCTCCTCGAGTGAATCTCTCGATTCGCTTGAAGACTTTCTTCCTTGTGCCAATAGATTATGTTAGAATTATCTGTTTCTATTGAGTTAGACGTTGTTTGTACGATTGCGCTCTGTTAGGGTTGGTGGGCGACTTACTTACGCCTTGGTGAACGTTGGTCACCATGGCTAGGAAAAAGAAGACACCTACTGAAGGAGATGTGGTTGATGTTGATGGCGGCTCGGAGATGGAAATTGCACGATCGTCATCATTGGCGTCTACAGGGGTTGTTGAGAGTAGTGGTGTTCAAATACAAGAATCGGTTGTGGGGGTTTCAGCAAACCAAGAAAATCAAGAACGTCAGTAAGATTTGTCCAAGAATGCATTGTTGGGAGGGGATCCACTTGCGATTGACACTGAGTCATGTACAAAATCATATGCTATTAATGATACAAACACCAGGATGGGATTGGGAAGGATCGCAAGCAGACCACAGACTGGAATGCCAGTATCAAAGGGAGTTGTTGCGTCACATAACACAAAGGGCGTGTCTGTTGTGTCCAAGGGACTAGTCGCTTCTCGCAAAGGGGAGAACCGCTTGGTTGGGCCTTCAGTTCCGGCTGTAATCACAAGAAAGGGCACATCTGCTTTGTCATCTGTAATTCACGATAGTGCCAAAACGGTCAAATTCTTAACTAATGTGTTCGTTCCTTTGGGAAACGATCATCAAGGTGCCTCTTCATCGAATGCACAAGCTACAGGTCAGAGATCTCAATCTCGAATTTTGGATAATGAAGATGGTGAGGGATAAGATCTTCTTGAGGTGATTGTTGAAGGTCAAGATGTTCTATCTGATGATGACAAAATTGAGGAGGAAGGCATAGGAGATTCTATTGAACCACTAGTGGCTGGTCCACCTTCTTCGAACTCCCAACCATTAGGTAAATCAGGTAACATGGAGGAGGTAAAGCAAGCACGGAAGGAAAATTCTACAAGGATTTTTATGAATTCTGGTTTAGGGGATAGGCTGGAATATACTCCACCAACTTCTACTAGGATCTCGATTAAGTGCTCTGAAGGTATGCCAAAAAGTCAGATATAGGGTAGTTCTCTCTTAGGCCAATACGTTGGCTTCTACCGGGATTCTTTGCCATCAATAATGTTATGAAAGAATGGGAAGTTAAAGTCAAGTACCGTATGGAAGCCGCTTGGATGATCTTTAGCTTGTTGAATGATGATGATCGGGATAGACTGCTTCGAGGAGGTCCATACTTCATCTTCAATCGACCTCTTCTCCTGAAACATGTGCTAGATAAATTTGCCTTCAACCTAAAAGATAGTGCAACCATTCCTTTATGGGTGAGAATTACAAGTCTCTCCAATGAGTTTTGGATGCCACAGAACCTAGGAAGAATTGGGTCGTTGATTGGAAAGCCATTATTCATGGATCATGTGACGGAAGATCGCAAAAGGGGGTCATATGTTAGAGTGTTTGTGGAGGTCAATTTTGCTAAAGACATCTTACGAGAAGTATTTGTGGATTTTGATGATGGAGTGTCTCTGGATTGTACGTTGATGTACGAAAATCAGTCATCATATTGCCGGAAATATCTCCAATTTGGACATAAAGATGAGAAGTGTTCGTTTAATGATCGATCTAAAGAGGTGGGGGTTATGCCACCACAAAGACGTAGGAAACCACCATCAAAACAAGGAGTAGGGGGATCAAATATAGCAACTACCAGTGGTACTAAGAAGGTGGTAATGGTTAAGGACAAGGCAATAGGAAGTGCTAAACAAATCAGGGAGCAAGACTCAGAGGTGGTGCCACTTCTAGTGATTAAGGAAAGACATGATGAAAAAGCTAGGAGTGTTTGTAAGGAGGTTGTAATAAGTCAAGAAAGGATCATGGAACCGGGTGAACTTGATTTTATCACCAAAAGGGATAAAGGCAAAGGGAAGGTGTTAGAAGAAGATATTGTGAAAGAGGTAGAAAAGGACAATGGAGATGGAGAAGACTTGGAAGATGATGACTATTCTGGAAGTGAGGAAGAAGATATTAGTGAGGATGATTTTGTCTTTGACGATCTTGAGATGCATTCGGACGACAAGAATTCATCAGGTAAGGGAGATGAGGATCATGATGAAGATGACGAGGGAGTCTTTACTCCTGCCTTGTCTAAAGCTAAGAGGCGCATCATTGGGAGGCTAAATGCGTCTATTGAGAAACAAGAGAAGAACAAGGTAGATGAGGGGAAGCAAGGAGACTCAAGGAGAAGAATGACAAGGAATCTTCAACGCAGGAAGATGGGGTACAAGTGAAGCATCCAAAGACAAGTGAGAAGGCTAAATGGGGAAGACATGGGCCTCCATGAGTGTCGCGGCTTGGAATATGCAGCGGTTAAACTATCCTCGTAAACAAAATGGAATTAGGGTGTTGCTTAAAGAGTTTAAGGTACATATTTGTGGTATTCTTGAGACTCGTATTAATTCGTCTATTACTGATGTACAGACGTTGATGAGGAGGAGGTTCCCCAATTGGTTGTACGTGCACAACTTTGAGCTTGATAGTCGGTGTAGAATATTGGTGATGTGGGATCTTGAGCATGCGGTTGTAGAAGTTATACGGGTGCATGTCTAGTTTGTTGCGTGCATGGTGACGTGCAAGAGCTCAGGCGTTGTCTTTGGTACATTCTTCGTCCTTGAAGAGCACAGGGTGCCAACTAGAAGGAAAGCATGGCAAGGAATGCGAGAGGTTATTGGAGGAAGACAATTCCCTTGGTTGGTATTAGGAGACTTCAGCAATGTAATTTATACGGATGAGAGAGTACATGGCAAACCTGTTAAGTTATATGAGTCTAGGGGCCTTTATGATGTGTGTCAAGATCTGGTTTTGATCAATGTTCCGTACAACAGTGATTCAAAGTTTGCATGGACCAATGGCAGAATCTGGAGCAAGATAGATAGGATCATGGTGAATGGAGATTGGCTTGACCAAGGTATACACTGTCGAGCGTCTTTTGTAAACAAATGGCAATTCTCAGACCATAAGCTTGGGATTGCTCACTTGCATAGGCATGATAATGTTTCGAGAATAAGCTTTAAATTATTTAAGTATGTGGTGTAAGCATGAGAGTTATATGGATATGGTTAAGGAAAGGTGGGTGTGCCATCTACGTGGAACATACTAGTATCGTTTATGTGCTCTTCTAAAGGGCATGAAGGGACCCTTGCGTGCATTTAATAGACGGCACTTTGCACATATATCTGAGAGAGCTAAGGAGGCCAATGAAGAGTATGGTAGAGTTCTGGAGAGTATGAGAATGGATCCAGCATCGAAAGCTAATAGGGCATACATGGTAAATGCAAAAGTACATATGAAAAGACTTTATGATGTAGAGTTCAATTTCTATACTCAACAGGCAAAGTCAAAGTTCCTCTTGCAAGGCGATAAGTCGACTAAGTACTTTCATGGAATCATGAAAGCAAAAGGCTCCGGTTGTCACGTGACGTCTATCATACGGGACAATGGGGAATCTACTAGATCAAATGAGGAGGTTGTGCAAGAGTTCTTGACATTCTATCAAGGACCCTTTGGCACTAATGGGAGTGGTTGTTTACCTAGTGACAATGAGTTTGCAGTGGGCCCAAAGGTAAAGCTTGTGGATAGAGAGCAGCTTATAAAACTTGTCTCGAACCTAGAGATCAAGGAAGCATTGTGGAGTATAGAGGAGGATAAGGCACCTGGCCCGGATGGGTATACTTCATGCTTTTTCAAGTCAGATTGGGAGATTGTTGGTAGTGAAGTGTGTGCGGATGTGAAATAATTTTTTGTGAATGGGAAGTTGTTGAGACAAATGAATCATACTATAGTCTCATTAGTTCCTAAGCTGGATAACCCTACAAGAGTGGAGCACTTCCGACCCATCTCATGTTGCAATGTAGTATACAAGATCATCTCTAAGATTATGACTAAGCGGATTAGTCCTTGCTTGGAGTATCTTATTGACCCAGCTCAAGCGGCGTTTCTAGTGCAAGAGTTGCTCCGATGTTACAATGTCAAAAGAGATGCAAGAAGATGCTTTTTAAATGTAGACCTAGCCAAAGCGTAAGATACTGTGTCATGGTAGTTTCTGAGGTTTGTTTTGAGTACTCTTGAGTTTCCTTTGAAGTTGTTTGATTGGATAATGGAGTGTGTAGAGTCTGCTTCGTACTCTATCAGGATCAATAAGGAGTTACATGGGTTCTTCAATGAGAAGAGGGGTTTGAGGCAGGGGGATCCTTTGTCTCCTTTCTTGTTTGTGTGTTGTGTTGAGATGTTTTCTCGTCTACTAAAGGCTCGAACATCTTTGTCAGGTTTTCGTTTTCATCAACATTGTGGTGAGTTACGCCTGTCACATCTAGCATATGCGGATGGTATAATGATGTTTTGTAGAGGGGACAAGGAATCTGTGGAGATCTTAGCTTCCTCTCTTTGACGTTTTGGTGAGTTAAGTGGTCTCAAGGTTAGTCAGGTCAAGTCGTCTATGTTTGTAGCTTCGGTATCTCTTGAGGAGATTGAGGAATTAAGGGTTGTCACTAAGTTCGCAATTAGAAGTTTCCCATTTCGGTACCTTGGTATTCCGATGGTGCCACACATTCTTAGGGCGTCAGAGTATACACCTTTGCTGAATAAGATTGGAAAAAATATAACTGCATAGCAAAGGAAGCAGCTTTCGCTTGCTGGGAGGCTTGAGCTTATTACTTCGGTAGTGCAAGGGATTGATAGCTTTTGGATGTCAATCCTAACT
This sequence comes from Fagopyrum esculentum, assembly GCA_033239045.1. Lineage (NCBI taxonomy): Eukaryota > Viridiplantae > Streptophyta > Magnoliopsida > Caryophyllales > Polygonaceae > Fagopyrum > Fagopyrum esculentum. The sequence continues at coordinate 127,890,253 of BSUD01000008.1, read as the reverse complement.
GTCCCAAGAGTAGTCTTGGATCGAGTTATACGTATGTGTCGTAGTTTCTATGGACACGGCCACAAGTTGCTTGGAATAAGGTATGCAAGCCAAAGGATGAGGGAGGATTATGTCTAGTTAATTTACGAGCTTGGAGTATGGCATTCATGTGTAAGCACTACGCACACACACATGAAGAAAAAGAGAGCTTGTGGATAAAATGGGTGCATCACAAGTACTTAATAGGGACTAAGCCGGAGGAGTGGGAGCCTCATCGTAGGAACTCACCCCATATCAAAGCTATTTTACTTGGGAGGGACCTTATGAGAAGTATGACAGTGGATGATAAAAGTATGGATGTCACTCTGAATGAGATCTCGCCAGGTGGGAAATTTAAAGGCTCAACTGCATATAACCTCATTCAAAGGAAAGGTGAGAGAGTTACCTGGTATAGGACTATATGGGAATCTAAGTCGACTCCACGACACGCATGCTTTGCATGGATGGCGACATCGAAAAGACTCCCAACGAAGGATAGGATGGGTTGTCTGGGCATTGATCGTATTTGTCACCTTTGCCAAATGGAAGAGGAGACGCACGAGCATCTATTTTTCCGATGTAGGTACACATGGGCTATTTGGAGGGAAGTTAGGAGTTTCTTTGGTATGACTGCAGGCATTGGTACCATTGACTTAGCGTTGAGATGGCTGAGAGGAAGAGCACACAAGAAGGATAGGAAGGCATCTGCAATGAAGGTGTCCTTCATCACTTCTATTTATTATGTGTGGCATGCACACAATAACCTTGTAATTGAGGGCAAGAGATTGCCAGAGGATGCAGTGGTGCGGCTTATAAAGACCCATATTTTTCGACTATTACATGAAGCCTTCCCTGGATTTATAGATGATCCAGTTTCTGGGCTATAGCTATTGTTCCTATATAAGGCTTTGCGCAACCTATTTGTTGTTTATGTAGGGGTATAGTCTTCCTTGGGAGGTTCCTGTATGGGAGTTGTGTGGCTCCTAAGGGTTGTGCTATGGTTGTTAGTCATTGTTTTGTAGCTGAAATCATGTGAATACATGACAGTAGGCATAACCTTTTTTCTATAAATTAACAAGCAACTTAAAGGGATAGAAATAACCTAAAAGAAACTAATTAAAAGATGGGTTTATAGCACATTAAAAATGCTCAATTATAAAGTAACACTCAATTGTCTTTTGTAGAGGTTTTTTAGGCTGAAAATAAAACAATACAAGCATAATTGAATAATTTTGGTTCGAATAAATTCATCCTTGATGGTTCTTTTTTCTTGGTTATCCTCCTCCTTTGCATGAGCTCAATTCCTTTTCTTCTAGCTTTAATGAGCTTCATTCTCCTTCTTATTTAGGCATGACAATTTTGTTTGAACTTGACGGATACTCAACCACCCGATCCAACTGAAAGAGTGAAAACCCGATATAAAGCGGGTGAAAATGGGTGATAGGTGAAGCGGGTGATGGATCGGATAGGATTCGTTGTAGCGTTTCATCTACCCGTCATTCGATCCGGCACCCACCAACCCCGCCGACATCCACCCGTTTAAAAATTATAATTTAATGATTTTTTTTTTTACACTAGGTATAAAACCAAACTAAACCCTGATTTTTCCCTAATTGCACAATCATTTCCACATTTCTTGTGGCGGTGCACTAGTTCATTTTCGTTCTTCCTCTTTGTCTAAACCAAAGCGACGATATCAGATCCGTGGTGGTGGTGCACTGACGGAACATCGTACTTCTTCTTTGTCTAATATGAAGCAACGATACCAGATTTGTGGTGGTGATGCTCTTGTTCAGATTCATTGTTCCACTTCATCTAAACCGAAGTTCCAAATTGGTGGTGTATAACAACTTTCATTCCGCCTCCTCATTAGGTAAGTTTGCTCTTCCGCTTTGTTCTTCTTCTTTGTTCTTCAGTTTTGTTCTTCCTCTTTGCTATGTGACTTTTGTCGTGTTTCATCTTTACATGTATTTCATAATTGTTTCCTCCATTAGTTATTTTTATGCAGTTTCCTCCCCTTTTCAACAAAAAATATGTCGTGTGATGTTCATGAATTGGCAATATATAAATCCACGAACGTCGTGAATTCGTGGAACAAACATCGATGTCTTATGGCCCCAAATACACTGATTTGATAATAAGGTAAACGAATTGGGTAATCCAAATCACGTGGACACAAAGTAAGGTGGTTGTTGAAGACCTTAATATAGTCATCCTGAAGAGTTAATGGATCTCGAGATTATGAAAGTCGGCATCATATGACGTACTGTTAAAGATCTGAAAACCATCATGATGGAAGCTCCATATATCAACCTGAACCCGAAAGAGATACTAAAAGGATGCAATGAACGTAGAAGATTAGTTTTTTAGTACACTTGAGAAGTCATCACCAACACAATGAAAGAAAAGGAAAGCAACATAGTGGAGGAAGAGAGGGAATTAAATAGGAGAAATGAAGGCGAGGTAAAACTAATCATTATATTTCCAAATGATTATAACATAAAATTTTATCACCATGTAAAAACACTAAAAAAAAACCATCGTAATATTTGAGAACGAACACATGTTTGCGGATTAACAAACGAAATATGAACATAATTAAAACACTAATTATTTTTACCATATTAGGTTTTGGTTTATTTGTGAATGTTGATATTATTTTGAGAAATCATCCCAACATTCTTTATCTTAAAAATTGCTCGTGTTCGTACCATAGTCCAACAATGCACACACAAATCAAATATTGTGCAACGTAACGGACTTCACGTTATCAAAGAGATGGTTATAATAATTATTTCGCCTTTACCTATATTATATATTACTAAAGTAGTGTACACTTAGTACACATGTCAACTTCTTAAGCATACCACACATATGGTATTGTTTTTGAAATATTTACAGATTTGTCATTAATAATTACAACATTGTCATTATTTCTTAATAAAAATAATTTCTTTTCTAAATATCTTACATTTCATCTTTCATGCCCTGCCACAATCTATTATCAATTTTATCCAACAATAATATCTTTAATTAGGTTTTCCTTTAGTTTTAATTATTAGTGGATAATTATTTATCTTTGCAAATTGAATTTGTGTTTGTTATTTTACCAAAAATCACTTTCTTGTTTATTTTATTTTTCTAATATATAAAATTTTGAGGTAATACTTAACCGTTATCTAATCAAATATTTAATCTCAAAAAATAAAACAAAATAAAATTAAGATTTATTTACCAACTTCAACAAATAACTAATCAATTTCAAACAAGTTTTTCATGGCACACTTTCTCTCTTTAAATAGACGTTGATTATTGAAGACCATTCATTCATATCTATATATCTATATACATATATTAAAGCCAAAACACTTCCTTCAACGTGGTTCTTCCTAACTTATTTTATGTCACGTGTCATTTTCTTAGAATTTTGATTTTTTTTAAAAAAATATATATACATTTACCATATTTAAATTAGTCAATAATGTAATAGTATAATTATCCTATAATAGAAGTTATATTTATCTACTTACCATACATGTCTTTTTATATATCTACACATATACATAAACATAATTAAAATTATACTAATAGATTTATTATTCTATGATAAAAATTATACCAAAATAACTTTATATATATAGTTATACATATATTTATCTATACTAAATATACTTTTTTATTTTATGTATAGATGCTAATGTATTTTAATTTTATTAAAAAATTGAAGAGATTATTTTTATTAAACTTCTATCAATTAATCTATATACATATATTAAAGCAGAAACACTTTGTGTCACGTGTCGTGATCTTATAAACTTCACACCACGTGTCATTTTCTTGCGCATCTTAATTTTATAATTATAGTAATTAACAAATCAATGAAAAAAGCAATGATATAGATAATAGATATATTATTTCCATTTATAATTTTGTCACAATCTTCAATATATTCTTAAGATATCCTTTTCATTATTTTTAAAAAAATTTCTCACTTTTAATTATAAAATGATTAGATTATTTATTATTCTAACTTTAACATATAAATATATAGTTTTTATATTAATTAGGAAATAATTACTAATTTAGAAATGTATAAATTTTTATAATATAATTATTACATCTTTTTTTTTTATGGATATTATTTAAAACAACCAAAGATAATTTTGCAATTGAATTTTTTAAATGTTCTCTACTTTAACATTAATATTTTAATTTTGAAATTTATTTATATTTTTTCTTTTGAAAATTTTTATTTCACTTTTATCAACTTTATAAAATAGTCTACTAACATAAACTAAGATATGTAATATTGTCCAAATTAGTCTATTTTATTGTTTATCTTAAATTATAATTAATTTAATTATAAGTTTAATTAATCTTTCGTTAGTTAATTAAAACCATTATGTTACATAAATTTTTTTATAAAAATTTTAAAAATTATAAAATTCAAATTATATCCGTGCCTTTGCACGGGAACTACACTAGTTGTAATTTACTTGCTCTTCTTTGCTTCATGCTTAGCCTCCGTCCCTCGCACTTGCTATTACATATGTGTTTAGTATTATGGATGAATCATCCTTTCATAATACTCTCTTGTCTCATATTTTTATGGTTCAATTATTTAATGTAGTTACTTGAATCTCAATTCCATTCCAAATTTCAATGTATATTTTATGTTTGGCTCACTAATTTTTTTCGTTCATCCATTATGAATGTTTGCTTATTTATAATTATTTTATTTTGGTTAATTTATCAGAAGTTTTATTTATGTTATTTTAGATAATAATAATAACAATAATAATAATAATAATATACTTTTAACTTTAGATAAAACCCGCACAAGTTGTGAGTTGAACTAGTTATTTTCTAATCTATGTTTTAGCTTTTTTTTGGAATCCATAAATAATAGTCCAACAATTTTATTTTTATAAAAGAAAGTGGTTCGATGAACAAGACACAACGTCTAATGGATCAAAAGGCCAAAAAATCGGCAAAAACAAACTAATTGTGATGAAAAAGTAGAACAAAACGAAAAGAAATACACAAGGGTACAATAGGATGTCCCGGAAGCAACGTGATCTTCAAGGGAAAGGAGAACGAGCTAGTCACATGAAAGCAGAGAGACAAGGTTCATCGTCAAAGAAAGTGCACAAGAAGGAAGTATGGAGAACAACTGTGGACACCTCGGATTTATACTCGAAGAAGAGATGTCAGAACTCGATCACAAATCTATGACCCCTCCTAGAGGAACAACTTGAACCGCCATCGACTCTAACATCAAACTCGGAAGACTTCACAACAACACACGGAAAAGTTAGACATGTACAAATGTATATCATTAGATAAAGGATAATTAATGGAGAAAGAAGCGGATTTTGCAAAAATGGATATGAACATTGGATTTTAATCTAGCATATATTTCCAAACTTGTTAATTCCTTTTTCTTTTATTTATTTTTAATTAATATTATAAAAAAATTCAAAAGGGCAATTGTCAATAGTTACATTCATATCTTTCTTCCTTTGTTTTGTTTTTGGGAGTGAAACTCTGAAAGGAGCATGTGGGCCTAAATTTAAGGTCAAGCAAGATAAAGATGGGCTTAATATACATATTTATTTATTTATTTTAAATATCCTTAAGAGTTGAACAACGACCAATATAGGGCACAAAACTAATATGCAATCCATCACGAAAGATCAAGAGAAGTAGCAGGCGGATGCCGTAGTCGATTTGGAAGAAGAACAATAAATCCCGTCGAGAGGCGAAAAAAAAAAGATTTTGAGATGGGATAACCACTAGCCATAGACGATTTGATACTCTTTCAAGGCTCAAGAAAATGAAAATTGATTTGGTTGGAAGATTTTGAAGATATATATTATTGTAAGGTCTAGAAGTGGCTGACCCCGACAAAAATCTGAGGACTACAACCTTCATGGCTCACATCCAGTTGACCTCGACAGAGATCTAGAAACAAATTTTCCTTCAAAGAAACAAATTTGAAGGCTCTTGGTTCTTGAGAAGAATCTAGAGAAAAACCATATTTATCAAAGAGTTAAACAAGGAGGTAGTTTGGTCTTGTGAGGAGAGATTGATAAAGGAAACATTCTTCTTCAAACTTTATAAACAAAGGAGGTCATCCATTGTTATTAAGTAATAAAGATGGTTGTTCATTGCAGCTTTGCAGGGTGTGAAAGCGAATTTGCTCCATTGTAACGATAAAGGAGGAAAAAGGCGAAATATAGGTATTGAGATGGTAAATTTTTCCGTAATGGAGATCGATGACATAGATGGTAGAGACATCTTCTGGGAGATCATCCGAGATCATCCCATTGCTTGTTTTTGTCAGAGACAATTTTTTTTTTTTTTTTTTCTTGTTGCTAATAGTCAAACAATTGTTGGTTTTTTAAAAAAACAATAAAAAAATAAAAAAAATAACGGTGACTCACAGCCCCACCACGTGTCCCCATCCTCTTCCCAATTATCCTTCGACACGACTTCATCCTATTCTTCTTTTCTCAAAAGGAAAAGAAAAACAAATGTAGTTCACACCAAAAAAAAAAAAAGAAACAAATGTAGAATTGCAGCGGAAGCGTCGGGGCTCTGCTATACGCGAGCGGTTGCTACTCTCCCATCTTCAACCTCAGGATCTCCCCATCATCGTCATCATCTTTTTCGCATTCCTGTTATTCCTTCGAATACAGCGTCTCTGGTAATTTTCGTTTCTCTTTGTATCTTCTAGAAACCGAGAGTTGGGTGGTCGACTTTGAGATTCTGTGTTGGCCATTTCCGGCGAACTTTCTTTTCGTAGGAACTACACGTTTTTGAACCGTGAAGGGAATGACTTTTACTGATCTTAAAGGGGTAACCGTTTCCACAATTCTATGCTTTAAGTTGAAGTTCGCATCAGTTACTAAGAACAGATCGAACGCCGTAGACTTGAAGGACTGTGGTCACCCCTGTTGTTAGATGAAGGGAAATCTAGGGTAGAATTCCGTGCTGTAATTTTTGTAAGACGAATTGTATTCACCCAATCACCCGTCTGCCTTGATTGAACATTTCCCGAGATGGCAGGTAACAGCGTAAGAGATGGAAAATATTTCATCTAAACCAATAGATTTAACTGATTTTCTTCTTTGCAAGCATTTTATACATCTAACAGCTCTCCATATTCCTCATTAGATTGTTTGTGGTGATTGTGCATTGACTTGTTCAAGGACAAATCGCTTACTTGAAAACAACGGCATTGAGCTACAAGCTATGAGTGCTACACTAGGAGAGGTATCACCTATTGGCGGTTTGGATCAAGAAATGACACCTGACCATCTTCTCGTGCTTGTTCATGGGATCTTGGCTAGGTATATGCTCAAACTTTGCAAGCTCCAAAAGGTTAAGAATATTAACTTAGTATAATCTCTTATAGCGACCCCCTCCTAATTTTACAATATGCATAAGCTTGCAGTTCAATACATTCATGTTAGTATGTTTCAGTGTTATTAGGGAGCTTACAAGTGTGCACTGTCCTGCTCTTCTGGAGCTGTAATGTATATAAAATTAATGGGGTTAATGTCAAATGATCATAATACTATCTGTATTACACCGTCATTTGGCTCTTGCATTAGTCACATACCCCTAAATGGTCAATTATATGTATTCTTTCATCATGCTGCCCTTTCTAATACATTGAAATTGGACATAATGAAACTAATTTATATAATTCATGCAGCCCAAGTGATTGGACTTATTTTGAAGCACAATTGAAAAGGCGGTTGGGAAGGAACTTTCTGATTTATGGTATGCTTATCCTGCAAACAACTCAGCATTTACAATTCCCTTATATTTCTTGATGGCACAACCTCAAGCCAGTGGAATATGCACCTTTTGGGTGAGACCAAAATCATGTATTGGGGCCAGGGGGTCAGGAAGGAATATTTGATAGCATGAATTTAGGACATAAGACTGAACTACCGAAAAAGATTTGTAAAGCCGAGGGTTGTATTAATCTCAATAACTGTACATATTTCAGTGGCTGGATTTATGAATTCTACTTAATCAAGATTGCGGTGAAACAATGTAGATGACATACAGTTTTCCTTTTCCCGTGTTAACACTTGAGGATACACGGCGGACACCATTCACCTTTTTTAATTTGCTCTTTGTTTTGAGTGTATGTGTGGTAAATGTTAGAAAAAATCTTCTGATGTTTTATTTTGTTTAGGGTAATATAACTTGGGTTTTTTTTTCTTCTGTACATTGTTGTTGAACTTTTAATAATAAGACTTAATTATTGACATACGGTTTTGCTCTTTCAGCATAAAGTTTGTAGACTTTTAATATTTTTTTATTCATTCAATTGATGTAGAATTTCTAAAATAAGATAAAGTTTATGTTGACATTTCCTTGACGTGTCTATATCCTATGCTTTCAAAAGTGCTGCTTCCCTGTGTCCCTCCGTATCCGTATACCGGCTTACTTATTTTCGTTGATCTATTGCCATTATTTATACCTGACTACTGAAACTGCTGATTTTGTTCTGTATGTGCAGCAAGTTCATCAAACATGTTCACTAGAACTATTTATGGGATTGATGGTGCAGGAAGAAGATTGGCTAAGGAAGTGAGTGTTCATATATTTTTGGACACTGCTTTAAATTTATTTTCATCTCTTTCATTGTTCTTGTAATTGTGTACGAATTGAAAGTGACAGGATCTGTGTTGGCAGGTCAAAGAGGTGGTGAAGAAAACTAAGAGTCTTAAGAAGATCTCCTTTTTGTCTCATTCACTAGGTGGCTTGCTTGTTAGATATGCTTTAGCCGTTCTTTATACAGGAAAAGAAGTGAGTAAGGATGAGCCTCATGAAACATCAAAAACTAATTGCGCTCCATGGCATGGTACAATTGCTACTTTGAAACCCATCAGTTTTATCACCTTGGCCACTCCACATCTTGGGGTCAGGGGAAGGAAGCAGGTTATGACCATATCATCAACTCATATACTATTCACTGATATCACTATATAGTTGAAAAAGTTAATCAAGATCGTCTAATTTGGTTTGTAACGCAAACCTCAGTATTGATCCATTTTATAAGTTTAACCAAGTTAGTTTAGAAAGAATGAATGGGTTTGAAAATCATTTATCCTTTGTTACTTATGCCTTGGAGAACTGAGATATGTGGTTGACCATCATGTTTCAGTTTCCCTTCCTTTTCGGAGTTCCTTTCTTAGAAAAGCTTGCTCCTCCCATTGCAACCATTGTGATTCGTCGAACAGGTAGGCAACTCTTCCTTACTGATGGTAAATCAAATAAGCCACCTTTGCTTCTAAGGATGGCATCAGATTGTGAAGATGGAATGTTCATGTAAGTTGACTCTTACACATCTAAGAATATCTCATCCTGACAAATATCTCAAGGAATGCTAACTATTTTCTGCCTTTCTGGACGGACTTTGTGCAGATCTGCGCTTGGTTCTTTTAGGTGCCGCGTACTTTACGCAAATATATCTTATGACCGTATCCCACTTAAAATGCTTGTGTATACAGCTTGTGAAGTTCATTTTTTATATATTCGTTTGGATATGGTAGATTTCTTAGCTTGAACTAGATATGGTAGGTTGGTGCACGTCCTCCATAAGAAGGGAGAATGAACTTCCCAAGGTAATTGATGATTTTCTTATATTTATTTGAGATATAAATAATTAAGCATCTAATTGCTGCTTCATTAAGATTCTGTTTGGAAAAGTGTCTCCTACGCTTACAAGGCATCCTTATGAGCTACTTTATATGGCCTTGTGAAATTTTTATCAGCTTCTTTTACATGATAAACATGTTAGTATATTACCCAACAAATTTCGAGTCTACAAATACTCATTTATCAACCTGTTAGTTATGCAGTTTGGATTTGACAGCGAATGAGAGTTGTATCTAGTTTTTTTCTGCTTTCAATGGCCTTTTTGGTTAACTTGAAGCCATGTTAATTTGAATGACTTATGTGAGGCCTTAATACAGCAAACTAACTTGCACGTTTCACAACTTTGATTCCTGTATTCACTGTGTTGGTGCTCTGTGAATTTAGAGCTATTATCATTTTCACTTTTTTCAAAAATTTATATCCTTATGGATCTGCAGCGGCCTCCTCGGCGATCCTTGGTTGGATACAAGCATGTTGTGGATGTAGAATACTGCCCACCAGTTTCATGTGAGGGCCCTCATTTTCGTCCAGAAGCAGCAAAAGCAAAGGAAGCTGCGCAAAACACACCTAGCAGAGAAAACACGGTTGAATACCAGGAAATCATGCAAGGTAAAAATCACACAAGTGATGTTTTGTTTCTAAGGCGCTCTCTCTATGTGTGCAGTAACAAGTGAATCTGTTGACAGAGGAAATGATGCGTGGATTACAACAATTAGACTGGAAGAAAGTTGACGTCAGCTTCCACTCTGCAGTTTGGCCTTTCTTTGCCCATAACAACATGAATGTATGGATTTCCTAACACTGTACTGGTTTCAATTTCAGTCGTGTTCTTCAATGGCAAACCTTATCGATCACTGTGTTATGCACCTCCAGGTTAAAAATGAGTGGTTTCACAATGCGGGCGCCGGAGTGGTTGCTCATGTCACGGACACTTTGAAACAGCAGGAGTCCCCCCCTTATCTCTCTGCTAGCTTATAGAGTTGTATCTACGACAAATGTTCTGGTTAATACGATTGGCTGATATTGGTGACTATGTGTAGGCTTGATTGTTCAAATACACTAAAAGAAAGTGTGAAAACCCAAATAAAAAGAACCGTATCTTGTACTAAATTAAGTTATAGAGTGAATTTGTTATGTAACTAACTTGGTGGATCTCCATGATAAAGAAGAGTATATAACATTTTTATGAATATATAGACTAATTTTCCCTTAATATATCAATTTTTTTCAATCTGTTATAATATTTTGTCTTTAATTCTTGTATAATGAGTATTAGGTGTTAGAATAGTCTAATAACTTGTGTACAACAAAAATAATTTAATAATATTCTCGATATTTTTGAATTAGTTGCATACGATACAAGAATCTTGTATACAATTATTTTATATATTCTTTCTTGTACAAAAATAATTATTTACAAGAGAAAATTCGTATATCATAATCAACGTATATTTATAATTTTTAAAAAGAATAAACATTCATGAGTTTCAACTTGTCCAATTGATATGGGGTGAGTTTACCAACCAGAGATCGATTCTATCTCTTACAAGAATAATGAAGTTATAAGACATACGCCTTATTTACAAGAAATATCAAAATAAGTTAAAACTATTAACGATAAATAAATTTGTAAAATTATACATTGTATAAGTTTTAATAATATAAATATATATTTTATAAATTTAATTAAAACCTATAAAAATTATCATAAAGTATGATATTAATGCAAATTGATCTCATAATTAACTAAAGATTCTAGAAATATTCTCTTGTAATCAATTAACATAAAGTTTATCGTAACTAAAGATTCTAGAAATATTCTCTTGTAATCAATTAACATAAAGTTGATCTCATAATATAATCCAGAAAAGTTTAAAGCTCAAGACACCATCCGAAAACCAAAATAACGTTGAACATGATCCGAAAAGTCAAATTACAGGGCACCATCTAGAATTTTCCTAATGCCAATATATACTTGATATTTTCCGCCATGATTCTTGGTGTTATAATTTAGAGAGTTAGTGAGGTAAGGTAATTTGTCCGATTCTCTATAAATTATAACACTGATAACTAGGACGGAGAATACCATTTACGTATCTATTGACATTAGTGAATTCTGGTACATCTAGAAAATTTTGGATGGTGTCCTTGTGACTTTTCAGATATTTTCAAAGGTTATTTCGGATTTCGAATGCTATCTTGAATTTTAGAATTTTCTGCATTATACTTTTCTATCACTCATAAGTTTACATTTTGAAATTTTTATTTGTTATTATTATTTGCTTAGTAATTACTAATGGTCATTTTAAAGTTATATATAACTAATGAATGATAATTTATGAATGATAGAAGTGTATAATCATGAAAAGTCTAAAGCTCCAGGACATCGTCCGGAATGTACGATCTTCCGGTGAACGGACACTATGAGGACAGTTGAGAGGTGTTGCTGGTGATCGAAGAGCCCATCGGAGCACTAGTCATGCAGCTAACGACGCCAAACCAACCCCCTTGGCACACATCCCCAAGAAGACTCCTTACGTACCCCGAACTCCTCAAGGATGTTGATCTCTTTCACTTTTTTTTTTATACAGAGGTAAGAGAGACAATAAGGGTCAACATCTTAAAGTTGACCGTCCTATAGCATACTTTCGGATGAGTTCTTCAATGTCTCGCGGAAGGCTCCGGTCGCCCATTGCGTCCATGTCCAAGCAATGGACAAGAGATGCGAGTTTGTCTACGACGACGTTGATTTCCCTAAAAACATGTTGGACTCTAACTTGTGAACACCTTGTAATCAGAATAGAGATGTCAGAAATGATCATAAGCGGTTTCCAAATCTGATTAATTAAGTTAATAAGTTCAAGGTTATTTACCTCAATTTCAATGGTGTTAAGTCCTAAACTTACCTTTTGGAAACCCTCCATTAGAGCATAAGCTTTTGTTTAAAGAATAGTTTTGCTCCACATCGACTCATTCAGTGGCAAGCGTTTTAACGTTATGGTCTCGAGTGATGAAACCAAAAGACACATTGATCATTACAGTTTTTAGAAGCATTAAAAATTTTCCACTAATCCTACCTTATACATTCGTACCAAAATAAGAAAACAGAAAATAGCCATTCTCTCCAAAACGGCTAAACTTATTTGCATACATGTAACATGCTGTATTTTGACATACGTACGTACATTACGTACAGGTTTTGAACCTTTCAGGAAAATTATAGCATCAAATTTAATTTAATGGTCCATATACTAACATGCAAATGCAACACTCAGCATCACTACATTCAATTTTATACTGCCCTCTCAATTCCCATTGGCCCATTTTATATTTAATTAATACGGACTGTCTATCTATTCCTTGAGCTCAAATAGGACTCAATAATCTATACACTCAAGAGTTATATTACTAGTAGCAAAATGTATTTTACTAAATAAAGGCTCAATTTTTTAACAAGTAAAATTATAAAATAAAAAAATCAAATCACCTATTTTTTCTATTTTTAATTTCTAATCATTTAATTAAAAAAAATATTTTATTTTTCTGATAACACAACCCTTACAAAAAAATTTAAAGAGCAGACTTACAATACAAGACAGATTCAGCTATATTCTTGTTGATGGAATGAAGTAGCCACGAAATAAGCATGTTGTTGCATTGATCCCAACGAGCAACAAGCTTGGTGTCGGAAGTAGGCCGTTTGCAATCTCCGGTTACAAAGCCAAGTTTGTTTTTGGTGAGGAGCGAAACTTAAACAGATCGCTTCCACCTGTTATAGTTTGAATCGTTGAGCAACGTAGTGGAGAGTTTAAGTGAAGGTGGATCAGAATAGTGAAGAAAGAGCTGGTTCGTTGGATCGACATTGGAGGAGGTTTGAGAACGATCAACCGGAGCTATAGGAGGAGGATCAACATTTTGTGTATTTTGGGATTGATGAGAAGTGTCAGGATTGGAAGAACTCACGGTGCTGGCCTGATACCATGTTACATCTTATAGATCCATGATTATGGAGATTGGTTATGGAGGGAAGCAATGAGAGAGAGAGCAAAAGAGATTCAGTTGAAAGAAGCTCAAAGTTGTTATTATTTCATATAACACACAAACATATTTATACAACTCACGTTATGCCACGTCATACATAATCAGTTACAATTGTGTTGTTCTCGATTTTAATTTTTTTAACCTATCTAAAATTACAAATCCATTTATGATAGTTGCAAGAAAAACTTCACCTATAATCACCAATTTATAATCTAGTGATTAGAATAAATTTACCCTCTCTCTTCAATTTTTTTAATTTTAATTTAATCTTTTTTATATTTAGTTTTTTTTTTTTTTCTGTAAATTTTTCTTACCTTCACCTAGAGTAATTCTAGTAACTTATACTAACCGGATCAAAAAAATACCAAACTGATGGAATGAGGGGTATTCCGTCAGCCATTTGTGACTAATCCTTCTTTACCATTGATTAACCGATTAACCATATCAAAATCTCGATTAACCGATAATTGAATAACCTAGCTTAAAATACGATTATAAATATAAGAATTTAGCAGCAGAAACAACAATTCACAAATATTACGAAAGGTGTAAAGGTAGATACCAAATCTGAAAAGATGGTAATCAAGAAAAACAAGAGCGCCGATTTGTCGTTCCCGTCCTAAATTATTAATACATATGGAGAATCATCAGTGGCCACATTCAAAATATTATCTTTATAATTTTCCCCGACAGGGTTTGTCCGTGATACGCCTTAACTTAAGGCCTGATTGCCAAATAGTTTAGCCTTCTGCCCCCACTGCTCTATGCAACCTTTATACAACAGAAACTCACAAACCTAATACTCTACTGAATTACCTCAATAACAATTGTAATGGTATAAAGGAAAGATCTTTATCTGTTTGTGATTTGGTACAGTTAATGAGGATTATCATCTAGATCAGCACAGATTAAGGGTATTCATGGAGCCATGAAAGGAAGGAGATTTTCATCATGAATAGTCAAGATTATCATCTTTTTCTTTATTTGGAGAAGTGGCGGAAATTACAGAATTACCCTCCCAAGACAGTCGGCGTCATTACCGCCTTCATCAACTTAAGACATCCTTTTGCCCTTTTTTCTGCAAGTTTGGCCCCTACCCGCTCCCGATTCTCGGTCGTCTTCAATTTTCTAGTTATTGCTTTCGTTGATTTTTGGAGATTTAGTAGTTGAAATTCTACTTAATTAGCATACCTGCACAGCTTCTTTATACTCTTGCAAATGGTGATGAAATTAAATTGAGCTTGTTGGGTGGCGAACTTGAAATTGTGGTCCATATCGCCTCACATTCTTCAAAACACAGCTACATACCCACATCCACATTTTCTCCCCTCTCTCTCTTTCTGTCTTTCTCTTCGACTTGCTGTTTTGCTTCCATAAGGTATGCTTTGCCCTTTTTCACAATCTTGTTTCTTATTTCTCAACTCTCACTACATTTGCATTTTCAGTTCTGATGGACTACCTTATGGGGCTTTTGCGCTATGACTCTTACCTGCTTTTGGGATTTCCTAGAATTTGATTTCCGTGTATGCCGGGTTTATCTTCTAGATATTCATTTTTCTTTATACCTAATCGAAATTTGCAGCCTTCTGAAAATCACAATTCGCCATTAAAGCCGCTTCTAACCTTCAACAGTAGTGTCTTAATTTTTGTTTTTCGCCTTCAGGGTTTAGGTTTTTAGTAGAAAGCATGAGGCTTTGCTGCATTGTAACTAATTAGTTCATGGTTAGAACCCATCTTTCATAATTGGGGTTAGTGCTGATGTTTCCTGTACTAATTTTTGAACATTTTTAGTGGAAAAGATTAGGCTTTGCTGCTTTGTCATCTTGAAGTGATTCTAGTCTGATGTTGCTATTTTACTGTTGATTAATTTCAGATTACAGGCTGTGCTTCTGGGTGTAAGTCAAGAGAATCATAATTTTTAAGATTGTCAGTGAAGAGCTCATATAGACATGGAGAAGAAACAGCTGAATCTGAGTGCACCTCTCTTGTCAGCAAGGCGGTATTCATCGCCACTCCGATCTTCTTCTGGAGAAGAACTAAGAAATGAATCTCGAAATTCAATTCCTGCCAAGAAGTCGGATGGGAAGCTGGGTGAGGTGGTAAAACCAGGTTCTGTTCCTTTTGTATGGGAGAAAATTCCCGGGAGGGCGAAAGGCGGCGGCGCCCCTAATTCGCAAACACACAGTTCGGAAGAGCCTCCTGCAAATACAATTAATGCTCCAAGGCTCCCCCCTGGAAGGGTTCCAAGGCTCTCAGGTGTCAAGTCCGGAGAATTGAGTTTCCTCAAACCTCCCCAAACCAAATTATCAGGAGAACTCAATGCTATGATCAGGCCACCCAGTAAGTTTTTATCAGGGGAGCTTCCTCTTCTCCGAGCTCAGAATAGACTGTTGCATTCATATCCAGTCCATAACGCAGTAAAAACAGACATTCATAAGACTAGTGATTCTGGTTCCGATTCCGATGATGTCACCTTCTCTGATGCCCTTGATGCACTTGACTCATATTCCATGAATTGCAGTACTGGCGGATTGAGTGCTTCTGAGCTTCCAATCACTACTAAACCTAGTACAAATGTAGGAAATCGTGATTTTATGATGAATCGCTTCTTACCAGCAGCTAAAGCCATGACCTTGGAGTCACCCCAGTATGCTTCCAAGAGGCATATTATGGCTGTTGAACCTCCTCTGCTGTCTAAAGTTATCGTCCCCAAAATAGTCAAAGAGCCTTCGAAAAATATGGCTATTACTCTTTACACAGGCCAAGATATTGGGTCTGCTCGGAGTGAAGATGATGATGAAGAAGGATTTGATGAATCAAGACACGTTACTGTGAAATCCTGTGGGTTCTTTCCTTGGTTTTGCTCTAGAAATGCTCTGCGTCTCTTGAATCCGGTACCTGCTATGAAAGTCAAGACCAAGATTGCCTTGGCTTCTGCTAGCAAGGTTGGCAGGTTGGTTAAAAATGCATCTTATAAGTCTCCCAGCCGGAAAAACTCCAAGGTAAACATCTTCTGGTTCTCACTCGAATCAATTTCTCCCAGACAAACGTATTAACGTAATTTTGCTTGTGTTTGAGCAGGTCCTGTCTACCCATCAGAATCAAAAAGTTGATAATGTGACCAAAAGTTGCGAGCTGAATCGTATTCAAAGTAAGCCAAAGAGCAATTCTAGGCCAATGTTTTACTCAGGTGAGTTGCCCGCTAGAAACGGGAGCTTGCAAGCTAGAAATGGGTTATCTCCCTACAGGAATTACAAGAGAAGCAGTGTATCTCCTTGTAGAATTGAATCACCTCATTCTCCCTTTCACAATGGTGTTGGCTACTTCACTGTTCCAAAAAGGACTGACCATCCTGATGAGTACAAGTCCTGGACAAATGATAGAGGTTCATACCTATCTGGGCCCATGCCATCGAGGAAATTGCAGGGGTCTTGCCCAGGAAGTCCAGTTGCCGAGAAAACTTTGTATGTAGATTCTGTAAATATCACAAGAGCTCGTCATTCTTCAGGACGGATGGATATCATTAAGGCGAGGGGCATGAGTAAACCTACACGTGAAAGAGTTGACACAAATTTACAAGGATCAGGCATTGAGTGTCAAACTGATCAAATCCTTTCTAAGATGAGCCAATCCTTTCGGTCATCAAAAGCGGTTGGGAATGGACATGTAAATTCAAGCAAGGAACTAGTACTGAGAAGAGATGATCCAGCAATGCAGTCCCCTCTTCCTCCACCTTTGCCAAAATCCCCTTCTGAATCTTGGCTGTCTCGGAACTTGAATGCAGTTTCACCTAGGAATTCTGTTTCTCAGTCCCATGTTGCTAACAAGGTCCAAACAAGACAGCAGACTGCTCAAACTGGTCTCACAAAGTGGGAAACTATTGTGAAAAGTTCTCACTTGCGCTATGATCACGGACGATATTCAGAGGTATATATTCCCTTGCTCATGTTCATCTTCTCCCTGAGTTTGAGTCTTGATTAGACATGCCTTTTCGATATTGACAGGAATTGGTAGCTCGAGTTCCTCAGCAGTCACTCACAAGGAAGTGATTCATCTGCTTGACAGTTGACACAACCTCAGTAGACAAAGACTTGCCTGTTTTTCGTTTTATCTTTTTTCACAACAGGAGTGGTGGAGGAACAAATTTGCACCCTCTTCATTATTGGTTTGCTTATTAGTTAACAGAAGATTTGCAGTTGCACCTGAACTGAGATCAATTCAGTATCAGGTAGTGCTTCAACTTATTCATTCACATGGGACGGACTCGTCTTTTTTTTGGGTAAAAGATAGCGGCTCATGGTAAGTTGATAACTGGTTCCCTCATTGTAATATGAATATATCTTGTATACAGTATGTTTTAAACTTGTGTTGCCTACTTCAAATCGGCCTATCTGGCTGATATGCAAAAAGAGGGCTTTCCAGCTCAATTTAACTCAATGCATGCAGCATTGCTATACTGATACAAGAATAATAAAATCATGATTGATTTGCTTGCAAATTGAAATGGAGATATATACAATCATCAAAAATATGCAATGAGCTTTGTTATAAAGTTGTAGCTTGCCATTGAGATGTGCACATGCATTCAGGAGTAATGGGTTGCCTATAGAGGCTTGTACCGTACTCTCTGCTATGCACACTCTGTCCTTGTTGAATCATCTTCTTGATCCTATCTTCAAATTCGCTCCATTGCAAGGTAGCATTTTCCATCAAAATTGCAGCCAAGCTCTTCTTGTTTGGTCTTATAGTGGGAGCTTGGTCTCCTCCAAAGTATGTCCGGTATCCGGACACCAAAGAAGACAGTTGGCTTCCGGAGTCTGTTATTGCAAACACATCAGCTGTTGCACAGGCAATGAAATCCAGTGCTGCCAGCTTCAACCAATCAAAAGCATCACCATTTGCAATATTTATGTTAGAATCAATGACACTAGGAGAGGATTAGCTTACCTGTGATGAAAACTTCCGCAAGGGCTCAAGCTCAGCCGGAGTCAGAAGATGTTCCTTCGTCACCAGATTAGGATAGAGGCCGGTGAACGGCTTCATCCTTGCTTGTCCACCGTATATTTGAGAACCAGCAAGGTAGATGTAAGTTGCACGCTTGAAACCAACTCCGGCCAGAACAAGAGCCGATTCTTCAGGTGTCAAAGGACACCGCCCGGATAGTCTCAGCTCCGACGGTGACACATACTCTGACTTGTTAAGGCGGTCGAGCATGAGCGGGAAGTGTGTTTCCCTGTAAGCCTGTAATTCTTTTCTCTCCCTTTCTCCTCCTCCAAAATCACAGAAAGAATAAGCCAACATATCTTCTTCAAATCTTAGGTGAAGTGCTAAGTATTTCCAAGAACTCTGCTGCTCTGAAGCTGCATTATCTTGTATGAAGTTTCCCAGCAGCTGTTTATCTATCTTATTCCTCACATACTCATTTTTCCTTATTCTTCTAACTAGCAGTGACCCTAGCCGTTGGATCTTCGGAACAAATTTCAGAGCATGAAAGTTGCACTTGCATCTTAGCTTCTGCAATTCAATGCAGTATTACAGATATCAATCCATCCAATAAATTAGACAGACGATCTGAATCAATTATGTTACAAACCTGAATTCCGGACGGCAATGGATCAAACCCAAGTCGGTTTGCAAAGCCAAGAAAATGGACTACGCCATTACGTAGCAGAAGGGGAAGAACCAATCGCATGTATTCGTTAGGCGTTGCCTCCTTCACAAGGTCTGAATCAGTGATCTGGCCAATACAACATGACTCGTTAACGGAACACGAACACAGTTACACACCATCATGTTGATTTCAATCAAGTGAAAGCAAGCAACTAACCACACTACCAATGGCTTCCAGGTCTATGGATCTCAAATGAGGAGGTAGCTCCTTTACAATGCTTACATCATTCTTCAGCATCTTAATAAAGTACTCCTCTTGATAAATATCACTAAATTGACTGCAAGTTCTAGAAAAATGTTATTAAATTTGAGGATTTTGTTAAAACCAAGTATGGTAGAGAAGATGGTAACACCTAGGATCCTTCCAGACATTACTGTAGAGAAATCTCGGTATAACCAGGGTTGCATTTAGTAAAGATGCAACTGCAACTGCATTGCAAACCTGTAGGGTTCAGTAATGACTTGATCAAACAAGCCAAATTGAAAAGACTAAAACTGAAGATAACAGATGGATGACATTCTTACAGCTACTCGCTGTTGATTGAGGCCGCCATTGGCACTAACTAGTATGTAGCCGTTGCTCGCTTTTGCCCTGTCTAGATCAAGAAATGGAAAAAAGACTCAACAAAGTAAGGTTATATGTTTAACTGCCAATTTATTCTGTTGATGAAGAATAAAGATGTAAACATACCTTGAATTGCTGGTGTTCCATTTGCACAGGGCTTCCATGCTGGTGCTTGTGCATATGGTTCTTTCCATAGGTTCATTTGCTGGTACCGGAACTCTTTCTGAATCAAAGTGCAGTTGCATGTTACTGAGAATTCACAGAGGAGAAGAACAAAGACCAAAACCATAAGAAAACACCAATTTAAGCAGAACCTCTGCTAGAGCTGTAGAAGCCAAGTTTAATAGTCGATCATACATGATCACTGAGGTATTCTCATTTTTGACATAGTAAGAGCCTCTATCAGCCTGAGACGAAAACATCATCTTCAACAATTTGATCACAGATGTTTAAAAAAAATACAGTATAAACCCATACCTTGACTGAAGTCTGTTCTGTCATAGACCTATTCCGAAGATGTGATGAATCAAAGACGGAAAACATGAGAGAATCGAGCAAGAAGAGGAATCCCATAACTCCTGCAGTTAAAGCAATGAACCTGAAGTGCTTGCCAAGACAAAACTGCCTTTTCCCGCCATAAAATTTAGAAGCGAGTTTCCCATGGAGAAGAACAGCATTAGTGCTGCTTTCAGAGCACCTAAACTGATGCTTCTTCATCATGCTGAGTAACGCTCCGAAATTATCAGCAGCATCAGTCGGTCACTTCTTCTCCTACAACCAAAATCTCTCAAGCTCATACTAATCAGGCAATTGATGAACGATGAATATGTGGGTTGATGACTTTGCAAATTCAGATGAAACGGAACCATCAACGGATTTTCGAAAGGGATTAAGAGGGAAGTCATTAGAACAAGTAGTTGGATAGTGAAAGATGGAGTAAAGCCAAAGTAAGTTTCCATTCTAATATTCAAAATCTTAAACTAAAAAACATGTGCATGACTGGTAAAGAGTTTTCACCAAACTTGGGCAAAGACATCTCTTCCTCTTCTTCTTCTTCTGTATAAAACATCTTTTTATTTTTACGTAAGGAAGAAGGAGAAGAAGGGTATGTGCCTATCAATGGTTGGAACAAGACCAACTCTACGGAAAAACTCAGCATTTGATAGGGCCCTCTCAACTAACTCGGAAAACAAAGCCTCTTCTGTAAATTTTGTTATTTGGAAACGAACACTGTTCTATACAAGTTCATAATCTTTTACTTCAACTAATAAATCCATTAACATTTCAACATTTTTCAATGTCTGTCCATAATCTTTCAATTCAATCAACATAATTTATTGTGTGATATTTTTTATATTATAAACAAAAAAAATGTATTTTTTAAGATTTTTTTTGCTTATAATTCTCCAAAAAAAAGTTATTTTAATGCACAAAATGTATTGTGTGATATTTTATTTTATAAATAAATAAAATTTATAATTAAATCGTTAAACATCCCTTAATGACGTTCAATCTTCATTAGTAAAGTTGACACATCAACAATAGCTTCAGCTATATATGTACTATTTTTCTTATTCGAGTTTCTAGATTCAATGATGAATAAAATAAGGGCCAATTTTATTGTTTAAATAATGAATGAAATAAGAACATGAATTATTTCTATTTTAGTTGTGTTATTGAGTCAAATGTAGGATTGACCCTACCTTCCAACCTTATACACGTTGAACTAATAAAACTTTGTGTAGTTTTTTTTTTTGAGAAAAGGAAAGCGGTCTGATGCATTAGACGATACATCGTCTAATGGATCGAAAGGTCGAACGAGTCGGGAGACGGACTAACCGTCATGAGAGAACCGATACAAGCAAGAAGAAAGAAAAAAAAAACATATCAAAAGAAAAACTTCGATCACAACGAGTCGTGGATGAGGAGCACCAAGGGAAGTGACTGACAGACAAGGTGAGGAAGAACGATGAGAATGTGGATGTAGAAACAGTGCAGAGTACAAACTCTCAGGGACCACCGGCCGAAACCTTAGATTTGGACTCTTCTTTTGAACCTTCAGATTTCGATCACCTGTCCACGACTCCTTCTCACGAACCGATTCAACACTTCTTCCAAAAGAGGCTCATGACAAAGCGTACCCCAAAACCATCAGACCAAACAATGTGAAACAAAGGCTCTCTTTTAACGATCAATTTGTTAATATAAACATGGATTTAGAACTTTTTGATGGATTGACGGGTTACATCATAAATTGTAATAGGTTATGAAGACCTTCTTTAAAGACGGATCCGAAGGGGTTATATCGGAGATCTCATATCTTCTAGTGATACACAATATTAATACACAATTTCAATTACACAATATTAATACATAATTTCAGATACACAATGTTAATAAATAAAAGACTTGTGTAACCAAACCTTGTGTAAATGATTCGAGCGATATAAAATAACTCGAGCATACATAATGTACATATTGACGTGTGATATGGACAAAGAATACACTTTATTTCTTAAATTTAACCGTTATGTACACATTTCCAATTAATATGTAATTATCACGCAATCACAAACAAAACTCGACACATTAATATGTACATATGTATACGTATTTCGTACTCAACAAGTATTGAATACCGCACATACATATTATTCAGGAAAAAAATTCAGTGAAAGGTATTTCGTACACAAGATTTTTTGTTACACGAATCTTTTAATTATTAACATTGTGTATTTGAAATTATATATTAAATATTGTGTAATTGAAAATGTGTATTAATATTGTGTATCATCTGAAGAATGCACAAAGTTTAATTAGTCCAACTGGTGTAAGGATGAGTGGGTGGGAGGGTCAACTCATCCACAATATTTTATTTATTATAATTAAGAGGACGAGATTCTAAGAATATTTAGTATTTCTTTCCTATTTTAACGTTTTAGAATATCTGTTTAAATCATTAATTAAAAAAATAATTAAATTTATATAGGAGAGAGAATATTTTCTAAAAAGGTTCCTACTTTATACACAAAGTTACATAACAAAAGGTTCCTACTTTTATTAAATCTTTTTTATGATAATATAGGGTGCCTACTTTATCTACACATAACAAAAGGTTCCTACTTTGTACACAAAGTTACATAATGTACCTACTTAATAAACTCATTCCCCCCCCCCTATTTTGACTCGAATTTTCAGTTGCAATAACGAATAAGAAAGAGTTCAAATTGTTTATTGAATATAATTTTACTAAATCGTTAGAAAGACATACACACTAAATTAGACTTGAATTTAGCGTATATAAAACATTTACTTCGGATTTAAAAAATCTATCTTTTTGTAAAGTAATTATATAACTTTTAAAAACATAAAATAGAAGTAACATATAATAAATATTGTGCATTAAAATTATGTTTTTTTTATATACAAATGATATACATAGTTTTACAACCATTAAGGACTTTGTTTTGTTTTTTTTTTATTACATAAAGTGGTTAAGTTGATATACCTCTTAAATGTAGTCCATCATAAAACATCATTGCGGATGAGAATATAAAGTTTGGGATTGTCAAAAAAACTAGTGTTGGGTTAATGGGTCAATCGGTATCAATACTATTGATTTATCTGAAAACATATCTAATGTGAACTCCGTCAAAGAAGCAAAAACCTAGTTGGGTAAAATGACTAACTAGACCTTTTACCACTATTACTCTATTAAGAGTACTCATATCATAAACTCATTTAGTTAATATAATCCTATTTAACTCAATTCTTTCATCGAGTTATATATAGGTAAAATTATAGAGATATACAAAACAAAAACCTATAAAAAAAAGGAGCCTATTTAACCCAATTCTTTCAAGCTAGTTTGGAGTCGGATGTAATCATCTCGACCTCCTACGGACAACTTCACAAACCTTGGAGGTTATTGAATCTATTGATGGCACACCAATACACTCCAAGATTTTTATACTACCAGTTATATTTTTAGTTCATACTTTATTGTATTATTTTTAGTTATTATTTTTTGTTCAAAGAAAGAATTGAGTGAAGTAGACTATCTTTTATGGAATTTTGTTTTGTAGATCCCCTAATTTTAACATGACTTACCACCATTATTTAATAAGGGTATATTTACTTAATGAGTTTATGTTATGAATACTCTTAATAGAGTAATAGTGGCATATGGCCTAGTTAACCATTTTACCCTTGTTCAAATTGTATGTTTGCTCGTTAGTTATATTATTTAGTACCATTGATCCTCCCCAAATTTGCTAATTATGTTTTTATGAATTTTATTATTAATACATATTTAAACTATTGTAATACAATTGAACTAATGTAATATAATTGAACTAATAGTATAAATTTTCCACAATATATAACATTATAAAAAGTTTTGAAAGCAGATAACTAAAAATAATACAATAAAGTGTGAACTAATTATACACTATATTTGAACTAATAAAAAGCGCTAAATAATATTACTTAATAATTTAAACCAACAAATTTATAATAAAAATATAATTACAAAATTTTGTTCCACAAATATAGAATAAATAGTACAAAAAAAATCAAATTAACATTGCAAAATTGTAAAAATGATCGAATATTTTATAAAATAAAGTATTTAAATCGTTTTTTAAATATATGCATATGGTTTTAACTTCATTTTTGAACAATTTAATAGGAAAGGAATGATTTTACTTTAAGAACTTCTTAATTATAGAAACAATATTCCATCAAAAACAAAATAAGCTTTTACACATTCATTTGTCATCTTATTATTTCAGCCCTAATTTAATGTGTGAAATGCGAACTGCACCGCCACCACCACACCACCCTCCCATTCGCCGTGCGAACAGCCAAAACGTTGGTGCCAAACAGTCAAACACCGAATCTCCCCTGCTCCGAGCGAGGTAAAACTGAGCTTCTTTGCACGGCCGTAAGTTTAATATTTCCAATCACTCATAATGTCAAAATGTATGTTGAATTAACTGCACTTGCTTCTGAATTTGGTGAATTTGCAAAGTGTGCCTAAATTTACTAATGTTGTATTCTATAAGTTAAAAATATTTGCTTAGAAGAAAACATGCCTTTTAATGAAGTGATTTTCGTCCTACCCCTTATTAACTCACACATTAATGTTTTCATCAAAGTAAATATATTAAATAAATGTTTTTACGCAAGTAAATATTTCATTACCTAATTAAACGTAGTTTAAATATATTACACAATGTTTTTACACGAATTTCTTAAATACATGAAACAATTTAAAATACATTAATACCCGAGTATCATTTACATTATATTAAGTAATCTAGTTGCACAAACTTAATTATAATTACACAAAATATTTCCAAAATATACACATATTAATACTTACACAAAATTAAACTTAAATACCAAAATATATGGAAATATTCTTATTAATTCACCACCAATATATTGTGTAATTGCTATAAAAAAAAGCACATCTTCTCTATTGATTTTGAATAATTTAAAAATATCTTCTCCATTATTTCACAACATCTTCCGGAATATTCTTACCTAAATTAGTGTAATCTTAATACATTACACAAATGTCTCTAGACAACCGAATATTTAAATAATATATTAATTGACATAATCTACACAAACACAGAACATTTTTAAAATAAACATATTAATATATTTACACGAATTAAACTTAACTACACAAAGCATATGTAAATATCAAACAATTGACAATATAATTAAAGACTCTACTAAAATCGACACAAATTAAGATATTATAATAATACACTTACTAAATCTTTTATAAGTATATTATATTAATATTTGGTTAATTTTGTAATTTACACAAAAGTTGTGAAAATAGAGCCTATTTCCTCTAATTTCCTCTGCTGAATTTACAGGTAGAAGCATGCGCACATCCTTTGTTTGATGAGCTCAAAAGGAGCCCTTTTAATGAGTTGCTTTACTGATGTTGTCATTCTGCAATTTTCCACAATCCACTTTCCCTTGAGAGGAAAGAAGACATATGTGCATTGTTGCCTTACGTCTTAGGGTTTTAAACTTAAACTATGTGTAGTGGAGTGACTACCCTCTGAATATTATGATCTTGGTCACATCAACACCACAAAATCGAATGATGTTAACCTGTTACCACTGAAATCACGTTGCAGACTTGCAGTGATGAGGTGCTATTTCAGAGCTTGTTCGGACTCGGAGTGCACTGAGAGGATGAGCAGCACCGTGGTTCGGTTCTTATGTAAATAAGGTTCTCGTTTGTCTTATCTGTAAAGTCAAATACCTAAAACATCTTTCCATCGTCATTAAAACTAAGCTGCACAGTTCAAATTCGTGCCCTTTGGCCGAGGATAAGTTCAAAGTCACCAGCTTGATTGCGTCCAAGACAAGGCTAGTAAATAAATACTGCTATGGACCTTTAGCTTTGTCCTTTAGCTTTGTCTTGGTAGTTGCACTTATTAATGTATATATCTTAAGACCCAGAAACTGTATAAAGAAACAATTTTTTTAATTTCCAGGATTTCCCAGAAAACCTTGATTGTATTGTAGTGTATTCCATGCAATCAGTAGAAGCAACGCCCTGCATCTACTTAGTACTGATTTGTTTGTCAATAATGATAATGTTGAATCTCATCCCTGGAAAGCCAAAAACCCAAATATAAAATAAGGGGATTAGACTGTGGTTTCTCAAATCTCAACAAGTAGAGCTCAATTTCCAAACACCGAATCCAAGGACATCTTCCCCGTCTTCAAGTTCAATGTCTCCCTTTTCAACAACTGTTGTGCTGTGTGTATAAAATAAAATAGTCTTCTGATTCCTATTTTACTGATTTATTTGTCTCCTTTCAATGCTATCTACCCCTTCTTTTCTTCTTCTTGCGCCTCGTTTTTCTTTTGTTTTCCTCATTGTAGTTTAACTAACCCAATCACTCTGCCTACTGTGGAAGTCTCCCTTTTTGTCAGATTCCAAGAAGATCGAACTAAAAACTTTGAGCAGCCTTTGCTGGTTTTAGGGTTTGGCTTTGATGGTTCTTTTGCTGATGCTTGTTGTGGTTCTTCTTTCCCTGAGTGCTTCTGCTGTCGCTTCTGATAGTCTCCTCTCCCCAAAGGGTGTCAATTTTGAAGGTACCCCAACCCTTCTTACATGTTTCTGGGATTCTGTTAATGGATTTGCATCTTCTTTTTTATTCTTCTTGCTGGATTTTAATCCTATAGTCTCTTCAGTGGCTGCATTGATGTCAATGAAGACTAGGATGAGAGATGAGTATCATGTGCTTGATGGGTGGGATATAAACTCCGTTGATCCTTGCACTTGGACCATGGTTGCTTGCTCTGCTCAGGGTCTTGTCATCTCTCTGTAAGTTCTTTACTTTGTTTTCTTTCTGAAAGCTTTTCATGTTAACTGCAAGCGGTAGTGTAATGCCCCATAATTTCCTGATGCTGCAATATGGCCTGATTGGTATCACTTAGGTTAGGTTTTACAAGTAGAGTTGTTGATGCTTCGCAGTAGGCTGTGGAGTTAATTGACTGGTTTCAGCTAGGATTACTTGGCTCTTAGTAACTAGTGTGGAAACGAATAGTTTTGGTTGTTTCACATTCTTGAATGGATAAACCAATAGATATTATAGGAGATTTTTTTTATATATTCTAAAGACTATGTTACCATTTCATTTGATTCTTGATTTCCTGGATAATGATGTGTTCAATTTGTGGCAGTGATATGGCCAGCAAGGGTTTGTCAGGCCTGCTCTCTCCCAGTATTGGAAATTTAACTCATCTTCAGTCATTGTAAGCATTTTAATTTGCTACAATATACTTTTTAAGTATTTTCACTGATGGCTTTGTTTGCTAGAATTTTTATTCAGTTTTAAGTTGTTCATTCCATAGAAGCTCGAAGAACTGTGTGTTATATGTAAAATTTTATCCCTAGAGAGGCCCATATGTTTGGGAAGATCAGGTAAAACCTGAAGCTTTGGACTCTGTAGTATCTTCCAAATCTAGCATGCAAGGTTCCCCGATACCAATTTTGTACTGAAATATTAATTTGGAAGTATTAAATCATCTAGCAAATAAAATGAGAAGAGGGCTTGAAACATTCTATTAGCTCAAAGGGGAGGGGGGACATATAAAATAATGTCTAACGTGTAATGCTACTTTCTAATGAGAATGTCAGTTGAATCATCCTGATAACCTGAGTCACCAAATGAATAATACCTTCCATTCATTCAGGTTAATGCAGAATAATCAGTTATCTGGCCCAATTCCAGAGGAGATTGGCAACCTTAAAGAGCTTCAAACTCTTGACCTTTCAGGTAACCAGTTCGGCGGTCAGATTCCTGAATCCATTGGTTTCCTAGGTCGTCTGAATTACTTGTAAGCATCTGACAACTTTGACTCGTGCATATTTCTTTCACAATTTCCCTCTGTTTGTGTATTTATCTTCTGGTTTTGCACTGTTAGGCGGCTTAGTAGAAATGAGTTGTCTGGACAAATACCAGTACCTGTTGCAGATCTTACAGGTCTTTCGTTCTTGTATGTATCCAACCTTTGTCTTCTTAGTGATTCATTTTGTGGTGTAAAATTTTTATGGGTTCGTGTAATTATTTGCAGGGACTTATCTTTCAACAATCTTAGTGGCCCTACCCCAAAAATTCTAGCCAAGTCATATAGGTATATGATTCCTCCTCACAATCATATGCATTTTTTATTTGTCTGGTGGCGTTTTCTTGGGCTTGTAGCAGCACTTTTTTCAGTTAGAAAGAGTGCTTTAGGTGAATAGTTACACCTGCCATATCCATGAATCGATGATCATCTATGTAGGTGAAGGATATCATCTGTAGTAACTACAGCTCCACCTTGTCAATTATAAGGGGGAAAAGAGATTAAATACTTGACATATTTAACGAGTTCTCTTATACTAAAAGCTCTATTTTCATGTATGTAGATCAAGGGAATCATCTCTAGGCACTATAGCAGTATAGTCTAGTTTCATTATAGAATAGCTGCAAAGGCAAATAAGCACATGTCCAAGTATTAAGCTAGTGTTCATTTTTTACTAGGCTTAAAGTTCAAGGAGTTGCACAGATTATCAATTTGGCCATTTGTATCTTGTTCTTAGATGTTTGACTTTTACAGGTTTCAATTAATACTTTTGAGTGTAGTATAACAGGGAACAGCTTCCTTTGTACATCATCATCAGCACAAATTTGCATGAGCAAGGAGAACCCTCCTAATGGTACTTGTTAATAGAGAATGCTGAATGTTGACATACTTGTCCATGGACATGGATAATTAAAACCGACTGAGAATATATTTGATAATTTGCATTTAGAGACAAGTTCATCTGAGAAGGCAAGTCATCATCCGCAGTGGGCAATCCCTGTGGCAGCAGGGGTCAGCTGTGTCTTTGTAGTCTCGGTGCTACTTATACTAGGCTGGGTGCACTGGTGTAGATCTCGTCTAATATGGGCATCACACGGTACTTACATGTTCTACAAGAATTTTTTTTTTTTTTTCCTCTTTTGTGCTTTCACTTGGGTAACAGGTGGATGCTGAAATGTTTGGATGTTCAGTGCAGCAAGAATACGAATTTGATATGGGTCATTTGAGGAGATTTACATTTAGAGAGCTGCAAATAGCAACAGGAAACTTCAGTGCAAAAAACATACTAGGACAAGGGGGTTTTGGAGTGGTGTACAAAGGGTGCCTCCCTAACAAAACCATGGTAGCAGTTAAAAGGCTAAGAGACCCGAACTTCACAGGGGAAGTTCAGTTCCAGACTGAAGTAGAGATGATCGGATTGGCACTCCACAGGAACCTTCTGCGTCTGTACGGCTTCTGTATGGCGCCAGGAGAGAGGATGCTTGTATACCCGTACATGCCAAATGGAAGCGTAGCTGACCGCCTGAGAGGTGAGGCTGGTCTATTATTTGTTTGATCTTACATTACATATGATATGATTGACGTGTGGATATATTTGTTGATAGATCCAAGTCGAAGCTTAGATTGGAAGAAGCGGATGAGCATAGCTGTGGGTGCAGGGCGGGGACTATTGTACTTGCACGAGCAATGCAATCCAAAGATAATCCACAGGGACGTGAAAGCAGCAAACATATTGCTAGATTTGGCGTATGAAGCAGTGGTAGGAGATTTCGGACTTGCAAAGCTACTAGAAAGGAGGGAATCGCACGTGACGACAGCAGTGAGGGGAACAGCGGGTCATATAGCACCGGAGTATCTATCAACAGGACAATCCTCAGACAAAACGGATGTGTTTGGATTCGGAATACTGCTATTGGAACTCATAACCGGACATAAGCAACCGCTAGGTGCTCCAAAGGGAATGATTCTTGAAACGGTAAGCTCTTTTAGCAGTGAGTTAGTTATTAGTTAGTTATAAACATGTTATGATTTGGACGAGTTAATCAGTGAAATAGCGAGATGAGCTCTTACTGGGCCGAAGTTCTTGCCTCATCGTATCAGTCTATCTAGATTTATTGTCTTATTACAACAACAAAACAAAAAACAGTGGTGATTGTTGATTGTTACGAATTGGATGCAGGTGAAGAGACTGTATGAGGAGAAGAAAGTGGAGATGGTGGCGGATAGGGATCTGAGGGGTTGCTATGAAGCAGAGGAGATGGAGAGAGTAGTGGAGGTAGCACTGATGTGCACTCAGCCGAACCCGGCCCTTAGACCGAACATGTCTGAGGTTTTGAAGGTGTTAGAAGCTGTAGCCATGGAGGAGCAGGAGCTGGAGCTGCCTCAACCACATTCTAGTTATCGAAGGACTTGCAGCTTTTCGATTTCGAGTGACGTCCAACATGATTATTCCTTCACTTTTGAACCTATGGAGCTGTCTGGACCTCGATAAGGTTAATTTTTTGTGTACAACTGCAAAACATGTTTGATTTGCGTTGTCTCTGCTCATGTTCAAAGATCTTTTTGTTAACAGTAACTGTAGAATTCTGGTGGGGGTTTCAAATGTTCATAATGAATCTAAATCTTACGATACGTAGTAATCTATCTTATATATTATGGTGAAAATGTGGGTGTTATGGTCCCTTGTCATGCAGCTATGTTAAGCATACCGATAAGGTCATTGATGCACCTTTTGCCTTTATGAGCGCTAACATTGTTACTATGGTTGGCTATTGGCCTACATGAAGTCTTATTGTTCTGCCCATCTCGTTTCGATTCAGGGGTATTATAGAAGTCAAGTATACATAGGGTGCGTCTTGGAGCTTTAGGGTCTATTTGGGAGTCTCAAAATAAGAAATTAAGGGAGTATGTAGATGAGTGATTGTGAAAAATGAAATGTTTGTAAAGCTTATGGTTTAGTTTATCCCAAAGTTAACCCTAATTTTAGAAATTTCAAACCTCATTTATCATGTCTTTTTGGTAATTTTACACTTACAATGTAGCTAGATTGTGTAGCTGGATTACGTAATATAATGCAAAATAATTTTCGAATGTTAGTGTATTTTAAATCGTTTTGTATAGTTACAAAATTCGCAGTTCAGCTCCTGTGGAGTTACAAAAAAAAAATTCACGGTGAAGTTTAAAAAATCCACACCATTAATTAAATTTAGACCTGTACAAAAGCGGGCTTGGGCTATACCTAAAAATTCTACCCACAAGGTGCGAGCCGGGCTGGCCCGGCCCGGCTTGTCTGGGCCACAAAACGTTGCCCACGTCCACCCATGTAAAAAGCGAGCGGGCTGCCGGGCCGAATGACCCGTATGTACTTGATTGTGTTTTTTTCTCCGGAATTTATCACTTGAAACAAGTAATATAATGTATTTAACACACACTTTTAATCCAATTATACTTGCATAGTGCACTATCAACAAGTTCAAAAACAATCAACACACAAAAATAAATAAATCCAAATACTTAAAAATTAACAAGTATCATTACACTCAAGTTAACCATGCAATCTTGTATTACAAACAAGTATAACTCGTCAAAATACTTCATACAAACTAAATGAAAAATCAGGGTATGTGACACTCAAAATAATATAAATTATATATACATATATAAAAAAAAACTTATATGCATAAAACTATATATGGGTCGGGCCGGATTGACCCACAGGCCAAAATGTTTACCCATACCCGTCCCAACAAAATACGGGTCAGGTCGGGCCAGACCTAAACGAGCCAAACTAGCTACCCGTACCCATGTTTCTTTCCGACGGGCTGGACGGTCCAGCCCGGATTTGTACATGTCTAATTAAATTGAATGATTGAGATCCTCTCATTGGAGAGTTAGTAGAAAGTTAATTTAAGCTGAACCGAGAAATTCATGTAAGAATTTACTCGTATAAATACATTTGTGTAATATATTTATTTGTGTAAAAACATTGATATGTGAGTTAGTAAGGGGTAGTGTTGAAATTATATATTATATACTTTAATAAAAAAACATAGTTTCTTCTACACAAATTTTTTAAAACTTATTTGTGTATTTTATTTATTTGCGTAAAAATATTAATAAAGGGTAGTGATGGAATTACTCCAAAAATAAAAATGGCCAAATTTTGCTTAGTAGGCTATTTTGAGATTTTCTTCTACTAACTAGCCTCATAGCATTTTTTCAATTAAGTAAATGTATCATTTTCTTACTGTTCAAATTCCTCAAACATAGCCGTCTGATCAACAACCCTAATGAGTTCCTTCTCGCAGAACTTGCTTGGATGGAGGAAATGGTTGGTGTCTCCCACAACGCTGGTTTTCCGAGAGTCGGCGAGTGCCGAGACGGAAACAACGCTCCCAAATCTCTCTTCCCTCTTCCAATCCTCTTCGACCTTCACCCGTCTCTTGCAACCTCTGCATCTCCTTCTCGATCTCTTCTCATGCACATCAACCCCCTCTATTCTCGACCTCCCAGCCTCTCCTTCGAGCTCATCCTCATCTCCACTCCCCCACCCTATTTCGACTCCCCGGAAGCCACCATTCACGCCTCCCTACTACCTTGGACCTCTGCATTACCTCCCTACTTTACCTTCTTTCCATCGTTGAATACCTTCATCAACATGACTTCACACAAGCTCTCCGGTCTCCTTCGTCTCTCTCGCTACACTCACTTTATCTATCCCATTTCTTATCCTTTGTTGAATCAGCACACCGGAAGCGGCACAAGAGCCGGGAACATCTTGGAGCCTTTGTTAGCCGATAGGAAAGCCTGTGCTACCTTGGAAATAGAAAGGGTTGGGAAGAGGGAAGAGACTTGCATTGAGGGCTTCAACAAAGTAAGATGTAATAACAGAGGGAATCACTGTCTCAAACTAGCCTACTTTACATTTAGGACTTCAGAAGCATGTTCATACTAGAAAATTATGGTTAGGGTTAGAGTTTATACCAGCAAATCATATGAGAAATTTGTGGTATGAATTTCTGGTATGAATTTTCTGTTATAAATTTCTAGTAGGAATTTTCTACTATGAATTTCATAGAAAAAATTCATACCGAAACTCATACCAAAAAATAAAAAATAAAATAAAAAAGGACAAAACAAAACAAAAGGAAAAAAAAATAAAAAAAAAACAAAGTCAACAATTATTTTTACGTAACAAAGGAAAATTCACATCAAATTTATGTTTTTTTTAAATAGAGGGGTTAATTACTTTTACCTATCATTAATGAAAGTGGTAAAAATTAAAGGATACACAAACCAAAAGGAAATATAAGAGACTATTTGGTCAAATTCTTTCAATATAAATCCCGTCCCACTAAAAAAATTAACGCAATGGGATATGGGCCTTACCTTCTTCACTCCGCTAGGCCCGTCCCGCCCCACATATTATAAGTTTTAAATATAAAATAAATATTTTAACCCCAAATTTACAATAATAAACTAAAAATTATAAAATGGGCTTGTAAAATTAATATTATGTACTTTGTTAGGGTTATTGAGAATATTAATGACGATTAACCAATAATAGAAAACAAGGTCCCGTGACTCCGATCCCATTCTGCTAAAACTTTTGGATGCTTAAAATTTAGATAAGTTAATTATGTTTTGTAAATTCTCTTGGGCATTTGATGCATTTTATATTAAACATGATAACAAGGAATATTTATTTGCATAAATTATTAATTTTAAACCGAAAATAATTATACATAGGTAATGCGGGACCGATCTCATCTCATTATGTCCCGATCTCAACCGGAATAGAGTTCAATGGTTTTTAGTATAAAAACACAAGGCCCGTCCCATATATAATAGGCGAGATGAGATCATGAGACGTATGTACATGCATGCATGCTTGGAATAGATGCAAATGTAGACGACAAAAAGATACAAAGGAATGAAACAATAAGAAACGATAACACAAAACTCTGCCTATATGTACATGCATGCATGCTTGGAATAGATGTGCAGGCTTGCCAAGAGGAAGCCGACAAAATATATCAGATTTTAAGCACCAAGACATGGATGAGTCTCATGTCCTACTAAATATATCATTCCTTGTCGATCACATCATGTCGATCACATCACGATCACATCGTGTCCCGAAATTTTTTTTTTTCTCTCTTTTCTGAAACGATTTTTTTTTCCGGAAACTAATGAAAATTTATTTGAACTACCATGTTATAATTTATGCACTATTATCCTATAAACTTTGAACTATTCCCATATAATCCATGAACTATTACTTTTTAATATAATCCATGAACTATTCTATTATAATTCATGAACTATCCCATAATAAGTTTTGAACTATTACTTTCACTCCTTTATAAATTTT